>JACVBY030000432.1:0-710482 GCA_017589505.3 Metroxylon sagu | reverse complement strand
TGGATCTAACCCAAAGGGTTCAGTTTTTGATTGACTAGCCCATCATGGATAGCTAATCAAGACATAACATCTCCCACTTGCACATGATGGGCATGGGCTTAGCTCTGCCCAATCAAGTTGACCTCATCCTATATTCATTCTCATAAAATATTCATACTGCTAAATAGATTGTGTAACCTATGAGCACTTCAACACCTGAGATTACAAAGATCAGGAACTCTATACTATGCACCTATTATGGATAACATATTGGCTCTTCTCCTTTTAAAAAGTCTCATGGCTCTTTGGATCTATTTTGTTATATCGTTCCAAGTATCTTCGATCTCTCTTAATAAAGCCATACTTGACTTTCTCATATCATCCTATATTTACAATTAAGTCAAAATACTACTAAGGCAACATAACTAGTCAACTAATGAACACATGCTTTAAATATAAACAAAATGATCTTCCCTCTACCCTTATACCACTTAAAAATAGACCAACCACTTTGTAGACATGTCCTATAGGATCAAATTAATCATGATCTGCTAGTAACATGGTAACGTAGCAATCATTGATCTACATCTTTATGATACAGTCAAGGTTACTTAAGGCATTATATGAGGCTATATTTTACCTCAATGGTCTCACACAGTAAGGAAGCAAGGATTCATTCACTCTCTTCTCTTTGGTAGGTCGCTCTAGTATATATGGTATGAATCAGATGCTATGGTATAAGTTCTTCATCATGGAGCATATGTCTTACTATAATTGTACATTGTACAAATCTTAGTTCAATCGCTATTATAAGACCCAGTCCTTTTGGCTAGCTTACTTTAGATTAAGATGAAATTTGATCGGATTAGATTAAATATATATATATATATATAATATTAATAATAATATAATTAAAATTTTTAATTGAATCTATACTCATGATGTTCAGTATTGAGTTAGCTTTCTAATGCATCTTGAATCACTCAAATTGAAAGTCAATTAAGGAAGTTAGAAGTAATTTAATGAAGATATATTTTTGACAAACTTTAGAAAAATTATGAAATTATCATTAATTGAGATAAGGATGATTTTTGATGCTGTTATCTAAAAGTTTATATTTTAAAATTATATTGGATAACTTAAAAGTTAGTTTTGAATTAAGAATCTATTTTTAAATATTTAATGGATATTTATCTCTTTTATTTTCTTATCATTATCCTTCAAGAATTGGTGAGTTTATTGGTTTTAGGATATTAGAATCCTATGAAGAATAGAAACCTAAGAAATTTTTCTATAAATAGGGCTCAATTGAGGTATTTTGATAACAAATTAATAGTTTAAAATGATGAAGAAGTTGAAGGTTAAAAAGATCAAGAAGATTGATGGAGCCCTTGAGCATAAAAAATTGAGGATTAGTTGCTAGTTATTTTATCTTGAGAGGTAAGTAACTGAATCATAAGTTAGATATTTTATAAAATTTATTTATGATTTTAAATCTGGATAAGTAACCTTAACATAAGTTAGAGTAATTTATAAATTATTCATGATTGTTAAATGGATTTTAAACTTTGGTAAGTAATTTAATCATAAGATAGAATATTTTATAAATTATTCATGTTTGTTAAAAGAGATTTCAAACTTCTATAAAAATATTGCAGGATTGCAAAACTTTATTTTATAGTTAATAATATTTGAATTGAAATAATTGCCAAATTTTTATATAATCAGTTATTTTGAAATAATGAGATTTTGTGATTATTTTTGAAAAGTTATTAAAGGTTTAAATTCTGCATAGCATGTTTATTACAAATCTAGATCAAGTACAATTATTTTTACATAGCTATTTATTGTAAATATTGAAGAATTATTCTTATTACGAGAAATGTATGATATGAATAAGTAAATATTAATGAATATAGAATTATTTTGAAAATATGTAGCTTCGGTCCACTATGTAATGACTCTGAGGCCATATTCTGATATCATGTTCTAATACTATGTTCTGACACCGAAACTCACCTCCACAGGGAAGATATGTGGAGGATACAGCTCCATCCATAAGGTTAAATGTGGTGCTCTAACCTCCATCTACAAGGTTATTTATGGTGCTTTGGCCCTATCACAAGGATACATGCGACCATAGTTTGTGACTATAGAGTATAAGCTTTCGATAATATGTATGACTGATAACATGAATTACTGCTAACATAAAATTCTGATGACATAAATAAGTTGACATACAAATTTTGAATATAATAACATGAAAGATATTATATGATAAGTTTTATGCACTAGTTAAAGATATTTTAAAATTTATAAGTATTAGTATATCAATGATATTTTAAGTTATAAACTGAAATTTTTTTGATTTTTAATTAAAAATATGCTTTGCTTTATGAAAAGTTTTATAAAGTTTCACTTACTTGATCCACTAATTTATGCTTTGTGTTACTTACTCAGTGAAGGCTCATAAAACTCTTATTATTTTTTCAGAAACTGAAACATAAGCAAAAGTTGGGTAGAAGCTGGCCCTTTATCTCAACTCGTTATATGAAACTGCTCTGCATATAATGCCTTGCATTGCATGCTGGGGATTTATTTCTCAGTGCACAGCAGACGCTTTAAATCCATCGTGAGTCTAGGGTGTTACAGCTATCCAGGACCTAACTCAAGTTCTACAGTTACTCGCTATCCTCTAACTCCAATCGAGATCTTGCATCTGGTTTTATACAGATCATATGGATAGTGAGACATCTATATTGGCCTTTATATTAGTATACCTAGGGCTTCATCTTAATCATCCATCAAGGAAACTTCTTAATCAAGCTATGCATGCTCTTATAATGTCATAGCTTTAAATTATCTTATCTTTACTCGCCTACTAAATGTTAGATGCAATTGCTCTTGTCAGAGAGTCAATCATTGACCTATATGACAACTTTCACAATGTCTATACAATGCATGTGCTTGTCTCCCACATGTCATGTGGGTGACCTGGGTTTGATCCCCATCAATGATGCTGATTTTCAATATATATTAAAGTCATTATGGTTTATATACATAACATTTCATAATCTAGGCACATGTAACTTATACACATCTCAAGGGATAGGTTTGGAAAGAGGATAAGTAACCATCTGATGCATAGAAATTTACTTTAGGACCACTTCTTTTTAGCTATTATGTTTCTTACATAATTTTTTTTGGTCTTATATTGATACTTGAGATCCTTCGTATAGGCAATAGTTGCTTGACTGTCACATTATATTGCCACTAAATGATGCAGAAATCTTCTGAGCTAAATCATTTATTGCACTACTACTAAGGGTGCCACAAACTCAACCTCTATTATAAATAAGGCTATATAGTTTTGTTTCTTGCTACTTTAGAAATTGCACCATTATTAAGCAAGAATGCATATCTTGAAGTCAATTGTGCTCATCCAAATCTCTACTATAATTGGCATTGATAACAGTAATCAAGCACAAATCACCTCTTTAGAAACAAAAGGGAATAGTCTTCAATGCTTTTTAGATATTGCATAACTCTTTTCACTACTTTCCAATGCTCTAGTCCTGGATTAAACTGATATTAGCTCACCAACCCCATGGCTTAGCAAATTTTAGGCCTAGAACACATCATAGTGTACATTAGGCTTCCAATGGCACTAGAATAAGAAAATTTTCTCATTTGCTATACTTCATTAGGAGTCTTTGGACACAACTTCAGGCTCAATTCTTTGCATTTTGTAAAAGGAGTATTAATGGGTTTCCAAATATGTATATTAACCCATCCAAAGATTTTTTAAACATGTGGTTCTTGTGATAGAGCAAGGAGCCTCCTTAAGGGATGCCTTAGAATGGCTGCCCTAAATATCATGATCCATGATGAACCTTCATAACTACCGACATGATCCATTGCGGACCTTTATAACTATTGACACAATCCATGATAGACTTTTATAACTGCTGACACAATCTGCTACAGACTTTTATAACTATCGACTATGGTCTATGGTGAACCTTCATGCCTACCGACCATGATTCATAGTGGGCCTTTATAATGCCTTTCCATGCTTTATTTACGATAGAATTTTCAATGTTCTCTCTTAGGGAGAATATATGGCCATGTGTGCTCTCCAAACATACTTTCAAAAATAAAACATACCTTCATAACCATCGATCATAATCTATGGTGGACTTTATAAATGCTTATCTCATGTTCTGCCTATGATGGAATGTCCAGTGTTCTCTTATAAAGAAAACATGGTCATGTATGCTCCTTAAGTATACTTTCTAAGGCAAAACATGCCTTCATAATTACTAATCACGGTCCACAGTGGACCTTTATAAACGTTGTACCTCTTTTCTATCGACGATAAAATATTTAGTGTTCTTTCTCTTATAGAGAATATTTGATCATGTATGCTCCTCAAGCATACTTCTCAAGGCAAAACATATACTCTTCTTCATGTTCCTTTAAAAAAAGTGCTTACAAAACTAGTTGGGCACTAGTCAAGGACAATCCCATTGGTAGTTATTGTCATCCTTCAGCCCCAGTTGCTAAAGAACAGCAGCATAATAGCTACTCTATTCCTCTAACAATCTAGCAATCGAGAAGTGATACCTTAGTGATTAGCTCATCTCCTCATCAATATACATCAAAGTTTTCTCCAAGTCCTCTAAATATTTAATAGTTGAGAGGCAATGCTGTAGTGGTCTATTCATTTCCTCATCATGTCAATTAAAGGTTTCTCTAAATCCTCTTAGATCAAATCCAACAACTAAGAGCGATGCCATAGTGATCTGCTCGTTTACTCAACAACATTAATCAAAGATTTCTTTAAGTGTTCTTGAATCTAATTCAGTAATCAAGAAGCGACACATAGTGGTCAACTCATTCTCTCCTCAATCAAATCAAAGTGGTTCTTTCAAGTTCTCTTGAGAACCATCCTGCATTAGCCGATCAAAAAGAGGCACCATAGCAACCAGCTCGCCTTTTTATGAGGAGAAAGTCAAAATAATCCCTTCAAATCTTCTTGGGAACCATCCTGTACTAGCTCACTAATGGGTGATACCATAGTGGTTAGTCCATCTCTTCATCAGGGAAATTCATAACAGTCCCTCTAAGTCCTCTGGAGAATGAACCTCTAATAGCTTACCAAGGAGTAGCACTATAGTGGTTGGTTTGCTTATTCATCAGAAAAAATCAAAATAGTCCCTCTAAGTCTTCTTGGGAACTATTATACATCTGCTTATCGAGAGACAACGCTCTAGCTGTTAATCCATCTGTTTGCTAGGGAAAATTCAAAACAGTCTCTCTAGGTCCTCTTTAGTATTGACCTACTCCAAACCATTGAGGAGTGTCTCCATAGCAGCCAGCTCACCTCTTCATCAAAAAAATTCAAAATGGTCTCTCTAAGTCCTCTTGGATACCAACCTACTCTAACTTATTAAGAAGTGACTCCATAGTAGACAACTTACCTCTTTATCAGGGAAAGCTAAAATGTCTTTTCAAGTCTTCTTATGAACAATCCTGCAATAGCCTAATGATAAGCAACACTATAGTGGTTAGCTTGCCTCTTCATTAATGAAAATCAACCTATCTTCCCCAAGTCCTCTTGGGAACATCAGCAAATGACAAGATTGGAATGATCCTCCAATAAACATCCAAGACCTCTAAAAGTGGGGTAGCAAATTTTTTGCATTGTAGCCCTTCAGGAGAAATTTGCTCGAGGCATTTGTTTGAGGTGATTTTGATCATTAGTATCCATGTCAGGATATGACCAAGTAGTGATGATGAGGGGCACATCACCCTTAATGAAAATTCCTTTAAGGTAGGTTCAAAATGGATTAACTTGAACGCTGACCTAAAAGACATGGGCCCAATTAGATTATCCAAGACCTTATCACTATGAGAATAATACAAAATTTTAGTCTAAACCCTAGTCAACAAGCTAAATCAAAGACGAAATCAAATAGGATCTAACACCTGATCAGGGTGGGATTTGATCTAGACCAAATTTTTTACATCTATCGTCAAGGATTGAGGGGTTTGATTCCTAATTGATATTGGGTTTGACCTAAATCCGATGACCAAGACTATGGTCCAGACATTAGGTTTAATTTTTTGGTTTGAGTTCAATCCAACCATCTAGCTTAATTCTCAATGCCTTGATTGTCTATAGGTTTTAGTTTTCATGAATTCAAGTCAAACCCAGCATCCTAGTTCAGCAACTTGGTTTAGTTCCTAGTAGCTTTCTTGCTAACTGGATTTAATTTTCATGGTTTGGGCTAAGTCTAATACTCTAGTTTGGTCAAGTGATCTAATTTCTAATACTTGATTATCAATGGACTTTATTGGTAGAATATATATATATATATATTTATATTTTTGAACAGAGAGTATTACAGCTTTATAATATATAAGAGCCACAAATTTAGGAAACTACCTCTACACAAATTAAGGAAACAATCTCTAAAAATTAAGAGTTAGATACCTACATCTAAAATAGGAAATATACAATGGTATTATTTTATACAAGGAAATTAAATTTTCAGATTTTCAGCATCGAATCAAAGAGATGCACCGAATTTGAAGAGATTCGTTAACAAGCACCGAATCTGAAGAGATTCGTCAACACCCTCCTTCAAGCTGGTGAATAGATGTTGTCCATTCCTAGCTTGCCTATGATATGCTTAAATGAGTGATTTGGTAGTCCTTTAGTGAGAATATCTACAAGTTGTCCATTGGTTGAGACATATGGAGTGCATATAAGACTACTATCCAATTTTTCCTTAATGAAATGCCGATCTACTTCCACATGTTTTGTGCGATCATGTTATACTAGATTATGGATAATATTGAATGCAGACTTACTATCATAGTACAACTTCATGCTTCCTTCCCATTTGACTCCTAAATCTTTCAGGATTATTTTCAGCCATAATAATTCACAGATTCCATGCATGATAGCTCGGAATTCTACTTCGGAGCTTAATCTTGTAACCACCACTTGTTTCTTACTTCTCCACGTTACCAAATTACCTCCTATGAAAGTACAATAACCAAAAGTTGATCTCTGATCCACTATTAATCCAGCCCAGTCTGCATTCATGTAGGCTTCCAAACTTAGTCCTCCTTTATCTTGAAAAGAATTCCCTTTCTAAGAGTAGATTTTAGATATCATAGAATTCAGTGGACAACTTTTAAGTGAGGTTCTTTAGGAGAGTGTATGAGACTACCCTCACAGCATAAGCTATATCTAGTCTTGTATATGATAGATATATGAGTTTCCCAACTAGTCTTTGATATCTCCCTCTGTCTACCATCACATCCTCTATTACTTCTCCTAATTTATAATTCCTAATTTATGATTCTAATCAATAAGGGTGTCCGCAGGCTTGCAGCCGAGCATGCTTGTTTCTTTAAAAAGATCTAGAATATATTTTTGTTAAGAGAAAAAGATACCATTTCTCGAATAAGCAACTTCAATCCCTATAAAATATTTCAACTTGCCCAACTCTTTAATTTCAAATTCTTTAGCCAATTATTTCCCAAGCTGCTCAATTTCTTCAAGGTCATCTCCAGTCATGATTATATCATCCACAGATACAATCAAAACTATAACTTTGCCAATTTCAAAATGTTTAATGAAGAGTGTATGGTCCCTTTGGCTTTGTTTGATCTTCAAATTCTTTATTGCACTTGCAAATCTTCCAAACCACGCTCTTGGGGACTATTTCAGTCCATATAATGCTTTCTTTAACTTGCACACATTACTATTTTTGAAGTCATTAGTGAAATCAAGTGGTGCCTCTATATAGACCTCTTCCTCCAAATCACCATATAGTAAAGTATTTTTAACATCAAATTGCTACAAAAGCCACCCAAGATTACAGCTAAGAACAATAATACTCTAATAGGATTCATTTTTGCTACTGGGGAAAAAGCCTCTTGATGGTCTATCCCGTAAGTTTGAGTGTATCCCTTAGCTATAATTCTAGCCTTATATCTCTCCAATGTTCCATCTTATATTTTACCATGAACACCCATTTACACTCCACCAATTTCTTTCCCTTTGGTAACACAACAATATCCCACGTTTTGTTTTTCCTCAATGCTTCCATTTCCTTAATCATGGCTTTTTTCCATTTCTCATCCCTAAGTGCCTCTTGGACTGTTTGTGAAATCTTGATAGTGTGCAAATCAGTGAGAAAAGCTCTATGATGTGGAGATAATTTGTCTAATGAAATGAAATTTACTATGGGTGTTGAGTGCACTTTCATGAGGCTTTTCTAAGGGCAATAGGTATGTCAAGATCTGTAAACTCAGTTTGTGATGAAGGGAAACTATCATGAAAGAAAGAAATAGATTTAGTACCTGTTATAAGAGAGAATTCATAAGCTTGCACCGTTTCAGATTCAAGCTTTTGCCTTCTTGAATATACTTACAGTGGCAAAGAGGTTTTGTCACTCTTTTCTTCATCCAAAAAACTCGTGGGTCGGCTGGAGATATGGGTATTTTGATTGGAGTTGGAGAATTAATGGCAGAAGATGGATTGGCTGACATATCAAAATCATCAAAAATGAACTTATCTTCCAATAAATTCTTCCTCTGAAAATAAGTTTTATCAAAAAAGGATTGGTTTTTAGCAAATGTGACAACTATGGAGTCAAAATTTTTTTGAAAGTAGGATGATAACATTTATAACCCTTTTTTGTTGCGGAGTAACCAAGAAATATACATTTGAGGGCTCTAGGATCAAGTTTGCCCCGATTTTGTGGATGGATATGGACATAGGAGGCACAACCGAATATTTTTGGTGGAAGCTATTTGGAACTATTGAACTCAGGGTAAACTCGGGATAGAACACTTACTGGAGTTTTATTTCCTAATACTCTTGAAGGCAACTGGTTGATAAGGTGTATTGCAATCAACACTGCTTCCCCCCAATAGGACTTTGGTACTTGTTTTTCAAAGAGCAAGGCTCGGGCCATTTCAAGGAGGTGTCGGTTATTCCTTTCTATAATCCCATTCTTTTGTGGGGTGTCGGGGCATGAGGATTGATGGATTATGCCTTCTTTTTGAAAAAATGGTGAGAGAATTTGGTTGAAGTACTCCATCCATTATTTGATCTAGCATTTTTAATTTCAACACTGAACTGGGTTTGAATCATCTTGACAAACAAAAGAAATATTATACTCACATCAGATTTATTTTTTATAAGAAATAACCAAGTAATACGAGAGCAATCATCAATAAACGAAATAAACCAACAAGCTCTAGTAATATTTGGGATCCTAAATGGTCCCCAAGCATCAGTATGGAGACCAGACATCAGTATGAATCAATGGAAAGGGATGCAAAGATTAATTATCGCTTAAAGGAAAAGAAACACGATAATGTTTGGCAAATTGACATACTTCACAATGAAAACTTTTATCATCCAAATTCTAAAACAATATTGGAAACATAGTTTTTAATAAGGAATATGGAAAAAGATGGATGTCCTAATCGAAGATGATGAAGCCAAATTTGAGAGACTTTGTATTTCTTTGTGAGAGTATTTCTGAAAAATTAGATAAAGGAAGATGGTTACTGCCTTTGCCACCACTTGTATCAAGAAAGTAGAGTCCTTCTTGTTCCTTAGCAAGCCCAATCATCCTCTCCGTAACCAGATCCTGAAAAACACAATAATTTGGAAAAAATACCACTTTACAATTTAGGCTTTTTGTGAGTTGGTGTATGGATAATAGATTTTCTGAAATCTTAGGAACATGTAGGACAAACTTCGAAAGAAGAGATGGTGTGAGACGGATGGTTCCTATTCCTGCTACTAATGCTAAAGTTCCATCAGCAACTCTAATCTTATAGTTTTCGGGACATGAAGTGGATGATATGAACAAGTGAGGGGAATTAGTCATATGCTCTGTGGCTCCTGAATCGATTACCCAGGCCTCATACAATTTACAGTCCTTTAAGACACTAAGGGCTTAAGATAAGGAATACTTACCTAAGTGAGCCAAGGAACATAAACCAATAGGTTTATTTAGTGAGGTAAGAAGACTCCGAAGTTTTTCAATCTCCTCCTTGTTCAAGGTGTTGATGTTGAGGCTACTGCCAGTTGAGTCATGGCTAGTTTTTTCATCAATAAAACTCAAGTTTGCTTGGCTACAAGGGACATATTTTTGCTACTGCTACTAATTGCTATTGTTTCTGTTAAGGGGCTGCTTCCCTTTCAATTTCTGGCACATCTCCTTGGTGTGTCATGGCTTTGTGCAATAATTATACCAAAGGCCATCTCGGTTAATAGGAGGCTGATAAGTTCCATCTTTTAGATTCTCATTGCTGGAAATTGGACTGTTTTGAGTGGCAGAAAAGGGTGACTTCATCATGGCCAAACTAGAGCTTTCTTCTACAAGGTTGTCCAACATCATAGTTCTTCTTCCTTCTTCAATACGTATGATTAAGAATACTTCACTAGTATGTATGATTAAGAATACTTCACTAGTACGTATGATTAAGAATACTTCACTCAACGACAGCAATGATTCCTTTCCCAATACTTGTACTCGTATATGATCAAATTTAATATTAAGTCCTGCCAAAAAATCATAAATCCATCTCCTTTCATAAATTTTAGCATCATGGCAGCATCTTCACTACACTTCATCTTAATGCTTTGGTAATAATCAAGTTCAAGCCAAAGACCTTTCAAAGTATTATAATATTCCATAATAGAGAGTGTACCTTGCTTTGTCAAATGAATCTTGGTTTTAATCTCATTAACTAAAGCAGCATCTTTGACTTTAGAATAGATCTGTGTCATTGTGTCCCATAAGTCCTTTGCAAATGTCAAAAATATGCAGGTCCTGGTTATCTCTAGTTGCATTGAGTTTTATAGCCATGATGTTATTGAAGAATCTTCTACATCCTAGGCTTGAAATTTTAGATCATTTTCTTGTGGTATGGGACCAGTCAGATGGCTCAATTTCTCCTTTCCCTTTAGAAATATTCTCACTAGTTAGGACCAAATTAAGTAATTTTGACCATTGAGCCTATAAGTAGGTTGCAGATTTTAATATTCACCATGTGGAGTGTGAACAGGAGGCTAGTTTGGCTTAGGATTAACAATTTTAGAGGTGATAAACATGGTAGGCTATTTTTTTTAAGAGTATTTCTATATTTTTCTGGGTAGGATGTTTCTAGGAGGTCACCGCAAGCAAGAGGCGATCTAAGGTTTTGAAGGAGAAGCCGATGGCTTTGATCAAGAAGCTTCACAAGGCAAAAAAGGAAGATTTGAAGGCAATTAAGGCCAAGAAAGAATTCTACAATCAGCAATGAAGGCGATGCAGTTGAAAAAATAGTGAAGGAGAAAAGGAGCTTGCAGTAAAAAAAAAATCTTAAGGCAAAAGAAACCTAGGGCTCTGATACCATATTGGCAAAAAAAATTATTTATATTTTTTTTATATTTTTGAACAGAGAGTATTACAACTTTATAGTATATAAAAGTTACAAATTTAGAAAACTACCTCTACACAAATGAAGGAAATAATTTCTAAAAATTGGGACTTAAACACCTACATCTAAAATAAGAAATATTCAATAATATTATTTTATATAAGAAAATTAAATTTTTAGATTTTCAACACTGAAGAGATGCACCGAATTTAAAAAGATTCGTCAATAGACTTAATATCCAATGAATTGGGCCACGCCTAGTGTTTTGGTTCAAGCACCCAACTTGATTCCCTGTTTAACACTCTCATGACCCCACATGACTCCAAATGCCCTCTTATTCTTTCCATCAACCATCCAAATCCTTGGGGACTTTCCAACATGGCAGTAAATCCCCAACACCATTTTGGATTCCCTAGGTGGCAGCAAATCTTCTATATATCATTTTGAATTCTATAATTTGTAGCAAAACCCCCACACTATTGGAATTCCTAAATGGCAACACAAAGCCCTAGCGCCTCATATCATGAAGCATCCCTAGATAACAAGTGCATCTTCACGTGCCTTTTCACAGCCTTGAAGACCCCATCATGTGCTAGACTCTCCAACTGCGATAACACTCTTCATGCGCTGGACCTTCCAAATGGATGCCCTACCATCACGTACATTGCAGATGGTCGGTGCACTTCTACACATCCTCTCACACCCTTGAAGATTCCTAATATGGTCAAATTCTATGGTAAACTCCTCTTGCTGGAACTCTCAACGCAATACAACCCAATGGGCTATGCTCTTTCTAAGCACACGCCCACCCTTTCGATGCATCTTTAGGTCTTTCCACTTCTTTGGTCCATAGGACCTAATTATAGAATAATGAATAAACGATATGATGAAATTAATATTCCCTTCGATTTATTACCCTTTATATCGAGTAAAATATCGTCATAAGATTTGCTAAGATGTGGTTTAGAATATGTAGCAAAATATTTCAAGTGGATATTGATGACTGATTTGTCAACCGCCTTAGCCTCATGAGTCTATAAATTGAATGAACTCATAGTCCTCTCTCCTCATTGCAATGAAACATTGCCTAGAGATATGGTGCAAAAGGCAACTATTAGTATCATGGTGATGTTAGTGTTGGCTCTGGATAACAGTCTTGTAGCAAGAGGTGAAGGGTTCTCATGGCTCTTCTCTAAAGGCCCACATCCAACTAAATCACTAATAGTAAGTACAAAAGGTGAAGACTTAAGTGGAACTAGAAGGATCTTACATAAAGTTCCTAAAGGTTCATACCTAATACATAATCCCGGTCATCCTCCTCCAAGCACTGAAGGCCTGAGTGGAACCGGAAGGATCCTACGTGAAGTTCCTGGAGGTCCAAACCCACTACATAATCCGGTCATCCTCTTTCAAGAACTGAAGGCCTGAGTGGAATTGGAAGGATCCTACGTGAAGTTCCTGGAGGTCCAAACCACTAAATAATCGCGGTCATCCTCTTCCAAGCACTGAAAGCCTGAGTGGAACCGAAAGGATCCTACGTGAAGTTCCTGGAGGTCCAAACCCACTACATAATCACGGTCATCCTCTTCCAAGCACTGAAGGCCTGAGTGGAACCGGAAGGATCCTACGTGAAGTTCCTGAAGGTCCAAACCCAATACATAATCGTGGTCATCCTCTTCCAAGCACTAAAGGCCTGAGTGGAACTGGAAGGATCCTACGTGAAGTTCCTGGAGGTCCAAACCCACTACATAATCGCGGTCATCCTCTTCCAAGCACTGAAGGCCTGAGTGGAACCGGAAGGATCCTACGTGAAGTTCCTGAAGGTCCAAACCCACTACATAATCGCGGTCATCCTCTTCCAAGCACTGAAGGCCTGAGTGGAACCGGAAGGATCCTACGTGAAGTTCCTGGAGGTCCAAACCCACTACATAATCATGGTCATCCTCTTCCAAGCACTGAAGGCCTGAGTGGAATCAAGCATAATAATTATCCTCCTCAAAAAATGAAGGCATGATTGGAACTAGAAGGATCCATCATCCAAATCATTAAAGTATCATTTCTATGCTAGAATAAACTATTGTAAAATAATAAACGAACAAGTTGCTGGAAACTATGAGTTGGTGAATAATGGAAAAGCTTATATAGAACAATCCAACTTCTCTATTCTCCCTCCATGTGCATCACATTTTTAATGGGACAAATCTAGATAGAGGATTATACTAATTGGAAACCCTATCAAACTAGCTTATGTGCAGTATAATTTACATGTAACTCCCATTCAAATTAGATTCCCTACCTACAATTTATGCATATTAACTACTGAAGGTTATTTTTCTATTACGTAGTAGTTTTCACATACATGTGTATATAGGTTAACAACTGACCTATGCTACATTAAACCTATCAGATTAGCTAGTTTACATTTTATTAGCCTAAGCCCGAAATTAGCCACTAGATTTCATTTGTTAACATGTTTCGTCCATATATTAGTATAATAGGAATGAACCGATCCAAGTTTGAGTTGATGGTTTATACATATCACCTAGTAAGTGGGTCAATCCTTATTTGGCACTCCATAAGTATTATACAAAACTTGAACCATTTTGGATGGAATGGAAATAATTTGTCACGCAATATATAATATTGCATTTTTTTTTGACGTTATGTTGCAGCAAAAATGATGTATGGTGATACATCATTATTGATATTTGCTATTTTATAATGCTAAAAATTCTTTTTATGACATTTTAATTTAGATTCGACAAAATTTTGACAAGTACCTACATATAATGGCATCTATTTTAAAAGTCATTTTAGGTCAATATTTTATGGCATTTATGTTTTCATTAGTGGCACGCTTTTTAAATATTATTTTCTATCACTTTTTCATGGCATTTATATATGGCATATTGATAAATGCTAAGATTAGTATATGGTGTGTCATATGTCCAATAAATTATTTTTTACTACCTCTGCTTTTAAAAAAAATCTACATATCTATTTTCATCCCGTGAACCTAATCTGGCTTTTTTATGAAAATTAACCTTAAAAAAAACCTTTTCCTAAGGTCTTGGGGACTTTTGGGTCTTTGTTTCTTTTAAGTAAATAAGCCTCCCCATTAAAGGAAGTTTTTTATAATATCATGCACCACATATTGTGAATATTTTCATTTCTTAGATCTCTGAACCTACATTTATGGTTAAAGTCCAGATTCCTTCTTTTAAGATTTAGAAACTTATTGATTTGATTAGGAAATTTTCAGCTCTATTTTCCTATTAATTCAACATGAACTAGATTTTTCTCTTTGTAATCCTTCTTACTTTCCTAATATCAAATTATTCTCTCTTAAGAAAAGAATCTAAGCCAAATACACCTGAATCATGGCTTTCTCTTTTTAGACCATAAATCAAGGTGTTTGATTTTCCAATAAATTTATTAACAATCTCTGCATCCTTCCCATGTTTTTCACCAAGATGCATCCTATCTATATAAGGATGATTTTTTTTTTTTTGGAAGCATTATATTTCCTCCATGGATTGAAAAACAGTCAAAAAGAATTTCTTTTCCAACAAATGATATTGAAATATCCCTCTATGTTTCATTTTGTAATGCTATTTGGTCAAAATGAATAAAAAATTAGTTAAAAAAACTAAGAAACAAAATTCATCGAATCTAATATTGATTCGAGGCTGAAAGCAAGGAATTTTAACCTGGCAACACACTGGAGTTAGATCTTTAAGCTCAAGGTTTCAGTCTTGTCTAGGCTTCAATTGGTTTCGATGGCTAGTTTTGGAGGTACGATGGAGAGAAAGAGAAAATACACGGAGAAGATTTTGTGTTCTTTCTTCTCTTAATTTCAGTAACAGGTTGGAGGAACAAAAACGATGGTTCCCCAAGCAACGTTAACCCCTACCTCACTAACATAAAAGACTTATTTAATCTAGTAGGTGAATGCTTTGATCAATGGATAACTCTATCCTTTAGCTTGACGTGGCATGGTTGGAGGAATGGATATAGCAATCTATGTCTTGATGGGATACGGATAGATGCAAGAACTTACTACAAAATAGTTAGCATATCTAATGCAGGAGCTCTCATGGTAGCAGCATCATAGATCCAAGTAGACTGAGGGTTTCGAATATAACATGTTATGAGCTATAGGATTTATTTTAATATTTTGCTAAATTCAGGATTTATGTTGCAAAGTCTCCAAAACCATGTGAGTTTCACCTAAATTTCATCCTTATGGATTTTGTCAAAGTTGTTCAATCCGTGAGAGCTCTCCACACCCAATGGATATAGGAAATAATCTCAACGCAACTCTCATATATGGTAGCTCATTTAGCCTGAAGCCTTGACTAAATCCTCACTACACGTAAGAGATTTTTTGTTTCTATATTTAGGGTAGGGAAAGATATGGTTAGGATCTAGAAGCAAAGGTCCATCATTAATTGCTTTGCCCTACTTCGGACAGCTATTTTTCATCAACCATATGAGATGGTTGTTTCCTAATTGAAAGAGTCAGGCAATGGGAACAACAAAGTCTTACTTGATTTAGACCTCATTCATAGGAGTCAATGCTTATGAAATTATAGATCAAATTGGATCTAATGATAGATCCTTTCAATATTCTGAATCAAGATCCACTTTATTAAAAATTCATCCTATTCAAATCTTATTTGATCACAATATAGAAATTAATAATGAGATGTGCAGCTAATATTGAGATATTATAAAACAAATAAGAAGCTATTTAATTCTATTTAATAGCACCTAAATATTAGTCTAGAATCACTGATGTCAATAAACTCATACTTGATTTACACCTTTACGAGTCCATCATGGTTCCAAGTAATGTTCTAGATCAGGATTCTGTTTATTAAAAATTCATCTTATTCCAATGAAACTCTGAACATAGGATATCATTTACAAATTAAGAATTTGTTTGATTCTTTTTAATAGTTCCCAAATATTAGTTTGGTGCCTAAAATAAGCCATCACTAAGATCCAAAGACTTGCACCATAACACAAAACATACTCAATCCTTGCGAAGAAATGAAAAGGTTTTCTTTGATTTAAAGCAGTACTTGAACAAAGCTGGCAATGAGGTCCACAAACTCATAGCTTATACAGCTATAGATGAGATGTGGACTAAGATTCAATGTATTAAGATTCATCCTATGTGATCACATGATAGAAATAGGCAATGAGACGTTACAAAGCAAACAAATTGAGAAGTTGATTATTTCTTTTTAATAGAATCCAAAAATTAGTGTAATAACTTATAAAGGCTGCTACTAAGATCCATAGACTCGTACTTGATTCAGACCATATTTAAACCAAATCCACACATATACAGCTATAGATCGAGCATAAAAATTTATTCAATTTGCAATTGACAATGAAATATTGAAAGCGAACATATTAAGAAGTTGTTTAATTCTCTTTACTTGCACCTAAATATTAGTTTAGTGCTAGAACAAGGATCCAAAATCTTGAACTTGATTCAGACCTTAATTGGATCCAAACCATAGTTATACATGTATAGATCTGCCATGGATCCATCAATAAATCCATGTAATATTCTGGATTAGGATCATATTTATGAAAAATTCATCTTATTCAAGTCTAACCTAACCATAGGATAGCAATTAATGATGAGATGCTATAAACCAAACAAATTAAGAAGATTTTTTTTAGAATCTTGTTAATAGTGGGTTCGTATAGAATCTTTTTAATAGCACCCAGGTATTACTAGCACCATAGTATTAGTCTGGGGCCTAAACTAGGCCGTAACTAAGATCCACAATCCCTTACTTGATTCAAACTATATAATATCTCATACTTGATTCAAACCATATTCAAATCCAATCGATGCTATACAACTATATATCTAATTGGGCCTTGACAGCATTCATGATAGGAAGAAAAAAGGACTTATCGTGGTGGGTTGAATCACTTCTCTAAAAATCTAAAGGACTGGTCAAGAGATGATCACAAAATAGAAGATCTCCTTAAGCCATAATTCAAGAACCTTATCTCCACTGAGACCAGTTTTGGAAAGGATAGCTGAGGAAGATAAAGAAATAGGTATTCTTTCTCTGATAATTTCTTTCCCACACTCTAATTCTCGTCTTCGTTCTCATTCTCATCCTCATCCTCGTATCCCAAATGCATACATAAAACAGAAGGGGAAGAAGGAAGTTTTATAAGGTGGTCTCTGATGGTTCTAGAAATCAATCTAGTAACTCTTTGGATCTAACCCAAAGGGTTCAGTTTTTGATTGACTAGCCCATCATGGATAGCTAATCAAGACATAACATCTCCCACTCGCACATGATGGGCATGGGCTTAGCTCTGCCCAATCAAGTTGACCTCATCCATATTCATTCTCATAAAATATTTATACTGCTAATTAGATCGTGTAACCTATAAGCACTTCAACACCTAAGAGTACAAAGATCAGGAACTCTATACTATGCACCTATTATGGATAACATAGTGGCTCTTCTCCTTTTAAAAAGTCTCATGGCTCTTTGGATCTATTTTACTATATCAATCCAAGTATCTCCAATCTCTCTTAATAAAGCCATACTTGACTTTCTCATATCATCCTATATTTACAATTAAGTCAAAATACTATTAAGGCAACATAACTAGTCAACTAATGAACGCATGCTTTAAATATAAACAAAATGATCTTCCCTCTACCCTTATACCATTTAAAAATAGACAAACCACTTTGTAGACATGTCCTATAGGATCAAATCAATCATGATCTGCTAGTAACATGGTAAAGTAGCAATCATTGATCTACATCTTTATGATACAGTCAAGGTTACTTAAGGCATCATATGAGGCTATATTTTACCTCAAGGGTCTCACATAGTAAGGAAGCAAGGATTCATTCACTCCCTTCTCTTTGGTAGGTCGCTCTAGTATATATGGTATGAATCAGATGCTATGGTATAAGTTCTCCATCATGGAGCATATGTGTTACTATAATTGTACATTATACAAATCTTAGTTCAATCGCTATTGTGAGACCCAGCTCTTTTGGCTAGCTTACTTTAGATTAAGATGAATTTTGATCGGATTGAATTAAATATATATATATATATATAATACTAATAATAATATAATTAAAATTTTTGATTGAATCTATACTCATGACGTTCAGCATTGAGTTAGCTTTCTAATGCATCTTGAATCACTCAAATCAGAAGTTAATTGAGAAAGTAAGAAGTAATTTAATGAAGATATATTTTTGACAAACTTCAGAAAAATTATGAAATTATCATTAATTGAGATAAGGATGATTTTTGATGTTGTTATCTAAAAGTTTATATTTTAAAATTATATTGGATAACTTAAAAGTTAGTTTTGAATTAAGAATCTATTTTTAAATATTTAATGGATATTTATCTCTTTTATTTTCTTATCATTATCCTTCAAGAATGGGCGAGTTTATTTGATTTTAGGATATTAGAATCTATGAAGAATAGAAACTTAAGAAATTTTTCTATAAATAGGGCTCAATTGAGGTTTTTTGATAGCAAATCAATAGCTCAGAATGATGAAGAAGTTGAAGGTTAAAAGGATTAAGAAGGCTGATGAAACTCTTGAGCATTAAAAATTGAAGATTAGATGCTAGTTATTTTATCTAGAAAGGTAAGTAACTGAATCATAAGTTAGATATTTTATAAAATTTGTTTAAGATTTTAAACCTGGATAAGTAACCTTAACATAAGTTAGAGTAATTTATAAATTATTCATCTATTTTATAAATTATTTATGATTGTTAAAAGGATTTTATAAATTATTCATGTTTGTTAAAAGAGATTTCAAACTTCTATAAAAATATTGCAGGATTGCAAAACTTTATTTTATAGTTAATAATATTTGAATTAAAATAATTACTAAATTTTTATATAATCAGTTATTTTGAAATAATGAGATTTTGCGATTATTTTTGAAAAGTTATTAAAGGTTTAAATTCTGCATAGCATGTTTATTACAAATCTAGATTAAGTATAATTATTTTTACATAGCTATTTATTGTAAATATTGAAGAATTATTCTTATTATGAGAAATGTATGATATGAATAAGTAAATATTAATCTAGAATTACTTTGAAAATATGTAGCTCCGGCCCACTATGTAATGACTTTGATACCATATTCTGATATCATATTTTAATACCATGTTCTGACACCGAAACTCACCTCCACAGGAAAGATATGTGGAGGATACAGCCCCATTCATAGAGTTAAATATGGTGCTCTAGCCTTCATTTACAAGGTTAATTATGGTGCTCTAACCCTATTATAGGGATACATGTGACCATAGTTTGTGACTATAGAGAATAAGCTTCCAATAACATATATGACTGATAACATGAATTACTGCTAACATAAAATTCTGATGACATAAATAAGTTGACACGTAAATTTTGAATATGATAACATGAAAGATATTATATGAAAAGTTTTATGCACTAGTTAAAGATACTTTGAAATTTATAAGTATTAGTATATTGATGATATTTTAAGTTATAAACTGAAATTTTTTTGATTTTTAATTAAAAATATGCTTTGCTTTATGAAAAGTTTTATAAAGTTTTACTTGCTTGATCCACTAATTTATGCTTTGTATTACTTACTGAGTGAAGGCTCATAAAACTCTTATTATTTTTTCAGAAACCGAAACATAAGCAGAAGTTGGGTAGAAGCTGGCCCTTTATCTCAACTCGTTATGTGAAACTTCTCTGCATATAATGCCTTACATGCTAGGGATTTATTTCTTAGTGCACAGCAGACGCTTTAAATCCATCCTGAATCTAGGGCGTTAACAGCTATTCAGGACCTAACTCAAGTTCTACAGTTACTCGCTATCCTCTAACTCCAATTAAGATCTTGCATCTAGTTTTATGCAGATCATATGGATAGTGAGACATCTATATCGGCCTTTATATTAGTATACCTAGGGTTTCATCTTAATCATCCATCAAGGCAACTTCTTAATCAAGCTATGCATGCTCTTATAATGCCATAACTTTAAATTATCGCATCTCTACTCACCTACTAAATGTTAGAGGCAATTGCTCTTGTCAAAGAGCCAATCATTGACCTATATGACAACTTTCACAATGTCTATACAATGCATGTACTTGTCTCCCACATGTCATGTGGGTGACCTGGGTTTGATCCCCATCAATGATGCTGATTTTCAATATATATTTAAGTCATTATGGTTTATATACATAACATTTCATAATCTAGGCACATGTAATATATACACATCTCGAGGGATAGGTTTGGAAAGAGGATAAGTAACCATCTGATGCATAGAAATTTACTTTAGGACCACTTCTTTTTGCGCTATTATGTTTCTTAATAATCGGTCTTATACTGATACTTGAGATCCTTCGTATAGGCAATAGTTGCTTGACTGTCGCATTATATTGCCACTAAATGATGCAGAAATCTTCTGAGCTAAATCATTTATTGCACTACTACTAAGGGTACCACAAACTCAACCTCTATTATAAATATGGCTATATAGTTTTGTTTCTTGCTACTTTAGAAATTGCACCAATATTAAGCAAGAATGCATATCTTAAAGTCAATTGTGCTCATCCAAATCTCTACTATAATTGGCATTGATAACACTAATCAAGCACAAATCACCTCTCTAGAAACAAAAGTGAATAGTCATTAAAGCTTTTTAGATATTGCATAACTCTTTTCACTACTTTCCAATGCTCTAGTCCTGGATTAAACTGATATTAGCTCACCAACCCCATGGCTTAGCAAATTTTAGGCCTAGAACACATCATAGTGTACATTAGGCTTCCAATGGCACTAGAATAAGAAAATTTTCTCATTTTCTATACTTCATTAGGAATCTTTGGACACAACTTCAGGCTCAATTCTTTGCATTTTGTAAAAGGAGTATTAATGGGTTTCCAAATATGTACATTAACTCATCCAAAGATTTTTTAAGCATGTGGTTCTTGTGATAGAGCAAGGAGACTCCTTAAGGGATGCCTTAGAATGGCTGCCCTAACTATCATGATCCATGATGAACCTTTATAACTATCGACACAATCCATTGCGGACCTTTATAACTATTGACACAATCCATGATAGACTTTTATAACTGCTGACACAGTCCGCTACAGACTTTTATAACTATTGACTATGGTCTATGGTGAACCTTCATACCTACCGACCATGATTCATAGGGGGCCTTTATAAATGTCTTTCCATGCTTTACCTATGATAGAATTTTCAATGTTCTCTCTTATGGAGAATATATGGCCATGTGTGCTCTCCAAACATACTTTCAAAAATAAAACATACCTTCATAACCATCGATCATAATCTATGGTGGACCTTTATAAATGCTTATCTCATGTTCTGCCTATGATGGAATGTCCAGTGTTCTCTTATAAAGAAAACGTGGTCATATATGCTTCTTAAGTATACTTTCTAAGGCAAAACATGCCTTCATAATTACTAATCACGGTCCACAACGGACCTTTATAAACGTTGACCCTCTTTTCTGTCGATGATAGAACATTTAGTGTTCTTTCTCCTATAGAGAATATAAGATCATGTATCCTCCTCAAGCATACTTCTCAAGGCAAAACATATACTCTTCTTCATGTTCCTTTAAAAAAAGTGCTTACAAAACTAGTTGGGCACTAGACAAGGACAATCCCATTGGTAGTTATTGTCGTCCTTCAGCCCCATTTGCTAAAGAACAACAGCATAATAGCTGCCCTATTCCTCTAACAATCCAGCAATCGAGAAGTGATACCCTAGTGATTAGCTCATCTCCTCATCAATATACATCAAAGTTTTCTCCAAGTCCTCCAAAGATTTAATAGTTGAGAGGCAATGATGTAGTGGTCTATTCATTTCCTCATCATGTCAATTAAAGGTTTCTCTAAATCCTCTTAGATCAAATCCAACAACTGAGAGCGATGCAATAGTGATCTGCTCATTTACTCATCAACATTAATTAAAGATTTCTTTAAGTCCTCTTGAATCTAATTCAGTAATCAAGAAGCGACACATAGTGGTCAACTCATTCTCTCCTCAATTAAATCAAAGTGGTGCTTTCAAGTTCTCTTAAGAACCATCCTGCATTAGTCGATCAAAAAGAGGCACCATGGCAACCAGCTCGCCTTTTTATGAGAAGAAAGTCAAAATAATCCCTTCAAATCCTCTGGGGAACCATCTTGTACTGGCTCACTGATGGGTGATACCATAGTGGTTAGTCCATCTCTTCATCAGGGAAATTCATAACAGTCCCTCCAAGTCCTCTGGAGAATGAACCTCTAATAGCTTACCAAGGAGCAGCACTATAGTGGTTGGTTTGCTTATTCATTAGAAAAAATCAAAATAGTCCCTCTAAGTCTTCTTGGGAACTATTGTACATCTGCCTATCGAGGGCCAATGCTCTAGCTGTTAATCCATTTGTTTGCTAGGGAAAATTCAAAACGGTCTCTCTAGGTCCTCTTTGGTATTGACCTACTCCAAACCATTGAGGAGTGTCTCCATAGCAGCCAGCTCACCTCTTCATCAAAAAAATTCAAAATGGTCTCTCTAAGTCCTCTTGGATACCAACCTACTCTAACTTATTAAGAAGTGACTCCATAGTAGACAACTTACCTCTTCATCAGGGAAAGCTAAAATGGTCTTTTCAAGTCTTCTTGTGAACAATCCTGCAATAGCCTAATGATAAGCAACACTATAGTGGTTAGCTTGCCTCTTCATTAAGGAAAATCAACCTATCTTCTCCAAGTCCTCTTGGGAACATCAGCAAATGACAAGATTGGAATGATCCTCCAATAAACATCCAAGACCTCTAAAAATGTGGTAGCAAATTTTTTGCATTGTAGCCCTTTAGGAGAAATTTGCTCGAGGCATTTGTTTGAGGTGATTTTGATCATCAGTATCCATGTCAGGATATGACCAAGTAGTGATGATGAGGGGCACATCACTCTTAATGAAAATTCCTTTGAGGTAGGTTCAAAATGGATTAACTTGAACACTGACCTAAAAGACATGGGCCCAATTAGATTATCCAAGACTTTATCACTATGAGAATAATACAAAATTTTAGTCTAAACCCTAGTCAACAAGGTAAATCAAAGATGAAATCAAATAGGATCTAACACCTGATCAGGGTGGGATTTGATCTAGACCAAATTTTTTACATCTATCGTCAAGGATTGAGGGGTTTGATTCCTAATTGATATTGGGTTTGACCTAAATCCGATGACCAAGACTATGGTCCAGACATTAGGTTTAATTTTTTGGTTCGAGCTCGATCCAACCATCTAGCTTCATTCTCAATGCCTTGATTGCCTATAGGTTTTAATTTTCATGAGTTCAAGTCAAACCCAACATCCTAGTTCAGCAACTTGGTTTAATTCCCAGTAGCTTTGTTGCTAACTGGATTTAATTTTCATGGTTTGGGCTAAGTCTAATACTCTAGTTTGGTCATTTGGTCTAATTTCTAATACTTGATCGTCAATGGACTTTATTGGTAGAAAATACATATATATTTTTATAATTTTCAACAGAGAGTATTACAGCTTTATAATATACAAGAGCCACAAATTTAGGAAACTACCTCTACACAAATCAAGGAAACAATCTCTAAAAATTAAGAGTTCGATACCTACATCTAAAATAGGAAATATACAATGGTATATTTTACACAAGGAAATTAAATTCCCAGATTTTCAGCATCGAATCGAAGAGATGCATAGAATTTAAAGAGATTCGTTAACAAGCACCGAATCTAAAGAGATTCATCAACACCCTCCCTCAAGCTGGTGAATAGATGTTGTCCATTCCTAGCCTGCCTATGATAGCTTAAATGAGTGATTTGGTAGTCCTTTAGTGAGAATATCTGCAAGTTGTCCATTGATTGAGACATATGGAGTGCATATAAGACCACTATCCAATTTCTCCTTAATGAAATGCCGATCTACTTCCACATGTTTTGTGTGATCATGTTGTACTAGATTATGGATAATATTGATTATAGACTTATTATCATAGTACAACTTCATGCTTCCTTCCCATTTGACTCTTAAATCTTTCAGGATTATTTTCAGCCATAACAATTCACAGATTCCATGCGTGATAGCTCGAAATTCTACTTCAGCGCTTGATCTTGCAACCACCACTTATTTCTTACTTCTCCATGTTACCAAATTACCTCCTATGAAAGTACAATAACCAAAAGTTGATCTCTGATCCACTATTGATCCAGCCCTGTCTGCATTCGTGTAGGCTTCCAAACTTAGTCCTCTTTTATTCTTGAAAAGAATTCCCTTTCCAATAGTAGATTTTAGATATTATACAATTCAGTGGATAGCTTTTAAGTGAGGTTCTTTAGGAGAGTGCATGAACTAACTGACTACCCCCACAGCATAAGTTATATCTAGTCTTGTATGTGATTGATATATGAGTTTCACAACTAGTCTCTGATATCTCCCTCTGTCTATCATCACATCCTCTATTGCTTCTCCTAATTTATGATTCTAATCAATAGGGGTGTCCGCAAGCTTGTAGCCGAGCATGCTTGTTTCTTTAAAAAGTTCTAGAATATATTTTTGTTAAGAGAAAAAGATACAATTTCTTAAATAAGCAACTTCAATCCCTAAAAAATATTTCAACTTGCCCAACTCTTTAATTTCAAATTCTTTAGCCAATTATTTCCCAAGCTACTCAATTTCTTCAAGGTCATCTCCAGTCATGATTATATCATCTACATATACAATCAAAACTGTAACTTTGCCAAGTTCAAAATGTTTAATGAAGAGTGTATGGTCCCTTTGGCTTTGTTTGAACTTTAAATTCTTTATTGCACTTGCAAATCTTCCAATCCACACTCTTGGGGACTGTTTCAGTCCATATAATGCTTTCTTTAACTTGCACACATTGCTATTTTTGAAGTCATTAGTGAAATCAAATGGTGCCTCCATATAGACCTCTTCCTCCAAATCACTATATAGTAAAGTATTTTTAACATCAAATTGCTACAAAAGCCACCCAAGATTAGCAGCTAAGGACAACAATACTCTAATAGTATTCATTTTTCTATTGGGGAAAAAGCCTGTTGATAGTCTACCCCGTAAGTTTGAGTGTATCCCTTAGCTATAATTCTAGCCTTATATCTCTCCAATGTTCCGTCTTATATTTTACCGTGAACACCCATTTACACCCCACCAATTTCTTTCCCTTTGGTAACTCAACAATATCCCACGTTTTGTTTTTCCTCAATGCTTCCATTTCCTCAATCATGGCTTTTTTCCATTTCTCATCCCTAAGTGCCTCTTGGACTGTTTGTGGAATCTTGATAGTGTACAAATCAGTGAGGAAAGCTCTATGATGTGGAGATAGTTTGTCAAATGAAATGAAATTTGCTATGGGTGTTGAGTGCACTTTCATGAGGCTTTTCTAAGGGCAATAGGTATGTCAAGATCTGTAAACTCAGTTTGTGATGGAGGAGAACTATCATGAAGGAAAGAAAGAGATTCAGTACATGTTATAAGAGAGAATTCATAAGCTTGCACCATTTCAGATTCAAGCTTTTGCCTTCTTGAATATACTTACAATGGCAAAGAGGTTTTGTCACTCTTTTCTTCATCCAAAAAACTCATGGGTCTGGCTGGAGATATGGGTATTTCGATTGGAGTTAGAGATTTAATGGCAGAAGATAGATTGGCTGACATATCAAGATCATCAAAAATGAACTTATCTTCCAATAAATTCTCCCTCTGAACATAAGTTTTATCAAAAAAGGATTGGTTTTTAGCAAATGTGACATCTGTGGAGACAAAAATTTTTTGAAAGCAGGATGATAACATTCATAACCCTTTTTTGTTGCGGAGTAACCAAGAAATATACATTTGAGGGCTCTAGGATCAAGTTTGCTCCGATTTTGTGGATGGTTATGGACATAGGAGGCACAACCGAATATTTTTGGTGGAAGCTGTTTGGAACTATTGAACTCAGAGTAAACTCGAGATAGAACATGTACCGGAGCTTTATTCCCTAATACTCTTGAAGGCAACTGGTTGATAAGGTGTATTGTAGTCAACACTGCTTCCCCCTAATAGGACTTTGGTACTTGTTTTTCAAAGAGTAAGGCTCGGGTCATTTCAAGGAGGTGTCGATTTTTCATTTCTATGATCCCATTCTTTTGTGGGGTGTTAGGGCATGAGGATTGGTGAATTATGCCTTCTTTTTGGAAAAATGGCAAGAAAATTTGGTTGAAGTACTCCTTTCCATTGTTTGATCTGACATTTTTAATTTCAACACTGAACTGGGTTTGAATCATCTTGACAAACAAGAGAAATATTGTACTCACATCAGATTTATTTTTTATAAGAAATAACCAAGTAATATGAGAGTAATCATCAATAAACAAAATAAACCAATAAGCTCCAGTAATATTTGGGATCCTAAATGGTCACCAAGCATCGGTATGGAGGCCAGACATCAGTATGAATCAATGAAAAAGGATGCAAAGATTAATTATCGCTTAAAGGAAAAGAAACAAGATAATGTTTAGCAAATTGACACACTTCACAATGAAAACTTTTATCATTCAAATTCTAAAACAATATTGGAAACATAGTTTTTAATAAGGAAAAAAATGGATGTCCTAATCGAAGAGGATGAAGCCAGATTTGAGAG
The DNA here is from genome assembly GCA_017589505.3 of Metroxylon sagu. Lineage (NCBI taxonomy): Eukaryota > Viridiplantae > Streptophyta > Magnoliopsida > Arecales > Arecaceae > Metroxylon > Metroxylon sagu. The sequence continues at coordinate 683,311 of JACVBY030000432.1, read as the reverse complement.
ACTTTGCATTTCTTTGTGAAAGTTTTTCTGAAAAATTAGATAAAGGAAGATGGTTACTGCCTTTGCCACCACTTGTATCAAGAAAGTAGAGTCTTTCTCGTTCCTTAGCAAGCCCAATCATCCTCTCCGTAACCAGATCCTAAAAAACACAATAATTTAGAAAAAATATCACTTTATAATTTAGGCTTTTTGTGAGTTGGTGTATGGATAATAGATTTACTAAAAGCTTAGGAACATGTAGGACAAACTTTGAAAGAAGAGATGGTGTGAGACGGATGGTTCCTATTCCTGCTACTAATGCTAAAGTTCCATCAGCAACTCTAATCTTATAGTTTTTGGGACATGGGGTGTATGATATGAACAAGTGAGGGGAATTAGTCATATGCTCTGTGGCTCCTGAATCGATTACCCAGGCCTCATACAATTTACAGTCCTTTAAGACACTAAGGGCTTAAGATAAGGAATACTTATCTAAGTGAGCCAAGGAACATGAACCAACAGGTTTATTTAGTGAGGTAAGAAGACTCTGAAGCTTTTCAATCTCCTCCTTGTTCAAGGTGTTGATGTTGAGGCTACTGCCAGTTGAGTCATGGCTAGTTTTTTCATCAATAAAACTCATGTTTGCTTGGCTGCGAAGGACATATTTCTGCTGCTGCTGCTACTAATTGCTATTGTTTCTGTTAAGGGGTTGCTTCCCTTTCAATTTCTAGCACATCTCCTTGGTGTGTCGTGGCTTTTTGCAATAATTATACCAAAGGCCATCTCGGTTAATAGGAGGCCGATAAGTTTCATTTTTTAGATTCTCATTGCTGGAAATTGGACTATTTTGAGTGGCAGAAAAGGGTGACTTCATCACGGCCAAAGTAAAGCTTTCTTCTACAAGGCTGTCCAACATCGTAGTTCTTCCTTCTTCAGTGCGTATGATTAAGAATACTTCACTAGTATGTATGATTAAGAATACTTCACTAGTACATATGATTAAGAATACTTCACTCAACGATGGTAGTGATTCCTTTCTCAATACTTGTACTCATATATGATCAAATTCAATATTAAGTCCTGCCAAAAAATCATAAATCAATTCTCCTTTCACAAATTTTAGCATCATGGCAGAATCTTCGCTGCACTTCATCTTAATGCTTTAGTAATAATCAAGTTCAAGCCAAAGACCTTTCAAAGTATTATAATATTCCATAACAGAGAGTGTACCTTGCTTTGTCGAATGAATCTTGGTTTTAATCTCATTAACTAAAGCAGCATCTTTGACTTTAGAATAGATCTGTGTTACTGTGTCCCATATGTCCTTTGCAAATGTCAAAAATATGCAGGTCCTGCTTATCTCTAGTTGCATTGAGTTTCATAGCCATGATGTTATTGAAGAATCTTCTACATCCTAGGCTTGAAATTTTGGATCATTTTCTTGTGGTATGGGACCAGTCAGATGGCTCAATTTCTCCTTTCCCTTTAGAAATATTCTCACTAGTTAGGACCAAATTAAGTAATTTTGACCATTGAGCCTATAGGTAGGTTGCAGATTTTAATATTCACCATGTGGAGTGTGAACAGGAGGCTGGTTTAGCTTAGGATTAACAATTTTAGAGGTGATAAACATGGTAGGCTATTTTTTTCAAGAGTATTTCTATATTTTTCTGGGTAGGATGTTTCTAGGAGGTCACCGCAAGCAAGAGGCGATCTAAGGTTTTGAAGGAGAAGCCGATGGCTCTGATCAAGAAGCTTCACAAGGCAAATAAGGAAGATTTGAAGGCAATTAAGGCTAAGAAAGAATTCTACAATCAGCAATGAAGGCGATGCAGTTGAAAAAATAGTGAAGGAGAAAAGGAGCTTGCAGCAAAAAAAAAATCTTAAGGCAAAAGAAACCTAGGGCTTTGATACCATATTGGCAAAAAAAATTATTTATATTTTTTTTATATTTTTGAACAGAGAGTATTACAACTTTATAGTATACAAAAGTTACAAATTTAGAAAACTACCTCTACACAAATGAAGGAAATAATTTCTAAAACTTGGGACTTAGACACCTACATCTAAAATAAGAAATATTCAATAATATTATTTTATATAAGAAAATTAAATTTTTAGATTTTCAACACTGAATCTGAAGAGATTCGTTAACAAGCATCAAATTTGAAGAGATGCACTGAATTTAAAAAGATTCATCAATAGACTTAATATCCAATGAATTGGGCCATGCCTAGTGTTTTGGTTCAAGCACCCAACTTGATTCCCTGTTTAACACTCTCATGACCCCACATGACTCCAAATGCCCTCTTATTCTTTCCATCAACCATCCAAATCCTTGGGGGCATTCCAACATGGCAGTAAATCCCCAACACCATTTTGGATTCCCTAGGTGGCAGCAAATCTTCTATATATCATTTTGAATTCTATAATTTGTAGCAAAACCCCCACACTATTGGAATTCCTAAATGGCAACACAAAGCCCTAGCGCCTCATATCATGAAGCATCCCTAGATAACAAGTGCATCTTCACGTGCCTTTTCACAGCCTTGAAGACCCCATCATGTGCTAGACTCTCCAACTGCGATAACACTCTTCATGCGCTGGACCTTCCAAATGGATGCCTTACCATCACGTACATTGCAGATGGTCGGTGCACTTCTACACATCCTCTCACACCCTTGAAGATTCCTAATATGGTCAAATTCTATGGTAAACTCCTCTTGCTGGAACTCTCAACGCAATACAACCCAATGGGCTATTCTCTTTCTAAGCACACACCCACCCTTTCGATGCATCTTTAGGTCTTTCCACTTCTTTGGTCCATAGGACCTAATTATAGAATAATGAATAAACGATATGATGAAATTAATATTCCCTTCAATTTATTACCCTTTATATCGAGTAAAATATCATCATAAGATTTACTGAGATGTGGTTGAGAATATGTAGCAAAATATTTCAAGTGGATATTGATGATGACAGATTTGTCAACCGCCTTAGCCTCATGAGTCTATAAATTGAATGGAACTCATGGTCCTCTCTCCTCATTGCAATGAAACATTGCCTAGAGATATGGCGCAAAAGGCAACTATTAGTATCATGGTGATGTTAGTGTTGGCTCTGAATAACAGTCTTGTAGCAAGAGGTGAAGGGTTCTCATGGCTCTTCTCTAAAGGCCCACATCAAACTAAATCACTTATAGTAAGTACAAAAGGTGAAGATTTAAGTGGAACTAGAAGGATCTTACGTAAAGTTCCTGGAGGTCCAAACCCAATACATAATCCCGGTCGTCCTCCTATAATCACTGAAGGCCTGAGTGGAACCAGAAGGATCTTACGTAAAGTTCCTGGAGGTCCAAACCCAATACATAATTCCAGTCATCCTCCTCCAAGCACTGAAGGCCTGAGTGGAACCAGAAGGATCTTACGTAAAGTTCCTGGAGGTCCAAACCCAATACATAGTCCCGATCATCCTCCTCCACGCACTGAAGGCCTGAGTGAAACCAGAAGGTTCTTACATGAAGTTCCTGGAGGTCCAGACCCAATAAATAATCCCGGTCATCCTCCTCCAATCAATGAAGGCCTGAGTGGAACCAGAAGGATCTTACGTAAAGTTCTTGGAGGTCCAAACCCAATACATAATCCCGATCATCCTCCTCCACGCACTGAAGGCCTGAGTGAAACCAAAAGGATTTTACATGAAGTTCCTGGAGGTCCAAACCCAATAAATAATCCCGGTCATCCTCCTCCAATCAATGAAGGCCTGAGTGGAACCAGAAGGATCTTACGTAAAGTTCCTGGAGGTCCAAACCCAATACATAATCCCGGTCGTCCTCCTATAATCACTGAAGGCCTGAGTGGAACCAAAAGGATCTTATGTAAAGTTCCTGGAGGTCCAAACCCAATACATAATTCCAGTCATCCTCCTCCAAGCACTGAAGGCCTGAGTGGAACCAGAAGGATCTTACGTAAAGTTCCTGGAGGTCCAAACCCAATACATAATCCCGATCATCCTCCTCCACGCACTGAAGGCCTGAGTGAAACCAAAAGGATTTTACATGAAGTTCCTGGAGGTCCAAACCCAATAAATAATCCCGGTCATCCTCCTCCAATCAATGAAGGCCTGAGTGGAACCAGAAGGATCTTACGTAAAGTTCCTGGAGGTCCAAACCCACTACATAATCCCGATCATCCTCCTCCAAGCATTGAAGGCCTGAGTGGAAGGATCCTACGTAAAGTTCCTGAAGGTCCAAACCCACTACATAATCCCGGTCATCTTCCTTCAAACACTGAAGGCCTGAGTGGAACCAGAAGGATTCTACATAAAGTTCCTGGAGGTCCAAACCCACTACATAATCCCGATCATCCTCCTCCAAACACTGAAGGCCTGAGTGGAATCAAGTATAATAATTATCCTCCTCAAAAAATGAAGGCATGATCGGAACTAGAAGGATCCATCATACAAATCATTGAAGTATCATTTCTATGCTAAAATAAACTATTGTAAAATAATAAAAGAACAAGTTGCTGGAAACTATGAGTTGGTAAATAATGGAAAAGTTTATATAGAACAATCCAACTTCTCTATTCTCCCTCCGTGCGCATCACATTTTTAATGGGACAAATCTAGATAGAGGATTATACTAATTAGAAACCCTATCAAACTAGCTTATGTGCAATATAATTTACATGTAACTCCCATTCAAATTAGATTCCCTACCTGCAATTTATGCATATTAACTACTGAAGGTTATTTTTCCATTACGTAGTAGTTTTCACATACATGTGTATATAGGTTAACAATCGACCTATGCTACATTAAACCTATCAGATTAGCTAGTTTACATTTTATTAGCCTAAGCCCAAAATTAGCCACTAGATTTCATTTGTTAGCATGTTTCGTCCATATATTAGTATAATAGGAATGAACCGATCCAAGTTTGAGTTGATGGTTTATACATATCACCTAGTAAGTGGGCCAATCCTTATTTGGCACTCCATAAGTATTATACAAAACTTGAACCATTTTGGATGGAATGGAAATAATTTGTCATGCAATATATAATATTGCATTTTTTTTTGACGTTACGTTGCAGCAAAAATGATGTATGGTGATACATCGTTATTGATATTTGCTATTTTATAATGCCAAAAATTCTTTTTATGACATTTTAATTTAGATTCGACAAAATTTTGACAAGTACCTACATATAATGGCATCTATTTTAAAAGTCATTTTAGGTCAATATTTTATGGCATTTATGTTTTCATTAGTGGCATGCTTTTTAAATATTATTTTCTATCACTTTTTCATGGCATTTATATATGGCATATTGATAAATGCTGAGATTAGTATATGGTGTGTCATATGTCCAATAAATTATTTTTTACTATCTCTGCTTTTAAAAAAAATCTACATATCTATTATCATCCCGTGAACCTAATCTGGCTTTTTTATGAAAATTAACCTTAAAAAAAACCTTTTCCTAAGGTCTTGGGGACTTTTGGGTCTTTGTTTCTTTTAAGTAAATAAGCCTCCCCATTAAAGGAAGTTTTTTATAATATCATGCACCACATATTGTGAATATTTTCATTTCTTAGATCTCTGAACCTACATTTATGGTTAAAAGTCCAGATTCCTTCTTTTAAGATTGATAAACTTATTGATTTGATTAGGAAATTTTCAGCTCTATTTTCCTATTAATTCAACATGAACTAGATTTTTCTCTTTGTAATCCTTCTTACTTTCCTAATATCAAATTATTCTCTCTTAAGAAAAGAATCTAGGCCAAATACACCTGAATCATGGCTTTCTCTTTTTAGACCATAAATCAAGGAGTTTGATTTTCTAATAAATTTATTAACAATCTCTGCATCCTTCCCATGTTTTTCACCATGATGCATCCTATCTATATAAGGATGATTTTTTTTTTTTTTTTTTTGGAAGCATTATATTTCCTCCATGGATTGAAAAACAGTCAAAATGAATTTCTTTTCCAACAAATGATATTGAAATATCCCTTTATTTTTCATTTTGTACTTCTATTTGGTCAAAATGAATGAAAAATTAGTTAAAAAAACTAAGAAACAAAATTCATCGAATCTAATATTGATTCGAGGCTGAAAGCAAGGAATTTTAACCTGGCAACACACTGGAGTTAGATATCTAAGCTCAAGGTTTCAGTCTTGTCTAGGCTTCAATTGGTTTCGATGGCTAGTTTTGGAGGTATGATGGAGAGAAAGAGAGAATACAAGGGGAAGATTTTGTGTTCTTGCTTCTCTCAATTTCAGTAACAAGTTGGAGGAACGAAGACGATAGTTCCCCAAGCAACGTTAACCCCTACCTCACTAAGATAAAAGACTTATTTAATCTAGTAGGTGAATGCTTTGATCAATGGATAACTCTTTCCTCTAGCTTGATGTGGCATGGTTGGAGGAATGGAAATAGCAATTTATGTCTTGATGGGATACGGACAGATGCAAGAACTTACCACAAAATAGTTAGCATGTGTAATGCAGGAGGAGCTCTCATGGTAGCAGCATCATAGATCCAAGTAGACGAAGGGTTTCGAATATAACATATTATGAGCTATAGGATTTATTTTAATATTTTGCTAAATTCAGGATTTATGTTGCAAAGTCTCCAAAACCATGTGAGTTTCACCTAAATTTCATCCTTATGGATTTTGTCAAAGTTGTTCAATCCATCAGAGCTCTCCACACCCAATGGATATAGGAAATAATCTCAACGCAACTCTCAGATATGGTAGCTCATTTAGCCTGAAGCCTTGACTAAATCCTCACTACACATAAGAGATTTTTTGTTTCTATATTTAGGGTAGGGAAAGATATGGTTAGGATCTAGAAGCAAAGGTCCATCGTTAATTGCTTTGCCCTACTTAGGACAGCTAAATAGGATCTTAGAAAATGTCCATTAGCAAGAGATATCTATTGAGAGTTAGAGCCGCATAGGAGAATTTTTGCAGTAAAGAGATCCTATTGCAACTAATTTATAGTGTGCTAGCATCAAAATAGAGTTAATCAATAGTATTACGTATTCAACACTTGAGGAAGTAATTGATAATGTCACATTTTGGTTAGAATAATGATAATATCATGCTCTAGCTTGTAACTGACAATCGACATTAAGGAATTGGTTCAAATGCTTCCTGTTCAACAATTCAAATATACATGTTTTAATTTTAATTAATTTTTACTTTTAAATATAATCTGTTTTCACATTTCATGAAAAATCTTATAACTAGAACGAGCCATGTGGCATCATGCTGTCCCATGCATGAATCAATATTTTGCATAACACAATCTAGTTAGAACTGGCCTACTTACTAATTTTAAATAAATAATCACTAATTTGCTTTTTCATTTCTAAAAAAATTTGACTCTTCAATCCTAACTCTAGTCCTAAGCTTTCGTAACTTAACTCAACAATTAAATCAAATAAAAATAGAAAACTCAAATTAAATATTATTTTAATTACATAAGTATATAAATATATTTATTATTATAAAATATATAAATTAATCATAAAAGATTTATAAATATTTTTATTATAAAATAAAAATATATATAAATTAATTGCATAAATTATAAATTAAATATTATTTTAATTACATAAATATTTTAATATAACAATATTTGTACTTGCAGTATATATTATTAATATTATTAATATTATTTTTAATAAATATTATTTTATTTATGTAATATTTATTTATTAATAAATAAATGATATTTATGTGAATATTAGTAATAAAATATTAATATTTTAAAAAAATAAATATTAAAAATATTTATGTAAATAAAATTTGTATAATATTTATGTAAATATTTTGGTATGTAAATAAAATTAAATATTTTGACTATTTTCAAGCGGATTTTTAGAAGAAATTTATAAATGACACCTCTAAGAGTAAAATTTGTAAAGGATTATTTTAATAAATTTCTAAATTTTATGAAATTTTAAAAATTTTTTTGAGAGTAGTCAAATAAAAAATTATGATTTTAAAATTCTAAAATTCTTATTTCAAATAATTTTTTTTCTGAAAAATCTCTGTCCAAACGTCTTAACTATTCAGTGATGCCTTGCATGGGAAGAGTAGGAATCTAGCATGTGGTCTCAAGCAGCAAAAGAAATTGTTTCAATAATAAAATAATCAACCATATGCTATTCCGATGCTTTTTAAAGGAATGAAAGAGGCTTCTCAGGGGGCCTGAAGTGAGGGACCAACCGCTGTCCTTTTGGGTCTGTCTTCATGCAGAAGATGGAGATAGATGCTTAAAACAAAAGGACTTATTATGAACAGGGAAGGAAGGCAAGCCAAAAAACAGCCTTTATAGATGCCTAAGAACTAAATGGTGGCAGATGGGTTTGAACTTCTTATATTTTATTAAATTTTTGCACCGTGTTGATAGAGTTTCTGATGCACTGCGGAAGATCTCTTTGAAATAAATATCAAAATATTGAAAAGTAAAGATTTTGTAGGGATTACTCTTTATCTAGACCCAGTTGTATTTGTTGGCTACCAGGGAGTCTCCAAGCATCTATTGGCCTACTTCAGCCTTTGGGTGTTTTGTATCACTTTAATTTTAATGGAAGCTTTACTTGTTCTTTTGGAATATATATTTTATATCGACATAAGTTGTTTAACAATTGCCATATGATCAGTATGCTTTGTCTAGAGATTAATATATGAAAAGAGATAAATACATCCATACCCTACAACAACTAAACCCCATGGAGATTCACAACTCATATAAAACAGTTAATATTGAAGCAAACCCTCAGAAAAGAAAATCATGATTAATCTAACAGTAATGTACATGATAAGTAATGTGCATGGCCATAACCTTTAATTGCCTCTTTCCACTTCACATATTCAATGACGCACAACTGTATAGTATTTATCTTGTGATCTGATCATGAATTTAGCAAAAACCAGCAATTAACCATAAAACCCAGCTAATCACCTCAAGCCATCTCTCATTAAACCTAAATATTGTAATGAGCAATGTATCTTTTGCCATGGTTGGTGTCAGAAATATATTATGAAAACTAAGAGAGAAGGCCATCTATTGAATTAATTGGAAAGGCTTTATTGTGAAGAGACAAAATTCAATAACTGAGTATCTAGGCTGATTATGACTATATTGTTTGAATGGTTGGAAGTAAAAAAATTCATTGCACTAGCACAATAGAGCTGATCAAGTATATGATCTGAGCAAGCTCTGCTATTCCAACTATTGCAGATATCCCTTCAACCTTAACCCATTTACGTATGCCAGTATATTTCAAATCCTTCACAACTACAGTTGAATAAAAAACAAATTTAGAATAGGATTGGTTCTCTCACTTTTAAAGCAAGTGCAGATGAGCAATAACTAGTATTTATTTGTTATGATATCTTAACAACAATAATAACAATAGACTCTTAACCTTAAACTAGTGATATTGTACCTTAACTTTGGGATACTTAGATTTATAAAGAGATAATAATTGATAAAGAGATAATAAAATACTTTTGCCATATCTAGTCCTCTTTATAAAGCATAGTAAAATTACTTAAAACAATGTCAAATTGCTTTGACTCCCATTTCTATACTAATCTATCTTATTTCGTCCAAACATTTTTGCCTGAGCTTTACTCATTCAAATGATTATGCTAAGAACATTTGTTTTCATTCTAATCACAAATTAGTCCAAAATTAAAGAAAAAATTAAATTATTTTAATATTATAATAATTATAATATAATTTTTATCATAATATAATATTATAATTTAATTTAAATATTATAATAATAGATAATATGAAATAATGATAAATTATTATGATGCTTGCAAAATATATTAGAAGTGATAATATTTTTTAGGGTGAAAAGATGTTAACTAATAAGAAATAATTTTGGTATTTTATGTTTGATGATTTGAAATTATGATATTTTTTTATTATTGATGTTTAAATTATTTTAGTATAACATTCATTAGTAATCTAAGATCATCATCATAGCCCTATTTTCTCAACAAATTATCACTCAATATCATGCTTTGCCAAGGCAAAGAGAGTATCGAAATTTTAATGATAAAAGAGATGTAATGTCAAACATGTGCTCTCAATCACCTAGGAGAATAAAATTGATGGTAAGAAAAGGAAGGTGGTGATGGTGGCAGCTGTAGTGGTGGTGGTGGTTGGATTTGCATAGTCAATGATGGGTTGGACGAGATGGGTATCACAGGGGATGGTGAGAGGGCAACCTTGGTCCTCTGCTAGAAGGCGATGTGGGGGGTAAAGTTCCTATGTGTATATGAGAATCATGCCGCTATCAAGAGTAGGAAAAGAACTTGAAGGATGATCGTGAGTTAGTACAGTGGTAGCTGTGAAGAATACGTTGATGATGATGAATTTTAATAGATTCTATCGGAATGGAAGCACTAACATAAAAATAAAATAATAAAAATAATGAGATATATTATATTAACTTTATACGAATAATATTAGTTATTTATAAATATTATTATTCTTTAGAAAGAGTGTAAAAGAAAAATAAATAAGGATAGTGATTTATATCCATCATGAAAAGTAAAAGTATTAGAGCATGGCTTATACCTTATTATCTTGGCTTAGATGAGAGTGAAAGGTATTAAATTACTTTAAAATATATATATATATATATCAGATCAATTTTGACGTCCGTCAAGCAACCGTCTTCCAGTATTAGTCTGCTCAGATTATAAAGCATCGACGGTGTTCGTGCAAAATAACATCTAGACCAAATCAAATCAAATCAAACCAAACCAAACCAAACCAAACCCTTCACTGAATATGACCCAACGGTGGCAGGGATGGATCCTAGACGGCGCTTCTACGTTAGATTTTTGACACCACACCGGGGATCGATAAACTCGTCAGCTTCCGCAGCTACAATAGAGGTGTAACGACGTCGCGACAACACTGTGTAAATTACTTGAACTCAAGACAAACTTCTTTGCCCAGATATTTCCCACTAGTCCGCCTTGCAAAGCCGACACAGTTATCACTGATTACCGGGACACTAGAGGCCGCCCCGCTAGACACCATCGCCATCTTCCACGACCTGCACCGGAGCTTCGCTGGAGCTAGAGGCCTTGGCGGTGTCGTAGGACGCATGGAGCCCAATGAAGAAATAGTAGACCAGCAGCGCCGCCGTCCACACGCCAAATCTCACGAACGATGCTCCGTCAATCGACCCAAGCAGGAAAACGTCTATGGCGACGGATGCCGACGGCAGCCACGGCATCATCGGCACACCCCACAGCTTTGGCCCTCTCGCCTGCGGCACCCCTCGCCATAAGTACGCCGTAGTTGCAAGCCACACCAGCACCGACAATGCATACCCCACCCACCCGTCGCCGCCGGCCGCCCAATAGGCTGCGATTCCGATCGACGAGCCCGAGATGAGAAAAATGCAGATTATGAGCTTGTTACGGTCAGCGGTAGAGGTCTCGCCGCTGACGTAGTAGCGGCGGACTAGGAGGGCGATGGCGACGAGTATGAAGATGAAGAGAGTGGAGATGGAGATGAGGTTGGAGAGGATTCTGAGGTTGGTGAAGAGGGCGATGATGGCGGTGGCGGCGAGCATGATGACGGTGGCATTGATGGGGGTGCCGGTCGAGCCGTTGACGTGGGCGAGGCAGGGCGGTGCCATGTGGGTGCGGGCGATGTGGGTGAGGTAGCGGGCCTGCCCGACGGCAAGGACAAGGAGTGAGGTGGTCATGCTCTTCAGCGCGCCGAAGGCGACGATGTACTTGGCCCAGTCCATGCCGACGGCCTGGAATGCGACCGAGAAGGCGGCGTTGACGTCGATGCGGGAGTAAGGCTGCATGAGGCAGAGGGTGAGTGCGAGGAGGCAGTAGCAGATGGTGGTGATGGTCATGGCGCCGATGAGGCCGAGCGGGATGTCGCGGGCGAGATTCTTGGTCTCCTCGGCCATTGTCGACACCGCGTCGAAGCCGACGTAGGCGAAGAAGAGGACGGCGGAAGCGGAGAAAAGGCCGCGAGCGCCGAAGGGGGCGAAGTCGGAGAGGTTCTTCGGGTCGGCTTTGGTGAGGCCGGCAACGACGATGAAGACGACGACGGTGAGATGGATGATGCAGGCGACGTAGTTGAAGCGGGAGGCGGCCTTAGTGCTGAGGATGGCGGCGAGGCCGACAGTGGCAGTGACGGCGACGGCGATGGGATCGAGGCGGTTGTAGTCCGGGGATAGGGCTGGGACGTGGATGCGGAAGTCGTCCGGGTGGTGGTTGAGGAGGGTGGCGAAGTAGGAGGTCCAGGCGCGGGCCACGGCGGCGCAGCTGATGGTGTACTCGAGGAGGATGTTGCCGGCCGCGATGAAAGCAATGAAGTCGCCGAGCTCCACCCGGAGGTAGGCGAAGGAGCCACCTGAGTAAATCAAGGGAAAGAATACATATAATCAGCAACCACAACGTCATTTGTATCGGCTTATGTTATCTTTGTGAATATCCTTTTCTTTTCACCACCCCCAAACTCGCCGCGTGGGACGCTTCGACGTACATAGCTTACATTGGTCTGAGCAAGACATTTGGGCACCACTTGAGTACTCGTTTTATTTTTTCTGAGAAATTTTTTTTTATTTTTATTTTTTTAAATCTATTGTTTTAAAATAGTTTTACAAGAAATTTTATTATATTTGATTGATAAAAATTTTATAAAAAATAGTTATAATAATATTTTTTGTATTTGATTGGGAATAATTTTGTATTAAAAAAATGTTAATTTAACTATAGCACTCTTATAAAATAAAGATTATATGAAAATTAAATTGATTATTTGAGAAATTTATTTTTTTGATTATTTGATTGATGAATATTATATGAAAGAAAATAATGTATTAATTCACCCATCGTAACATTACTTATAAATAATAAGTATTAAAAATATTTAAAAATATTAAAAAATAATTAAAAAATATTATAAAGTAGTAATAATAATAATTTATTAGGTAGACATAATGGATTATGAGGTAGATACGAGAAGATTAGATAGATATAAGAGGAAAATAAAAAAAATATTGAGCAATAGTTTTGAGATTTTGGTATCAAAATATTTTCCTGATGGATAAAAAAAAGAGCATAAAAATTAAATATCATTTCTTCCATCATCTTTATTCTTTTAACAAGAAAAGAAAAAATTGTGTGGAGTTGATATACAATTTTTTCTTACTCTTACTATTTATACAATTTTCTTCCTGGACCAAATGACGCATGAGTGATATTTTTGAGGTACCAAAGTATTTTTGGATAACTTAAGTCAAACATTGCTATAGTAACTCAGTTGGATCTCACTCAGCTGCCTTGCAAGATTCAACTTTTGCTTGATATTCTGGCACCAATCCAACGTAAATAACGATAATACAGCATGCCAGCTGAGTGACTTTTTGACCCATAATTTGAGTTGCCAAAGCTTTTCTGTCCATGGTGTTTATGAAGTCAAACCTCTAAATATAACCTTGACAAATTTACAGCCAGCCATGCGCTGACATTTAGAGAAGAAGCAATCAGACATCCTGGAGAAGAAGTAATAAAAAGCAAAAGGCCACCCAAGCGAATCCTCCACAACCCAACTTGGTGCTAGAGAGCCGCCTATTTATGCTCCACTAAATCCGGTTGACTCGGATAATCAAAACAAGATCCATTTCGCAACAAAAAGTGACTACATCTTACTGCAGCCATCCATATCTTTTAAAAGTTATTCCATCTAAGCTGGACATCCTATTTTCAAGATTCGTTAACCAAATGCAATCTTTAAAGAATAAAGAGGAGGACAGCTCACAGTCCCTCGGTTGACAGCCAATATTAAGGTCAAGAACACGTTGATCAAAAGATTTATTCTCAAATGGAAAAGAAATCCTTTTATTTTTTAAAAAATAAGTTAATTGTAAAATCTTTATATATTTTGGTTGCAAAAAAAAAGCAAGAAATGTTAGAATAAGTATGTTCATTATGAATAGCTGGATAACTGATTTGAATCATTATGAATAATTAATTAGCAGGAGTCAAGTTAAGCCGAATCCAACCTAAAATCTAGGATTTAGAACTCAACAATCGGTATCGGTTTTAGAATTTTGAACTCAAAACTAAATCAATCTTATTTAAAAACCAACTCAAAACATCCGATCAAATTGGTTCAATTTTGGGTCACTTATAGGGTACAACCCTTTTTTTTTTTTTTTTATTTGACACATATCTAATATTTAATAGTTAAAATTTTTTCTCTTAATTGTATTCAATAAAAATAATATACATATTATTTGTTAACTAATTAAATATATAAGATCTTTAGGTAAAGATAGCACAACTCATGGGGTATATTTAATATCTCAATAATGGTCAATCCTCAGGTTAGAATTAAGGAATAAACCAAGAACCAATCCAATAAGAGCTGATTATATGATTTTAAATTCAGAACCAACTTGATAAGGATCAGTTTCTTGATTTAAGATTCCGAATCAATCCTATTAACTCTAAGAATCGAGACAATCCTGATCCTATCAGATCAGATAGATATCAATTCTTAAGTTACTCTAACCCATTGCTCACTCTTAATAATAATCAAAATGGATTAAGAATAACTAAAGAACTCAGCATGAAAAACACGTAGGATGGAATTCTTTTATGTTTTTCTAAATATTTAATTCTTAGATATTTAGAGCTTTTGCCTATAAAGAAAGCAAGGAGTAAGGAAAGGTGCAAACGCTATATTCAGAATGAATTCTCTAACAACTGAGATGAGTCAAGAATAAGTAATTAGCCAGATCATTAATGATTGAAACAAATATCATCATGAGCAACTAGTTGACTTCAAAAGCTTAAACCAATAGAAAAAGGGTTCATTAGCGTATATCAAGTTCGACATTCAACAAAAATCTCTATCTAGCTAAATTGTAGAGAAACAAATACAGAAACAAAGAAGCCTAGGTTTTTTCCAGGTGCAAACCTACCTGCCACTGGGATTTCCACGGCAAACTCCGTGTAACATAGGACTGAGAGCATAGCGGCAACACCAGAGACAGCGTAGGAGAGCACCACGGCTGGCCCCGCGGCTTCGTGCGCCTCCTGACCTGTGAGGACGAAGATGCCGGCACCCACGACGCAGCTGACGCCGAACCACATGAGGTCCCACCACGAGAGGTTCCTCCTCATCTCGTGCCCGCTCCTCGCCCTCACCTCGTTGAGCTCCGTCCGGTCCAGCGACCGGGCCGCGATCCGGTCCCCCAGCCGCTTTCCAGTCTCTCGCAGAGCCCGGCCATAGTTGGACCAACTCTGGAAGGACTCCTCTGGGAGGAAGCCCGTTTTGCTGCATGAATAGCAACCTCTTGACTTCTTCACCATCCCTCCTCCTGCACCACCCTCGCCTCCATTCTCCATCCCTATCAAAACTCACCTGTTACTAACTTAAATGTAACAAAATCTAAATTAAGTGTAATCAAATCTGTCTGAGAAAAAAGAAGAAGAAGAAAGAGCAGCACTTGTTCGCCTGTGGAATGGTGGCACTCACCAGCTGCGAGAGTGATCGATGCTGGAAGCGAGGGAGGGGAGAGGACCATGTATAAAGAGGTCTGGCTGGTCCCACTAGTCTTCGGGGCCCAATATTCCGGCATCGATGGAAGTGTCCGTTTCGATGAGTTTCCCCTGCTGGAACGTTTTGAAAGGTATCCATCTCAATGCCTCTTGGATGGACTGCGTTGAACCATCTCATATAATAGTATGGGAAGATGAACCATGTGACGAACGTCTGCTGCCATGCATACTATAATCAAGGATGACCTTAAAAAGAGTGGCCAATCCATTCCTACAGTATTTTAGTGGGCATGATGGAATGATTTGATGCCACTATTATCACAAACCTTTTGCCTGCACTGGGTGGGTTTCTTAATCATAGCCATAGTTTTGACTATATCCACTGAACGTAATCATGCTGTGATCCAAATGCATGAACCCGAATCCTCATTATTTATCTAAGCAAGATAATATCCCCATTAGCAATAAATAAAACATATCGCTTGTTTTACCGTGACAAAAACCGAGCTCGTATTATATCATGGTTTCTTTCCTGTTAAAAAGTAAATGAAGTAAACGCATTGAAGGGTGAATCCTGGTATTATCCTTGGCAACAAATGCGTGAAATTGTGCGGGTCTTTGCGACATGATTAATTTCTCTCCCGTAGTTGTAGTTGAAATGGAGTGCCACGTCATAATGTGCACATCGGCAATCTCTACTCCACTTGACCGGCGATTGAAAGGGCTGGCCGGTGGGCCAAGTTGGGTCATCAAGCTAGTCTTGTAGAGTGTTTTTTGATGTTTTCAGCCGAAGCTAGTCTTATATTTGTATCCAACCCTCCACAAGTTGAATAGGAGTGAGGCGAGTTGGTGGCAGTGAGAGCAAAGGCAATACTAACTCACTGATCAATTTCGATATGAAAAGGGAGGTGGAAAATAGACACTCAATAATTTTTCATGTCATTTCAACTTTGTCCCTTCTCAAATGTTTGATTACAAGGGTTTATATAAATGCACATGATCCTTCAAAAATCATTTACATAAATGCATCACAACAATCTAAAAGTTCTTCACTTCATTACAACAATTAGAAAACATCCCCATGCACTTAGTTACATTTAATGCGACTCTCAGGATATTTCATAGTAAAATTAAATTTAATCATTGAATGCCTCCTCCCCACCTTAAAAAAAAAAAAAAAAAAAAAAGAGAGAAAATTTCTCTATTCAAAGCATCTTGAGTTTGTAGAAGAGATTCGCCTTGAAAGATTTGGTGAAGATGTCAACAACTTGATCATGATACTCAACATGCACTAGTTCAATCTCCTTTTCCTTGAATAGAATGAAAGTGAACATTCATATGCTTGCTTCTTTCATGATAAACTGTATTCTTAATGAAATCAATAGCAGATTTATTATCAATATAAATCTTGGTAGTTTCGATTTGAAAAACTTGAGTCTCTTTGAGTAACTTTCTTATCTAAATAACATGAGAAATACTAGATGATGGTACCACATATTCTTCTTCACAAGTAGACTGTAATAATTGGTTGTTTCTTAGAGATTATATGAATGTCATACCTCCCATATAAAAGTAAAATCTAGTTGTGCTCTTTCTATCATCTAGATCTCCTCCCCAATCACTATCAAAATAGCCAACAAAATGAAAATCATTAGATGTATAAAATAAACCATGCTAAATTGTACCCTGGATGTAACGAAGGATTCTTTTGGTGGCCTTCTAATGAGTAGAGTTTGGCTCTTGCATAAAGTGACTTATTAGTCCAACAATACAAAGAATATTCGGCCTTATACAAAAGTCAAATTTGCTTCCAACCAAACTCTTATAGAGAATAGAATCCACTACTATTTCTTCATCATACTTAGATAATTTGATGCCATAATTTACTGGTGTACTAATTAGCTTGCAACCTTCCATCTTAAATCTTATGAGAACTTTCTTTGTATAAGCTTCTCAACATATGAAGGTGCCTTCTTTACTTTGCTTCACTTCTAAGCCAAGAAAGTGAAATATGAAACAGATATTTGTCATCTCAAACTCCCAAGCCATGGTTTGCTTGAACTCTTCAATGATCTTAAGTTTATTTCCTATAAAGATCAAATCATCTACATACAAGCAGACAAATAATATATCACCTTTTTGTTAGTTTTCATATAGAGAGCATGCTCATAAGGGCATTAAACATAGCTATTTTCTTTGAAGTAAGAGTAAATTCTACTGTTCCATACTCTAGGTGTTTGTTTTAAGCCATATAAAACCTTCTTCAACCTTAAAATTTTATCTTCATGGCCCCTTTTTATATACCCTATGGGTTGTTCAACAAATACTTTTTCATCAAGAAAGTCATTCAAAAATGCTAATTTGACATCCATTTAAAAAAATTGCTAACTATTTTGAGCAACTAAAGAAATAAATAATCTAATAGTTTCCCTACGGACAAAAGGTGCAAATCCCTTTTCATAATTAATATCGAACATTTGCTTATAGCCTTTTGCAATTAGTCTTGCTTTATACTTCTTAACTTCACCTTTTGCATTTTTCTTTGCTTTAAAAACCTACTTCACAAGAATTACTCCCTCATCGCCTTTTAAAAGAGAAACTAACTCTCACGTGTTGTTCTTCTCTATTACTTTGATTTCTTTATCCATGGTATCTTTCCACTGCTTGTTATGATATGCTTTTCCAAACTCTAAAGGTTCATAATTAGAAGGAAGGCAAACAAGTGCCAACTCATTTGTTGCCTCATAGAGTTCTTTTAGACTTCTTATCTTTTGTAGCCTTAAGCTTTCTCTTAAAGATGATGCTAAAGAGTCAAGATACAAGGATAGTGATGATGGTGGTGAAACTTTTTATACTTCTACTCTTGCCTTTTCATCTTCTTTGATCTCCTCCATATTGATTTTTCAATTCCAAGTAACTTCTTCATTAAATTTAACATCCCTGTTGATATATAATTTGAAAGCATATGGATCAAACAATTCGTAGGCTTTGGATCTAGCATCATATCCGTTGAAGATCTAGCATCGTATCCAATGAAGATGAACTTGGTACTTTTGTTATCAAGCTTGGTTCTGCTATGGTCTAGTATATGTGCATATGCTATGCTCTCAAACACCTTCAAATGTGATAAATTTGGCTTTCTCTTGGTCCATATTTCTTATGGAGTCATCTCTTTAAGGCTTCTTATAGGGGATCTATTCATCAAGTAGACAATGCAATCCACTGCTTCAACCGATAATTCTTTTGGCATATTCTTACTGTATAGCATGCTTTGGGCTATATCAAGAATAGCCTAGTTCTTTATCTCAATGATGCCATTTTATTGGGGGTGGAATAGGGAGCTGTCAAGGGATGCCAAATGCCATGCTCTTTATAAAACTCTTCAAAAGCTTAGGATATAAACTTGGCACCTCAATATGATCTCATAGCATTGATGGTGTAGCAACTTTGATTTTCTATCTATGTTTTGAACTTCTTGAAGATACCAAATCCCTCAAACTTTTCCTTTAAAAAGTAAATCCATGTCTTTCTTATGTAATTATCAATGAAAGGAAGGAAATAATGGTGTTTACCAAAAGAAGTAGGGATGATATGTCCACACACATCGTATGAATGAGTTCAAATGTTATTTTTTTCTATCTATGTTTCTTTAATTACATTTTCTACTCGATGTCTTCAAGACTCTTTAGTTAGCTTTTTCAATAGGATGTTGTATGACTCGCTCTATGAATAGCTTGCAAGAAAGAATACAAATGAAAGCTTGCAACTAAAATTGCCTTTCTAAGCAAAACTTTTGATTATTTCTCTGCAGCAAGATTTGAAATCTCAACCTTCTCATACTGTTTGGGACCCATGTTAGCTGTTGTATCAATATGCATCAAGGATGTTATTTATTTTAGTAACCCTTGAATAGATATGAAAGTTGTACTATTGGTATGTGACTAATATGAGGTTGACACACAATATTTCGAACCTTGCTTACAAGCAAAGGAGACACCAAAATTCATCACTTCATATGTATCATAAAAATGTCTCTTTAGAAGTAATTATCCGTAGAATAGATAAAAGAATCGTGTCATAAGGTTATGGATTGATGTTGGACTGACCTAAGAGGATTACAGTTGAGGGGTTGAATTGCGAGGGATAAAGATTAGCTTTATTTGTTTTGTTTTGCTTTCTATCATAGAAAGTGTGAATTCTAGATTTAGGTTCAAAGAAGGGAAGATTAACAAGATCAGGAGAGTTTAAAGGAGGGACTAGGGCTGTTTTGGACCAGACTGATTGTTGCTGGTGTAAGTCGTAAAGATGGCATATTAGGGCTGATTTAGAGGCAAATTGGGATGGCTAGGAGTGTCACCTGGTCCTTTTTTGAGGCAATAAGGCCATTCTAGTTGTTCTCTGTTCTTTTTGGTAGGATTTTATTTATTGTAAAGATGAGATTGGTTACACAAGACGATGAGTCTTTTATGGGATTTGGGTTGGAAGGGAAGCGAGAGAGAGAGTATAAGAATCACCAGTAGAGGTTGCATCCTATCTTCTTTTAGCCTCAGGACTGCTGCTAGCTTTCCACAACAAATTCATCCCTCACACACAGTAAATAAGCTTCAAAAACCATGTTTTCTAACAAAATTTTCTTCCTCCCTCATGCAAGCAAGTGGCACAGCCCTTTTGTAGACTATAAAGAATCCGATGTTAAACAAAGAAGAAAATTTTTTGATCTGGGTGGCTGAAACCTTAAATTTTTTAGGTGTCTATGGTTATATATGATTTTGCCTTTCCATAGGTTTGGGGGACTATTCCTTGTCAGGGGCTTTTAAGTGCCGGTGAGATTGGGAGATCTGTATTAGAAATTTCCTCTCCGTTGTATTGTTCCACCATTAGCGAGCTTTCTTAGACCATAGGGCCAGACCACGTAAATTGTTGTCTCTTTGTGTTTTGTTTGTTTGCTCTACTAACCTTAGATCTAGCTTCTTTGCATAACAATCTGGTATTAGTTCCTAGATCTAGAGTTTTGGGATGGTTTCCTACACCTTGAACACCGAAATTGAGATGGAGAAATTTGAGGGACAAATGATTTTAAACTGCCATAGATCAAAATGAATGTTATGTTAACCCAGCAACAATTAACCAGAGCTTTGAAGGGGAAGGAACACTTTCCTGCAAATATGTCTAAATATGTAATACCTCAAAAATAGTTTTACATTGAATGAAAAAAAAATATATATATATATATTATGTGCTTATGACTCAAGTTTACTTACTATCAATTAATTTGCACACAAATTTTTAGGCTATATGGTTTTGGTTCGCTAACAGAGTTAATTAGTTAAGCAAGTGGGCTTGGGGCATTATAATGGTATCAGAGCTGATCTGAATATGCGGAAGTTAGTGGGTATGAGAAAAGAGCTACCCATGGGATCGTGATGGACTTAGGATATTAGAAATAGGTATTAAAGCCGATCCGAGTGTGCGAAAGTTGGTGGATATAAAGAAAGGCTACCCATGGGATAGTAGTGGAGTCCCGCCATAGCATGGAGTCATCCTTTTAGTACTAATGACTTGGTTTAGGATAGATTCCGACTAGCTTATGGCGTGCAATGAGAATGTTACATTATAAAGAGAAAGTTTATAATACTTCAAAAATAGTTTCATATGCTTATAACTCAAACTTATATGCTATCAATTAACTTTTACTTGAGTTTTTAGTATCATATAAATTCAGATGCGTCAATTATGGAGTACTGCAAAATGTTGCAAAAGAAACCATAATCGCACAAACTTGATAGAAGTTAGAGACCCTACATGAGATTTTCCTAGATCTAGCCACCATGTCATTTCAACATATAAATTTACTTTGACGCATAGAAAAGCACTCTCTTGAGATGACCAAATGCCATGACCTATGATGCCATATTCTTGGAACAGGAACTCCGTGTGATACACAAACACCATGTCGAAAACCCAGTGGGAAGTTGGGACCTAGGCGAAACTGGTGGCAGGCCCATTGGCACCTGTTAATCAACGACCCGTTAAACCGGTGGGAGGTTTCCTGCCACTTGCTTAAACTAAAGGTTAAAAGTCCCCTGAACCTATGTCCAATAAGCTCTTTTTCCTCTCCCTTTTCTTGAAAAAATTCATCTGTAACAGCCTCCTTCTTTGCGAGAATTAGGTACCAGGAATCGTCTCATCCTCCAAGAGCTGGGACCAGTAAAGCACACAGTAAGGAAGAGACTCTGGAGTTCTCCCACCAATAAATAGCAGCCAGTGGTCTTGCTTAGGGGCAACATGGGTGGATGACAGCAGCCCAAGGAGCCAAGATCTAGCTTGAGGATTGAGACTCAACAGGGGAACTCCCATCCTTTCTCCTCAATCCTCATCATTTTCTTTTCGCCATGCAACCTGATTAGGTTCTTGCATTCAGGGTAGCTACAGCCTCATTACCCTGCCCCATTCTTTCTTTCTGTGGGGATTTTATCAAGGAAGGGGTTAGTGGGAACACTACTTTCCTTCTCATAAACCTCCCTTGCAACCATCACTTAACTTTATTATTATTTATACATAACTCCACTTGATTGATTTGCTGCGCTCACAGTCCTAATCCCTCTTCTCATATTTTTCCACAGTCATCTTGTCACGAGGAGACCCCCTTGGCAAATTAAACTCTGGCCCAAAGAAGGGGAACCTATACTCACATCTCCTTTGAATCAACACAGAGGCGTCTTGGCAGCCAAACCAGTTGGGTAGCAAGCGTGAGGATTTGGGCGCTTTAGTGGGATTGGGGGCATGGGTCCATTCATCTCACCATGCAGTGAGAGCTCTTCACTTGCAAGTTAGGATTATCTATAGCTAAAACAAGAAAAGGCCATCCTAAAGATGTAGGAAGAAGCTTGGAGATGATATTGGAGCCCTATGAAGTATCCCAAATGAAAGAATCAAAAGGTGAAAAGCAAATAGAAGTAGATTTTGGCAGCAAAAGAAGGCAAAGCATAATTCGAGCAAAAATGTGCTAAAACTTTTTTGCAAGCTTGCTGCTCTGGCAAATCTGTAACTGAACAAAGCAAAGCTGCAGCTTGGTCAGAAAATTATGGGGATGCATAAAGCATGGTGAATTTATTGGAGCTGTTGCAAGAGCCCAGTTCAAATGTATCAGAAGGTGAAAGACAACTAATACAAGCTACCCGGTAAAGAAGCACTACATAAGAAAATTTATACAATGCTTCAAGCCCATTTGCTAGTTCAAACTATGTATTTTTAAAAACTCGATTGTAAATTAATTGGCAGTAGATGAATTTAAGTTAGAATCTCTTCAAACTTTTTTTTCTCATCCAATATGAGATTATTTTTTAGACATTACAATCTTCCTTTCTTATCAAGTGGCATTTTTGTGGTATGCTACGAGCTAAGCAAAATCTAATCCGAAGCTTTCACATGGCTCTGATACTATTTGTAACATTACAAGTTCATCTATTGGTTCGATTAATCTGTTAGCGAATCGAAACCATGTAACATAAAAAACTCGAGTGCAAGTTAATTGATAATAGATGAACTTGTGTTATAAAGTTTTCAAATTTTTCTTTTTCATCCTATGTAAAATTATTTTTTAAGGTATTACACTAGAGAAAATTGCAGAAACAAAGTGAGACAAGTGCCGGAGGTGAAAAGCAAAAGAGAAGAGAATCATTGGTTCAAGGTACTGATCTTGGAATTTAAAAAAAAAAAAACATTCCTGAATAATCAACAATGGCTGTGACAAGGGAAGTTGAACAGAAAATCATGTCTCACTCATTTCAAGTTTTCATTTGTTGGACTTATTCTCCATGTATGTATGTATATGATGCGAAGATAACAAAAAACAACTGACAATAGAAATCCTGTACATAGAATATCTAACAACACGTCATACTTCTGCGTTTCCTTTCCTGCACAAGTATAAGTTGTCCATCAATATTTCTTGGCTCCATTCTAAAAGTTCTCTTTGTGGAAATGGAATCGAGTTGTGGTGGTATGGCTGAATTCTTGTGAAAGATCTCTCAGTTGTTTTGTAAGCGTTGGGGATCCACAGTAGAAAACACCTGCAGTCCGCAAAATTATGAGGTGTACGAATGATACAGATTACCTCTGATCACTGAAGAAAAGCTTACCTATATGAGCACACTTGTGGGTATTGGCTAAGTCTGAGAACACTTTCCTCCAGTTTGGCCTTGCAAAGTGGGTCCGAATCTGTCATGCATGAATCAGAAATAAGCAAATATGTTCTTTTGCTTCATGGCACCAAATTTATAGCTGAAAGATAATTACCCCGCTGCCAGAGACAATATCAAATCCATTCTTGGCATGTTGTAGTGACTGAACCATTGCAATCAGAGCTGACCTTGCGTCGCCTTCTTCGTACACACTGGTCAAGTAATTGTGCATTTCTATAACATTCTGCAATGGCCAAACCTCTTTAACTGGTTAATCTGCCAAGGAAAATAGAATTGAAGAGTAAAGGAAGAAACAGATTTTCTATGTAGTGTACATTATGATCGCTTTCTGCCACATCGTTCATGACACCTTTAAACCATTCAAAGGAACCTTGCTCCCTTGTTACCCAATAAAAGTAAGCTCTTCCTGGACCATTTCCTTTGATGCTGTTTACATCTGCCTTGTCTATTTCCTGCATCAATTTCAAGCCTGTCAGCAGTGTTCCTTTTGTTTAGTGATACCTTTTTATGCATTCAAAACAGCAGCATTGCATATAACTTACCTCATTTGACTTAAGATTGTTGAGGAGATCCTTTAGTATGCTGATAAATGGAGTGGCACCAATTCCGAGCCCGATTAGCAAAAGAATATCATATTTTTTGTAATTCTGAGCTGGTGCACCATAAGGCCCATCTATCAGGAGCTTTGGGAATCTGCAAGAGAGGTAGTTCTATTACTACAGGAAGCTGGTGGTTGCTGAAATGTTTTTTGCCCAGGGTGAGTTGGTGAAAACAATAATCTATTTTCTCCTCACCTAGCTTCTTGAATTTGAACATCTGCCACGACTGTTGTTTCAAGCCTAGCTAGGTTGGCCTTCTTGGACACAACTTGAGACTCACAAACCTGTATCAGAGAAGTTGGTTTTAGTTATTGCGGCATTCATAATTTAATATTCCCTAGAATTTCTAGCAGCTGTTATTGACTTGATCTAACCTTTCCAAATAAATTCCTAAGCTCTGTTGTCCAGTCTCCCAAGGTCCGGATATGAACACTCAAGTAGTCATCTCCTGGTGCGGAAGTGATGGAGAAGGGATGCCTGCTCAAATCCAATTAGAAGCTGAATACAGGAAAATTGCAGTCCAGACATATTATATATATTTTTTGACTGGGTTAACACATACCATTCAAAGGGTGAGACATCCGGACATTTCACAAACAGGTACATCCCACTCATATATTTGAATCCTGGTGGCTTTTTCATATGTATTGAAAGGACATTGCCTGGATATATTGCTGCCTGTATAATAAATGGAAGGTGTAAGCTTATTCTTTTTCATTCTTCTACTACCACCTGAGGCCATATATATATATATATATATATATATCATGGGGAGTAGCTTACCTTAACAATGCTCACACGATAGTTTTTCTCGCGAAATTTTCTGATTATTCTCTCACAGGCATAAAAGAGGATTGGAATTGATAGGTACATCCATGTCTGCAAAAAATATTAGATTTTTTTTAAAAAAAATTTCTCTTCATACAATTGATATTTGCTGATAATGATGCCAGAATTTGTGTACTGCAAAGAGGGCGTGGGCTTACCGTCTTCTTGTACCATTCCCTAGTGAGATAAATGAAGTAGGAGTGAACCACAAGGAGGACATATACAAGCACCAGAAGATGGTGGGCATACCAAAATGCATTGAATCCAGCTAAGTGGTGCAGAGGTGATGGCAGCTTTACCACATTTCTCCTGAAAAAATGTGTTGCTAGAGTGAAAGAGAATGACATTATGATGACCATGAGGATACCAGTGACCCCTGGAGCGCCGGATAACAGGGTTAAATATGTGGGTTGCTGATAGTCGAAATTCGATCCTAATAAACTAATGAATTTGGGCTTTGGGCATGTGATTAATCTTGGAAAATCACATGTTACATGAGCAATTGTATGAGCAATGATCCCAATTGTGATGGCCAATGCAATTGTCTGCAAAACATGGCAAATGGAAGGAAGAATAATTAAGTACTGTGTCAGAAATCCTTTACATAGACTTGGTGGTGGAAGGTCCTCCTTACCTTGTGGAAGTTAATGTTATCATCAAATGGGATGACTGAACCAAGAGTGGTTGACCTGAGCCTTGTAAGGGTGTTTCGACAAACAGGGAGGAGAATGAGTGCCATGTTCAGTTTCAGGGTCTCTGCTGCACCCTTGGCTACGCAAACGCAATAGCCCATCACTTCATATGCCGATCTCCTCTTATACTGGTAAAATTTCCATACAAATAGCACAATGTTCAGCATGAGCCATAGTGCAAGAACCCATATCCTCTTCCAGTTCTCATGAATGAAATCTGCCGTCTTGCTGACACTTCTGTTGATTGGGTTTCTGTACCGCCTTGGTATCATTGTTCTTGCAAGGCTCTGACTACGTCTGACCATTTTTTCATTTCCCTGTGAGCTCACCATCCCTCGCAGTAATGTTTCAAGCTGCCAAATCTGGTCAAGTGATTCAGAATGGTAAGTATAGCTAACTTTTTTAACTGCTAGATCTCATGTTTGAACAAATTTGGCAACTTACTTATTTATTGGAAATTATGACAGGTTTCTCAGTACCTCAATATAGCCAAGATGGTCGGGATCTAGTTCCTCCATTATGAGAGCAGCATAGGTTGCGGCGTGCCCCTTCAATTTTGCAAGTTTGTTTGCTGAGGCGCTCAAAATGATGACCTTTGAAAGAGGACACAGATCCAAATCAATTTTTTTTTTTTTTTTTTTTGCCAAATCTCAAACTGGTAAAATCAATTCTGGACAAGGACTTGACAATAATTTAAAGGATATCAGCTGCTGACCTCTTTCACCTCATCTTCAGTAAGTTTTCCATCACCATTCTTGTCGCACCTAAGATGAGACAGAAACTTGCATTACATCATGTAATCACTGTGCGGTGAAAGTGCTGAAAACAAGTAGTAGGAGATAATTACATGTCGAAGAATATCCGAAGCCGGGAATCAAAGTTTTTGTCTGTCATCTCTTCCCAGAACTGCTTTAATTCATCCTTTGTAATTCCATTCTCTGGTTCCAGGTTCCTCCGTCTTGCTAAGGCGACAAAAACCTCCCCAGCAAACTCCTTGGAATCACCCATCCCTTTGAAAAAGAAATTCATCTTGAATATTAGAACCACATGACTTGCGCGCAGATCTCTGGCTTCTAGTTCTCCCTGCTTTGACTAGCTATGGTGGTTATTTATTTATATGGAGTGGAAAATTTTGCCACAATATGAAAGCTTTTGATATCACTGTGTTGAGCTAGTGATGTTTGTGTTATATACTCGATTTTAGGATCCTTTTCTCCTCAGAAATGCTCCTGATTTGTTCATTGTTGCATTAATATAAATTTTCATAGCAGTCATGGAAAGCATGCTGCACTGGTTCATGAATCTAGTGATCTTCCTCTAGTGCATGTGATCTAGATGTTTATAGTTACTCTGTCGATTCTGCCATGATATAGGAATTGAAGAAACTACAACGACATTGATGGACCTGCATGCAGGTTGATGCAAAAGAATTAAAAGTGCTCACAAAATAATTCGCTAACATCAAACGGTATTTATTCATCGCAATCTTGCAGTCTGTTCTGTGAGTTTATTGTGAACTGTTGTTTGTATGAAAAATTTTGTTCTGTTTTTTCACTGTACAGGAGGACCTCAAAAGTTTGTACATGGCGGATGAGCTTCACTTTCAGTTAAAAGTATTGAGAAAAAGAGAGAGATTCGCAAGAAGAATCAAAGAGAGACTAACCAATGCAGCGCCCAAAGTTCTCCTTTGGCAGCCTACCATTGACTGAAAATTGGTCGAATTGTTTCTCCACGGCCTTCCATCCATCCTCCTTCCCACCTGTCTTCTTGTCGAGAAAGCGAAGGCCTTTAAGCCCCATCTCTGCACTGGACTGCATCCTACGCATGCCCCTCCCAAGTGGGTTGGTCACTGTAGACACCCGTGATGAGAGCCATTTCATCTCCTCCTTGATCTTGGAGGGCTGTGACATGAGCGTCTTTGCAAAGCCCCGCTGCGGTTCGGGTCTTGGAGGTTTCAGATGCATGAGATTGTCCATGGATGGAGATGGAGATGGAGATGGAGCTGAAGCTGGAGCTTCGCGAGCCGATGCTTCCGCTGTGCTGTGAACTACGATGCTCTCAAGCTCTTGTGCCGAAGAATTGGTCTGCCGCACATCAGCATGCTCTTGAGACGTTCCCTTTTTTTCCATCCTAATTGGTGCTTGCATCGCTCAAGAGAATTCTCTCTCTATGGAGGTGTTGCAGGCTCCACGGCGTCTCTGTGTGTGTCTCTGAGACGGAGACAGGGGAGGAGGGGTTTGGGCGGGTGGGTGGAAGACGATGGTTAGAACGAAGGGGCGGGGCGGGGCGGGGGTAAATTATAGCCGTTGGGTGTAAACAACGGTAACCTTTCAACGCCCGCATATTGAATAATATGCGGTTCGGATCTGCCGTCCATGTTTCTCACATTAAAGCATCTCGTCCGCAGGTAATCAGTCTTTATCCGCACAGAAATTTCTATGCACGCATCCGTCATGTCTGCCGCAAAATACTGCGTTTCTCGCTTCGTATCTCGATATCTCGTTTCCGTCACGCTCGAAGTTCAAATAATTGGTGTCGCCGGAGCCCCACGATGTGGACCTTCCACCTCACCTTTCCGACTGGATTCCAATCAAGAATCTAATGTCCCTGATTGCATGATCCTGGTGATCTCAACCGTCCATTTATGGCATATTCCTTCCGAGACACCTAAAGGTTGAGCCAAACTTTGTTCCAAGGAATGCCTACCTACCATCTGTGACTCACGTCCTTTTGGGAACACTGTCCTTTGCAAGAATAGTTTCATGTTAGATAAAAATATATATATATATTATTTATTTATAATTTAAATTTATTTATTGCTCATTAATTTTTTATTTAAATTTTTGAATCACGTAGTTTCGAAGAATTTAATTAAACCAACAGGTAGCTAGCTTGAAGTATTACAAATGATAACAATGTCAATCCAAATATGCAAAAATTAAAGGGCATAAAGAAAGAGCTACGCATAATATGATGATAAAGTTTCATTATGGCGTGGAGCCGGATCATTATAGCATCAATGACTTGCTCGGATAGATTCTGACTAACTTGGCATTATAAGAATTATAAAAAAAAAAAGATTATAACATATTGGATGGAAAAGAAAGTGTGTTATATGCTTATAATTCAAATTTAATTTCTATCCATTAACTTTCACTCGAATTTTTAGGCCATGGAATTTCGATCCATTAACGGAGGTAATTGAGCCAACAAGTTGGCTTAGGGCGTTACATCGGATGATTCAATGGCTCGCGTCCTTGCAAGAGATTGGGGATAACTTTTTTTAAAAGAGTGGCTTTTATTGCTTCTTTTTAAATCTCATTGCTGTGTTGATAGCTATCTACTAAAAATCAATTGGTTAAAGCATGAAAATGTAGTCTAGTGTCCTTAGTAATCTTAGAGAAAAGATTGCATATTATATATCATGTTCACTTCAAACTTTGTCAATGTGGAGCCACCTTTTCTAATCTAGAAGATTAAAAGAGAATATCATCTTTAGTGATGATCCAAAAGGATTGGGAAGATTGACAGGGACTCATAAATTTTATTTTTGATCAATGGTGCCATAAGCTGCCAGCATGATTTTGAGTTTTCAACAAAGAAGAGTCGTGACAGTTCATTCCGA
Organism: Metroxylon sagu; assembly: GCA_017589505.3. Taxonomy (NCBI): domain Eukaryota; kingdom Viridiplantae; phylum Streptophyta; class Magnoliopsida; order Arecales; family Arecaceae; genus Metroxylon; species Metroxylon sagu. The sequence continues at coordinate 653,789 of JACVBY030000432.1, read as the reverse complement.
AGGTTCATTGGTTGAATTTTGGAGTGAGCCAATCCATCAATTGTCAACTTCTGCTCCTATTTGTTGATGGTAAAGCACAACAAACTAAAGTTTGTCTTCTTTTCATTCATTCAACCTACTTTAAACACGATGATGCTTTTGACGATATAATAATTGATGCCGTCCTTGCATTGCATGGCTGGCCATCAAATTATCTAAGCTATCCATGAAGTGTTGCAATATGTCCTTGTCTGCTGTCTTGCTCAAATTCCTAGCATTAGACTATTAACAGTTGAGTCGTTAATTATAATTTCACATTCAAGTGGCCAGTTTGAGGGGAAACCTAATCATCCAATTAACGAGTTTGAGGGAACATTCAAGTGAGATACCCCCAATCAATTTCAAAGGAATAATCGTACATGATATCTTGATCCGGTAAAGATTGCATAACCTCTAACATTCTCACTATTTTGATTTATTTTTTTTCTTTATGATATACCAAATTTAGTTTCACATTGAATGAAAAAAAAAAAAATAGTATTATGTGCTTATAACTCAAGTCCACTTACTACTCATTAACTTCCACTCAAATTTTTAGGTCACATGATTTTAGCTTATTAATGAATTAATTGGACCAACGATAGTCTTGAAGCATTACAAATAGTATTAGAGCTGAGCCGAGTGTGCAAAAGTTGATGGACATGAGAAAAGAACTATTTATAGAACGGTGATAAAGTTTCGCTATGACAAAAAGAAGATTGTAATACTTTAAATTTAATTTTATTATAATATCTTAAATTTAATTTTATATTATATTAAAAAAATTTATATATTTATAATTTAAATTTATTTATTATTTATTAATTTTTATTTAAGTTTTGAGCCATGTGGTTTCAACTTGCATGCAGTTATATCGTGGTAGGTAAGGAGAGGCAATGTGAATGAGGTGCGTGCTTCTTATCAGTGACAACTCGTGCATGGGAGAAACTGAGGTCATTTTCTCACGGCAATCAAGCCGTCAAGGTAGCCATTAAGAGGCTACGAGTGGAAAGGACGCTTGAAAAGCAATGGAGCCTCACGCTTTATTTCTACTTTCCCGGCCACCTGCCTTCCCATTAATACTTCTTCTACGTTCTTGTCAGTTTTCGTTTGGTGCCCTGGACTCCAATCCAATTGCCAAATTATTGTCACCTACCACATGGTGAGATTCTCCAACCACATGGCTGGACCTCGCATCTAAACAATACATTCTTTTCAAACATGTTTGAAATGCATCAAGTTCCTTTAGATTGACAGGAGCTGAGAACGATGACTTCTCTTCCACAAGATTTTGGGGTGATGGATTTGCAGCAGGTGGATGGGACTTGCTCGCAACCAGATGGAAGTCAATGGTCATATTAACATACATTGGTGGACCAACTTTGAAGGTAAATTCCAGCTCAGTGAACACATGTATATTAAAAAATTAATCAGTGATGCATTATTGTAGGAGCAAAGCGTCTTTGGTTTGACTGCCACATTCTTCTTCTTTTGTTTATTAATCCTTCGTTCAAGTTTGTGCTTTCTTTTTACAAACACTTGGGGGTGCCTTCGACGTGAAGTTTAAAGAAAAAAAAAAAAGTGGTTGAAGAGTTACAGTAACACTTTCTGCTACGGATATAAAAAAGGATGTAAAAGTTTCACTGTTGACCAAGTTTGGCTGCATTGGATATAATATTGAGAACTGCTGCCATGCCTTTAGATTTTTTTTAAAAGCTCAAGTCCAATGATTCGCGCTATCAATGCCTTTAGATTTGTTATTATTTACGGTACCAACTAAAAATATATATATAATAAAATTTATTTAAAATATTATAAATGTAACTATTAATTATATTTATATTTAAAAAATTAAATAAAAAAAATATTATTAGTATTTTATAAATATTTTTTAACATAAAAAATGAGGTAAGAAAGAGTAATAGAATTATTTAATATTTTGTTAATACCAATGTTTTAATTTTTTTTATTTTCTAAATAATTTTAGCATTTAACTCTACTAACATTCTCTCCATAGATTAGCAATATGGGGATAAAAGAAACGATTTTTTTTATATTTTTTATTTTAGAGCATAGGAGGGACACTTTCCATTATTTTATTGCAAGGGAGCTAAGGTGAATTATCTCTATATGATAAAATGAGCATCATCGATACGCTGATCTTTGTATCAATCAATTGTAGGTATAACAATGAACATAGATTATGACACACAAAATACCAACAAGGATTGTTGATGTTCTTTGAGAAATTCTCATCTTTTTTATGGTCATCTACCCAGAAATATGTCAGAGAAACATGAAGGTAGAAATATGAATGGTTCATAAGTGTTCATTAGTTCTGCAATTGCTTGTCAAATTCTATTATATTATATAAGTTATGGATTACGAGCACTTAATGATCAATGAATACTCTGCTCTCACTTATTTCATAAGATTGATTGAGATTTAATTCCTTAAATATATATATATTTCTTATTTTTTCTTTTTATGCAATAATAATAAAAAGAAGGATAACCCTTGAAATCAATTTTAAATAAAAGCTATTTTTTTATACAATGGCAGAATTTTGAATTCATTTTTTTCTGATTTTTCTTTTTTTAAGTAAAAAAAAAGAGAAGCTATTAATTTTTTTATGCAATAGTAGGTCTCTGAAATCAATTTAAAAAGCGATTAATTTCTTTATGTACTAATATATCCTTAAAATCATTTTTTTTAATTTATAAATAAATTTTTTAAAATTTTTAATTTAATAATATAAAAAATAAAAAATAAATCTCTATCAGTGGGTCTCGTAAACTTGTGGTGCTGCTTCGGTGGGTTTTTTTTTTTTTTTTTTTTTTTTTTTTTGGGAGAAAAGGGCTGGTGATGAGCTGAGCTGGAATCCATCTGGCGGATGTCATGGTCCAAAACAAGACGACGTTTATCCTACCAGATGGCAGTGGATGTTTTTTTTCTCGCGAGAAGAGAAGGAACCAAGCAATGCCGCAATAAAATTCTCTACATACGATAAAAACAGAGATTAGAATAAATCTGTACATCTGTATATAAACATATAATAATTATCAACGAAGAGTTTGAGAAACTTCTCTTTAATCTCAACAAAGAGACAGTTTGTAGCTCCAGCATAAACAAACAAAGAGATGAGCACCAGGGAGGAAGTAAACGCCAGCATTGTCCATCTCTGTAAATATATCCTTCCTTCTCTCTAACTACCGCCATCTGGATTGATGTTAGGTAATGCTTGGCTTTGCAAGCTTAGTTGGCTTTAAGGCAACTTGTTGCATGGCTAATGGATTTCATAAATTATTGGTGAATGGTGAGAAGAAATGCCATCCGAACTAGTTGTGTTTATATGAGTGTGTTGGAAGAAGGGAGATAAAGAGGATGTTTGAGATGCCATTGTTAGACAATGACCAGCGGGCTTTTTGGCTGCAGATAATTCATGTGTTTTTCTGAGACATAAACTGGATTCCTGTTGGTCTTTTAATGTGGTTTTGCGGGGAGTCACATCTGGAGCTGTCACGAGGGAGACTGATCAGCAGGAGGAATGATTATGATGCCATTCTAGCTGTAATCATAATGTTCATGAAGAGTCATTTGGAACGGATATTTTCATGCAAATATTTAGATAAATCAATTAATATCTGATATTTTGATGTTTAAAATGTAATAAATTATTTCTGCAAATCTTATTCAACTTTTATTTTGAAAAGAAAGGATGTTAATTTTTTATTCTAAAAATTCTTGATTTTTAAGAATAAAGAATTATCTTAAGAATTTAACTCTTTCTACTCCAAACAGTCCTTAATAATATCTATAAAAATTTATTGGTGTAATTTTTAATTTGGGAAGGTTATTACCTGAAATTTTTTTGTGTAGAAACTTGTTAAGCTGTTTCATATATTGCTGATAATTAAAGTTTAGAGTTTCATCCAACCAAAAGAATTTATTCTGCCGGTACTAAAATTGATGAAAAAATCCAGCAAAAAGGGAGAAAAAAACAGATGGAATTTAACTTGATACATTCATGAATTTGGGTATGCATTTGTTTCTAGGATGCAAGATAAGCTAACGGTGTCTAGCGCATGAGAGACGATCGATGTTGGACCATATGATTCGAACACAACCCATGCTTTGTAAGTTCAATGGGATTCAAGAAAGTTGATATTTTTATCTTTTCTGTGGATTTTGTTGATGTTATGTTGCTAGAAGATGCATCAACAATGAAAATCTTTCAAGGATTGGACAACATCCATTCTGAAGGACCCATCCTAATGGTGCAGCATCCTGGCACAGTTTTATTATTTTGAGTGGAAAGATGGAGGATATTATTGTGGTGCAACTCCTATCTTGATCTGGTTAGACATCTGAGTTAGCTAGTGCCATTGCATGAACTGGTTAAATGGAATGAGGATCTCTTTAACTTTAAATCATCAAATATCAAAAATTCAATGAATTTACTTTGAAAGTAAATTTGATGTTTTGTAAAAATTGATAGAGCTATTTTTAATCTAATCTGGAGTAAACTATTCCAACATGTTACACAGGTGATAACGGTTATGTCAAAGTGCAGCAACTCATGAAGTAAGCTCAATCATTTATTAGGTCATTTTATTCCACGACCAGACACTGCCTGACATAATGAGAGTTCCAGGCTGGTGGCATTTGTCTTTCAATTTGTTTTTATGTTTTTCCTTACCTCTGGTGCATTCTTAAGTTAAAACGCAGGGAAACTGCCAATCTTTGTTATTGAGTGAATGTTGTTTATCATTACTTTACCCTCTTTTGGCTCATTTGTCATGGTGATATTATTTGCTGTTTCTCAAAGGTACAAGGCGGGGTTTCTTTCAGTTCAGATTTTTCAAATTAAAGATGGCATTAGAAAACATTCTCAGAACACCAGGAGTAAGAACAGGAGCCAGAGAGATCAATAGGTTGGATTTATTATATGGCCTCCATCGTATGAAAAACTTTTAACATGTGAATGGGAATATTATGAACTGAACAAATATAACTAGGAATGACAATGAAGCGGGATAGAGATGAAAAACCCCTACTATTATTTTAGCCTCCATTTCCATTCCCATCCCCATCTCCATCCCCAGACAAGAATTTTTTCATTCTCATTCTAATGGGGATTCCATCCATCCCTATCTACTTCATTTTTAATAAGAACTCTATTTTCATTCTTATGAAGGTTCCCATCCTGTCGAAGATCCCATCCTCATCAATCCCATTTTTTATATTAAAATCTTTATATTTTAATTTTAATTTTTATCATAATTAAAATTATGATATATTAAATCATATAAAAAATTTATCATAATTTTTTATATGATAAATTTAATATAATATAAAAAATATATTATGAACTAATTTATAAGAAGAAATATATTAAATCATAATCTTAAAGAGCGCATGTAATTTTATAATATTTTAAGATTATATTTAAAAATATATTTAATATATTAAAATAGTATAATAATATTTAAATAATATAAAATATATGGGATCCTGTGGAGCAAGGATCGGATCGGAGATCCTGTGGGATGAAAATACTCTCTCTCTCTATCCCTACCCCATCTTCATTAAATTTTTCTATCTTCGTTTTCATAGGAATTTTTTTCACTTTATTCAGAGCGGATCCTCATAAAAATCAGAGAAAATGAAAAAAATTTGGTTGCCCGCCCGAGGCTAATAACACTAATCTGGATTTTAATTCCACTCTCAACTTGATTTTGGCAGGATTCCTCCCATCCTAGCTATCAGAGAATAAACAAATATAATTGTTTGGTTTCATGGGTAGGAATTCTTAACAAATAAAGCGATTAACCAAACCAGCAGGTAATATCTGTTCTCCAAGAAATTTGAACATTAATACTCTTCCCTGTTAATTGTTTTCCCTTCAAAAGGAATGATAAAGAATGAGTCTGAAACTGAATACATGAACGAAAGAAATGGCATGGCACAGTTTAACTTTTTTTTCCCAAAGAAAAAAGAAGCAAGCAGCTGTTATCTACATCTCCAGAACACATCTATCTACTACATCATTGGGTCAATATAAGCGATAGTGCGGAGTGCATCTTCATGTGGGTTTATCACACACCGCAATCTGTAACCCTGAGTGATCCCGAGCTCCTGCATGCTGCCTAACAAATGCTCTCCTCCACCAGACCTCAAATGCTCTCCGAATGTTGGGACAATCATCACCTTTGTTCAAAAAATAATCAAACCACCTCAACAGGATTGTTTGTTGCTGGGCCATTGGCAATGTTAGAATCGTCTGGCACAGCCCATCCTCCACCATCTTCTTATCAAAATTCCTGCAGGCTCTCTTCATCCAACCAAAGTCTTCATAGAGAGCTTCCAACCAAGTCCGCAGCAGATGGATCCTTGCATCTTTGGATACCAAGATTTGCCTTTTGCCAATAGCAATGCACAGCTGAGCAGTGATCTTACTAATCTCATATCTATACATACATGGGATCTTGGAGTGGCAGCTAGCGAGCTCGAACTGGTCAGCCCACAGCATCACAAACTCATCGCACATCCTCTTGCTTATCAGAATCTCAACAAGCCATTGAATGTTGTCGGCTTCTCGAGCTACCTCGCCCATTACAGCCCCCCGGTCCTGTCGCCCTTCATCAACATTTGCCGCCTCAGACAAACATAGATAAAGAGAGTCGAGACATTGCTGGCAGAAGTGGTAAAGGGTTTCCCTCGAGACATCAATCTTGTTGCAATGGTTCTTGCTCTGATCTGTGCCCTCTTTAAGCAATCCAGATACTAAGATTTTCATTTCTCGCCGAGCTTTCTGGTCCTTGGCTTGCAGGACACCAGCCAGAACCCGGAAGAAAATGCCATCAGCATCTGAAGAAGTAGATGATGGTTCCACCAGAACTCTCTGCAGAACTCCATGCAGCGACTCATGAAGCTGAAGCTGGAAGAGAACAGAAATCACCTTCTCCTCATCGTCTTCAGACCAAGGAACGACTTCCAAATAATCCAGGCATGCCCTGACTCCAGCATCAAACATAATATCCATCGAAACCTGCACAAATTCACATCCTTTACCTCTGTTTTCCCCTTAAAACCAGTGCATCAATTCAATACATTGGATTCAGCGTCCAAAGGTAATTTGACAACAGAAAAGATGGAAGCGAGCACATTGTAGTTTGCAATTCATCAATCGCACTGTGTTCATTTTTTGGTTAGAAAAACAAGAAGAACACAATGCGATTGAAGAATCGCAAAAATAACATCTTGGTCGTTTTCTCTCTTTTTTTTTTTGTTCGCCTTTTGAAATTCAGAGCAGTTGACCTCGATTCCAGAACACCAGACAAATTAAACACTAAAGTAGAAGACAGAATCTTCGTCACTTTGGTACAAGTTTACATAGAAGATTACAGGATCTCTCGCAGTTAATAGTTAATAGTTCATTTTATCATCATGATAGAAGACAAAAAGGCCTAAATAAATGGTTTCTTTTTTGGTTCAGATTGAAATTCTGGAGAAAGACAAGAGGCCAGATGGGTTGTTACCTTGAGCAATCCAAGAACCTTGCCTATCTGCTCTCTGGCGAGCCGTCGTTTGAGATCCTGGCAGTACATCATCCCCACCGCCTCCACATAAACCTCGACGTCATCGCATTCGCAGATCTCGACCAACACGGGGAACCCGAGGGCGCCGCCGATCCCCGCCAGCTTCTCCGCGAAGAACCGGCTCCGGTGGGAGAGCACCCGGCGGTGCACAGCCATGGAGAACCGGAAGCCGTCGCCAGAGCTGACGGACAGCTCCACGTCCCCGGGACCCAAGCTCGCGCCCTCCCCGGAGAGAATCTTGGAGATCCTCTCTTCCAGCCAGCGGCGCTTCTGGTCGCCGCACAAAGGCGGCGGCCCCTTGTGCGGCGGCCCCCGGCGGGAGAGGTCCTCTTGGGAAATCATCTCGAAGAGGGTGGAGGGCTTGGGGGAGGGGAATGTAGGGAGAGGAGGAGAAGGGTAAGCGGCGGCGGCGGAGGAGGAAGAGGAGGGCGGGGAAGAGATGAAGCCTTGGCGGATCATGGCGGAGACCTCGCCGGATTTTAGGAGGCTCTCCGCCGCGGCCATTAGAGAGAGAGAGAGAGAGAGAAGGCGCGCGCGCACGCGAGAGAGAGAGAGAGAGAGAGAGAGAGAGAAAGCGGCTGCGGGTGGTGGCGACATGAGATTTTGGTTGCGGTGAGACGAATAATTTTTACCGGAAGGTGAGGGTACGTCGGTTTGGCTGCAAATGATTGATTCCAATAGCGGGACATGGGGGTGTCGGTCGGCTTTGTCGAGAAACAGCGGACAGATATACTACCCAATCAGTTGTCGACATGAGAGCGAGGCAGAGGGGGAAATGCTTGGGGATATTGCCACCTTGGAGTTTGAAGTGGAGGAAAAAGCTGCATGATGTTACCGGATGGAGGAGAAGGCTTTGAAGTGACAGGAGTCGGAGGACGAAAAGGATCGGCGGGTTTGACCGTGTTGGGCGGACAGCTGAACACACGGAACGTCTACAGTGTCGATGGTTGCTTTATGGCTTCCTTCCCTTTTTTATTATTATTATTATTTTTCTTCTCTTCTTCTGGTTCTTTTGTTATTCCAAAAACAAAAAAACAAAAAATATCAATGGCTTGAATTATTGCCCGTCCCCTCCCTCTCAAAGGCAGCTTGTCCCACTAAATATTGAAAGAGGTACAGCTAATTTATATGCTTTCTTTTTTTTTCTTTCTTTCTTTTTTTTCTTCACAGAAAGAGAGGAAGACCATAATAAAAGGTACTTATATACACTTAACTTATATACATATATTTATCTCTTTTTTTTAAGAAAAAGAGAGGGAGACAACTACTATAATTATTTCAGTTCAAATATTCCACAAACGTTTGATTATCAATCAGAGAAGTGTGATTATTGGAATAAGCCAGATTTTGAGTTCTAATTTTAACAACTTATTTGAGAAAAAGAAAAAAAAAAAAAACAATCCTGAAACAAAAATTCTGCTTATAGCCCTGTCAGCGTCTTGATTTTATTACTATGATTATTAAGTTCTAATTGTGTTTCTTTGAGATTGCATGTACAGGTTATATTGATATATTATAACCTAGACATGTATTTCTTTAATCACCCACTCATCTTTTCACCTAATTTTCTTTTAGAATCTCTATTGATATTACTTCTCAAATTCGTATGGTTGGAATTTTTTTTATTTATTTATTTATTTCCTTAGCAAGCCACTTAATCAGCAGCATTATTACATTTCTGAAAACAAGCTACACTTGAAATCCTAGACGACCAGAAGTCATCTTACCAATGTTTAAAGAGATGGACCACACGATCCCGGTCAAGCCTTTTAATTACAAATGAATAATTTAAACGTTAATGCAAGCGATGTTTTGAATACATTAACTCGATGACAATGACTAATCTCATCGAGTTTTTATTGACTTCACTATAGCTTTTCTCTTTGCCACTAATGTCTGGAAATATTCATTCTAATCGCATAATTTATTTATGAAAAGAGTTTTATAACACCAATCACAAGAAAGATGATGATAGAAACATTTATTTAGCCATACAAAAATTACTCCTCTGCCTTGTAACATAGAAGAATTGGTGAGATAAATAAAGGAGTCGGAATCAAGAGTGAATCAGACTAGGCTTAATTTCATATATCGTGTGGTATTTATGGTTAAATACCACACGATACAAGAGAGGTTATATATACCACTAAGTTGTATATGATCACAATCATCACGCCCGTCCAGTACAAACCTGAACCGAAGAGAATCCGAATTCTAGGAAAAAAGAGTGAGTAAAGTGATGAATTATATAACTCCTCTCCCCCATGCCATTGCATCTCTTTGGGCGACAGAATCATGTGACGAGGGTAGCAGCTCACCAGAAATAAAAATTTTCGGGTAAAAAGAATACCTTTCATAACCATTCCGGGCAAGGTCATTGTGATGCGAAGACATTTGGAACCTGAAAATCTGAAACATTAAGAACCAATAGGAAACCAAAATTTTTGATCCTTCCACTCAATCGCGGGCAGGCCACATACGGTCTTCTTTCCTCCTCTAAATACCAATTCCAGAGAAACCATAATTCATTAATTCAGCAAAGCCCCTTCGAGAACTCCAACTCCTTCTTCCTCTCGTATTAATAAATCAATAACGAATATGTTGTTGCCAAACCCATTGAAAATCTCATCCATGTTGACCTTTCCGATAAGTCTTGCTGTGATGAAACTTGTCATGGTGTGGTAGGAGGAGAGTAATCCTCCATCATCCAACAAATGATTATCACATAATCTTTGTTCACCTAATTCATGTTAGGTAAAAATATGCCTCCAGAAAAGAAGAAAGAAAATGACAAAGTTCATTCTTTGTAATTTAAATTTTCAAGGATTTCATGCATAAAACTAGGATAGGGGCTCAAGTGTGTTGTGTCCACAAAGCACACGATTACCACATAGAAGAAGAGGAGAATTGTGTTGATACAGCAGAAACATAAATCAAACATCAATATTATACAAAAATATCTATAGATGAGGGTGACTGTCCACACATAAAAAGCCACCAAAAAACTCCAGTAAAATTTATATCATTTTCTCTGAAGTTGTTTATCATGCAATTGCTGAGAACACATAAATAAATGCAAAAATCAACAATCTAGCCATCACTAACTCCTAAATCACACGAAGCATAGCCCCCATCAAATCTAAAAGGAAGATGAATAATGTGCCAGTACAAGACACATCAAGTAGACTCAGTTTAAGATATAAAATCAATGTTCCATGATTTCTCTACCTTCACAACATCCTTTGACAAATTTGATAATGATCCATGTACATTCCTTAAATAATCTTTTAAAACTCACCTTATCCTTTCTAAGCCATAATATTAACAGCAGCAGAGTATGGTATTCGAGCATTTAATAGAATCCATCCTTAGTCATTCATACATTCTTCTACATGGTACAGCCTTTGACCCTTCAAATTTATGGTTCCCCACTTCAGCAAGCGAAATGCGTTGGTCCTTTTACAATTATGGTAGCATTCAAGTGTCGAATCACATGCTATCCACTATCATACAGAAAGAAATTTATCTGTTTGACGTTTTGCCATCACAGTCAAAATTGAGAGCTCAACCAACTAGAAACCAGAGAAATTAATTTCCAGTTTTGTCATATTGATTTCTCCGCCCCGTCCAAACTGGAATATGGCAGGAGATAAAGTTGTTTTTGAGAAGAAAATTATCCAATATTATAGCACCAAAGAAATCCATCAGTCAAAAATTAGCAAGCCACATCTGACTTTAAAATTCTTGAATGAAGAACAATGTTCATCAACTGCTAACATGCTTCTAAACTATAGAATTTAAAAACAAATACAAAGTACAAGAACAACAAGAAGCAAACTGAAGTGGCCAACAAAGAAGATCGCACAGTCCTTTACCAATTAAAGATTTCATCTTGTCTCCATCAATCCCAAAATAAGCCTCAACAACTCCCCTCTCAGATTGGCCACCACAGTGGCATCAACCTCCTCTTTCAAGGCTGAAAACCATTTCGCCCCTTCATTCATCACGCCACCCTCTTGAAACCAATCACATACCACCCTCGCAATCGCCATCACGTATAAACCACAATCATATCCATTGCTCTGCTGTGGTGTGAACCCTTCAACGTATCGAGCTTCACCACCTTCTCCAATGAACCCCTTCACAGCCTCGAAAAGCATCTCCGCATGACGCCTATTCATCCCTTGGCTGCTATCATGGTGCACAAACTCGTTGGTCCCTTTATGGTAGACAAGTAGGCTCCAATGGGTCCCACCCTCAGCAGCTGTGACATCACTGTTATTATTGACAGTGAAGAGGACAAGATCTCTGAGGTGAAGTTTGAGAGGGTCGATGGCCTCAGAGAGGGAGGTGGAGTCAGGACAGTTGGAAAGCCAAAAAGAGATGGAAGGTGAGACGAGAAGGACAGGATCAGGTGGGGAAAGATAGGCAAAGAAGAACTCAATGAGGCAGTCATTAATATAGTGCGGGCCATGAAGGATGTCGAGGTCAGACCTTCGAAGGACAACATCACCATAGCTGAGGATCTTCTCATCAGCCTTGGATTTTGAGCGAGGCATTTGGTCAAATGAATGGTGGGTTTGGACGACGAACAATGTTCCAAAGAAAATTTGATGCTATCTGGAGGAGATGAACAGAACAACAAGTAAAAAGGTTTGGTAAGAATTGGAAACAAATGCTTCAGGGACTCGTGGGTTGGGTCTAAGTATACGTTATACAAGCCTTGGGGCAAGGGATCCAAAATTGGCCATGAAGATGATTCCACTTTGTCTGCCATAAATAAATAAATAAATAAAAGTTGGGAGGTTGTTGCATTTTAAATTTGATGAAAAATTATTTCCTGATATTTAACATGGATAATTAATTTTTATATTTTTATAAAACTATTGAAATCTATGGTCGCATATATGACTTACACAGATAGTTTTATTATGTGTCCTGCAAAGAATACTAGTATTTCAAATTTTCTTTTAGAGAAGAAAGTAAAGTGATGTGACTCTAGCAATTATCTGAATGCTACAATGTGCATGTACACAAATATTTATCAATTATTTTGCTACTGAAAAAAAAAAATTATTGGAAGAGATTTGAATGAACATATAGGAAAATATAATATAGATTTTGAAAGAGTGCATGGAAGTTTTAAAAATAGAAATGAAGAGAAAAATACCATTTTACAATTTATGATGGCATATGATTTAGTATTTGTCAACACATATTTTAAAAAGATGGACTCTCATTTGATAACTTTTAAAAGTGGATGCAATACTAATCAAATAGATTTCTTCCTTACTAGAAAGATTGATCGAGTGTTTTGTAAAGATTGTAAGATTGTATCGGGTAAGAGCCCGATATATCAGGTAAGATTGTAAGATTGTAAGATTGTAAAGAGTGTTTTAAAAGTGGATGTATTGGGTAAGAGCCTAACTACGCACCATAGATTAATAGTTATGTATGTATGTATTCAAAAATGGAGGAGGACTATAAAGTATAAGAATCCAAGGATTTGATAGTAAAATTTGAAAAGAGAGAAACTGATAACTTTTAAAAATAGAGTGATGAAAGAAAGAACATGAAGCATAAATGGAGAGATTAATACCATACGGGAAGAGATAGCTAATAATATTAGAAAAGTAGCTATAGAGGTGTTAGGAGAGTCAAAAGAAAAAGGCCCATATGATAAAAAAATTTGATGGTGGGATGAGAAAGTTCAATTAGCAGTTAAGGCTAAAAGAGAATACCACAGAAAACTATCTAACTATAAGAATGAAAAAGTGTATGAAAACTATAAAATGGTTAAAAAAAAAAAGTTAAAAAGATGGTACAAAAGGCTAGAAGTAAGGCATATGAGGAATTATATCACAAGTTAAAAACTAAAGATGAAGAGAAAGTCATATATAAAATTGTAAGAGTAAGAGATAGAAAAACTAGAGATATGTTTCAGGTTAAATGCATTAAAGATAATGATCAAAAAGTTTTGATCAAAGAGAATGATATCAAAGAAAGATGAAGCTATTTTAATAAATTATTAAATAAAAATCATGTAAATAATTTAAGATACCCTACTAGCTCAATTGAGGATAAAGTTATGGTGTATACTCATAAAATTAGAACATCTGAAGTAAATAAAGCTATAAAAAAAATAAAAGTAGAAAAAGCTGTAAGATCTGATAAGATAGAATATAAAAGTTTGGAAATGTTTAGGTGATGCTGAAGTAAATTGGATGATAAATTTATTTAATAAAATTTTAAAAACTATAAAGATGTCTAATGAATGAAGAAAGACTATTATAGTAACAATTTATAAGAATAAAAGGGATATTCAAAACTGCTCTAATTATCGTAGTATTAAACTTATGAGTCATATTATGAAACTTCGAAAAAAAGTAATTGAACATAAATTGAGATAAACTACAAAAAATATTAGAGAATCAATTTGGTTTTATACCGAAAAGATCGACCATAGAAGCTATTTTCCTTCTTAAAGAGTTAATAAAAAAATATAGAAAAAAGAAGCAGGATCTTCATATGGCTTTTATTTATTTAGAGAAAGCGTATGATAGGATCTCTAGAAAAATCTTATGGTGGATGCTAGAAAAGAAAGGAGTATCCGTTAGATAATATTAACATAATAAAAAATATATATGATGGAGCAATTACTAGTGTAAAAACTTTTGATGGTAATACTAGCGATTTTCTTATTAGAGTAAGTTTACATTAGGGATCTACTCTTAATCCTTATCTTTTTGCTTTAGTTATGGATAAGCTTACTAGACATGTTCAAGATAATATTTCATAGTATATATTATTTGCAGATGATATAATATTAGTTAATAAAACTAAGGTTGAAGTTAATCGTAAGTTAGAATTATGGCGAAATGCATTAGAATATAAAGATTTTAGGTTAAGTAGGATAAAAATAAAATACATGAAATGTAATTTTAGTACAATTAAAAATGAAGATGAATGTAATGTAAAAATGGAAGACCATGAAATTACTAAAAGTCACCATTTTTTATATTTAGGATCGATTATTCACAAAGAAAGATTGAGGATGATATTGTCCATAAGAATAAAGCAGGTTCGATGAAATAGAGAAGTGCAACTGTAATATTATGTGATCACAAAATACCTGCTAAGTTAAAGAAAAAGTTTCATAAGACAACCATAAGATCGACTATGCTTTATGGCACGAAGTATTGGGCAGTTAGAAAAATTCACGTACATGAGATGAATGTGGCAGAAATAAAAATGTTAAGATATATGTATGGTAATATAAGAAAAGATAGAATAAAAAATAAAATTCGTAAAAAGGTAGAGGTAACTCCAATCGATAATAAATTAAGGGAAGGACAACTTAAATAGTTTGAACATGTGCAATGTAGATTTAAAAATGCATTTGTGCAAAGGAGTGACTTGATAGATATAAAAAGAAAAAAATGTAGAGGTAGATCGAAAATCATATGAAAAAAAGTGATAAAGAAAGACTTAAAATCTTTGCATCATACAAAAAATATGATCCAAAACAGAGCTGAATGAAGAAAAAGGATTCATGTAGTCGATCCCAACTAGTTTAGGGTTAAGGCTTTATTCTTGTTATTATTGTTATAATGTGCATGTATACAAATATTTATCAATTATTTTGCTTCAACATCAGCTTGGGAAACTCCTCTCCCATTGTACCATTCTATATCCACTTAGTATAAATTTTTCATTGGCACTGGCATAACAACTATGGTATGGAAATTATGGGTACCCTATTAAGAAATATCATGTGTTTGCTTACATAATATTTCTCTTAAGGGTGAAGATGGGGAGATTTCAACAAGCATCCAATTATTGCGAACTGGATTAAGCAGTAAAAATATTTCCGAGACGACAGTATCACTCATGGAAGGCCTCCAAGGCAATGGCTATTAATCAGAAGGCATTGGTCACAGATTCACAATTGTGAAAAGTTCCAGTGACAAGATGTGAGTAACAAGCAGTACCAGCCAGCAGATTTGGAATGGCCATCAGACTCCTAGATACTCTTGCCCAGGTTCACCAGCATATGAACATCATCCCCATAAAGAATGAAGAAGCATGTATCATTGAGATACTTAATTACCCTCCAAAGAGTCCTTGCTAGAGGCAACAGCCACTAAAATTTAGCAGAGGCAGTAAGACAGCACAGAGACAATTCAGCCCAACTAGAGCTTGCAACTGTCCATGAGTCATGTCCTCAGCATAAAAAATATTGAAAAAGCCAGTGACAGAGTTAAGTCTGGCAATGCAATTGTCCACTTATTTGCATTCTTGATATGTTGAGTAAAGAAAAAGAATGGTGATCACTTCCTGAAGGTGTCAACTCCTAATTAGCCTACATAACCTACCTACAGGGCAATTCCAACGCTGGCAATCTCACAGGATGCTCCTTGAGACCTTCTACTGTGATAAAGAAACTCAACAGCCAGCAAGAAAATACACCAGGAAGATTGAAAGTTGAGATATAAGGAAGGGAAAACCAATGAGGTTCACATGATCAGGTCAAATGGTAGGAGCAGCACCATTCATTGCAATGGATTGGGCACTCAAAATGCAGGTGCCAATTCACTTTTAGCAATATTACCATCGAGAAGCAATCATACAAGGATCTTGACTAAGGTTTAGGACTTCAATGTAACGGAGATATAGATGGGACAGATCTGTCTCTTGATGGTCTTTCTTATCTATTTGCTGGCCCTCTTCCATGTCACCAAATCACCCGGAAGAAGGCAAGTAAAATTCATCGCAACCCCAAGAAACAATCTATACAGTTCATAGGCAAATCTCGGATGAATGGGTGTCTAAAGTATCAAAAACTTGAAACAGGATAACAAAACTATCGAGGCTGTGTTGCATCATCCTATTTCTCTGGCATCCTTTTCCCATTACACATCACATCGATGTAACATGAAATCAAAAGATTCGTGTCATGTCATTCTATTAACAACTTGTAAACATGCAAAGAACGTCAGATACGTTAATAGAATCAAGAAGACAAGAAAAGGAAGAACAAAATCAAGAAACAAGATAAGGCAAATGGACCAAGAAGTACCATTCGAAGATCAGGCAAACCATTCTTGATTGGTTTCTGATCGAGATCGCAGATTCTATTATTCCAGACCTGCACCTCTGCCAATTTCCCTATTTCCTCGCAAAAAACCGTGCTAACCGAAAGCTTTTCCTGCGGAAAATAAAAAAAATGTCAAAAAAGGATTGGCACTTCCAGACAACAGACGATCAGAGATCTCAGCTTCTCCTGCACCAAGAGAAGCCCCTAAGAGAGGAGAAGAATCGAATTCGGAAGAACAGGCGTCGACGAACCTGGAGGTAAGAGGCGATCGGTTGCTAATCCGAGGGGGAAAAAACCTAGGGTTTTATAGGTTCTCGGAGGTCGGTGCTCCAAGGCGCGGCCACAAGCAGCGTGCCGAGCGTGCTCTAGAATCCGCCTTCGCCGCCTTCGCCGTGGAGTCGCACGGCCGACCCTTGCGGCTCGTAATGTCAAGGTGGAGGTGCTTGCAGTCTGGCTGAAATAAGCCCCTACCAAGCCGAATCCACCATTAAAACTCAGCTAAATATATATATAAAGCATCAGCTAAATTATTATTTAAATGAATAAAAGGGGGCGAAGATATTTTTGGTCCTCTGGCTCCTGCTCAAAAATTATTTTAATCATCAAACCTTCAGCTCCTATAGTTTGATGCCCATATTTTCGAAATATCATACGAGCTGACATGATGGGATCATGTGATTACCACTTATCCTGTACAGCAATTAAATATTCAACTTCTAATGCAATGTTATATAATATATTAATTATTTTATTAATTTTAATTATTTAATATTTGTAACTTAATATTTTTGGAACATAAGGTTCAGACTATAATAATATATGTTGGATGAATGTTTGAGGATGAAAACATATTTTTATAAAATAATTTATATTTTATATAAAAAAAATTTTTTACACAAAACTTTAGAAATTTTGTATAGAAAAGATCATATATATATATATATAATAAAATTTATAAGCAGAAGAAAGTATGCATAGAAATTTTATACAGCAAACACAACGTCAATTTGCATAGATTACCTGCTGTTTGTAAGGATGGAAGCCAAGGATTAAAAACAAAAAAAAAAAGTGCTTGAGCATCGAACCAATTTAAATCAGAGATAATTTTAGATTAAAAATATCTAGTATTATAAAAGTTTCTTAGAGTTTGAACCCACCCCAACCATTCCGCACTTATATAAAACATATATTTACATCATATAACAAAATTAGTAAGTAATTGAAAAGATTGAAGTCTATATTTTTTATCACAAACACCTCTTTAAATCTTATTTTTCATTAAAATATTCATATATATTTAAAGAAAGACCATCTATACTCGCATGTAGCCGGACCTTAGATTTAATTATTTTTTTCATCCTTAAATTCATATGAATTTCAAAATCTTTCCTTCTTTTTCAACTTGGATATTCATATGGATCTAAAAAAAGCTTTCTTTCTCTCTTTCTCTTTCTCTCCCTCTCTCTCTCTATATATATATATATAATTTCTTGGATCGGATTGGACTGGATCCGGTCTGAAATTTGAACGAGCCTAATAAATCCAGCTTAGCCTAATCTTATGGACTAAAAATTAACCCTGAAATTTTTGTTTAAGCCAGCCCATGTACATGTAAATATAGTATCCTGGCCAAATTGGACAGAGATATATAGAGCACAGAATGAAAAATTACAGGGAATTATATCTTCATCCAGAAGATGCTAAAACCAGCAATCCAGCATGTAATAATAAAGGAGGATAAGTCTTCTGAAAATGCTCTTACGAAACTTTGATCAAATGAGGTATGTAGAGCCATGGACTACAAAATATGAAAAAAATGAACCTGTCTTATGGAAATGCTCTTTCAAAATATTGATCTGATGAGGGATGCAGAATTGCAGCCTTGTAGACTATCTGCTTACAATGTTATGCATCAGCACATTCTGGTTCAAACCAGTTTGAATAATGATCCAGGCCACATGAGACTAACGTGACTACTCCCTATCTTGTGACATCAGATGTCCTGTTTCTCGACCACTTCTGAGGTTTGCTAAACCTCAATTTATAAATCTCCATCTCCATTCCACCATAAAGAAAATGAAACGACAGTGCCTCTTACAGTTGATGTGAACAACCCCCTCAGTTTATAAATCTCCATCAGCTGTTGACAAAGCCATACTCCAGTTGTGCCTAACCAGTACATCTTGAAGGCTCCAAATTGTTTCTTTCTCCCAAGAAAAATATCCAGTCTCAGGTAAATGTAAACCACTGGTGTAAAACTAACTGCTGCTATTTGCAGTTCATCCACTCACCAGAAGCATTCTCTCTACTGGTTAACAAATAGGCTCATGAGATCTGGAGAAGAAAGCCTGTTCCTGTGCTACTTCAGGAGTCTACCAGACAGAAAAGTAAACAGAAACCATGCCCCTCTTGCCCTTGAAGACTATCCCAGAGTTTTGGTCAACTTAATATTAGACATGACTGCTTAAGTAATATACTCCAGATTAGATTCTGTTCATTGCACATGCTTAGCGACCACATATATATATATATATATATAATACAACAGAAGAACGCCAGAAGCAACAATAACGTCTGATCCTGTTAGACTGTGCAATGTAAAAATATGGAAGTAAGTGTCAGAATAAAACTAAATACTGCAGAAAAAGGGTAACATAATAGACTATACTGAACAATGTAATATACAATAGATGACATCAAGGATTGAATATTTGTGTTGTAGAAAGATAATGATGAACCTGGGGTCGGTCTCTGGTAGCAAGAAGGATGCTTAGTGCAGTCAGTTGCGCTGCTGTTTTCCATTTCCCAGATTGCTGACTGCCACAGCCTTATATGAGAGGCATCACAAGGCAATATGAAAAATCTTTAGCTGAATGGCATATTTTGAAAAATTATCATGGTGAATGAATCGACAAGGAATCAAAGGAGAGGCAACCTTAAGAAGCTCTACTTCCCTTGGATGCAGCCCATTCTCTATATCTGCTGACATTGTTATCCACAAAGAGAGATAATGAATGCTGGAATTGATTCAACATAAGTAGAACAGAATATAGCACTAGTACAAATAGAAAGAATACAGGTGCCAACCTCTCTACCAATAATGTTAATTGATGGTACTGTTAGAAGCCATGGTGCATCAACAAATACAGTGACATCCAAAGGTTTTGTGCACAATAATACCAATGTGACAGCAACCGTAAGCTGTGATCAAACATTAGAAAGGCTAAAACGAGATTCTTATATAGTAACATAAAAAAAAACTTTAGCCATACCAATTATGGAAATTGCAGGACTAACGAGCATAATCCTTGGAATAATAAACATTATTTAAAATAAAAGGGAAACCTTGCCAGCTACAGGATCCAAGAAAGCACCAAACCCATTCCTAGCCTCATCTGACAAATAAAAAAGACCAAACTATGCCATTGATTGATATGCCCATCTAAGACTTAGAAGCCACACACCTTTCATGCAATATAACCAGCTAGCCAGTCTGTGACTGCCGCAGAAAGAAAGATGCAAGTTGTTGCAGTTGTTGCCCACCAGCCATTCATTCATGAGGTAAGCTAATAAGGAAAAATGAAAATGATATCCTCAGCACATGTGCAGCTTCTAAATATAACATGTTAGATCTACTAAAATTAAACTGTAAAATACATATTAGGAGAGTACACATGCATAAAGATAAAAATCATAAGGCAAGAATGCAAGGCCACCATGCAATTTATGTTTCATTGACCCTATTTCAGGTTGCAATGCCCCACGCTCATTTACTAGCCCAATTAACTCTATTAGCGAGCCAAAACCACAAGGCCCAAAACTCGAATTAAAGTTAATGGATAGCAAGTGAATTTGAAGCACATAACATTTTTTTTTTTTTCTATCCAATATGGGACTAAATTTAGGGTATCACAATCTTTCCTCCCTCGTCGCATGTCACAAGCTGATGAGAATCTATTCCCGAGCTGGATAGCAAGTGAACTTGAGTTATAAACACATAACACTTTCTTTTCTATCCACATAACACTTTCTTTTCCATCCAATGTATAATTAAATTTGGGTTTCCTTCCTCGTCGCAAGCCACAAGCTAGCTAGAATTTACCTTCGAGTCGCTTTACGATATGAGGACTCACCACCATCCCTCGGATGAGCTCTTATACCATTTGTAACGCCTCAAGTTCACCTGCTGGCCCAATTAACCGGATACCTTTTGCAACACCCCAAGCCCACTTGCTAGTCCAATTAACTTCGTTAACGGACAAAAATCACTTATCCCAAAAATTCGAGTGGAAGTTTGAGTAGCAACTAAACTTGAGTTATAAGCATATAATACTTTCTTTCCATTTAATGTGGACTAAATTTGAAATATCATTCAAGCAAAGCACTTTGACATAAAGTTTTGCCAACACTCTTGCTCCTGCCTCATTCTTCCAGAGTATATATGTTTCTATAATTTCTAAATAATAGCATATTGTTCCTTTTTTTTTTTCGTCTTCTCTCTCGCTGTTCATTACATTTGCTTATTATCCAAAATGTTAGTTAATGTAGAAGAAGAACAAATAAAAATAACAAATACGATTACAACTTCAAGAATGAAAATACGATTACAACTTCTAGAAGCCGAGGCACGGGAAATCACGCTTTCCTTAAAGTAGATTTGCTCCCTCTACGTCAATGGTGCTTGAGAAAACGTGAGCAACTACTTCTCAAGATACAACGACCATCGAGTCAAACAAGGGCACCACCATGTCGACTCCGGCAAACTCGATAATGCCTTTACTCTATCACTAGAAGATACCCATAATTAAGTTTTCTTTGTTTTTGTTTTTTCTTTCTGTAGAACTTCCTATTCTTTTTCAAGAAAACCAGCTTTCTTATATAGGTATAAAAGAGGCAGGTTAAAATGTTAGTAATTAATGTCACTAATAGAGGAAGGTTAAGTATGAGACATTATGAGATGTTAGGATTCTAAAGAAACAAACCTGAAAGTTTCAAGAATTAAGTTTCAAGATTTAAATGTCAACAATTAATTTTTCATTCAACTTTTTTTATAACCGACGATTTTACAACCATTTTATTTTATTTTATTTTTCAACAATCCCCCACATGAATAAAATTGATTGAAGACATGACTCGACATGACGTAGTGATAGAATTCTGCGGTTGATACTTGCACAGGATAGGTAGGCATTAACCTTTGAACCTTCCCTTGTGAGAATATATTTACTTTACTGGCTGTGCAGTGGATACGATGTCCTTGAACTGATTTGCCGTTTATGTAAATGATAATACATCTCACACAGATATCTTCCTGGCATAATTTTGGTTCTTATGGTTATGTTCATTTATGGACATGAACATCTGCCTGGTTCTGCAAGAGTTTTTAGAGAATTAAGCCCGCACAATTCTCCTTTGAAGCGGCCCCACTTCTCTCTCACATAGGTGATTTCTTATCTAAGTGTAACATGCATTATTCTACTCGGATTTTCGATGCATAAGAATCATTAAAAGCTCATAACTTAACCTTTTTCCCATGGGCATCACTGTTCCATCATAGGAATGGGTAGGGTTGACCCCGACAGTGATCCTACTCGGTCTCTATAATTAGATTGTCCCATTGAACCTAGATCTTGGGATCTCCAGTCAACTAGGTTGGGTTTTCCTTCATATCGACCTTAGTAATCCTTGGGCTTAAGTCCCATTCCTTTTGATGTCTTTTCAACTTGATCTCTATTTAACCCTTTAGTTAGCGGATCCGCAATGTTATCCTTTGACCTCACATAGTCAATAGTGATAACTCCTGTTGAGATCAGTTGTCTAATAGTATTATGTCGACGACATATATGTCTTGACTTACCATTATACATTACATTCTGTGCTCTACCAATTGTAGATTGGTTATCACAATATATACATATTGGTGGCACAGGTTTTTCCCAGTTAGGAATGTCCTCCAAGAAATTATGTAGCCATTCAGCTTCTTCGCCACATTTATTCAAAGCTACAAACTCAGCTTCCATCGTGGATCTGGTTATTACAGTTTGCTTGGAGGATTTCCATGAAATAGCTGCACCAGCTAATGTGAATACATATCCACTAGTAGCTTTTGAGTCTTGTATATCAGATATCCAACTGGCATCAGTATAACCTTCAAGAACAGCTGGATCTCTGGTGTAATGCAACCCATAAGCACGAGTATACCTTAAGTATCTAAGTACTCTGACAATTGCTTTCCAATGTTCATGGCTTGGATTACTCGTGAAACGACTCAACTAACTCAAAGTGTAGGCTATGTCCGGTCTTGTACAACTCATTAAATACATTAGACTGCCTATTGCTCATGCAAACTCTACCTGAGAAACACTTTCTCCTCTATTCTTGGACAGATGTTGACTTACATCAATTGGAGTTTTAGAAATTTCAGAATCATCTTTGTTAAATTTGTCAAGAATCTCGTCCACATAGTGTGATTGATTTAGTATGAGACCATCGGACGTTCTTATAATCTTCATTCCCAAGATTACATCAGCTAGTCCCATATCCTTCATGTCAAACCTTGAGTTCAACATGTTCTTGGTAGCTTGTACCATTCGTTCATTGCTACCTACAATGAGGATGTCATCCACATACAGACAGAGAATTATATAACCCGCTTTTGTAGTTTTAACATAAACACACTTGTCACACTCATTGATTTTAAAACCATTTGTCATCATGACATTGTCAAATTTCTCGTGCCACTGTTTAGGCGCTTGCTTTAGTCCATACAAGGACTTTACCAATTTACAGACTTTCTTTTCTTGTCCTGAAACTACACAACCCTCAGGTTGTTCCATGTAGATTTCTTCTTCAAGATCTCCATTAAGAAAGGCTGTTTTCACATCCATTTGATGGACCTCCAGATTTCGCAATGCAGCAATTGCCAAAATTATTCTTATAGAATTGATTCTCGTCACAAAAGAATATGTATCAAAGTAGTCATGACCTTCTACTTATTTGTAACATTTAATTACAAGTCTGGCCTTGTACTTATCAATCGTTCCATCTGCTTTCATTTTTCGTTTGAAAATCCACTTTGATCCTAATGGTTTGCATCCAGGAGGGAGATATACCAGTTCCCAAGTGTGATTTTGCATGATGGAATCGATTTCACTATTTATTGCCTCTTTCCAGAGAGGACCCTCTGTAGATCTTACAGCTTCTCTATAAGTTTGAGGTTCAATCTCAAGCATGTAGATTAGAAAATCTGGTCCAAAAGATTTTTCTACTCTTGCTCTTTTGCTTCGTCTAGGTTCCACTTGAACCTCTTCATCTTCATCATCTTGTTCTTGGTTCTTATCAAACCATCGTTTCGATGAACTTGGTTCATCCCTATTACAAGGAAACACATGTTCAAAGAACGATGCATTCCTAGATTCCATTATCGTATTCTTGTGAATTTCAGGGTGTTTGGATTCATACACAAGAAAACGATATGCATTGCTATTTTGTGCATAGCCAATAAGAATACAATCAATCGTTTTTGGACCAATTTTTATTTTCTTTGGCAAAGGCACCACTACCTTGGCTAGACACCCCCACACTTTCAAGTGTTTGTAGAAAGGTTTTCTCCCTTTCCATAACTCATAGGGCGTCCTTTCTTGTTTCTTCTTGGGGACCTTATTTAAAAGGTAGTTAGCCGACAAAATAGCTTCACCCCACATGTTTTGTGGCAAACCAGAACTTATTAACATGACATTCATCATATCTTTTAGAGTGCGATTTTTTCGTTCTGCCACTCCATTTGATTGAGGAGAATAAGGTGGTGTGACCTCATGAATAATTCCATGTTGTGCACAGAATTTACCGAATGGTTCTACATATTCACCACCACGGTCACTTCTTACCATCTTAATTTTTTTATTAAGTTGATTTTTCACCTCATGCTTATAGAGAACAAATTTCTCTATAGCCTCATCTTTACTTTTAAGTAAATATACATAGTAATATTTTGTACTATCATCAATGAAAGTAACAAAATATTTATTTCCACCTCTAGTTTGAACAAATTTTAAATCACAAACATCACTGTGAATTAAATCAAAAGATTCAACTATTTTGGATGATGATCTAGTCAATTTTGCCTCCATACAAGTTTCACACTTATGTTTGGAATCTGTATGAAATGCGGGTATGTGATTCAAGTTAATTAATCTACGTAACGTATCATAATTAACATGTCCTAATCTACCATGCCATAAAGTAGAGGACTCAAGCAAGTAAATAGAAGAGGTACTAGCATTCTTTGGCTTTGCAACCATTACATTCATTTTCCACATTCCCTCTTTTACATACCCTTTCCCAATTGGAATACCTTGTTTGGACAGAATAATTTTCTGGGACTCAAAAATCATTTTGAATCCATTAACACTCAACAGTGTTCCAGAAATTAGATTCTTTCGAATGTCAGGCACATACAGTACATTCTTTAACTTAATCTCTTTTCCAGAAGTCATCTTTAGATACACGGTTCCTTGGCCCTTGATTTCAGAGGTGGCCGAATTGCCCATGTATAATTTCTCTCCAGATTCTGATGAAACTAAATTAGAGAAAACGGACTTGTTTGCACAGATATATCGTGTGGCTCCAGTGTCAAGCCACCATTCCTTTGGATTTAAGTTCATCAAGTTAACTTCAAAGATTATAGCAGAGAGACTCATGTCAGACACCTCCTGTGAAATGACATCCACAGCATTGGCCTCTCTTATCTCTTTTCGCTTATCCCTTTTCAGTGCTTTGCAATCTACTGACTTGTGTCCTGCCTTATTGCAATTGAAGCATTTCCCTTGGAATTTTGGCTTCATGGACACTCCTCTTTTAGGTCCCAATTTAGACCCCGGCTTAAATCTCGGCTTAAGCTTCTTATTCTTGAAGCCTTTTTCATGCTCCACCATATTGGCCTTGACAGCATGTGAATCCGAGGACCGCTTATCCATACCTTTATTGTCCTCCTCAATGCGAAGCCTGAGAATGAGATCTTCAACACTCATCTCCTTTCTTTTGTGCTTCAAATAGTTCTTGAAGTCTTTCCATGCAGAGGGTAGCTTCTCAATAATAGCAGCCACTTGGAAAGACCCACTCAAGACCATTCCCTCAGCATGAATTTCATGAATGATCAATTGAAGCTCTTGCACTTGACTTATAACGGTTTTATTGTCTACCATGTTGAAGTTCAAGAATTGTCCGACTATAAACTTCTTAGCCCCCGCATCTTCGGATTTGTATTTGTAGTACAAAGACTCCCACAATTCCTTAGCGGTTTTCTTTACACTATAAATATTATATAGTGCATCAGACAAACCGTTCAGAATATAATTACAGCATAAAAAGTCAGAGTGCTTCCAAGCTTCAACCGTGTTAAAAGCTTGAGCATCAATTTCATCCTCTCTAATAATAGGAGGATCCTCTTTCAAGAATCTTGAAAGATTCAGAGTTGTCAAATTAAAAAACATCTTTTGCTGCCATGTTTTAAAATTCAGCCCACTAAAAGTTTTGGGCTTATCATTATGGTGCACAGGGACCGTCACAGGCAGCAATTGGGTTGGGACCGGAGTATGCACTTGAGGGAACGGCAATGGCGTCTCGCTAGTGCTTACAGCTGGGATAACGTTCATGTTTTCAGCAATATCTGCAAAACTCAAAGATCCACAAATTAGAATTAAGTTTAGAATAAAACAATACTGTATGCCTTAATTATATTTTAAACCGTCTTCTATAGGAAATCTGCTTTAAGAATGTTAGTTAACGTAGAAGAAGAACAAATAAAAATAACAAATACGATTACAACTTCAAGAATGAAAATATTATGAAGGAGAAACTAGAAGCCGAGGCACATGAAATCACGCTTTCCTTAAAGTAGATTTGCTTTCCTTAGAGTAGATTTGCTTTTCTTAGAGTAGATTTGCTCCCTCTACGTCAATGGTGCTTGAGAAAACGTGAGCAACTATTTCCCAGGATACAACGACTATCGAGTCAAGGGCATCACTACGTCGATACAACGACTATCGAATCAAACAAGGGCACCACCACGTCGACTCCGACGAAATCGATAATGCCTTTACTCTATCACTAGAAGATACCCATAATTAAGTTTTCTTTGTTTTTGTTTTTTCTTTCTGTAGAACTTCCTGTTCCTTTTTAAGAAAACCAGCTTTCTTATATAGATATAAAAGAGGCAGGTTAAAATGTTAGTAATTAATGTCACTAAGGTTAAGTATGAGACGTTATGAGATGTTAAGATTCTAAAGAAACGAACCTGAAAGTTTTAAGAATTAAGTTTCAAGATTTAAATGTTAACAATTAATTTTTCATTTAACTTTTTTTTACAACCGACAGTTTTACAATCATTTTATTTTATTTTATTTTTCAACAATTAAATGTATCATCAGCTAAGAAGAATAAGGAAAATGTATCATCGTCCAAAAACTAGACAACTAGTGATTTTAAAGAATAAGTAATCCAGTTAAGTTAGCAACTTGGGAAAACTCCGCTGCTGATTATAACCCCGATTCATCTCTGCCGCTCCTTCCTCGCCCAGGTACTGGTGGAGGGTGCTCGTCCCGTGCTGCCGGATCGCGCCACGGCCACCGAATGAGTTTCAGGTTTGGAAGATTGAAGATTGAGCACCCGAAAAGATTGATCTTCTATAATTATAAAAATTATTCATGCCGATGAAGCAATGGCTTCGAATTTTTTTCTTTAAAAACATATAATTCAGAACTATTTGTATTATTGAATTGGTACAAAGATGTAATTTATTTTTTTTACTTTTATGATAAAAATAAATTTATATTAATTTAAGGCCGTATTTGACTCGGATAGTTGGTTTGATCCGATTCGGTTTTAATAATCGATATGTATATAGTTTAGTTAAGAGTTTAATGAATACATTTGACTATAGGTTCAGATTTATTTTTTATAAAAAATAATTTTAAAAGTAATTTTTATTTTTTGGTTTTAAAATCAGGCATAATTATGGATGGTGAAAAAAAAGAAAAAAAGTTCCAATCTATTGCCATTTCTATCGACATCTACAAATTAAAATAAGTGGGAAAAAAAAAAACCAGCATTGTAAAGTTTCTCCTACTTTAACCTCTGAATTATTCTTTCCAACTCTAATAACTAAAAATTAAAAAAAAAATTACATTCCTTTTCTCTAAATTATCTTTGATGTTCTGAATAAAAATTTAAAACTTAATGCATGAGCTAAGATAAGAAAGGCATATATATGTATATTTTGTAATCCCCTATTTTAACTTGCTCAACTTTCTTTCTATTTAGTCTTTCTTATAATGGCATCATTTATTTTACTTTCTTGTATCAAAAAGAGGTATTGATATTTTGAGAAGAGGGGCCGTAGATTAAGGAAATAGAGCAATATCAATGTTGACAGTAAAAATTAGTATTACTAAATGGCAATGAAATAAATAAAAATTTATGAAATCTATATATTTTTATGATTACACTTCAAGCAAGAGTTACTCTATTTTGCAAGTAGATGATATGGTAGTGGTCCGAACATGCACAGCTCCTTTCGGTGCAAAAGACACAGCATAGAGGATCTAAAACTTTAATTTTTTTCTCTCTATTATGTAAAAATAAAAATAAAAAAAATACAAAAATACAAAAATATCATTGTAGAAAATATTTTCTTATCCATGCCAACTCTCCTTTGATTCATCTTTTCATTGGTCATCTTTTTTTCTTTTTTCTTTTTGTTTTCCTTTCCTTTTGTATCATGACAACTATTTTGAACTAATTATGCTGTCATGAAGAAAGTTTCTATGTTACGTATTGCTCATTCAAGATTATGCATATTAATTTATACTAATTCAGACATCAAATCTTTATGAAATAAATAAGAATTTTTTTCGGTTCAAAAGATGTAGCACAGAGAATTTAAACTTCAATTTTTTCTCTCCATTATATATATATATATTTTTTTTCTTTCCTTTCATATCATGACAACTATGTTGGTTAATTATGTTGTCGTGAAGAAAATTTTTTTGTTACGTATTGCTCACTCAAGATTATGCATACTAATTCAGAAACCAATTATTCTGATTTCCTTGTTTGAGTGCTATGATTTATCCCACCATCTGAAAAGCATCAAGTTCTTTATAAGTTGCCAGCTAAAAGGGGCTACCAAAATAATTCATGAGGGAAGAAAACATCAATCTGAAGCCGTTCAACGCCACAAGCATCATATATAGGAGAGTCAAAATCATATGACTCTTTTGAACTTTTGGTGAGGAGGTAAGTAGCTCAAGGACCGCATGCCAAAGAGATAATATTTCCAGTGGAACAATACTAGGTGCCCATAATGGATGTCTTGAGATGCTCTCTCGCCTGACCTTGTAGTTGTCTCCTCAAGCAAAAGCAAATGACTTCTAAGATTCCTAGCTGCCAAATTCCACCTGATCATGTGCATTAAAATTATAATTCAAAAACTTCAATTAGGTGATAATAAAATCGGAGAGGAGAACCAATCCTCTCCCATTGGAGGGTCTAATTTCTATCGAGCACAGTACAATCAACTATGTTTAAAATACAAGCACTCCATGAGTTCGGCAACGTATGACAAATTTCATCACTACTCCGAAACAAATGCCCAGAGAGTTGTCTTCAACTTGGTCGCGTATTAATGATATGTGATTTCTCGAGTACAGAGCCTCTCTGCTCCATCTCAATGCTAACAGGGCACTGGAAGATTGGGCCAAGGTCATGTGAACTCTGCGACCGATCCCCATCTGAGCATTGGAAGATTGGGCACTGGAAGATTTCTCGAGTAAATATAGTCTCCCTGCTCTGCTCCATCTCAATACTAACAGGGCACTGGAAGATCGGGCCAAGGTCATGTGAACTCTGCAACCGATCCCCATCTGAGCTGGGACAGCTCAAAGCATCAATTGTGACTCCACAACCGTGCCTTCCTTCCAATGATGAGAAACAAAGGCGACAGAGCCCAGCTAACATTAAAGCTATACCATTTCAGTTCAGTCCTCTGCAGTCGTGGAAGACAGGGGCACCCCAGCGTACAGTCTCAGCTCTCAAGTATCTTAAAATCTCTGGAGCCCGGAAGCAGAGGGGTAATCAATACATCCCACCATCCTGGCCGCCATCATCACCAATCTCCATCCAGACAAATAACATCGATGAGTCTCTCTCCGGAGAAATACACTGTGAAATCTAATATACGTGCTACGGTCATCAATCGCCCGGACCCACTCGCTACTCCAGCCACTGGTCCTCCCCGGCTCGCCAAGATAAGACCCAGCAAATCAGATCCGGACACGTACAGCGAAACCCATCAGGGAGTAACGTGTCCGTGTACGACAGCGGTCGGGCGGTGGCAGCGTTCTGCTCGCTTTTCACCGGACCGCGTGGACCCACGGAGGGTGGACAGGCGTCATCGTTCGAGGGAGGAAAGCGCTTAGAAATTAGGCCGCCTTCTCCTCCCCTCTCCTCCTCGTTTGCACGACGGCACGAGGGCGGACGGGCGCTAAAAGGCCGGCAACGGAATAATTATTGCATTGCGGATAAAAAAGGTAGCCTTCTGGATCGGGGATAAAATAATAAAAAAAATATTATCTCGCATGCAGTTGGCCTATCATTAAAGAGGGATCTCCGATCTCCTCGCTCGGCCTCCGCCCTCCGCACGTGCTCGCGAAGGCCAGCGAGGCTTGGTCCCTTCTTCTTCTGCAAAGCGAGAGCGAGAAGACTCGGAGGAGACGAGAGCTCTCTGAGAGAGAGATAGAGAGAGAGAGTGTGTGTGTGTGAGAGAGAGGGCGCGGAGATATCGGCGAACGGCCTGAGCGGCGGGCGCCAGCGGAGAGGAGAGATGAAGGGAAAGAGCCTGCCCATCATCACCTTCGAGCACAAGCGGTGAGTCCCGGTCTGCGCCCACGTGTCCTCCTCAACTTCCCCGCCGTTAGCTAGGGTTTCTTATTGTTCCTTTTTCTCCGCTTTGCCCTTCGTTCTCGTTTTTTTCTCTCTTCCGCAAAAGTCTCTCCTTTTTGTTTTTCGTTTCGAAATTATAATTCGGGCAATGTAGTTCGCGATCTTGGATTTCTTTGTCGCGGATGGAAGAGGGTTTAAGGAATTATGGATCTATGCCCTAGATCCCCTTTTGGAATCGAGGGTTTTAGGTCCGGTGGCGGGTGGGCTGTTTATGGATTGCGGTTTGATTATTGATTTGGCTTTCTGCTGGAGTTGAGTCGAGGTAGAGATGGTTTTTGGTTTGTTGGGGATTTTAGGCTATAAAAATTGGGTCTTTGGGTAGTGAGGAGCTTTCTTGCGTATGGTTGGATAGTGACGCGTCCTGTTTGATGGTGGGGGATGTCTGCAGGGATGCCTATGGTTTTGCGGTGCGGCCTCAACACTTGCAGCGATACCGAGAATATGAGAACATCTACAAGGCAAGGAGAGATTCTTTTTCTTCATTTGTTTTTCTTGATTGAACTAGTGTTCTGATGTCTCGTGCTTGAATGGCTGCACTCTTTGTGATTCCAGGAGGAGGAAGAAGAGAGATCGGATCGGTGGAAGGACTTCTTGGAGAGGCAGGCTGAGTCTGCGCCAGTATCCTCCCGTGACTCGTCTCCGGAGGACGGTGGAAATGCGCCACCGTTGGGAGATGGCTCCGACCGCAGCGAACTTGGTGTGGAAGAAACCGGACCAGAGAAGCGGACAGTGGAAAAGGAGACGAGAACGCATAAGATCCAAATTTGCTCCCAGATCAGGCCTTCCCTCGGTGCCATCGAGCAGATGATGAGCCTTCGTGTCAAGAAGAGGAAAATTTTAACGGGCGGTGAGCATGATGCTGAGAGGAGCGGGGCCCATGTGGCGCCGACTGAAGAGGGGAAGCCCGCGGAGGATTCCGATGACGAGTTTTATGACGTGGAGAGGTCAGACCCGAGCCAAGAGGCACTCCCAAGTGACGGCGGCAATGCTGATTCAGCTGCGGATTTGGCTGGTGCTGGAACATCCTCTGAGCTTTTCTCCCCATGGAAAGAAGAGTTGGAGTGCTTGGTTCGGGGAGGACTACCAATGGCCCTCAGAGGGGAGGTGCAGTCAGTGTTTTTACTTTTTCTATTTTAACTCATGAATATTGCGTTGTTGGCCTCTAAGCTGTCTCTTTTTCTTTGTGACTGTAGCTATGGCAAGCTTTTGTGGGTGTTGGAGCTCGCAGGGTGGAGGGATATTACAACAGTCTGCTCGATCTAGAAGCTAAAACTGTTGAAAACAAAGAAGTTGATGCTTCTCCTGTGGATAACACCAGGGAAAAACCAAGTGTAAACCGGCGAAGTGTACTTGACAAATGGAAGGGACAGATTGAAAAGGTCGTTAATTGCATAGATTTGGAAAACTAACGCATAATATTTTGTTAAGTGGCTCTGGGAGTAGAAGTGGATTTGGTCAAGTATCTTGATTGATCATACTTGTATATTTACTGTACAGGATTTGCCTAGGACATTTCCAGGTCATCCTGCCCTAGACGAGGATGGGAGAAATGCTTTGAGGCGGTTGCTTACAGCATATGCTCGGCATAATCCATCTGTTGGGTATTGCCAGGTAGCTTTTCTGTACCTTGTGTTATGTGTGTGCACGTGTGCACCCGCAGACACACACACACATACATGCATTAGATTTTTACAAATATAATATGTATGTATGCATGTATGTATATACATACATGCTTGATTACATGAATCTCTACCAGAACATTGAAGATTGAGGTATTTATACTCTTTTATTGTAGGAACAACAAAATTTGTTATTATCTTAAGTCTGATCAGGTAGTGGAAGTCACAAGTAATATTCAATCTTACTGATTCCTCAATCTGAAGGCTTACATGGAATGATGAGTGAATTAATATTTATATATAACTTATATCCCTAATTTATTAAAGATCCGTACCTTTCCCTTCCTTTATTACTCTTATATTATTTATCTTCTATAACTTTAATGAATCAAAGCATTATATAGAAAGGCTTTCTATAAATAAAACAAAAATTTTAATTACATAAATAAAAGAATAACAAAAATAATTTTCTTATCCTGCTCTAATGAAATCCATCTCATTGAGAAAGAGTGAATTGCGAACTATGATATCAAGCCCAGACCTTGTGAACCAACAAATTAGGTAACTATTAAGGCAACACCCCTCTCCCATTTTTTTCTTTTTCTTTGGGGTGTCATTGCTGCATCTCTAGTAATAAGTTGTAGGCCTTGTCTTTCCTTATTCATCAAACAATCAGCAGCTTGAGTCACGCATCAGAGTTGTTGGCACAGGAAGATTTTGATGACCTCATTTGACACGTAGGTCTAGGTAATACTGCTGTTCCATCAACTAGCTTGAAACCTTCTTTGCGGAAAGTGTAATCAAGATCCATGGTGCTGCCATTTCTTGTGACTGTGGATTGCACAGTCTTATGTACTCTTTTATTTTCTTTCACTAGTTTGTGTGAAACAGTCAGAGAACCTTACCTTTGACTTCGTATTTAAGTGATCGAGAAATTTTTCAATACTTTGCAGGCCACAGCAGCATGGCTGATTCATGCTGGTTTGCTGCTGTGTTTTTTTTTGAGTAGCAGCCTACTGTGAAGGGCTTTAGTGGTGCCGTGCAATTTGAAAGCAAAGTTTTTAAAATCTCCATTTATCTCACCTGAGTTGGAAGGTGGGAAAATTTAGAAAGGCTCATGATTTTTCAAGATCTCAGCTGATTATACTAGGACTGGTGTATATCTCAGCCAATGTGGTAAATCCGAAACAAACAACTATTTTTAGGCTTTGATTTTTATATTTACTAATTAAAACATCTATTTAAAGAAACAAGAACGTGATTAGAAAAATATTGGGCTGATGTGTTGATATTGCATTGGCTGATAGCTCAGAATTCAGGATTTTCTATATATCTATTGCTGAGTGCTTGATACTGATACGAGCCATTATCTTAGCTGAGATGAAATATGACAGTGCTAGCTAGGGTTGTTAGTTGTAACCATTACCTGTAGACCTCTACCAGACCTGGACCAAGTCTAAACCTGGCTCAGTCCCAATTCAGATCCATAGGCTTGTAATTTGGGTATGCATTCAAAGAAGGACCCATGAAATTATTTGGGTTCAGGTATGGGTCTGCCAACAGTATGACTGACCTGGATCTGACCTGATCCAATCACATATTAAAATCAGATTTTTGAGTTTGACTATGATAGTTCTTTTCTGATTGAACTAGATAGTTTTTTTTTTAATAGTTATTTAAATTGTGGGTCTAAGAGAAAAAATCATTGCTATTATCATTTATATATATGATACTAAATATTAGTAGTTGCATTGATAACTATCTTCGTTTTGATGTCAGTATTCTCTGAACCCAAGTTGGACTGGATCTGATTGTGTCTTATGTTTTACTTGATATATAATGTGTATGTTTACCTTTTATATCCTTGCAATTTTTATGAAACTTATTAATTATTACCTTGATGCTCAAGTTATTAGCAAATACTTTCTAGGGGCAAGAAGTGATTTGAGCTTCCAAATAATACGGCCTGCTTTAGATCGGACCTGGTCCTAACCAAAGCTGAACCCTAACTTGAACCATACCTGATCCAACCTGGACTTGATCACTATGTGCCCCAATTGTACCTGATCCTATCCCATCTTGACCCAACCCAGTTCTTGGAGGATTAGGGTTTGGATTGAAATGTAGATCCAACTCCTTAATGGGTTGGGTCTGGGTTAGGAGGTACCCGGGCTCGACCTGACCTGATGGCAACCCTAGTGCCACCTTAACCCTTCTTTTACTTTTTTTTCCCCTCATGCTTACATGGTGCACTATGATGAGCCATTAAAGAATGGCAATGTAACAATGTAATCATGCTGTCATCGATGCCTTACTAATGGTTAGATCACCTAAGTTCAATTCTTAAATAAATAAAACTACAGGAGTGGTCAAATGTCCACCCAATATTGACATGTTGAGATAGGCATGATGGACGATTAATTAATTCTGCCAATCTAATCATATCATTCCACCAATTCTGCCCTTTGCCTTTTATGTAATAAGCAAGCATTTATGTGAGACCTTTGTCGATACACAAGAAAGTGTGGGAATTTGATAGATAAGCTGAGGATAGTTGGGTTATGAATAAACATGATTCAAATTTTTAATGAACCAAGTTTTGAACAATCAAGAAATATACAAGGAAAAAACAGAAAATAAGAAGTATTAAGAAATATAAAGAAAGGAGATGATCTGAAAAGATGAAGAGAGGAAATTCCTTTCACTACTAGAGAAATAAAAAATCATGATAAACAGGAACGAATATCCTTGCTTTAAGGAATGAAGAGTATCTCCCAAGCCTTCACTCTGTACATCTGACAAGAAATTTACTTAACTGAAGAGGCTATAGGTCAAGCTATTGTTTTGTCCTAGCCACCAAAAAAAAAACCTGAAATTCGAATTCTGTATGATCAATTCCTGTTAGATTCATTGCCATATATTCCAAGACAAAAATCATGGTCCTTCCTTAGTCAATTTTAGATTAATTATATAAGAAGAAAGGCTAAAAGGACTTCTGTACGTAAGAAGCAAAAACATCTATATCAAGAAGAAAGGTTGCGACCTCTCTCTATTGTATTTGGTAATGAAACAAAGGGTCCAAGCACTTCAAGATTTATTCTATCCACTTGTGTAACTACTTGTGCTCTTCCATGTGTCTAGAATTAGTAACATTACTTAACAGGAAGTGTCCTAAGAAAATCTGTGAAGTCATATGTAATTTCAAGATATGATTTTCTACTATTGAACTAAAACTAGATGATTACAGGTTGCAGATTGTGTATTCTTATCTATTAATTCAATTGTTCCATTTGATCCTCCATTTATTTCTGCCATCTAACAGCTGCTATTCCTCTTTGCTAACACATCATATTTCTGTATCTTGCATCAGTCCTCAAGATTAATTTCCTATAATTTTGGCTAAATTAAATGTAATGGGATATTATATGGCGTATGTTTTTCATTTGCTTCTGTGCTTTGCAGGCCATGAATTTCTTTGCTGGTTTATTACTATTGTTGATGCCTGAGGAAAATGCATTTTGGTAGGTCTGCATTTTAAACTTCAAGAGTTTAGTCTGGGATTTTATTTTTTTAAAGTTTGTGTAAGAATGATTTTATGACCATGGCAAATGATACTCCAGCTACCAATTATAAGAATTTCTATGCATCTGAAGATTTGTAGTGCATTAATTTTACTTATCCTAAGTTTTTTGAGATAACTCAGGACTTTAATGGGTATCATTGATGACTACTTTGATGGGTACTATTCTGAGGAAATGATTGAATCTCAGGTAATATTTCTTTTGCATTGCTTTGTTGTTGGAGTTATTTAGCAACCACTTGCTGTTTTCTCTTTGCTATACTTTTCAGGTTAATATAATAAAAGATAATAATTTATCACCATTCCTTATTTATTTATTTTTTTAACTCCTTTTGTTTCCATTCAGGTGGACCAACTTGTTTTGGAGGAACTAGTACGTGAAAGATTCCCAAAATTGGGTTTGTAACTTGCACAATAAATGTGCATAGAATTTTGTTTTTACATGTATCTGCATGCACAGGGTGATGTAAAATCATATTTTCCATATGATTCTGTGTTGCAGTTAATCATCTGGATTACCTCGGAGTGCAGGTGGCATGGGTTACTGGACCTTGGTTCCTTTCCATTTTCGTGAACATTCTTCCTTGGGAAAGTGGTCAGAATTTCTTTTTTGTCATACAACAAATTTTCATTTAAAAGTTATTTCTAAGGACTTAATTTACGTATCTTGTTATTGTGCATTTTCTTGACTAACTTGCTTTTGCATATATTATAATATTGTAAGCTTTTTTGCCCTTTCCCAATAAAGTGTGTTGATGCTATATATTTCAACCATTCAGTTCTTCGTGTGTGGGATGTGCTTTTATTTGACGGGAATCGTGTGATGCTATTCCATACAGCACTTGCTCTGATGGAGTTATATGGTACTGGATGTTTTGCTTTCAGTTAATGACATCTTTGTTAAAAATGTAGTGAAATGCTAGCGAGAATGGTTTATTTATTTATTTTTTTATTTTTTTTACTGTATTAAGCTTTGAGTGTACCAATCACTTCTTTTCCTACATCTTTGTTTCTAGGTCCTGCACTTGTGACTACAAAGGATGCAGGAGATGCAGTTACCTTACTGCAGTCGCTTGCTGGTTCTACTTTTGACAGTAGTCAGCTTGTTTTGACAGCTTGCATGGGATATCAAGCTGTGAATGAAACAAAACTACACCAGTTGAGGGATAAACATCGCCCATCGGTTATAGCTGCCATGGAGGAAAGGTCTAAAGGATTACGTGTTTGGATGGACTCTACTGGTCTTGCAACTAAGCTATATAGTTTCAAGCGTGATCCTGGAGCACTAGTGTCAGAAGCGAATTCAACAGATCGATTAGGGGACATGAAGAGGAATGGGGATTTGCACCTGGAGTCCAAGTCCACAGATTTAGATGGTATTTTGGGCAACCTGACAGTTGATGCTGAGTTGGATTCTTTACCTGATATTAAAGAACAGGTAATGTTCTTATCGCTTACTCTTAGCATACTTTTACTGCTGCTTTCCTAAAGAGGTAGGTAATAGATATGCTATTGAAGCAAAGATATTCTCTGATGTGGTGATTGCAACACCTGGCACATCACAGTTAGTGATGAAGTATGCATGGTTTTAGATAAGTAAAATGCTCGACCAATGTGAAAGCAGATGCATAACCCTAGATTAGCACTTGTTTAGGGGGTTTCATGGGTGGCGGGCCCCAATATATATAAGCAAAAGTTTTTCATGTTAATTATGATTCTTTACAGTTGTTCTTTTGCCTTCTTGTTAGTTTAGGTTGCTGATTGCTTTTTAGATATTGGTGTTTTAGTGGTTATACTGGCAATCATAACAGTTGTTTCCCACCTTGTTTTGTAATGAATATGCTTTATAACAATTTTAGCTGCGTTATATGGTGGTCGTAACATTTACCATTTGATTTCGTTACTGTTAGAAATTCAAAATATAGATGTGGAGAGATATATTATCATCATATCAATGCGGAACCTTCGCAGCACAGTAATATCATTGTCATAACTATTCATAATGGTTCATATGGCCTTTATAGTAGAGCAATAAATTGTAAAAAAGATTTTATTCTTTTTGCCTTAGAAATAGGCTGCTGCCTATGGTCATCATAATTATCCAAAAATGTTATGGAGCAAGGCTCTATATGTAGTGCTTGAATGGCAGCGCCATTGAACCATGGTTGTATGTGACTAAAGAGAGGGTGCAATGCTTACAGTGGAAGATACCATGATGGATCTGCCCAAGCATGTCTATTTATGCAGCGCTACCTGATTATGCATTATTTATTGCTACATATTTTGTTCTTCCTGTTTCATTGTAAATCTAGGCAATAATTATGAGATATATGAAGACTGAACTAAAGAGATGATATGGATGGGAATGACTAGTCTTGTGAAACTAAATAATAAGGCTGAGAAAGAAGCAAGGTACTCTGTTCTCTTATGACCTAAAATGATGTCTCCTCTACTGCATTTAATTTTTTCTGTCTCTTGACCAATTATGCCAATATTAGGACGATGAAGTGGCTTTTAATGCAACCCTACCTTGCCAAGTGGAAGGACCAAAATCATGACCATAACTTCATGGGCAGGCCGCTAATTGATGTGTGTAGGCTATAAATCATGCCAATTGTTTGAACATCAGATGCCACAAAACATAATCTGTCAAGTAACTTTTTGGAGATGTTAGCCTTCATCTGATCTGCAATCTCAAGAAGATGCAACAATTTGGAAGCACAACCCCATCATTTAGGGTTGTCATATGTGGACATTACTTACAGAACAATGTGTTTGGATATAATGGGCACCACTTTATGTCCAGATATACATGCATGCATTTCTCAAGCTTCTGTTATCTAAATTCTGAAGCAACCTGTCAACATCACAATGTACTACTATGCCCATACTTCTTTTTATAATGAGATATTGAAGGGTGCTTTATTTATTTATTAACAACAAATCTTTCTTACCAAATATAAATGCAGGGCATTTGTTGGTGCTTTATTTTTGAGAAATTAACAGATTTCCTTGATATTGTTGTATTGTTACTCATGTTTTTTCAATAATGCCCTTTCTCTGATCCAGGTGGTATGGTTAAAGGTTGAGCTATGCAGATTACTGGAGGAAAAAAGATCAGCCGTTCTCAGGTTAGTGTCCTTACAACATCTAGAGTGGCTATTTCAGATGTGCTGGAAGTCATCTTTCCAGGAAGCTAGGTCATTTAAATGTTTCATCTTATACCTTAAATTGATATACAAACCATACCATGGGTTGAATTACCAGTACCATTAGCCATACTGCTGCCTTACAGGTAGAGTATGGTACCATACCAACACAACACAACACATTCTTAGTGCCAGCACAACGAAAAAAAGGTGAGGTATCATATAACAGTACGAGTGGTATTGAGGGGCACAGCGGTATGAGTACCTTACTGGGACATTATGGTATGGCTAGTATGTACCCATATGCCCTTGTACTTAAATCCTTGCTATATACTCAAATTTTAGACAAATGAATATGCTCTTTTATGTAAGCATTCGTTGAGACCCTTTCACTGGATGTAATGTAACATACAAGGGAAATAGTGGAAGCAAATATATTTTTATGCAACAAATCTGAGGGTAGGGAGAAGCAGCATCTTAGTTTACCTTGCTTCCACAAGTGACAGGCATATCATATTCTTTCTAGAGATCATGGTTTCAAGTGTGGGATGTGCCAAGCTTGTACAGCACCAGATATAGCATAACACTTATCCAACTCATCTTTTAAATTTTCTTTAATAAAATTTGGCTTCTATATACTTTTTATTATTATTTTTTCTTTATGTTTCAGCATGTCACAACATAGGACTGGATGGCATGTAGCATGATGCCAGGACTGGATGGCATGTAACATAGGTGATCAGCATACCCCCCAGTATCGATGCTTAAAAAGTTGGTGGACATAGATGATATTGTTGAAAGATGAAAACTGGAAGATGTTCTTGTAGTTGAATTTTTACAGAGATTACATCAGATATTAGCCAGGACTGATAATGATGAAAGGAACTTTGGATGATTGTGGAAATAGCATTTTGATATTGATCTTTGGAGTGATAACTATATCTTGCCATGAATTGGATCTACTTGCCTATATCTAAAGTAAGGGGGAGAAGTTGCAAGTGTTTTATCAATTTTCATTTTGACTTAGGTTTTTATTGTCTTATGCTTTCACTCTTTCCTAGACCCCTTAATTCCCTTTATGCCTCTCCCTTGACTTGTCATTTGTGTGAAGAAGGAAAAAATAAAAATATGAAACAGAAATGTATGTATATGAGCCCAGAGTGGTGTAAATTATACAACTTTTAGGGAATGTATTTGAATCTAAGAATGCTATTATAGTAGTCAAAGGAGTTTCACATCATTTCTCCATATTTACATAAAAGCTGTTTTTTTGACCATGGAAGGGTTTCCATTCAAGTAAAAAGGAAAACTTTGGTAAGAGGAGAGGGTGGTAACAGAATGGTTGGATAAAGATAGTGAGACAAAATCTATGGACACCTGTCCCCTTGGAAGGAGTTGACCTTAAATTGGAATTAAGAACCAATGTTGAACTAGTTTTCAGGCTAGTTGCTATGCTCATTTTATATGGTATTGAATCTTAGTAGGTCAGTATTACTTTTCATTTAGGAAGAGATATCAGAAGACTCATGGGTTTGCAAATTTCCTTATTTAATTTCATTGAGACAAGACTGTCTCTTATTACTTGTTTATTGCTTGTATAATCAATAGCTTTTCACTTTTCTTATGCACCATGCTAACAGTCTCACCGACCTTGGACTGTTGGTCTGCTATTTGCTGGAGGCAATGATTTTTTTTCATGACTTCTATATGTTGCTGTTGGAAGTTGTGCATCATTTCAGATCATCATGGAAATGTGCTCCTAGAACAATTAACTCTGCCATATGCCTGAAAATGAGATTTGAAGACATTTCTCAGACACATGCTCAGTTTCATTTACAGTTGTTGTTTTTGCTGTTAATGTCAGAGCGGAGGAGTTAGAAACAGCATTGATGGAGATGGTCAAGCAAGATAATAGAAGACTTTTGAGTGCTAAGGTAATATTATTGACACTATAACATCTGTTCTCATCCTTCCTACCCCCCTGCATTTCCCTCTACATCATGCTCAAGAGTCTGATAGTTTTTATGGTAGTAGTTGCCTGTTTGCCTACTCTTAATGCTTTTCATTCTCCAGTGGATTTGATGTATTCATATCATGTTTGTTTCATTAGCTTGTGATGAAATTCTTTGAAATGTATAAGCAAGTGCATGCAAGAACCTGAAACTCATCATTTTCAGCATGATTTACATCAAACTTCATTTTCTTCTTTTCAAATGGCTTTTTAGGAAGAGTGAAGAACATACACCCAAAACAGTACCATCTTATACTCTTATTCCTGGATTTATATTGTCTCACAGCTTAACACGTCTAACATGAGGGATGCTACACTTGTTGCATCGGGATCCCTTCCGCCGAAGAAGATCAATTGTTCTCAAACATTCATTTTTCATGTTATTGTCTCATTCTGACTTGTTATTGATTGGTCATCTTATTTTAACGGGATATCAATACTCAAGCCCCGGGCCTTGATTTTCTTTCAGAATACATTTAACTCATTCTGGCTGTTGTTGCCCAGCACATGTTCCTTTGGTGACATTATGCCCTCTGGTCTGTTAAGAAAGACAGAGGAATCTTGAAGGCCTCTGTAAGCGGATCTCACACCAAAAAAACTGATCTATAAGCTATGAGGAAAGTTGTGTTATCTCCATTCACTAAAGCTAATCTTCCAGCAGTGACCCTGTGCTTTGAGGTTTCTCCCATGTAAGGATTTCTCTAGTTAAGACTTTGATTTTTGGGGTACCTTTGGGTTCCAAATCAGTTTCTGAACCGTACAGTGTAGGTCCTTCTTGATTAGAAAGTTTAGGATTGCAGGCCAGGGTGAAACCTTGTCCTTCATTAGAAGGAATGTTGGTTGGAATTGTAACATTGATTATTACCCTAAGATTCTTAGTATGCATGTCCGTTGGATCTCGTGTTGGTTAGACATTAAACATTAGGTCCTTCTTGATTAGAAAGTTTCAGGATTGCAGGCCAGGGTGAAACCTTGTCCTTCATTAGAAGGAATGTTGGTTGGAATTGTAACCTTGATTATAACCCTAAGATTCTTAGAATGCATGTCCATTGGATCTCTTGTGTTGGTTAGACGTTAAACATCAACATTTTGTATTGTCTACAATCTAGAATGTGATTGCCCTCTGGAAGGACAACAGGAAATGTAAAGGTGATTTAGAAAGGGACAGAAAGGACTCATTCCTATAATCTGTCATTCTGCAAGATCCCCTTTAGTTTACTCCTGATCTCCGGTTTTTCACACAGAAGGTATAATGTCAAGTAACTATCATGACCAGATTTATATCTAGCATATGACAGACTGGCCCTATTAGTTTCCATGATGGCAGCTTTCATTCCCCAAAA
The DNA here is from genome assembly GCA_017589505.3 of Metroxylon sagu. Taxonomy (NCBI): domain Eukaryota; kingdom Viridiplantae; phylum Streptophyta; class Magnoliopsida; order Arecales; family Arecaceae; genus Metroxylon; species Metroxylon sagu. The sequence continues at coordinate 611,370 of JACVBY030000432.1, read as the reverse complement.
GTTGCCATATGCAAACTCCAGCCCTATTTTGCATGCATCTGCACTTTCCACAGGATCTGTGTATATTTCTTGGGCACCACCATGAGCGGAAAGTTGATGATAATGCCAGCAAGCCTTGTACAAAGTGTTACTTATTGTTCCTGTCTTCCATATCATTGTTTAAAATGTATATATTATAGCATATTCTATTACTGTTATGATGAATTACTAAATTTTCAAATTTACAATCTATTTTATTATTTGGCTCCACACAGACACAGAATGTATCACCATTGTAATTTTAATGTGTTTTTGTATTTGATCATTTTTATGTTGTGGAGTTGGGAATGTTAATTGCACAAAATATTTCATAGACTCTTCAAACTTTATAACCAGGTTTTGTGCCATGATCCTGGTAAATGTGACTTCTTAATTTTTCCCAAACAACTAATTCTTTTTATCATCTTATCTGATAGGTTGAACAATTAGAGCAAGAGGCATCTGAGTTACGACAGGCTTTATCAGACAAGCAGGAACAAGAGCATGCCATGCTTCAGGTGTTTCCATGCTCTAGTTTGCCTGCATATTCATTTGGTATCTTAGATTGCTTTGACATAAAGACTGATATGCTGTGATGACTAAAAGGTCTTGATGCGAGTGGAGCAAGAGCAGAAGGTGACAGAGGACGCTCGCATATTTGCTGAACAAGATGCTGCCGCTCAGCGTTATGCTGCTCATGTGCTCGAGGTTCTTTCCTGTTGTTGTCATGCATTTTCATTGAATTTGAGTACTTCCTGTAATTTTTTTATAATTATACTTAAGCATAGAGATTAGTTTGATTACTATATTAGACTTAGGAAGAGGTGAGTATGCATATCCCTTGAAAGCTTACTTTGCATACCAGATAGTTTTGAATGAAATAATTAAGGCAATGTTTTCTGACAAATTATATTGTAGAATATGGAAGGTTAAAATGTTGTTTAGGATTATATCATGGATTAATGGAGCCCATGAAACTGGGTTATTTTAAATGCTCAAAGGCACCCAGCAGACTTGCGTACTTTTACAAAACATTCTTTCAGCATCATTTTGTTTCTTTCATTTTGCTTGCTCTATGTGCATCTGCATTGATGCAAATTACCAAGAAAACTAGGTGCTTTGTTTGAAAAGTCTCATTTGACGCTCTCCTAACTCACACCTTAAGGCGAAGCTTTACATGTATGCCTTGAGGCTCAATGGTGAGGCTTAATAATGTGAACGTATGAAGTTAACAAGCTCATTGAGGTGGCACTTTGTACCATTAACGTGCAACTTTTATGGAAGGCATACAAGTTAGGATGCAATTATTTCCACGAGCACATAACAGGGAACAATATATAACTCTTTTTATATCTTTCCCAGATGTTGTCAATGAACTTAAGTTCCAAACCTCTGTGGTCAGATATATGCTAACTATTATTGCTCACATTTGGTGTGTGAAATGTGTGATCTATATTGAATTTCATCATCATGACCAAACATAACACCTCTATCCTGTACCTTGCTTATTTTACACTGTTTGTCTTACAAATCTAAACCTTTTGAAAAGTTAACTAAAACTTGTGCATTATTGTCTTGAAGTTCATATCTCATGTCATTTAAATCTAAATGCCTCACCCTTGTGCATTATGTCTTGAAGTTTATCTCTTGCATCATTTACATCTAAATGCCTTGCCTTATGCCTCTACCATCTTAAACACTGCTAGTGATTTTTAGTCTTCCATGCATCCATTGACTATTTAACTTATTGCATTATGACACTTTACTGAAAAACCTCTCATGGTGGGAGTCTAGGACAACCGTATTATATATGCAGTGCTGAGGAGCGCACAAGATGTGAGGAGTTAAGGGTTAGGTACTTTTTATATCCTAAGGTGTGCCTAAGGTGCAAGATGCACTTAAGACGAGTTAGGTGCTTCTTATATCTTAGGGGAAAGTGCTTTATTGTGGCGCACATAAGATAAAAAAATGTACGTTTTTAATCTGATTTGATATGCAAAAAAGACGTGCCTTTCTTCTTAGTCTATATTTGTAATATTTTTTAAATCCATTATATTTATTAGACTATATTGATTTTATGATGTATCATCCCATACATAATTATTTTCTTTGTTTTATAAAAAAGCTAAAAATTGAAAGATAAAAAGATGGAACATCAAAAATTATGCTATCATATAAGAAAGAGGAGGAAAAACATTAAGGGATTACAAATTTTAACTAAAAAAGAGGAGGTTTTCTATTGAGCTAATAGGCTAAATATATTATTATTATTATTATGATTTTTTAAACTTTTTTCTGTTATGTGTTATAAATCTTACTTATTCAAATTATTTTATTTATTTTAAAAATATGTGTTTCACTTCACTTAGGTACGTGCATGTGCTTTGCACGTTGCAGCTTTAAGAGTTCTTTGTATTTAAGTGTGCCTAATGCTTTTAATAACACTGTATATATAGGAGGAACTAACATGTCATATAATCTATTTTCACAATATTGTAATTTCACCTATTGGATATCCGATAGATCTTAGTATAAGAAACTTCTTCGTAGCGTCACATTCCTGTTTCAGATATTTGCAAGAAACTTGAACGTAGCCCTACGTACCAGGTGCTTCCTCACTTCAAGTGTCTTTAAAATATCTACTTCCCTTCACCTATATCCACACCCACTTCCACAGCCACTCTCGATTCTGGCAAATACGTACCAGGCTATGCACTGGTTGAGAAAACTAGATGTTTGCACTGATTCTTTTGGGGCTGTTTCCCATGAGGATTAGTTATTAAAGTAACATTCTTGGGAAATAACTAAACATGCATTTCAGAATGGTGAAAATGCACTGTTTGTTCTGCTGCGGACCAGCTGCAATTATTCAGTTTTATGTTTTATGCATCCTAAAACTAATTTGTGTTGCCATGCCCACTGTGGCATATGTTTAGCCTCTACCTCTTAAGGTGGGAGACTTAGTGTGGTTGTTTCCAAGTACACATATATATTTTTGCAAATCAGATAGACAAATCTGGTCATTTTGTTGGATTTTTGTTTCCTTTATGTATTTATTCACTCTTACCAGATACATGCAGGAAAAATATGAAGAAGCCATGACTTTACTTGCACAAATGGAGAAGAGAGCAGTTATGGCAGAAACAATGTTGGAGGCTACATTGCAATACCAGTCTAGCCAGCTCAAAGCACAACAACCTTCAATTCCATCCCCAAGGTATCTCAGCTAGTTGATTGTTTAGGAGCAGTGTTGGCCTGAACTTTTGTAAGTTGAGTGTTCTCCTGTTAAGTATTGGTCATAGATTAAGAATATCCTATCCAAGCCAGTAGTTGTGACCAATTTAGTCACGTATCTTTTTTCTCTTTCTTGTCCTCCCCGGGCATCGATTTCCATGTATAAGAAGGTTACACATCCTAGCTGTATGCGCTGATGTCTTTACACTGCACTTTCTCTTAATTTTCTGGTACTGGTATAAGATGCATGAATGTTCCTCATCTTTTGTTGTCTTCTTTGTAGAACACCAACTTCAGATAATTCACTTGAACGGACAAATCAAGACCCTTCTCAGGATATCCCTCCCAGAAAAATAAGCTTGCTATCTAGACCATTTGCACTTGGCTGGCGTGACAGGAATAAGGTATGCTGTACAATTTGGCAATTCAATTTCATATTTCTTCAAAATCTATAGATGCCCTCTTATCTAATAAGCTTTCCCTAGATTGACAGCAGGCTGATAGTATTTGCTTTGTTGAGTCAGTGAGAAAAAGGGATTTACCAGTGGTACAACATATTACATGCTCAACAAGTTGAATGTGTAAAGTATTCTTTTGTGGTCTAATTTAGTCAAGCTTTGAATTGGATGCCCCAAAATAAATTAGTCTTAAACCATGAAATTACCAAATTGCTGTAATTCTCTTTATTCATAAACCAAAAATTATATAGTTTTGTAGTTTGGAGAAGCTAGCAACTCCAGGACTTAATGCAGTTCACAACAATGGATTGTTTAGCTGCTCCTGAGCATATCAACCATGCAGATTGCATAGCTTTCAAGGGCATCACATTCTCCATACCTTTGACTTAACACTCCTCATCAATAATTGCCTCTGCTACGGAGTCCTTAACCTTGACCACCCCATGGTTTTTACTGCAAGCTCTCTAGAGTCGTTGCTTGCGTAGAGTTTCTGATGCTATCTGATGATAAGTTGAGGTTGAAATTATTGGAGGGGTAAAGAGTGGAGGGGATGGGGAGTGATGCAAGTTAAAAGTAGTCTAGTTTTAAGTTTGTTTTTCTATGGGACTTGCATGTAACCCCCTTGAAACTGCAGTGTTAAAAATGAACCCTTCACTTTCAGAAATTTTTCCATCCACTGGTAGAAATTATGGCTATTTACAATGCACTAACGTTCTATCATAAATGTAGAATGTTTTATGAATGTTCTTCTGATGGCAACCTATTTTTTGTCAACATTTTGCACGACCATTTTGCCTTGAAACTTGTCTTTTGTCCTCCTAACCCAAAGATTTCTCTTTTATCATGGACTCAACAATTAAGGATGGTCCAGGGCATCCAACCATAGCCATTGGCAACCCTTGCTTGAAGATGAATGGGTAGCATGGCAGTCAATGTCAGCGAATGGATAGGTTAGTTTCACAAGTCTGATTTTAAGGGGCGCATCTTTAATTTGCAGAAAGCGACGGGCCTTTCTATAATGGGAAAATTTTATGGTAATATATGCAAAATAAGAAAAAAAAAATCTCATAGGTTTCTTCTCCCCTTTATGCATATTATCTAAAATCATAGAAAACTGATAGTCCGTCTCTTTGAAGAATCATGGTTGACTTAGAAATCTTTAAAGATGAATATTGTCCTTTTGTTTTGGGTATTCTAGAGAGGAATATTACAGATTTGGTTCTGCCCTGTCTTTAAGCGATGTACACCTTCTCATTCACATTGGCTAATTTATAAAATAGTATTGGTGTTTTCCCCTTCATGGGTGTAAAATTATTATTCTATTATTCTTTTAGGTCAGTTTGACTTCTTCAATCACCGTGCAATGACGTTCTCCATGTTTCATTCGATTGCCATATAAGCTGATCTAAGGTTCCATCGTCTCTTATGTTCTGTTGTCAGTAAACCTAATCTAGAACTCTGCTGTCCCTTTATTAGTTCTTGAAATAAAGATTTTGGACTTTTTTGCTAGGAGGATTTTTCTACGTCTCTCAAAATTTCGAATCTTTTAGATTCCAAGATGGGACCACCTTTCCTGGTTCGTGGACCTACCTACTTGATGACTCTTTTGCCTTTTTTTTTTTTTTTTTTTTTTCTCTCTCTTTTCTGTAACACCTGTTACTTCTCTCTCTTTTCTGTAACACCTGTTACCTATAATTGTTTTGTGTTACCATACTCTTCTGTTTCTCTGAATTTGATCCCCCCTCGTATGCTGCCGGTGCTTTTGCTAGAATTCACCGTGTAACATGGTCTTTCTTTCAAGGATGTTGCAAGCGAACTTTGGAGTTGCAAATCACAATTATATGTCGTGGACCAACTATTTAATTCTTAGACAGACAGCACGGCTTTCGAAAGGGAGTCATAATGAGGACCGTCCTCACAACTTGGTTGTTTCATGCATGGGCGACATGGCTTCTAGCATGATCTACACGATATCTTGTGCAAATAGTTTGATGACTTTTTATTTTATTTGTATTATTTTTTTTATTAGTATTTGGGTACTCCGGAATCTGAATCATCTTATACGGGTGGGTTACTGTACTTGCTGACACCACAAGCATCCCTCTACTTCCCCGTGTCAGCATGCTTGCCCAGTCTCAGCGTACAGGTTCTTTCAAAAATTTAGCAGATTAAAATTGATATCTACATATGTCATGGAATGGTTGAAAATGTATTAGCATTTAAGTTGTCCTCAAAAAGGTATTCGGATTTTGGAACTTAAAACTTTTTTCTCTTCACTGACGATGAGGGATTCCTTTGAATGAGTGGTCGTTGAAGGAAGCATGGAATATGATGTTCAAGGTGAATTTGTGCGTCAGGGTACACCTTAACTCAGTTGTTCTGATTGAATAGGAGCCAGTGTCAAAAAGAGAAGTGATTTTGTTCTATAAGTCCTGTAGTATCTTCAGATTAGAAGTCGATCGCAGTTTCTTCTGTGGTGATGATTCTATTGTTTCTCCAGCTTATGTTTCTTTTGATTCGAGATTTACTAAAGCTTTTATGACAATTTACCGTGATCCAGGGCAAACCAAGCAACGCTGAGGAGCCTAATGAGAGCATACCCTCTAATGTTGAGGGGCAGAACTTGCAGGCGCCCAACAACAGAGATATGAACGGACACCAAGAGCTGGATAAATAGAAAAGTATTGATGGAGAGAGGACAGCAAAGTCAGCCTTCCTGGCTGGTATTGTCATATCTCGTGATTTTATTTATGTTGACCATCCTGTAATTACTGGAATGGCTTGGCTGCAAATATATTACCCTGTTCTGTCGTATCAATCCCAACCACAGAGAGAGAGAGAGAGAGAGAGAGAGAGAGAGAGAGAGAGAGGGGGGGGGGGGCTTTATTAGGTTTTGCATTTTATTGTAATTCGTCAAAGAAACATGATATAAATTAGGTATCCATTGTTTCATTTATCATCATAATAAAGAGTAAGTATGAAGCGAAAAAAAAAAAATGAAGGGAACAACTGCATTGTTCAGTGTTCCTATTGTAATCGAACCTCTGCATTATTTGATCACTCTTTTTTTTTCTTTTATTCTTTATGAATCCCTTTGATCCTCCATCTTCTGCACCAGATCTTTCTTGTCGCCCATCTATGGTTGAAGCTATATATAGATTCATTTTCTCGGATGTCTAATAACGGACGTCGCACTTGAGAGCTTTGTAGGCGCTTAAAAATCAGATTGAAATTGTCCAAATGATGAGCCCATGTCTGGGGGTCGATAGCTGTTTTTAATTTCAATTTTTTATGCTTTATTCCAGTCATTTCAGCTCATCGCCTGATGTATATCGCTTTCAGAGTTTGTGCTGTATCCTTTCCCTGGAGAGAATTGTTTGCTGAAAGAACAAAGAGGGCGTACGTACTGAAAAAGAACAATGAGAGCGTCAGCCAGGCCAGCTGGTGGACCTCCTCTCTCTCTCTCTCTCTCTCTCTCTCTCTCTCTCCGTGTTAATAAATATTGGTAAGAGTGATGATGCCAAGCAGGCCGAGGTCTGCAGGCCTGCTGCTAGGTGGATGATGATTTCATTGATTTGATCAGTCAAGGCCATCGGGTGCAGATGTGAGGTGACAACAAAGGCCAAAGAGCCATTATGTTTTTTTTTTTCCCAGATGAAGAGAAGATTATAGCTTTAATGGTTATGAAAATTATTACCTAGATACTGGATGGTAGCGGCCAGATATGTTCTTTTTGTTACGGCGTCTCATTGATGCAACTCAGCTGATGCGAAGCAAAATTCCGGTTCCAGAGCTTGATCTTTGAAGGGGAAGAAAACTGCATCAAGTTGGTTAAATTCCCTACTCTAGATTTTTTTTTTTTTTTTTTTTTTTTTTTGAGGAATTACTCTAGATAAGTTTTAATTTACCATCTTGCTTGTTCACTGAGGTCTCATTTTGTTGCACGATGTAGTGCGGTTAATCGTCGCGTCTTTGAATTTTTAAAAGTGATGTCAGAGAGCTTGTTGACATTCCTGTAAAACTGTTTCAGTCCTTTATTTTGTTTTTTTAAACAGAAGTTATGGTGGGCTAAAATTCGGCCAAATACTGGATTACTGGGGAATTAACTTTGATCTTTTTTTATCAAAGCTAAATACCGCAAGAACTCGTAGGTGAGAAGTATTATTGTGCCTTCTCTGACACATCATTGTGGCCTCCATTAATTTGCGTTCATTGATGAACCTAATCTACAACCATGTGAAAAAACAAGGTTTCAAGAATGACTTTTTTAATAACAAGTGGTGTTTTGTATCAAAATAAGATACCTCACTAGCTGGGCTAACTGGCACTCGTTCTTTGTTTCTTTGTTTTAATGGCATTTCCTTTTTTTTAAAAAAAAAAAAAATTTGATGAAAGATATACTTTTAAAAAAAGAAGGATGTGGTGGTTCTTTACCATTTGTTCATTTTCTATCCCAATTTATATCTCACGTCATGTTCCACTGTCTGGGGATAATTTCATTCTGCTACCAGATAACACCTTGAACATAATTTGCTTCACACATAATTATTGAATCCGAAGTGCACAAAAATGCTTAAGAAAAGATCTTCTTCTTCTTCTTCTTCTTCTTCTTCTGTGAGAAATATCTTTAAAAATTAACAAAAGATGAAAAAAATTTAAAATAAAATAAAAAAAATAAAAAATGGGGACTTCGTTTGTGTCTCCTCGAGCATCTGTCCTTTTGTTTGCTTCTTCTTTGGCAGTTGTAGTTTGATGCGTTTACTAGGCAACGAACTGGCTCGTACCAAATGGTCTCGACTCCCAGTAAACTTTTCAGGTCCTAACGAGAACAGCTTGCTCTTATCCAGACCGACCTGCTCCCACTTGAAAAGCTCCTCCTCCTCATCTGGCAACTTGAAAACGCCACCTAAAAAGCGCTCGTCGATGGCCGAGAACCGCGAGCTGAGAAGACGACGGCAGAGAGGCACAGCGTGTTCCGTGCAAACCGGGACAATTCGTACAATTGGATGCTTGCATTTGGACATGCTCGAGAATGCAGTAGCAAAAGAGATCCATAATGTATCAACCGGACGCTCAATTATTGTCATTTACTCTTGTTACTGTTTATTTCTCTAAAGCATTCATCGAGCGCAGCTACCGTAGCTGTACTATGAACTGATTGCCCCGATCATTGATGCACTTTTCTCGTGTCCTCACACAGAAAATTGGACTCTGAGAGCAGGCCATTAACTTGTCTTCAAAAGTAGAGGGGACCGACCCCATGGCCAACCCACCCTAGCACCAGTGCCAGCTAGGGTGGCGGTCCTGTTGATAGGTCGCCATCGTTCATGTCGAGTCAAAGCTCAAAACTCAAGCTCAAGCTCAAGCTCAAGCTCATGGCATGCATGCTCATCATCATCATCATCATCCTCTCTCTTTTTTTTCTTTTTTCTTTTTTATTATTTTATTCTCTTTCTTGTAGATGAGGTCTACAAAACGGAGGGAATCCATTCCCGACTCTCATAGTTTTGATGGAGATGGAATCTGGTGCAAATGCCTAGAGACTTTAACTAGAAAGTTAAATTGGCTTCTTTCCCTCTAGTATCTTTTTCACTAGTTTGTTACATTGTCCTTGCATAGCTTCATTTCTAGCAAATCATATGATTGAGCTCAGCAGTTTCGTTTTGTAATTGACCATCCCACTGAATCACGCGCCCCAAGTTTGCATGAGAGTTGTGAAGCATTGCAATGCATAGAGATCTTTGAATTTTCCATGGTGGACATCACATGGTACTTAATTTTACGGATACCGGCAAGGATTAACCACATTCCTGTGAATATATATATATATTATCATTGTAAGCCATTTCGTTTTCAAATGTTGGCTTTTAAGATTGAACTTGAAAGAAACTTGGATTACAAAAAGGAGATGAAAAAGGAAATGAGGGTGGATCAGAGAAGCAGGTGCTCATCAACTTCTTGAGGACACCAATCTTTGAAGTGCTCGTTTCTCTGCATATTGAGGCACAAACATGGTTTGCAATAAGCACCTTTGGATCTACGGATTTTTTTACTTTCACGTAATCATTTTTTGAGGGGTAGGATGTAAAAACTCATGCATAATTTCGTATCAACTAAGTTATGAATAAATCTTGAATTAGAATCAATGATTCTTAATAATTCCTTCTGATGGAGTTTTTTGAAAGATATCCTAAGAGGTTGTAGACTAACATTAGAGATGGGTTCCTAGTATAGTATACCCTCGATTTAAGGAGAATATATGAAAGCCTATATACTGAAATGTATCTGCGCATAAAAAGTGAGATGCAATTTAAAACATTACCATGCCAAGGAGTTTACCCAAAACTTGTATCGAGGCTACTCTACATCGCAGGTTTTAAACATTATCGACAAAATACACTTCAGTGCAGCCATGAATCTAGGTCCAGGAGATGCATGGGACCATTTACAACAGGAGCAGTAGATTGTTGCAAGTCACAAAAAGCAATACTCAACACTGTTCACAGGTACATGGACAAAAACAGTTTTACAAGTTAGGTCCCACAATGTTTATAAATCCAGACAGCTGGATAAAAGGAAGATGAAAAAAGCACTGTGATCAATGCAAGCTGCCAACATGCCAGAATGTTGATTCTACTCATGCTGGTGGAATATTACCAAGATTTCACATCTCTTCCATACTGGAGAAGCAGATTAAGGATAAGTCCTGATAATAAGACTTCATCTACTGCTCCCTAGTTTATTAAAACCTCAACAGGAATAAAAACAGCATTGCTTCTATCTAAAACCAGATAAGAAATTATATTGATAGAACTGAATCCTAACAAACACATCTAAACACAGAGACCCAAACTCCCATGTACAACAACAAAAGAATGTTCACTTCTTCCCTGAACAACTTTAGCATCAGTGGGTCATGCTGCACCAGTTATCACGTAGTAAACCAAAATTGATAAACCTGGTGCAAAGTAGCCAGCCAACGAGAAGATACCTGAACCTTTTGGACCATGAAACCACATTGCAAATCTTAGCATGAAGGGATGTCATCTAAGTTGGTGGATCTGAAAATATATTAAGCAATCGGCATTAGCTAACATTTGGTGAGTTTGCATTGACCACCAGAACTGGTGATTTTGAGATCCACCTCTTGTCTCTTCTCACTGTTTCTTCTTGCTCGAGGAGGAGTGCCTGGTGCTGCCAAACGAGGTGTCCTTAATGGCTCCATCTCAGGGTCATAACGCTGGGAAGCCAGGTAAGTGAGAGCTGTAACCACATCAGCAATGAGGGGCCTCAAGGCAGGTTGCTCCTGAACACACATTGCAGCAACAGCAAGTGCTTGGTACAAGCCCCTCTCAGGGTACTGGCCCTGAAGCATTGGGTCAGCCATCTGTGAAAATTTTCTCCTGTCTCTGAACAGAGGTCGTGCCTGCAGCCAAATAGGACAAGGACATCCCCAAGAAATCACACAGAAAAGAGCCAAAGCAAAGAAACAAGCTTTTGCCACAACAGTGAAATAAGAGATAAAAGGATTTTATCTTCATGGGAGCAACCATGAGGAACTTCAGCTGGAAAAGTTAAAGGTTACTCCCTAGCAAGTCAAAATATCAAAAAGATGCAAAAAAGGGGGAAAAAATTGAACGGTAATCATGAAATGCTTAAACAAAAAAAAAAAAAAAAAAACAGTAAATATGAAACCAAATTTCCTAAAGTTAATACAAATGGACCCAACATTTTGAAATAGCTGAGCTCAGCTCAAGCTTCCTTTCCAATCCAAATGTCAACAATTGTACCAGCTACCATGCTTCAAGTCCACTACTCAAACCAATCAATTTGGAGGACAGGCAAATACAAAGTCCTATAGGCTGGAGATGGCTAAAAGTGGTTACAACAAAACACAATGATGGAAGAACAGAAGAGTGCCTTACAAATGAGATTTTTCTTTCCATGGACAGAAGAAAGGTTAAATGTTTGGAATCCAAGGTCCTGGTTTTTTCAACAAAATCATAAAACTAAATAATGTTCAATGCTGACAACGACATAATTGTATTTACTATTGAATGCCAACAACGAATGCTAAGTGGACCTACAGAAGCACACAAGGGAAGAAGAACAATGAACTACAGAAGCTAATGGCAAAGTCTAATACAAATTTTGGCATAACTTCCTGATGGTCAAGTCAGAAATCATAGCAAATTTAGTTATGTAGTTCAATGGATTCTGATGATCCTAAGGAGCATCATTGAATTATACAAGAAAACCTAGCATGGAAAAAATAATTGATCACAGAAGGAGATGTAAATTAATAACTGGCAACAGTGATGAATTTATATGGAGTGGAGAAAAGAATCTCTCACCCAAGCAACCAGATTTTGCTCCCCTGCAGCTCTAGAGTTGTCAATAGCTTTCTGTCCGGTGATAATTTCCAAAAGAACAACTCCAAAGCTATAAACATCTGATTTTAGCGTCAGTTGGCCAGTCATTGCATACTCAGGTGCACAATATCCATATGTTCCCATCACCCTAGTTGATACATGAGTATTGTCACCAACTGGGCCAAGCTTCGCCAACCCAAAGTCAGATAGCTTCGGGTGAAATCCCTCTCCAAGCAAAATATTGGAGCATTTTAAATCACGGTATATGACAGGAGGGCTGGCCTTATCATGCAAATACTCTAATCCTTTAGCTGCACCAGCAGCAATTTTCATCCTTGTATTCCAGTCTAGCTGTTTCTTGTCTGATGTCAGATCTGTTTCAACCAAGAAGAAATACTCTAGTGTGATCAAACAAGTATGCCCAAAGAGAAAGAGACTTCTTCTTGCATAGAAGCCAGACAAAATACTTTAATGCTGAGTTTTTGCAGAGCAACATACCATGAAGATGATCTTCCAATGATCCTAGCAGCATGTATTCATACACCAAAAGCCTTTGATCACCATCAGCGCAATAACCAATCAAGTTCACAAGGTTAGGGTGGTGAAGTAGACTCAACATCAACACTTCAACAAGGAACTCCCTGTTCCCTTGCAATCCATTACGATCAAGCTGCTTTATAGCCACAATCTATCCAAGACAATAATATTAATACACGAGTGTCAGACATCCAATGTAACAAGGAGAAGTATATCCTCAGACCTCTTTTCTTTATGATTTTTTTTATTTTTTCAGAGAAATGTTTACCATACATGTTAAAGCACAATAAGGGAAACTATCTCCAGAAAAGAAGTCATAGAAGGATAGTTTTATAATGAAGGACAGTTAGTACTATTGGTGATAGCTATAATTAATTCATCATGGTGCGGTCAAGGATGGACAAACATCTGAAAAATCACAAAAATGAGTAAGTTCAAATTGGGAATCTTGTAGCCACTTCTTTAATCTGAATCACCTTGTTGAAATTGAATGGAAAACTAGGCTGAAAGTTTACCATAGTCCAATGCAAAGATAATACAAATAAATAAAGAAAATGTAACAAAAACCGACCTGGTTGACACCCTCCAACCTTCCTTTATAAACTCGACCAAACCCTCCCTCTCCCAAAAGGCAGTCAGCTCTGAAATTTCTAGTTGCAGCAGCTAATTCACGAAATGTAAAGGTCTTGGCAGCAATATGCTCAGAACCATCATCCGAGGATTCCTTCTTTCCATCAAATGAACTTTGTTTCTTGATACTGGGCGCAGAATTCTGCTTCAACTTATCTGTTAAAGAAATTATCAACAGCCATCTCCACAACAAACACAAAATAGAAAAGGAAAAAAGAAACGGGAACGCAGACAACAACCAGAGAAGTATGTGATCTTCTCCACACTCTTTGCCAGAAAAGAACACGGCTGTTTCATAAATTCTCAATTAGAAGGCGAATCACAGCATCAAATACACATCAAAAACAATAAAAAAAAAAAAAAAAGAATCAAAGCATCACATAAAAAGGCTCAAGAAATGCATCTGCCTGTAAAATTGAAATAATAAAAGCTACTAATACCAAATTTTCAATACATTCCCACAACAACAATACACCATGTTCTCTCCCAAAATAAACAGATAGATTAATAAAAATACAATACACAATGGACTAACCATATAAGTATAATTAGTTTAGTTCTCATGACATTAAACTCTAATTTCCGTCATCCAAGAGAGTTGGTATACCATGATACAAACCTATTTGCTAACCTATTTTTGAACATGCACTACAGTAATCTGGCCATCTGGTGTTATATTAATCGAAAAGATGAAATTAATCAACAATCGAAATGTTGGACATTTACAGTGCCCCATCTGTTAAAAACCCAGTAGGAAACTATCTCAAAAAGTTATCATATTTGGAACCTCAATACAATGCAATGCCCTCATCAAATATAATGATTAAACACAGACCACCATATCTTCCAGGGAAGAAGCTTAGGCTGAAAAAATGGAGCTTGCTATAAACAACTAAACCAAAGGTGATAGTTTTGGTCGATTAGAACAATTGTATCCACCAAAGCCTTATCAAACACCTTCATTTAAGCCAATCCAGCAATACTCAAATAAGGACCAAACCGCAATCTGAGAGTCAAAACTGCATTTAAAAATTCAACTTTTTTTTAAAAATAAAACGTATAAATAATCAAATTGAACAATTCCGTCCTAAAAATCCAATCTTTCACCTCGAATCGGGAACAAACCGAGCAAAACCCAAAAATAAGAAACCATATGAAACTAAAACGAAAGACCAAAGAAAACCTCCATTCCATCGGTTCCAAGAAAAACCAATTGGAGCCGAGGAAAAAAGAAATATCCTAAACCCTTTGTCGCAATTCGAAGTACCTGAGGGGGGAGCTATCTGATCCTTCTTTTTAGTCCCTTTGCTGGATTTTCCGGAGCAGGGGAACCACCCCATCTCCACCTCTCTTCCGCCTCCTCCCCTCTGCTGAGAGAAGAAGCGAGATTGGGAATAACCAGAGGAGATGAGAACGGGAATGGAAGTCGAAGGCTATAAAAAGACTTGATTTTTAATCAAGGACCATTTACCTGTCAATAACTTCTTGTCTCATAGGCTTTGGATCGAATCAAACCTAAACTAATACCTAATCTAATATAATATAATAATATAGGAAATATGAGAAGATTCATCTTTTCCTTGCCGCATGACCGACTGCATTTAATGTTTTTAATTTTATTTCTGAATTTTATTGGTTTAAACTACAATTTTCTTCTCTTTTGACTGCATTTCAAGCCATTGTCAAGTTTTCGACATTAAAATAGCCGTATTCTCGAATCCTTTTCATGCTGTCTTAATTCACCTTTATTTTCGGAGATCTAATATTTTTTAATATTCAATAAACCTGAAAAGAATTATCCTTCTCTTGGCACGTAACAGGCTGCATTTAATACTTTTAATTTTATTTTTAAATTTTATTGATTTAAATTATGTTTATTATTATTATTATTATTATTATTATTATTATTATTATTATGTTTATTATTATTATTATTATTTTACTTCATCTCAAGCCTTTCTCGTGTTCAACATTTTATTTTATTTTATTTTTCTCTGTTGGAGCTCTAATATTTTATAATATTAGAAGATGTATGATAGTATAGTCTAATATTATATTGAAGTTCTAAAAATATTTTATAATATAAAAATATATAAATTTTAAATTATTTTATAAAATTATAGTCAATTTATAAAATTAGTTTATAAAAAATTTCTAAATTTTAAACATTTTATCTTATTTTTATTTTTAAAATTAAATTCAAATCTACACAAAAAAATTCTAAAAATTTTATCTTATTTTTATATTTTAAAAATAAATCAAATTAACACTCATATGATTATAAAAATTATATATTTTATATTATTTTAAAAAATAATAGATCAATCTATAAAATTTATCTATAAAAATATTTCTTAATTCTAAAACTTTTTATCTTATTTTTATTTTTTAAATTTAAATCAAATCAATGCCAAAAGAAATCTAAATTTTAAAACTTTTATCTTATTTATATTTTTAAATATAAATCAAACCAGCATCCATGTGAGTATAAAATTTTATATTTCATATGATTTTATAGAATAATAGATCAATCTATAAAAATATTTCTAAATTATAAATATTTTGTTTTATTTTTTATTTTTAAATTTAAATCAAACCAACACTCTTGAGGTTATAAAAATTATATATTTCTTATTATTTTATAAAATAATAGATTAATTTATAAAATTGACCTATAAAATATAGTTCTAAATTTTAAAACTTTTTTTATTTTAATTTAATTTTTAAAATTGAAATTAAATCAATATCCACACATCATACGGTCATATATCCCTAGTATTAATTTAACATCCATCCATAGACTTTAACCGATTACCGAGGAACTTACTCTCTTCTTTTTTTTTTCTCATCTTTCACAAGGCCCAACTAAAATAGTACCTTTCTCACTGACAAATGGGTTCCACAAGTCAGTCAGTAATTGAGCTGAAGATTGGACCTAGCCTTTGAAAAGTAGATTAGTTGTTTTATTTGAAAGGAATGGTTGCCATTGTCTTTTGATGCATGTTGGCAACTTAGATAAAGCTGACATATATCTTAATGTGCCTTCAATGCATTTTAAATTGGGATAGTACGTTCAATAGGACAACAATACAACTTTCGTAATTTTCTTCTCTAAAGCTACTGAAAGATGTGCCTTGAGACCAGTTTCATTAAGTCTGTGTTAGATATCTTGGTTGTGTTAGTAATGCTCTTTTAAAAATAATTCTTAGTGGGCACATTTCTACTGATAAGCTGGACCAATGTTCCTTGGTATCATCTCTAATAGTTGTGAATAATATATTAAACCCATGTTTCTTTTTTACAAAAAAAAAAAAAAAAAAAAGTTCTGTTTATGCCTTGGTAAGCAAGTGTTAAGATAGAGCAGCTTAATGCCACTGAAGGCTAAGAAGCTGGTGTTGAGCAAAATAAAGCAGCCCTACAGACCATAAAACATATTTAACTACTTATGCCAGGTTAACCGAGAGTTGATGGATTATTTGTTGACCAAATGTCCCTTCTTGAGACCAATCTTGAAATTTCTAATCAGTTGTATCGAACTAATTAGTTTGCCCATCAAACTCATCAAGCTTTGATCAGAATATATATAAAAAAAAAAAAAAAGGACAGTATCAGTCAAGATAAGTAAAAGCTAGGACCAGCTAGTTGTATTTATAGCATGTGTGGGATGAAAGAAATTTAAAAAAAAAATTTAAAAATTAATCATCATTATATTCCATCCTTCACAAAATTATAGCTAACTTTTTTATTTTTTAAAAATAATCTTTGCCCGAAAAAATGATTAGACTCTCACAAAAGAGTCTACAATTTCCTTTCTTTCTTTCCTTCTTATCCCCCCTTGTAAATACTTTTGATCTCACCAAAAAAAAAAAAAAAAATCACTTGACTGCTACTTGTTAGACGTTTGTAGCCGATTCACCCTATGTTGCACCTCAAACATTCACATCATGTAAACTAAATATAAAGATATCTATTATTTTTCTGAACACCACCTCCAAGAATCAAACAACTAGTATAGCAGCTAGCATATATGATGCATACTCACAAAAGAAAAAAAAAAAAAAAAAGAAGGTCTCAAAACAATATATCATCTTCTACTTCTATATTTAATTATGTTTTTAGTAATAATACTTCTATGGTTGAAAATTTACAAACTCTCTAAGCTCTCAATTCAGTTCTCTAGTTTCCCATCCAGAGAACTGCTTGCCCAAGGTGAAGCTATGCAAAGTCATTAAGGTGCTTCTTTGGTTCTTTCCACTAATTCTTACCTCTCAGGAGCTTTCAAAAAACATGACAAAAGGTGATGCTCTTCTCTTTGAAAAAAATATATTAGACCTCCTTCATGGCCTATATAATCAAGTGTAAAAGAGTCACTTATGAAGCCATTAAATGGTTACAAAAGATCTCCAAGGGGCTATTTCGTCTATCATCATAGTGATATTCCTTAGTGATAAAATTATAAGTGATCTAAGATCACTTTGATATGAGATATTTCAATAATTAAAGATCATCGATGAATGCAAATCACTATATTTGATGTAATATAAGAATGAAAGATCATCATGCATACAATATTAATAATATCATTGAAAACTTATTTGTATAATATATTATAATATTATATTATATTAATATTATAATATATATAATAATATGTGTTATATAAATAATATATTATATTATTGTAATATATGGAAAAAAATCGATAAGTATGAGAATAAAATTATTTGAATCTTTAGTGTCGATCACAGCCATCACGGCGACGTAACATTTTCATCCGTCATATATCACTCTCAAAATGCAGATATCAGTTATGATGATTTAATTATCATCCTAAGATCATATTACACGGATCATCCCATACCAAAAAGCTCCTAAAGCTTTAATAATGCTTTTTGATTGAGGGGTTTTTGAGCTCCTGCTGGAGTGGACAGACTTTTGTGAGTCCAAACACGAGGGGTAGTACCTCTTCACTGTTCTTTAGCAAGTGTGCTTGTTGCGGTGTTGTATCAGATCCACCTCCCAGACCCCTACACAAAAAGCTGCAACGAAGAAGATGGAACAAAGCAAAAGAAAGTAACAAACAGTAATTCTACCAATGTAAATCTTCCCCGACTGAGTCTTCTAGCTTCAGCCTTCTGCCACTCTAAATATGTGAAGGGTTGGGTTCATAAATTTGCAGTTTAAACTTGCTTCTTTCTTCTCTTAAACAAGAGTCTTGATATATCTTGGCGCTGATTATCAATTGAAGACGTGCCTCATTTCAAGCATCAGTGATCAGAGTCCTGCGAAAACAAATGGTCATCTACAAGCAAGTTCAGCAAATATTGCCTTTGTGTGAGCATTATTTTCAGAAAATCAATGCTTGGTGTCGAAAAAAGAATCGGTGACCAAAAAAATTTTAAATCAAAAATATCATGGAAATATGTGGTGTTAATGCATCAAGTTGCATGGGTGGTCCACTACCAGCAAGATGAGAAATCAATAAGAAAACATCATGATGTTAGGCAAACAATTAAAAACATTTACTCACCTTTCATAACATTTGAAAAATCTGTACATATAAAAGGACTATTTTGGTTCTAGTAGCATCTGCTCTCAAATGATAACTCTGCCCAACAATACTGAACATGAAGAGAGGATAGTAAATTCAACCTGCAGCTTTAACAACTTAACTTGGCATCCTAAAGCAGTGCAGGAATGAATTCATACAGATAGCAATAAAGTGAAACTGTCATTCTCAGAGTAAAAGGCAATAAAATGTATATATGGATCACTTCTTAATGGAATTTCAGACTTCAGAGTACTACAAGTTATGAGTAAAAAGGCAGAGCCTTTTTAAATGGCAATAAAATACAACTTTAATGAGAAAGAAAAGTCGCAGCATTTCTAAATGAAAGAACTTCACAGAACTAAAAGCCTCAGTAACATTAAACTACCAAGCGGTCTCCATCAGCTATACTAAATAATATAGCAAAAACAAAGATGATGTGCTATGCTGCGATTATGTGTACCCTTTTAGAACATAAATAACCATCTTTGACAATCAAATCCCTTCCCATTGTTGGAGATTGCTTGACTCTATGAAGAAAAATTACACCTGGTCAGGTGGATCATTAGATAAATCTCAAGCCTTGCTTTCCCTCCCTTTTTTCAACTATTCAAGTTATGCATGCCTGGAGTTGCTAAGTCCTGCTGTAACAAGGTCAGAAGCAGCTAGACTTGTCTTTCTAGCTGGCATCTCATGATTGTGTTTTCCCTCATATGTTGTAATGAAAGATCCTGAATCCTCCAATGCCTTCTCAACATACTTTCGCACATTACATTTGGGACTGGTGCATCTGTAGTATCTTCTGCAAAAATAAATTAATTTTATGAGCAGATGTTGTGGTTGGTGGTACACTAAATCACTAGATGATCAAGCACAACACTAAAGCAGGAATGTTCAAGACATTCAATAAGAAAAAGTGGTTGTGCTCCAACTTACAAAGAGTTGATTACAAACTACTGCAATGCAGATTACTTTAAACAGCATGCAACCGTGCAAACTAAACATTACACACTTAATTGTACACACATGCACATAACATACACACATTACAAGGACATATATATACATATATATGTATGTGCACACATATGTATGCTTTTTATATACACATAAACATATACATATGCTTGTGTTATCGCCTTGACTATGCCGTAGTAGTAGTTATTTGCTCCCTCCTGTCACTGGTAGTAAATTATCCAGGCTCTGCTCTCTTGACTGCTAGCTTAATAAAAGAAGCATCAAGTATTTACCTTGGATATGAATTTCCCTTCACAACTTTCTGCCCGTATTTTCGCCAATGAAATCCATCCCCTGAGACATCAAACCTGATGGAGTTCTGTGTTGCAGAATGAGGCTCTGAAATACCTTCCATTACTGCATCTGCTCCACTAACTTGATCCTCATTCTTCCTGCGATGGGAGAGCTTGTTAGGCATGGGATGTTTGCCTATGCGCACTTATGAAATTGTAAATGTGCCTATTTATATGTCTATGTAAGCATAAATATTAGGCAAATCATCTTCATCTTTTTTGCTGTTCCTCAAAGAAAAAATGATCACTAATTTGGGCTTCCTAAATAAACAATAAATGAGAGCAGCCAGGATCTTTTGGATTACACAATATAGAACCAGCATTTTAAGTCACTTGTATGTCCAATGTCAGAGACGAATCAATGCGGTGGGATTTACCAAAATGAAGCGAAAAGCCTTCATATGGTACAAGCAGTGAAAGCATACACATACAGTCATACATGCATGTCTGAGGGATAAGTACCAAATATGGATAATGGGATAAATTAGCAAATTTGTCTGCATGAGTGTCATTTACATGCACAATAAATATACAAGATCAGGAGTTTCACATCTCATTTCTAGTAAGGTGAGCCCCTTTAATCACCTCAATTAAGTTACATACATACATGCATGCATGCATATATATAGAGTCTTTCTCAATAAGCTTAGGATGATTATAATGGCTTAAAATTTATCAGTTGCACTTTCTGGACAAGAGTTTTGCATGTTATGAAGAGCCAACTTATTTGTTATTAGAACATTCAGTTATTATGAACTAGCTGATTTTGTAATGTTGACCGAAACATAGTGGATTCTTTTTCCTATGTCAAAGAAATGATGGAAATTCCACTGGCCCTTCTCATCTGAAGGGGTTGTTTCACCAGAACAGCACACATGGTGAGACATAAGTTTCCTCTTAAACATCATTATTGATACATGCTTCAAGGCATTCCAATCAAGTCCATAGTATGCGCGCATGCATTGATGTTGTTGAAAACAAGCCTATAGAAACTAGTAACTCAAAAGCTATACATATAAAACTCGAAAAGCAATGCACTGCAAACCTTTTCTTATAATTAGGCTTGTCATTATCTAAACTAGCAGTTGTGTTTCCAATCTCAGAGGCCCCATTAAATCCACCAATGGTATCAGGATTCTTAGCACTGCTATCATATGATGGAGCAGAAAGAGGATCGTGAGAAAAATGTGCCTGCCTAAGAAAAGAAGTGACTGGAAGACTTATTTCATTGCAGTTCTCAACTTGTCCATCGGTAACATTCCCCTCAACAAGATAGCTGTTACACAATGGATTTCCACACTCTCTCCCATGCCCTTCAGAAACAATGGTTTGCCCTTCTGATCCTGATGAGATTTGCTTGGGGTGCTGAGGCTTAGGATGATTGTGTTCACCCTTGTAGACAATTTCAACTATTTGTCCATCAAGTGATTTCTCAACCTTCTTCTTTACAGGACAATTTGGATGTATGCATTTATAGTAACTTCGTGGGTATTCACTTCTTTTAACTTGCTTTTGCCCATACTTTCTCCAGTTATAACCATCGTAAGAAGATCGATCTCCACAAGATGTCGGGTGTTGACTACTTCTATCTTGTTCTGTGTTCAGAGGCACAGCATTTGAAGGCTCATAAATATGGTCCATGTCCATGTGTGAAGATGAATTCTGATGACAGTTGAGAGTAGGCTGGTACTGGAATTGCTGTTTTTCTTGCTCGAGAACATGAACTGGGGCTTCCAGATCTGCGGTTGTTTGTTGATGACCAGCACCAAGGTTTCCCTGACACAATAAAAATTAATGAATGTTTTATGTTCCAATAGCAGCATCACACATTGTAGTTCTTAAATGTGAATTCTCATCCATCTCATGTTTCTTCAAAAAAAAAAAAAAGTGTAAATGATCATCAAATCTGGAAGAATAAGCCACCACTTTCTTAGTAGAAAAAAAAATTATCAGAACTTTCATTAACAGACATACAGGGCATGTATGAACTAAATATTCAAAGAGAACTGTTTCCGAACCAGACTCAAATCAATGAACTTAACCCATAATGTATTCATTCAAACCAACTGATCAGCACCGTATTTTAATGAAGAGAGCACATAAAAGAGAACATACAGACCAGATGTGCCAAGCGAGAGGCAGTGGCCCTTGAAACTACTTTTGCTGCAGGTTTGTATAAGAAAGTCATATTATAATCTGCTTTCAAAGTCCAAGTAGACGACGACGACGACGACGACTTATCAGATAAATTGCAAGCAACTGATTCAGATATTGTATCCTGCGGCAATTGTGTTATTAATCGATAAAAGCCAAATAAAACAATGAAAAGAAATGGACCGTATATAAAGGAGCAAGCCAACAATCAATTTTATTTAATTGATATCCCTATGTCTCACCAAGGATGAAACTTCAGCTGGGGAAGCATTTGGTGAGGGTTTAAATCTCTGAGCCTTTGGCCTGATGGCAACCGTTGCCTCAGCAAATGAAGTCGGAGGAGAAGCAATCATGACACCAGGAAGGAGCTCTGAGAAGGACCTTAGATTGGAATAAGGTCTAGAAGCCACAGGTTGAGCCACAACAATCTTCTCTGCGTCTCCCATTCACTCAGTGATATACTGTTGACAACACGGCAATAAAACTGAAGCTAAAGGCATCAACAGATCAGAAATGCTAGCATATTTCTCTCCAGGGAGAGCTAATATGAAATGCAATGTAATTTCCCAAGCAAACTACTGATAATAACTCTTTAACACTCCGACAACTAACAGTCAAATATTGATATGCTGTTACTCAGATCTGCAAAAGATACTGCTATTATTGGTCAGCAGAGAGTAAAACAAATGAACAACAGACATATTCTGACCGTTATTATTAACTCGTTTGTTATCCCTACTCTCAATCAAAAGCAAACAGTATAAGATCACTCACTTTCAGTCAAACAGGACTACAGACAGTGATTGAGCCACAGTTCTGATCCAAATAATTACTGGTGACACTATTCTCGAATAAAAGAAAAAGAAAAAGAAAAAGATCAGACGGACTGAGCTTTTTTTTTTTTTTTTTTTGTTTAATCTACTTCTCAATGTGTCTCGAACGTTACAAGATTAGATCACCAAGAACAATCAGAAACAAAGTCTCGCGGTTTAAATAAAATAGGAATAGAAAAGAAAAGGTGAAACAAATCCACCAATCGGTCGTCCTCTTTTAGTGTTCTTGTGGTAAGTGCAACATCATGCGGCGAATATTTAAAGCATGTTGTTGCGAATTCAAATGCAAATAAGATAGAAACCTCATGCAACCCAACCAGCAAGCCCTCCTTAGCCACCTTTTCGAGAATGAAGAGTTATCCCAACTTATTCAAGCAGACATCTGATGACTAAGCTTTTTCTTCCAAAGTCCTACGTGGTGGTGATTTTAGAGGCCACAACAAATGGAGCACAACCTTACATAATAGCAAGTAGAAAGTTCCAATTCTTACACATTTATTAGCCTTGGAAACAGAGATGAACCGGATCTAGCGAAGAAGAGGTACGAGCAAGCAAACAAGAAAGAAGGTTTCCGATGCCGAGCCGAAAGTGAAATCGAATTCGGTGAAATAGACAAACATTTAGAAGTTTGCAGACTAAGGGAACAGCTCGAATTTTTTTGAGAAAAAGAACACTAGCAAGCACAAAAACTAACCAGAGAGAGAGAGAGAGAGAACAGAAGGAGAACAGCAAGCCGACGCACGTGGCGTTCACGAGATTAGCATGCAGAAGGAAAGCCAGAGAGCGCTGGCTGTCGAAAGCACGAAGACTGTTAGGTCTGATACAAGGGAGAGAAAAATAATAATCTGCTTTGCTGTACCCCTAGCTGCAAGAAAAAAACAAACGCAGTGATATTATGTGGATGCACAAATCGTGGAGGTTTTTTTTGGGTAAATATTTCCTCTGCCTTCCAAGGGACCAAGATTTCGATGCAGTTGACATTTTGCTTCCAGTGATGAGAATGAGAGGGACTTGCAATGCTTTCCGGAGCCTCCGGAGCTTGATTGGAATTTGATGATGAAAGTGTAAGGGCAAAACAGGAACTAGATGCTGCCTATGATGGCGGCGTTTCCATTTTTGCCAACGTGCTAAAAAGGAAAAAGAATTATGGGCTTCTCGCTTCACGAGATGGCCATGAAATTTTATATTTGCCATGAGAGAAAAAGAGAGAGAGAGAGAGAGAGAGAGGGGTGCCCATCTTGGGCAGAGGAGAGGCACGTGGAGGATCCGCACCCAATACGCCAACTTCTGCGACCGACGCACAGATCGGTGGACCGTTGGAGGGCTGGACAGGGGGCTCACGGGTGGACGGACGGGTAGATGGATGGCATGCCCGTGAGCGGGAAGAGGAAGGGGGAGAGGGCAGAAGAAGACTAGAGCGTTGGGAAAGCATCGCACGATTCGACAGACTCACCACTTAGAATAATAAATTATATCAGTGCTTTAAATTAATTTTTTTATGAAAAAAAATATATATATATTATATAAAGTGCGGCCGCCCGAACTGAAACGTTGGTCGTTCGCAACCGTGACGTGGATCATAGGCCACAACGAAATAAAGCAGTTACTGTTGGATACGACGGTCAAGCCCAATACAGGCGCCTTCGAGGGTTAACTGTACGCTTGAGTGGCCAACCCTAATCATTCTCGCAATTTACCACCCATTTTGGGAAAAATAAAAACATATCCGATTCTCCTACGAAAACGCAGAAAAAAATGACACGACAGAACACATGTTACAAAACCCACCACACTCACATCTCAAAGTAAAATCTGGGGTAGCATACCTTAACAACCTCTTTGTTCAAGACCATCCAAAAGGAAACACTGGAAGCATGAATTCCACTAGACGCAAGAATCTTAACCAAAATAATAATCCCCATAATTGACTGAAGAACATTCACTGTCACGACTTCCATGGGAAACACCATATACGCCTTCCCAATGCAAACAATTCATCACACACAATACCAAGTACAAGCCTCAGTAAATCCTCAACTAAAGCATGCCCAATGGCAACCAAGCCTAGTATATCAGGAGTCAGCTACAAGGCGCTCAGATTGAAATTTTAGACTGCCATCTGTACTTAAATGCAGTAAAAAAAACAAAAGTACCAAAAAAATTACCAAGAGCGCATACCACCATCTTACATAAACTGGCTTTTACATTTGATATCAATCACACGAACAGAAACAAAACAACGTACAAAATTACAAACACAATCCACAAAACACATTAACGATGATCCACCTTGCCTTCATCCTTTCCGTCGCCAGCATGCCTGCTGTCAGAATCCAGATGAAAAAATATAACTATAAATAATTTTCTTTTTGTGATTGAGAGGATCTAAATTGCTCAACACCAATAATAAGAGCCATGGAGGGGAAAACATAGGATTCATAAATACTTCTCAAATTTCAAAAGGTGAAAAAAAAAAAATGAGAAAAATTGAAAGTGGCTACTCTTCATTTTTTTACCCTCCTGGAGCGCTCCCGGAATAAGCAAATAAAATAGCCTTTTTAAGCTCAAACGTACAGGAAACAGGATGCATTTTAAATTTTTGATAATGACTAGATGATGGATACCCAAATAAATCAAATTAACATGAGACATGCAGAACCATGTCACCTGAACACTAGCATCAGACACTAGGGAATTTATAAAATTCTTTATCAGCAGCTTTTGTAGATTGGTGGAGAGCTGGACACCACCAAGAAGTTCAACCCTCTATTTGATGCTAAAAGTAAGCATTTGTGTTTTTTTTTTTTTAAAAAAAATGTTAAGGATGTGGATAAAAAAATAAACCTGCAAAATGTTACTTTTCTCATATCCTTAATTTAGAGAGTTCGAATGAGAAAAACATAAATTGAAAGGCCTAGCAAACAGTATTATTTAATATTTTCTACATATTCTCATCTCTCTATTTTGACCTCTTGCCAAGTCAGACATCCAAGACACATGGATGTGTCTGAATCACATTCTCATGTCCATGTCCAGGCAACACCAACTAAAACAGCTGAGTCAAATAAAGGATAGTTGAATAACAAACCACACTTTTGGGCACATTTAGAAGACACCATATTGAAAATAATATATTTTACTTATTTTTATTAGAAACAAAAGATATTAAACCAGAATGTACCTCCAAGATGTTGTCAAATTCCGTGCTTTTCTGTCCAACTGAATGTTTTCCAAAGCATTTGAAGCTCGAATCACATCTTCTGAAAGCTCATCGGCATCATATCTCCAAGTGTAATCATCTTTCCGGATATTAGAAGCTGAGGAACCTAATCTCCTGTCTGAATGCAATAATGTCAGACATAAAAGGCAACATAATAGCAAAGGCTACTTCCACAGATATCAGATTGTTAGTTACCTGATGATTGGGAAACTGAGGTTGGCCTATCATATCCATCAACAAAATATTGAAACAAGTCAGAAAGGTTCTAAAACAGCTTCATCAGACATGCAAGACTTTCACATTTACCTTCCCAATGGAGGCAAGCCTCCAGCAACAGAAGATGACGATGATGATGGCCTCCGTGTGTTTCTGGACTCTATATTCGACACTGAGTCAGTCTCCGTATTGATTATTCTCCGTCCAGCCACTCTTGTTTGAGACAAGTTCTGTTTAACATGATTCACAATTGATGGGGAGAAAATCAAGGGATGTGTAAGCAAGACATTTGGTAATCCCACTTGTCAATCATAAATCAAAAAAACACATGATGGGGAAAAAAACGAAAATAGATACTGAATATACCAGAATGGGCTAATGCTACGTTCAGCATGACCAATCTATAAATAAATAAGAGATGGCAGCTACTGGAATCAACAAATTTTGTCATAAGTTTATAAATAGCAACAAGTGCAGCACCATCATGAGTAACAACAGAAGGCCTGGTTGACAGCATTTTAAATCCTGCGAGAGATATTTTGGTTTTTTCACAAAACAAGATGCCCCGCAACTCCGTCCCATCCTACTGGATGTTCCAATAGAGTGTCTCGATAAGTAACCTCATCTTTCTCCCCTTCTTTCCTTTATTTCTTTATGAATTTATTTATTTCTTTTTTATTTTTTTTCTTTATTTCCTTCCTTTCTTTTTTTTTTTTTCTTCTTCTTTTTTCTTAAGTTATAAACCCCTTCTTTTTTCTTCTTTTTTGTTGTCCTTGTTTTTCCTTTCCTTCTTCCTTTCCTCCTTTTTCCCTGTATAGATGTATTCCGGAGTCCCACCCCTATCTCACCCCCATTTTCCCATAGGAATGGGATGAGACAGCTGGGATGCCCCCATCCTGCCGAGATTTTAAACGTTGCCACCCAATCTTTCATAAATCACAGACTGATGACACCTAAAAGGTATGCTAGTTGGGTGAGCATTGACCACAACAGAAATCTAAATGCATACAATAGAGCAAAGAAAGGGGCTTGAGTCTTATATTAGAACCCAAATTTTGCTGTCAGTCCATGTGTATCCAGCAGCTGTCAGCCAACAGAGAGTGAAATATATTTACTCTGCTCTAAAGAGAGCTCAGAAATATTTAAAATTGTTTATCAGGAGAAAATACAGTGCAACAACATTGCATGAAAATGGCCTGCATGGCAGCTGGCAAATTATTATGAGGTTTAGTTGGAGCACTTGTTCTTGCTGCATAAGCATGGTAGTGCACCTAGACAGAAATTTTGTGTGATTCCCAGCAAACCACAAGGATGGCAAGGAGATTTACAAAAAAGATCTCCAATTTCCAAAGCATAGTGCTACCCGCAGAAGTGGTATCTAATGTGTGGATAATTGAAAAGCCATATATGAAGATGACGAGAAGGACATTAAGCTCAGAGCAGCTAATTGAATATGGTTGATGTGATCCCTTAAATTCAGATGTGGGAGATGATTGAGGCATCAAACCCACAAGAAAATCAAGGATTTCTTAGACTTGGAAGAAAATATCAAGACATGGCAACCCTTGCAAACAAGTTGCCTTTGTTTCTTTAATAGCTGCTAAAGTATATATGTCTTCTTTTATTCTTTCTCTTTTTCAATGCAAAGATAGAAGACCCAGCAAAAAACATTAAAAAAATGAAGTCAGTAGTATCAAGAGTATATGGGGACACAAATAGAAGATTGGAAAGAGTCCTAACCAGGGCCTAAGATAGCAGTCTAGAAATTACATGAGTGAGGATATCAATTTCTTTAACATTTGGTCTGTAAAAGATATATCGTTCTATTGTTTCATATAGAAAAAAGATTTTTTGATTACGAAAATTTAGAATGGATAGTCAACGATAGTATAGGTGTCAATGCATGTTTAATATTTGTCAATGGTAGTATAGGTGTCCGTACATGTTCAATATTTGTACCTTAGCTCCACAGAAAAGTCATTTATCGTTGTATATCAGGGTAAATTTTTGTACAATTATCTCACACCTCAATCATCTTACACATGACAAATTTTGAAAGTATACACGAGCATGAAAAGATTGCAACTTGGAATGAAAATAACAATTTTTTGAAGTATGCAATGGTCAGGCAGCCTTTTCATTTCACAAAAATCTTGTATAAACATTTGTGTATGCATTAATATGTGGTTTGAACGTTTAGAACAGGTCTCCTCATCAATGCAAAGCCAGAATTCATCATCATGAAGCCGACAAAAGAAGTTTGGATTATGAGGATCTGTGTGCATCTATCTAGAGTACTAGTCAACAAGATATCTTTCTGCATTTATCAATGAACTCTTGACAAGATATGACACCAAATGATGAAATCATTCCAAAGTGACCAATGCTAGCATGATACATGATGCTTGTTTGCCTTGTTGAATAAATCATTATTCAAAAATTGGAGGGATGTGTGTACTCTCTCTCTCTCTCTCTCTCTCTCTCTCTTCTTCTTCTTCTTCTTTTTCTTTTTTTTTCTTTTTTTTTGTTTTTTTTTTTTTGGTTGGGGCGGGGGGGCAGCGCTATGGATCTTTGATAATTCTTGTTCAAAGAAGAGCTAGTGGTGGGTGAAATTAAGGGAGACCTTCTCACAGTAGCAATGGACCTAACAGAGATGGCTCATAGCACATGACAAAAATTGGAGAATGATACATTTAATGCCTCACTTCATGTTTCTTCATTGACAAAATTCCTCAAGAATTGTAGCATATTGGTGCTAGGATGCAAAAAAGCCAGGTCATACAAATCTGTCCCTAAAAAACCCAACTAGACCCAATAAATGCCTCTTGGAATGTGAGGCTACATCTGACCACTTAAACAAGATCAGAAAAAGAGTCTGATTGAAATGAAGTAGATGGTGTCAACATTCACCTTGAGGATGGCATGTCGCTAACCAGGGATAAGAGAAATGCATGTGAGATCAGTGGACTAAGAGGTACATAAAGGTATTAACTGATGATATCGCAGGTGACATCAAATTCAAATCAAGGTTGTTGACCCACTTGGAGTGGATCCATGTCAGATCCTAGGATCCACAAAGGTCCACTTAAGCTTAAGCACAGACACTAAAAGCATGGTTGGTGCATGTGCTTGGTTGGTGCAACCTTTGTCTTTTGATACCATTCCCCAGGAGTTACATGTTAGGAGATATAGGTGGCAATGGGTCAAGTTGGGTGAAAGTTGAGGTGACCCCAAAAACTGTTCAACCATGTCCAACCCATTTATAATTGTACAAAACCCAATTATTTTATATGCGCGTATACACAATGTCAACCACTTATGACTTCACTTTTTAGTTGTATACCTTATAAAAGATGATATAGATAGCAGAAACTATTGCGGCAAAAGAATTACAAATCTTACGTATGCTATCCACTTCCTGTTCTCCTTCATCATCAACTACACCACCTTCCTGATCACCAGAGACAAGCCTTGGCCAGCACATAGCCCCCTGACTATTACCACTGCCATAGGTGCCTATAGCCAGGTTTTAAGGGTTTGTTGAACCCATGATGACCAGTTAGATCCAAAGGTCAAATCCAAACCCCAAACATTTGCAACTGTGTCAATCTTAAGAATCCCAAACTCAACACATTCATTTTAGGAAGGCTAGCAGGTCCAAGTCAGAAATTGCCACCCTTATTAGAAGGCAAGGCTTTTTCATTGCGGAGAAAGGAGGAACATTAAGTAAAAAGGGTTGAGACATGGACACCATCCAGTAAAAGATATGAAAATCTACTAAAAAGAAATTGATAGACATTCTAGAACTACAAAACCACAACTCCAGGTCCGCAAAACCGGTACTAGAACCTGTACCAGTACATTACCGATTCAATACGATACCATACATACTTGCACCAAGACATGATGCCAATTCTTTTCTCACTCTTAATTATAATATCACTTAGTACCGAACGGTACAAAGTGGTCCAGTTTAGTTCAGGCCGATTCAGTTCAAATCAAATCAAAACTTGATACTGTATTGATACCTTACCGGTACAGTAGAGTCGGTATGGGTCGGCACGGTAGACCTTGCCACAATTCATTCTTACCATTGCTTGAGTCAAAATTAATATAGCATGCAATTATGACCTATAACAGCTGAACAATGTACTGGTTGGGAGAAGGTCCACTTCCTTTAAGTTAATTTTTGAATATATAGCACACACATAATATAAGTCATGGGTAATTATTAAACCAATTGAACCTTTTATTAATCCAAATATTTGGGACAATGTCTATGTTGAGCAAGTGCAAATTGTTAACTGGAGAGTACGGCAGCTTGGTTTGATGATGATCCCTACTTCAAAATATTCAAATGGCATACCAAAACTAAGCATGGATTAATGTTGATAACAAATTATTCAACCCTGAACAACTGAAATTATGGCACACAATATTGATCAGATATTAGCCAATAAGTTAGATATTAAACCCCTCTGGAGCCATATCCAACTATATAATGGCTTATTAATCGGTAATATAAAAGTTATCAAGGACAGATACAGAACAAAAAGATCTTAATGCCAAATGTACTACATAAAGTGCAAGTCATTATGCTTGTGTCCATGGATAAGTTATTTAAAACAAAGAAGTCAAATCAAAGGTCCCTAGTGTACTAGATTTAGTTGAAAATGCACATGAATGCTAAAATAATAGAACCCTTGTATTGCCTTGTAAACCAAACACAAATGTTGAAGGACCTTCCTATTTTTCATTTGCTAAATATTGCCAGCTTATAAGCTTTTAAATATGCACCATTGATTAAAAATAAAAACCACCAAATTTTATGGTATTTACTCATCATCATAAAATTCCTAGTACTCAAACCTAAAAGTAAGACATTAAATAAATAGCAATTAGCTGATAAAGTGAGACAAGCAACACCAGACCTCATATTTTAAATATCCTTCAAGAACATCTAAAAGTAGAGGACCACTTTCACCACTCCTGTTCATGTCATACCCATTTTTGCTACTAAAATCTCGCAGTTCAGCTTTCCAAAAATCCTTTGGCTGAAAAGCAGAAATAACATATGAAGGTAAGAATTGTTGCCCTAAAATTTTTATGATAAAGCTTTGTAAAATAGCAGCTCTGCAAAACGTAGAATAAATTACATGATTACCAGATTGCACTCAGGCAAGTAAACTTTGAGCGTGTGGCCTAGCTGGGCCCACTCCAAGTATTCACATATTAATGCTGTGAGTAGCCTTCCTGTAACAAGTAGAAGGTATTTATCAACATAAGTAGAAACAAGATCAAAAACTAAGATGGCCTGGAACAGAACTTACGAACAAAGAGAAGCCAGTTTCCAACGCTTTACTTCTATCGAGCTGAGATTAGTTCATCTAGTTCTATGATTAGCTAAAGCACATAAAGTGGACTTAAAATCAAACAGAAATTTGAACCAGGAGAATCTGACAAAAGAAATCTAAGTCAAAGGGCTCAATTAAATCACAGCTCAACTTATATTATAGAATATCACATGATTTAGGTTACAAGATTATCTATAAAAAATATTAAGCCACTTATAGTAGAAGATGGAAGAATTGGTTTGGCTTATGGTTTAAATCCTCTACTTAATCCCTAGAAATGTTTTCAATTTTGTTGAGTTGATAGTTTGCTAGGGTTAACATATGAAAGCAAAGTGATTGTAAGTTAAGTAGGCACAATTTCATATCATTTGACCAAATTGACCTAACTAAGAGAACAATGAGCATGGCCAAGCAGTGAAAAACACATCTCAGCTCATTTGTTTGAGACTTTAGGTAACAAAAAGAATGCACTTATTCTCAGTTTAAAACCCTGGTGATCTAAATAAAAGACTTGTCAGCGATAATACAGCTGAATTCTTAAAATCACATAAATCTAACCATTGATCCACCATAATTGTGAAAGCATAAGCAGAAACCTGAAGGAGAGGTATGCAGCTGCTTAGCACGCTCATTGCAGCTACCAAGCAATGCAGGAGGTACACCGTCTTCATTTTCTAAAACCCGATCCTCTTCTTCTATTGCCTCAAAGACACTTGCCCTCAGCTCAGCCTGCCGTGATATTTGACAAAAACCATGGAAACCCAAAATTAGCTGTTTCAACAAGTAATTACTGGATATTTAAATAGCCTCCCTCATTATGGACTGCAAATACTACCACACAAGAACACGGTTAACTTTTTATAAAAGATCGGAAATGACATCAGAAAAATGTGTACCAAACACAAACATGCTTCCAGCGGAGATGATTAAACTCTATGGAGAAACCCTAATCCATAAAGCAAGTTGCACAGAGAATTGCATCAAATCATCAATCCCATGTTTAAAAACCAAACATTTCTTCGCTGAATGATCACTAAGGTCAGGACACTATCTCACAGAAGCACCCACCTTTTGTGATGCCACGAGACCATAAAATGCAGTATAAGATCAAGAGCAAGAACGCTATAAAACCTGAAATCCTCAAAAGCCAGATCAGAAACATGCACTTACTTATGCTTCTATAACAAAAGATGAGAATACGGTGGATGCCACCAGTAAAAACTCCTACAAAACTATACCCAGATGCCTTAGTTCTTCCAATTACCAATACTGTGCTTCTACTCTACAGCATTTGCTCGGAATTACAAGCAAAGAGAATACAAAAAAGCCCACCAATTAAACCCTACAATAGAATCAGTTCAAGAGACAGAAAAAGAAACCCATCCATTAGGACGAATCTCTTCGGAAAAATTCGCGGATCTCGAATACGTACAGTAAAATTAACATCAAAAAAAGTGAAGAAAGAAGAAGTGAAACCCCAAAACGGAGACGATTTCGTTCGATGCAAGCAAGAGAGAGAGGGAGGGGGGGGGGGGGGAATGAGAGGAAGAGGAGATTACCCTAATCTTGGCGAGGACGCCTTTCTTCTCAAGAGTGCGAGTGACAAGGGTCTTCAGGTCCATCATCTCCCTCGCGTAATCGTCCATCTCGCCCTCGCCTTTTATTTTCTCTCTCCTCTCCTCCTCCCACTGAGCCCGACGAAGCCTCGGACGAGGAGAAAGAGCTAGCAGAAATAAACCTCGAGCGCTCTTTACTCCGTCCGTTGGCTTCTCTTTTTTTTTTTTCTTTTCTTCGGCCCGGAAAGGAGAGAGAGAGAGAGAGAGAAAGGGGTGCTGCCGGCTTGATGGCGTCCACGTGAAGCGATCTTCGCAGGTGGCAAGAATCGTGTGACGCTCCCCTCTCAAAAAATGCCACCGAAATCATCCTGATCGTCGTCCCGATTTGGGAACTTTGTCTCTTGACGGCTGTGATTCAAAATTGATATACAGGTCCATCTGAGTTATATAGAGCTAAAGTCTTCATATGAGGTGCCGAATTCTATTCGAATGCCACTGTCGGAGCGCCGGAGACGGGGAAAACTCAGAAAGAAATAGGGTTTCTCTTCGCTCAATGACTTACATATATTGTTTTTTTTTTTTTTTTTTTTTAAATTTGTTTAATGTCTTTCCTTGTCTTACAATGCTTTGACTATATGTCTAATGCCGTTGACAAAGAGAAGATCAAGAGTAAAAAAATAATAATAATATAAAAGAGTGTAAGTTTGGAATGAAGGCCTTGACTTTAGTTGAACCCTCAAACAAAATGTTTAAAAGTCTCTTTATTAGTAAAACTAGAAAACCGAATATATATGGCAGGTTAATTGGTTTATTAGTAAAACTAGAATGTATACGTAGAGAAGCATTTGATTTTTTTTTTTTTATAAAAAACTTTAAATAAAAACTTTAAATTCCCTTATGTTTTACCTTTTCTTTGTACAAAAGAGCAGATTAATTGATTGGAAGAAGTGCGAACCAAACTAAGATTGGCTTCTCAATTTGCATTTAAGAGCCAAATTTAGATATCAATACAATTAAATTAAAAAAAAAAATTAGACTATTTTGCTGACAAATATTAAAGTTTTACTTAGACTGACTGTTGACTAATAATTAATTCAAATAAATTCTTAGATAAAAATATAAAATTAATTTAATTATTTATTTATTTTTATAAAATTATTAATATTAATATAAATCCAAATGTTGATGGCATGTTAACTTGCTTCTATTTTATTTTTATTTTATTTTAAATATAAAAGAAAGATGAATTATCCACTGGAATCATTTTATTTTCAAAATCATTATGAAAAATAATAATAATAATAATAATAATAATAATTCAACTAGTTTGTCTTAAAAATAATTTTATTATCGAGGCTAGATTAAGTGGAAGAAATAAGTGGATGCATTTAATAGTCGATTGTTTTTAAGAAAAGAAACTGCTACAGGTAAAGCCCACTCTAATTTTCTTTTACCAAGAAAGGGATTTCTATATAGATTATCAAATGCTTCTTAACGAATGGACCCGGGGCTCGTGCACAAAACTCTCAAGCGTTCGCAGCCCTCGCACGATGCAACTACGTGGTATATCCTACGGCCAGTAGCGCCTTCATTCGATCGCGAAAGGCGAATTAACCGGGACCGCATTTGAAACCGGCATCGCAGTCACCTGCAAAAGCATTTGTTGTACCTCACCTATAACGTACCGCAACGTCCCGATCGCGGCTTCGTCGCCGTCTTCCCACTCCTTGGAGGAAAGAAGGCAAGAGGACGAGAAGGGGAGAAGAAGCGAGGGAGAGACAGCATGGCTCCGGTGGACCCGCACTCGTTTGTCGATTCGACTCAGCCCTTCGCAACCCACGTCTCCCTGGCGCTCTACCTCGACTTCGCGACCTCCACCATCGTCGGCTCCGCCCTTCTCACCCTCCCCTGCCCCCACTCCGGCTCCCTCACCCTCGACACCCGCACTCTCTCCAACCTCTCCGCCCTCGACCCCCTCTCCCTCTCCCCCCTCCCCTTCTCCCTCTCCCCTTCCAATCCCGACCCCATCCTCGGCCAATCCCTCACCGTCTCCCTCTCCTCCCACTCCTCCCTCCTCCTCACCTTCTCCACCTCCCCCTCCTCCTCCGCCCTCCAGTGGCTATCCCCCGCCCAGACCTCCTCCCGCTCCCACCCCTTTGTCTTCACCCAGTGCCAGTCCATCCACGCCCGCTCCATCTTCCCCTGCCAGGACACACCCGCCGCGCGAATCCGCTTCTCGGCAAAGCTCAACCTTCCGCGGCCTCTCTCCGCCGTCATGGCCGCCGCCCACCTCGCCCGCCGCGACCCCACCTCCGGCGAGGCCGGCCCCGCCTGCCCCGACGCCCTCTGGTGCGCCGACGGCCGCGTCGTCGAGGAGTTCGCCATGGACCAGCCCATCCCCCCCTACCTCTTCGCCTTCGCCGCCGGGGAGATCGGCTTCCGCGACGTCGGCCCCAGGACCAGGGTCTACGCCGAGGGTGGTCCCGCCGTGCTGGACGCCGCTGCCAGGGAGTTCGCTGGCACGGAGGAGATGATCCGGGTCGGAGAGGCGCTGTTCGGCCCGTACGAGTGGGAAAGGTTCGACCTTTTGGTTCTTCCCCCGAGCTTCCCCTACGGCGGTATGGAGAACCCTAGGATGGTGTTTCTCACGCCGACGGTTATCAAGGGGGACGCCACCGGGGCTCAGGTGGTGGCGCACGAGCTCGCCCACAGCTGGACGGGCAATCTCATCACCAACAAGACCAATGAGGATTTCTGGCTTAACGAGGTAATGATATGAAACCAACCCTAAGATTTGATCTTACTTCTTTTCTTTGTTTTTTCCCCTCTTCTCCGTCCTCTTTCTTTGCTAATGTACGAAAGATTAGATTTTTTCTTCTATTCGCATTCCGAAGATTCGATCTTTCTTCTTCTTCATCCTATTGCAATGTATGAAAGTTTGGAATTTTTTTGTCCATAATAATAATAATTTGTAGGGATTCACGACATATGCCGAGAGGAGAATTGTGGAGGTGGTGCAGGGAGAGGAGCGGGCGGCTCTAAACATCGGAATCGGGTGGAGGGGTTTGAATGGGGAGATGGAGAGGTTCAAGGACAACATGGAGTTCACGAAGCTGAAGCCGAAACTCGCAGGAATCGACCCGGATGATGTCTATTCTCAGGTGCCATACGAAAAGGGGTTCCAATTTCTCTGGCGCATCGAACGTCAGGTAATAGTTGAAATATGTGTGAGTGGAAAGTTGGTTGCTTAATGGTTGGCGCATCGAAAGTTAGATTGATTTAGAGATATATTTGGAATCAAATTAATTTAAATTATTTTTTTAAAATTAAAATATGAACCGGACTGATTGTTCTAGTAAACCAGATCTTGAAAATTTGTTTAGTTTCCATTCAGTTTATTATTTTACCTATACTTATTTTAGGTAATCATAAGATAATTTTTTATAATAAAATTTATATGATCAAATGGCAATCCAATTATTTATGATAAAAAAATATATATCTCTTATATAGTTCATTTATTTACATATGCCAGTAATTTCTTAATTTTAACTGTAACATAAATGAAAACTCATATAATACATATACATGTTTCGGTTCAGTTTATATCAATTTTATAAATTCAAACTGAAACCAAACCAACTTTTTGGATTTCAAAAATTTTTAAATCGAAACCAAACCGAAAAATAAAAAAAGTTGATTCAAACCGAATTGAAATTACAGTTTGCAGTTTAATTGGTTTTCTTGCACACCCCTACTTAAAAAGAAACTATAAACCTTTTAAAGATAAAATTATTTTTATAATTGCATGCATTCTTTCTTCTACGATGGGATATTAAATACGGGTGTCATTCCTTTGCAGCACAAGTACAAAGTGCTGTGTATATTTATATGGCCACCATGTGTTCTATTTCAGATAGGGATATTTGTGATATACTTAAAAAATAGAGAAAAATTTATTAGGTTCCAAATAGACATGAACGGTGGATGAGGGATAACTGTTAGTGTCCAAGATATGATATATGGCGGTCATCTAAATATGCATAGCAATCTTTGGTACAAAATTTATGCTACAAAGGATTTCATTCCATTAAATACCTATTGTTATACAAGCTGTGATAACTTCATGACTATTAAAATGACTATTAGTTGCACGAACATAGGAACAACAAATCACAAATCAGAAAAAAAAAAGAAGAAATTACTCCATGCGGACTATCTCCACAGTTCTTTTGATATGAATTAATTAACCCATATTCCTGCACTCCTCATGACTGAACTAACTACTAAACAGGAACTTCCTCATTGAAAAAGACCCACATGATCTGCTTGTGTAACAGCTCTCCTGATATGACTCAACTAGCTGACTAAACAAGATCTTCCTAATAGAGAAGACCCACATGATCCACTTATTCTGTTCACATAACAACTCCTTCACCTCTAGTTTGTCCTTGTCCTCAAGGACATGGAAACTTGGGATAACTTTGCATGAATGCTATCTAGCCTTACTGGATGGTAGATTGGCCCATTGAATTAAGAACTCTTCTCGCTGATTCTTCTTCCTGGTTTTCGAGATAGCTTGTAGCTTTGGTTGTCTTCTGCGTTGACTAGTGGTAGTGGATGATTTGTTCATAGCCTTCCAAAAACTTTCTAGAGTGCCTAGTTAGCCCAAGGAAGCCTCGAAGAGTTTGAATTGAAGTGGGTTTGAGCCATTCTAAGTGTTTCTGAAATTTTAGATGGGTCTACTCCAACACCCTGTTCATTTACTACGTGTCCTAAGTACTTGACTTGAGTCTGACCAAATATACATTTTTCTTTTTTAACAAATAGCCTATGATCCATCGAAACAGAAAAACTCATCCTTTCATGATGCATGTGGCTAGTCCAGTTCTTGCTATATAAGAATATCATCAAAGAAAACCAAAATAATTTTTCTCAAATATGGCTTAAAAAATGCCATTCATAAGAGCTTGAAAAGTAAAGGGAGCATTAGACAAGCCAAAAGACATTCCCATGAATTCGTAGTGCCCATGGTGTGTCCTGAAAGTGGTCTTCCCAATGTCATTAGGGTGCATTCAAATTTGATGATACTCGGACTGTGGATTTAATTTGGTCAACCTTGCTCCATGAAGTCCATTAAGAAACTCGTCGTTCATTAGAATTGGTAATTTGTTTTTGATTGCTACCAAATTTAAAGCCTAATGATCAACATCGAATCTCCATGAGCCTTCTATTTTTTTTTTAACAAGCAGGATTGGAGAAGATATGGGTTGTAGCTATGATGTATAAATACACTGGACAGCATCTCCTCCCCCAACTTTTCTATTTCTTGCTTTTGACGGCGTGGATAGTGATATGGCTGAATGCAGGTAGGTCTTGCAATAGGTTGAAGGGGAATCTTGTGATTACAAGAATGAGCGGGAGGAAGACCCTTTGGTTCGGATTTGTAATTCTATGAAGAGCTTCTCCCACTCCTTGCTTTTAATCTCTATGGTCTCTTGCTCAAGCATAGATCCAGCATAAATTGAAAAAGGTTGCAGTAGGGCCTCACAATCATGATTTTGTCCAATAGCTTTTTGTATGATTTCTTTATTGACTATTTTAGCTTCAGGAGTTGGTGCTCCAGGCAAAGAAACCTTCCTTTCGTCCCACATAAAGCTCATCTCTATCTTGCTAAAAGCCCACACAATGGGACTGAGAGTGCATAGCCGTTGCTCACAATATGGCCTCACATCCTTCCAATGGAAGAAGGAAGAATTTCACTGGAAATGGCACTTCCTGGATGAAGAGTGTGACTGTAGAACCTACCAGCACTGGTGGTGCCTTGTCCATTGGCAGCCACCACATTTAGCCGCCTGCTTTTCTTTGGTTAGATCCCAACTTCTTGGTGAAGTCATGATTCAAGAAGATGGGTGTACTGCTAGAATAAACAAGCACCTCCAGTGGTTATTATCATAGTAATGCATGAACTTACATAGTTTGAGGTGCAAGGCTTCTAGAGATGGTGTGAATGGATACTCTCAGCACCTCCCCTATTGTAGACATGGCATCTTCTAGTAGCTCCACTAGGGCATCTTCTCTCTCATCTAGGTTTGGCCTACATTCCTTTATTAGGAGTAGTCATTTGAAGCAGTGCCTCAAGATGAAAACATTATCACAGTTGAAGCACAGGCCATGCTCACACCTCTCCCATAGCTCTGCTAGTGTGACACAATTGATAAGGATAGTCGTTGTCATTGTTCCCCATCTCTTGATGCCATCGGTGAGTCTGGCTCCTATCAATGATGGAAGGACCGGCATCAATCGTCCGCCTGAAGCCTGCACCACACCACCTTTGCATGTCTTGTTCAAATGCGTTTCAGCTTTAGAAAAGGCAACCTGATGCTGGACCATGGTCCTAGACTCATACAAGCAGGTTAGGCTGATGGTGGCATATATTGTAGTGGGCCGGTTTGCTTGCACCTCAACTTGAAGGCCTTCTTGCAGCCCACTGATGAAGCAACTCGCTTGCTGTCAGGTTATCATCCTTCCTGCTTGACTGTGTCTAGTAAATCACAAACAAACCTAGTTTGCTTCAATTGGATGAGATCGCCAAAAAATATTTGTATTGGGTTGGTCCATGACATTCGAATAGCCCATCCTTCATATCATCCTAAATAAGAGGCTCATCTCGTTCCTTAAATATCTGGTATCATCCCAAACAGCATGGAAAATCCAATATGGCAACTCTAGGAGTAACTGCTCCATTGGTTTCTTCATTGGAACCACTTTTGCAATTTGTTTTGTTGTGATTCACTGAGGCTTCATCTCGGGTTTGAGCAATAGAGGCCACCAAAGTATCGAATCGCATGTTGATAACAAGCATGAGTTTTTGCATCTCCCTTATCAGCCTTCACGTTGTTGGAAGTGCTGGTCGTCACCCATCAATGGCTTTGATATTATATTGTTATGATCCTGCACATGGTCTCATCCCCAACCCGTTCCTTGTGGTTTTTCAGGTCGCGGAATGGTGGAATGACTAGTGTGTAACAATTAAACATGGAGTGGAAAGTTGTTTACTTAGATGAAACCGAAAACCTCTTAAAGATAAATTATTTTTGTAATCACATGCATTCTTCCTTCTGCAATGGATATTAAATACCTACCATCATACAAACTACAATGACTTTATAACTACTCAAATGATTAGTAGTTATGAGAACGAGAAATAACTAGCTACAAATAAGGAAAAAACTAACAAGGTTATTCTATGCAGGGAGTCAATATGTCCCCAACTCTCCTGATATGACTCAGCCATGGTTTGCTGTGTCAGTATCAAGGGGCATACTGATAAAATTTTAATGTAGTGTCGATATGCCTAGTATAGCCTCTCTCCGTACTAGTACAGTACTGATGCAATCTGGTACATCCAATACGGCAGCATACCGATTGGTACAGCATACCTTAGTCTTAACTAACCCATATCCCCGCATCCCCTCCCCACCCCCCTACCAAACACACACACTCTCTTGATATGACTTAACTAGCTAAGTGAACAAGAAATTCTCAATAGAAAAACATTCATATGATCTAGTCACATCACAACTCTCCTGATATGACTCAACTAGCTAATTGAACAAGATCTTCCTGACAGGAAAAAAAAAAAAAAAAAAAAAAAAAAAAAAAAAAAAAAAACCATGTGGTCCACTTATTTTGGTCATGTAAAAACATATTTGTTTTCTTCGTACTCCTGAGTCAAACCACTCGGAACTCTTTGTAAACAATCTCTTCTTTCTTGTCTTGTCTTGTTTTGGCTCTTTTTAGATTGGTCGGCCAGCATTTGACGAGTTTCTGAAGAAGTACATTGCCACTTATAAGTTCCAGTCTATAGATACAGAGGCATTTCTTGAATTTCTGAAGGTGAATGTATCCGGAATAGAAAATCAAATAGATCTTAATCTGTGGGTGGAGGGTACTGGGATCCCTCCAGATGCCATGGAGCCTGTGTCAACCATCTATTCAAAGATTGTGTTGCTGGCAAAGGAGTTTAAGGCTGGAAGGATGCCAAGAGAGGATGAGGTGGCAGACTGGCATGGGCAGGAATGGGAACTCTACCTGGAGAATCTCCCCAAATCTGTTGAAGCCTCTCAGGTACTGGTTTTTTACAATAGTATTTTGCATGGCTTTCTTTTTTAATGGAAAGGTATATTCTTCAGTGATTCCAATTAACACTAAGTTGCAGCAACTGTAATATATCCCCATCATTTTGGCCTGTGGCATGTGCTTACTTAAGACCTGTAAAGGCCTGGTGACCTCCTGGGAGGCTAGTAGTTTAGTTTTTATAATTTAGTCTTGCATGAGATATTTACAGCCTCATCAGTCATGCAAACTCAACCAAAGTGATTTTTTGGTTCCAAGAAAAATTTGAGGTGGTGCCTTGTCTTTACCATATGGATGGCCTTCTTGTCCTTTAAACCTCTTGTATTTGTCTAGCCTGACATTTTCACCTAATGATTTATCTAGTTACCGATGTTCACAATGATGAACTATAATATTGAAGCAGGTTATCGAGTTTGTCCGTTTCTGTTCTTTGGTATAATATGAAAGGGAACAACTCATGCCAACAATGATGGGTCAATCAAGCACTACATATAGAGGCTGCTGGTTCATGGATGAAATGATTGGTTTCAAATTTTCTTAGATAAATGCTGCTACCTCTCCATTTTCCTCAAACCACTCAGTATCATTCCAATCAATTAGCCATTTACAATGTTCCTGATTAGATAAATGCTTGCATGTTGTATGTTGAGCAAAAATTGAGCAAACAGTGTTATCATGTAAAAGTACTTTGAACATCCATAAATCTTAATTGGATACTTTGAACAATAACCAAGGCTTTAATTGAGTACCTT
Source organism: Metroxylon sagu (assembly GCA_017589505.3). NCBI lineage: Eukaryota > Viridiplantae > Streptophyta > Magnoliopsida > Arecales > Arecaceae > Metroxylon > Metroxylon sagu. Next base: position 569,039 of record JACVBY030000432.1, on the reverse strand, counting down.
AAAAGCAGTACTTTAGACATCCATAAGGCTGTAAAATAATTTTCAAAAAATAAAATGATGAAAAACAAAAGAGCTAAGAAAACATTATATTGCTACCAAGCCAGTATACATTAATGTGCCAAGCATCGGTGCGGTATGGTTCGGTAATGTACTATATTAGTGAAGTATCGGTACAATACCTAGTACAGAAACTGCAGACCTTGCTGATTCCTTGATGTTTTAAAATCTTGTCTCTCTTTGAGGTGCTTTCTTTGCAAACTCGCTTTGATGTCCCTCCCACTTGCAGATCCTTGACTGCCATCTCTTACAAGAATTTAAGTTTGATATCTAGAAGTATTGGACGAAATGAAACCTGGTTCATCCCAAAACATACAATATTCCTTTGTTGGTGCAGGTAGCTGCTCTAGATGCACGCCATCGGCTAGCAGAGTCCGGTGATTGGGAGGTGAAGGTTGCTTTCCTTCAATTGGCGATCTCATCTGGCTGTAAAGAATACTTTGGAGAGGTTGAAAAGACCTTAAAGCAAGTGGGACGGATGAAGTACCTTCGCCCACTGTATACTGCTTTGGTGCAGGGCACTGGAAAGGATGAAGAGAAGATGTTAGCCAAAAGAATCTTCATGGAGGCTCATGACTTTTATCATCCCATTGCTCAGGGTGTTGTGGAGTCTATCCTCTCCAAGCACAGTTAGCAAACAGTTTGCTTGGAAGAGCAAATTTTTCTAATGACTCAATTTGCTGCTGCCCATAGGAGGAAAACAGAAACATACTGCTTCCTGCTTAACTTGTGGGTTGATTCAACCTCAACCATGTAGTCTTTCTTTAACAAATGGTAGTGAATGACTAGAAGCAATATTTGCCATATGAAAATACTCTTGCTTCAGAACTCGTGCTCTCTGGTTTTTGTGGGGAGAAATTGAAGCATTTCCTTCATGAAGCTAACCATGTAGCTGACTAATATCTTGCTTGCCTTCAGATGAGATGAATGGTTTAATAGGTTCTTTGATCTTAAGCTCTTCTTATAGTGCTTGCAGGGCATGATATTTTCTTGTGGCACAACAAGATAAAGGTTCATGATAGCCTGGATGTGATCATCAAGCAACATACCCATCACCAGAAATTAGAGGCACGGTAGCTATTGTTAAAAGGTATTTGACTTGGTATGAGTTGGGTTAGCCTTCCTAACCATCACACATGATGGGATCGGAAGATGGCATACTGTGTTTGATTAGATTACCATATGTGCCTCTCAAGGAGCAATTGGAGGAAATTTCGTCAAAGACTCTAATCAGTTTGAATAGAAGTTTGTTATCTTATTTGAGAAGGATTTAGCTATATTTAAAAAGGGTTATATCAAAGACGTTATCCTATCTAAAGATCCAAACTCATTTGAATTATCTATCAATAAATAGAGCAATACAAAAGACACTCTTCTAAAACACTTACATAAGTAACCTCAAATCTCTTAGATAAATTAGATTCAAGATTAAGCTTGAAAATCATAGAACGCCTACCAAAGGATTTCAAGAACTTTCTCTTTTTAGGCTAACTTGAATGTAAGAGAGTTCCTCTAGAAAAAGACCTCTTCCATCCTCTCCTTCTCTTTGCTATAGGCATGCGCACAGATTAGCTGGAGAGTGTTTTACTATGTTTCTTATCATTTGGCATGCGATTTAAACGTTAACAATATTATTAGAGTTAATTCTACTTAACCCTCTTAAATTATGGGATATTTGCACTTTACCTTCTAAACTAAAAAATTGCAATTGATATTTGACATATTGATCTTTTTCAAACTTGAAAGGTAGGATTTTAAAATGCATCAACATAAGTAATGGAAAATATTTTATAAAATATTTGAATATGCAAATCTGATTAGCCTCAGAATATCCCATGGAACATACTCACAAAATGGAAGAAGAATTATAACAATCTAAGATTATTAAAATAATTTTTAATTTTTTAATTCAAATATTAGTCATTTGCTAGTTAATAAAATGAAAAATGTAGGCACAACAATGTTATAAGAATGAATTACTAGAGAACCTATATTACAAGTATAAATTAAATGGCTCTGTGGCTTAAAGAATTCTTTTAATCTATGCTTTTTTTAAATAAAATTACTTAATCTAGGCTTGTAAAAATCAAATTCATAATTTGATTTTCTTTTACCTTTTTATGAATAACATTTAATAATAAATTAATTGAAATTAAAATTCAATAAATTTTAGCTACCAAACACCAAACCAACTCCTTGTTAGTTTTTTTACACAACAAAGAAAAAAATGATGAAGGAAAAAATTACTTTTATCATAAGCACGAAACATCTCAACCTACTTTATAAAGTAAAAGAAGAAATGAAGAGAGATGTGAGAGTATAAGAGGCTATGCTCTTGCTTATTTACTTCCACATTGATTGTACTCCAAATAAATTTTGGGTGCTTATAAATAATCATAGCATGTCTCTTGAAATTAGATGCATCTAATAGAAAAGAGAGGTTTTGTAGGATGTCTAACAAAATGAGAGTCTTGCTTATAATTCTGTCCAATAATTGATTATTATGCTTTGATATTGGTGAAGCAGTCAAAAAGTTGGCCGCATAGCATGCTGCTACAATCAAGATCATGTAATAATTAATAACCAAAAGAGCTTGACATAAAAGTAAGTATGTTTTGACAACATATGGAGCCTTTAAAAATAAAACATTGTTCAAACCATAGCACTTTTCTCTCTCAATCCTAGATAAGAACTTTTACATCATACATGCCAAGGAAACCCAATAATATAAAACAACAAAAAAACACACCTCTCCATTACATTATTTCCTTATCTCATACCATCGAGAAAAGTGCATCAAGCTATATCTTCTTTCTTTTTTTTTCTTTTTTTTTTTTCTATCTTAATTTTATTTGTTCTGAACAAAAGTAATGAACACCTGCTCAGAGAAAAAGAAGTGAAAAAAACATCATCCAATTCACTGATCAGACCAGCTACTGATCAATACTCATGACATCGTGCCTTGCAACTGCGTGCATCCATCCAACCAGGATGTCTCCCTTCTCTTCCATCTTCTTGCAATGCTTGCATCTCCCTTTACTTTCCTGCCACCTTCTCTTCTTCCTCTCTCTTCCTTCCTCGTTTGAGAACAAAAACAGCATCGAGAAAAGCGCGTAACGTAAACACAGTGATGGAAGAAGGATAAACCGGAACGGAAGAAGAAGCGACCCAGAGAAATTTTCATTTGGCTTCGTTCCATCCATAGACAACGACAACGCCAACGCCAACTTATATCCCGGTTTTTTTAAACCGCCAACATAGACAAATCAGGCCGTCGAATCGGGATCAGCCGGCTACAGTCCTCAGAAGTAAATTAGGGTATTGAAGTAATTAAAGCGAAATGTTTGGGGCATTCCCGTAATTAAGCAAATCGGGTACACCTCTCCCTCTCACGTGGCCTTCTCCTCGCTCCCTTGTCTGCCACGTATAAAACCTCGGGAGAGCATCCGGTGCGCTCTTGGCTGTTCCATGACGCCTTACAATTCCACGTTCCAGTCCACACGACTTAACATAAGGTTCGGTCGCCCGGTGGAAGGACAGATTTCGAGCAGGGATCATAGCAAGAGCGAGTTGCGTGTGTGAGCTGTACAGCGTATCCTCTGAGGACAAAGTTGACGTCGGATATTGGAAAGGGGCCGGAAACGAGTAGGATGTCGACACGAAGCTTTGTCGGGAGAATCCAGCCGTCGGTGTATCACCCCTCGCATGATACGCTCGTGGCAAGTGCTTGGGCTGTGGCTTCGGCTGTGACTTCGGCTTCGGCTTCGGCTTCGGCTTTGGCTTTGGGTTTTGGCGTTTACCTCTTTTCGGCTTCGAATGAGGCCATGATCATGGCATGGGATAATCATGTAGCATGTTGCGTTGATCCATCAATTCATAAATAATTTATTTAAAATTAATTTAATGAATAATATATTCAATAAAACATATTAAATACGTTAGATTGTATATATTTATTGAAAAAAAATTATATCAATTTAATATAATTTATTTATTAAATAGATTATATATATTGCATCTGTATTATCTATATAATAATCATATTTATATTTATATTTATATTTTTTGATATAATTAATTAATTAATCATGAAAAATTTATATTGCCTCATATACTATTGCATCTTAGCTTTAGTACGGTATAAAAACATAAATTATTACCCTTAATCATGTAACAGCAAACCACTGGATGATCGAGTTAAATAAATTACTTTTATGGATGAGACTTATTTTATTTTAACTCTGAAATGACTTTGATATGGAAACTTACATGTTAACCAAATTAACAGCCACAGCAAATTTGATGAAAATCCTGTTAATTTTGGGCGTGTCAATGTTGCTGGCGGTGTAGAACGGGCTCCATTTGATTTTGGACCTCTTAAGAAGAAAAAGAATCAGACTACTGCCTAGCGTGCATTGTTGATCATGCCATTGGGACTGCCTGCCTATGTTCATCTTGTACCTTTAGGAGTCATGGAAGTGTTTGGGGGAATGGGATACGTGCTGTTCTTTTGTCTAAACTAGATAGTACTTTGCAACAAGGTTCACGGAAAAGTCAATAAAATCTTCAACCTTTTGGATAGCTTGGCTTGTTGTTGCATGGAAACTTGAATCAATCCACAAATATACTGCAATACAGTTTGGTTCATGGATACTTTCTCATGAAAGGTCAAGATTTGACCAATGCAAATTGCTCCTTAATAATATAATTTATGCAACCATTGCCAAGCTTTGGTCCTCGGCGAAATTCGATCAGGCTACTGCTTAACTTTGAAGCTTTTGAAAAGCTGGATACGATGGGATTCTTATATATATATATCTTTTGAAAAGCTGGATACGATGGGATTCTTATATATATATATATATATATATATATGTCTTAAGTTTTGGAAGAAGGTTTCTGATTGGAGCATGCACACCAGCTTCTTAGAAATTAAAAATTAATCTGAGGCCATGTTCTTTTTGATAGTTATATGTAAGTCACAACAGAATTCTACTCCAAGTTATCATGGTATCTGTTGATTTACCATTAAAGTTTGGTGTAATCTTTCAAGCCCATCTGCTGGCCCAATTAACATGTTAGCGGACCGAAATCATATAAGCCAAAAACTTGAGTGGAAGTTAATGGGTAGCAAGTGAATTTGAGTTATAAGCACATAACACTTTCTTTTCTATTAAATGTGAGACTATTTTTGAATGTTATAATCTCTCCTTCTTATAATGCGTGTTCTCGTCGCATGCTATAAGCTGACGAGAATCTATCCCTAAGCCAAATCGTTGGTGCTGCAAGAATGGCTTCACGCCTAGTAGGACTCCACCACTGTCCCATGGGCAGCCCTTTCTTTATGCCCATCAATTTTAGCGAGTCGAAATCGCGTGACCCAAAAACTCGAGTGAAAGTTAATAGGTAGCAAGTGGACTTGAATTATAAGCATATAACACTTTCTTTTCTATCCAATGTCAGACTATTTTTTGTGTGTTACAATCTTTTCTCCTTATAATGTGACGTTCTCATCGCATGCTATAAGCTGACTAAAATCTACCCCCTTATCGCTTGTAAAAAGCATCTTGATCATTCTATTTTCATTTATTCTATGATAATTCTTTGTTATTGCTTCTTTCCTTCTATCCTGCAACTTTATTATTGGGTGGATCATGGTTCTCCACTTGAAAGATCACACACTATTTTCTCTTCCCGTATCCCTTCAGTGGTTCTTGGTAAAAGAATGCTATTGTTGGGAGAGGTCTGAAAACAAGGGCTCCATGGACTTCGAAATTCCTAACGGTCATCCTGAACATACTGTAAGCACACAACTTGAAGCTATAAAAGTACATTTGCAAACTAAAATTGCATTCTGTGATTTAAAATCACACTCCATATAATAAGAGGGAGGCCTCTCTGAAGTTCTAACGTTGCACCTTAGGTGATATAAGGAGTTCTTGATCATTCTTATAATATTTAAATATATCTCACAATGTTGTACCAAGTGTTTCCTGTTGGCACCTTCTCCAGGTTTACACCAACGGTTAGTTATTGCCAAGCTTCTGGGTGCGATACAGTGTGGTTTCAAATCAAGCCATCGTCATGACATTCAATGCCACCTCTAGATTGAAGCTTTTTATGAGAATTTTTTGTGATGTGATACATGAATATGTATTTTAGTAACTCTATATCACCTGGTTACCATATTGAAGCACTCATTGATGTATTAAAATATAGGATAGGGTAGTAGTATATCAACAAACAGGAACGTTTCCTGACCAACCTCTTCACCAGATCCTTTACCATTTTTTCCTGACCACCAGAGCTTCTTCTCTTGCACTCCAGTAGGCACAGGTTGAGCCTCCTCCTTCCTCAACCTCCTTTGCAGCATCATTATCTTCCAAGAGCCTGCAAAGTCTCTCTTCTTTTAGCCAGATAGTCAAGGAGCTTTCTTGATGGCATATGGAGTTGATGACCTTTCAATGGGTGAAAAAGGAAGAAGCTTGCCAAAGCGAGGACAGATAAAAGCCAAGATTATCAGAATGTTGTTCAAGTCACTCGTCACCTTAGCTTCCAAGGCAGGAGGGAGGGGAAGAAGATGGTGAGAAGATAAAAGAGGGGACCTGCCTCTTGGAAAGCCACGTTGAGGAGGTTTCTATTTCAGATGCAAACTTGGAGATATGACTCAAAGATGATAGTTCTGTCCATCCACCAGTTGACAAAAGAAAGATCTTCGTATCTTAGAGAGCTGCCATGCCAGTGATGCTGTTATACCAAGCCAATGAAGGGGGCAGGACAATGCAAGTGATTAAGCTTAGGTATTACGGGTTTTTGCTAGGGGCTGGATCCTTTCATTTTCTTGCTTCTCTATTTTGCTGAAATTAAAATGAATTTAGTTAATTGTTCTGTTTTTGAAGTTGCCTTGATGCAATGGCCTCTTGAACCACTGTTCACCAAGTTTCAGAGATAGTGTTGGAGTTAGACATTTCCTGGCTCCAGGCTGTTGTCTCTTGTTATTTTGAATCCCAACTTCGCGACGTCTGTTAGTTTCCAGGCTTTTCTTATCTTTCCTATTGGTGGAAACTGACAAGCAATTTAGCTCAACTATGTGGAGAAAGGTGAAGAAACTGTAGATGTCTCAAAAATCCAATAGGAGCACCAGGGGTGGACAAAAAGGGAGACTGTTTCTATGTTAAAAGCTTAATTTCATCCACATGCATCGTGTATTGGTTATTGGGAGGGGATGAGATTCTTAAGGCCTCTATTTTGGTTCCAACAACAAAGACTGCCATGCCTTTGCCATTTCATTACTCTCCTGTCAATCATGATGGAAGACAAATCCAGTTCTGTTGAGCCCAAATGACCATCTTTGGTCTTTTCTCGGCGCCGATGAGAGCTTCAGTTGTCCCAAAATACTAGGAAGGCTACGGATGTCCTCTACAAATGAGCATTGTTCAAAGTGGCTGGCTCAAATTTTTGGATGCACCTGCACCCAGTGAGCACTGACAATCCTGTTGCTTTGGTGCAGTAGCCTTTCAGATCAGGGCAGCTGCTAAGATTAGACAATGCAATAGAAAGCTGTTCTCACTTCTTATAATGATCTGTTTTAGCCAATATCACTTATAATCTTCTGATAGTTTTCTGTTCTGGAATGATTCTTTAAGGAAATTCCTTCTCAAATAAAAAATTACTAGTAGGATAGTTCAATGTCTGGTCTTCTCTCAACAAGCCAGATCTAGGCTTCGTGTGGTAGCTGGCAGCCTTCTTTCAGTAATGACCCACATCCAATGGCCTATCAAAGTTATGGACTTCCTTGTTGGAATTAAACTTGATATCCTTTTAAAGAGATATTTTAAAAAATATATTTTTTAAAAAATCAAACATTATCTTGAAACTAATTAGGTGCATAGAAACTTACTACTGTTATTATATACTTTGAACTAAGCAATATGTATTTATTTTCTAATAGACAAAGAGTTACTTTGTAATGATAAAAGGCTATGTATCCTTTCACAATTCAGAAGAAGATAAGAGAAATCAGAAATATAATATCTATTAGCTTGTCCTATTACCTTCTCTATAAAATATTTTTTTTATTTCCTTCAAAATCTGGTATAGAGCCACAAAAAAGATCCATGGCCTCTATGAACTTTGTTCAAACCCAAATATCCAAACTCACCAAAAACAATTATGACAACTAGTGTATCCAAATGAAGGCTTTGCTTGGATCCCTTAATGTTTGGGATCTTGTAGAAGAAGGCTACATGGAGCGACCGAAAATAAAGCAACGCTCACACAAGAGCAAAGAAAGCAAAATAAGGAATCAAAAAGAAAAGAAAAGAAGGCCCTCTATACACTCTACTAAAGTGTAGATGAAGGCACATTCGAGATTATCGCCAAAGCCACAACATCAAAGAAGGCATGGGACTTATTACATAAGGCACATAATGGAGCAGAAAAGGTAAAAAAGATTCATCTATAATCTTTGAGGTCTAAATTTAAATCTTTCAAAATGATAACTGAGGAATCAATTTCTAATTATTTTTCAAAAATGATGTCTATAGTCAATCGATTGAAAAGAAATGGTGAAGAAATTACTGATGTTCGAGTCATGGAGAAAATTTTGTGCTCTTTAGATGCAAAATTTGACTTCATTATTGTAGCCATTGAAGAATCAAAGGAATTAGAGGAGAAGACTATAGAGCAACTCATGGGCTCTCTACAAGCATATGAACAAAAGCTTTCTAAGAGGAAGGAGGAGAAACCCATCGAGCAAATACTTCAAACAAACCTCACACTACAAGAGAAAGGTGATCCAAAAGACAAAATAAGTTTCCGTGATCGATGCCATGGAAGAAAAGGAAGAGGTGGAAGATTTCATCAAAATCAACCACAAAGAAGTCAAGGAGACACAAGAGACTTTCATGCCCGAGGTCATGGTAGAGAAAGATTTTTTAATCCTAGAGGAAGAGGAAGGTATGGACAACAAGCACTACAATGTTTTATTTGCAAAAAATATAGGTACTATGCTAAAGATTGCTGGTACAAAGATAATGCTAATTATGTAGATGAGAAAATTCATTTTACAAAAGAACAAAATAAAGAAGTAACTCTACTTTTGGTCTACAACAATACTACTGGTATTGTCAAAGAAGTACTTGGTACCTAGACACAAGTGCTAGCAATCATGTGTGGGATAAAGGACATGTTTTTTAAGATGGATGAAAGCTTCAAAGGCTCAGTGACTTTTGGTGACTTCTCTAAAAGATCAGTTAAAGGAAAAGGTAAAATCCTCATCAAGCTCAAAGATGATATTCAAAATTTTATTTCAAATGTTTATTATGTTCCAGACATTAAAAATAACATTCTTAGTTTGGGTCAATTGTTTGAAAAAGGCTATGATATTCACATGAAAGAATTGGGTCTTTCTATTAAAGACAACAATAATACTCTCATTGCACATGTTCCTATGTCAAACAATAGAATGTTTGAGTTGAGTTTACATGTTGATGGTTCCTTTTGTATGATGGCACAAATTCTTGATGACTCTACTTTATGGCATCTTAGACATGGACACTTAAACTTTGATGGATTAAAACTTTTGTCTAGCAAGAATATGGTGATAGGGATGCCTTGGCTGAAAATGTCCAAGAAAATATGTAAAATTTGCATAATTGGAAAGCAACAAAGGAGAACCTTCATTTCAAGAAGATCAAGAAGAGCAACAAAATCATTGGAATTGATACATTCAAATGTTTGCAGCTTGATCAAATCAACATCTATGGGAGGTAACGAATATTATCTTTTCTTCACTGATGATTATTCTAGAAAGACATAGGTTTATTTGTTAAGAAAAAAGAGTGAAGTGTTTCAAAAATTTAAGGAATTTAAGTTTTTTGTTGAGAAACAAAATGGTTTTCAAATTAAAGCCTTGAGATCGGATCGTGGTGGTGAGTATTTGTCCAATGAGTTTTCAAATTTTTTCAAAGAGCATGGAATTTTTCATCAAGTTATCATGCCTTATTCACCTCAACAAAATGGAGTTTCAGAAAGAAAGAATCAAACTATTTTAAATATGGTTCAATGTATGTTGAAAGATAAAAATATGCCTAAAGAATTTTGGGGAGAAGTAGTTGCTTGTGTAGTTTATTTGTTGAATAGATTTCTCTTAAAAAAGCTTCACAATATGATACCTGAGCAAGCATGGAGTTCATACAAGCCTAAGGTTGATCATCTTTGCATCTTTGGAAGTGTTGCTTATGTCAAAGTGCCTGATGAGAAAAGGATCAAACTTGATGACAAAGGAGAAAAGTGCATTCTTTTAGGCTATGTTGAAAATTCAAGTGGCTATAAGTTGTATAATCCTATTACAAAGAAAGTGATTTTTTCAAAAGATGTTGAATTTGATGAAAAGCAAATATGAAGTTGGCAAGATAACAATAAAATGCAAGAAAATGAAGCATATATTAAAGAAGAAGAAGAGTCACAGCATCAAGAAGAAATTCTATCAACCCCACAACAAAGCCGAAGACATCCATCTCTACAAGAGAGTTCAAGTAGCTTATCCTCAAAAAGAGTACATAAAACTCAGAGTGTTCAAGAGTTGCTTTACGTCACAAGGTGTTTTGATGCTAATGATTATACTATGTTTTGTCTTTTTACAGGTTGTGATCCAATTGAGTTTCATGAAGCAAATAAAGAAGAAAAATGGAGAAATGCCGTGAAGAAATTTCATCAATTGAGAAAAATGACACTTGGAAACTCACAAATCTTCTCCAAGGTCATCAAGCCATTGGAGTCAAATGGGTGTATAAGACAAAGACAAATGCAAGTAAAAAAATAGAAAAACACAAAGCCTGCTTCGTAGTGAAAGGCTACAAACAACAATATGGTATTGACTATGATGAAGTTTTTTTCTCCTGTTATTCAAATGGAAATGGTACGTCTTCTTATTTCCTTAGCAACTCAAATGAAATGAAAAATTTTTCAAATGAACATGAAATCAGCTTTCTTGAATGGCCATTTGAATGAAGAAGTCTATGTAGAATAACCTTTGGGTTTCATTCAAAAAGGACAATAAGACAAAGTCTACAAACTCAAAAAAGCTCTTTATGGATTGAAACAAGCTCCACAAGCTTGGAATACAAGGATTGATAAGTATTTTGCTGAAAATGGTTTTCGAAAATGCTTTTCTTGAACATTCTCTTTATATAAAGACTAATAATATTGATGATATTCTATTTGTTTGCCTATATGTGGATGATTTGATATTCATAGGAAATAGTCTTGCAATGAATGAAGTTTTCAAGACTTCAATGATCAAAGAATTTGAGATGATGGATCTTGGCTTAATGTCTTATTTTTTGGGTATTGAAGTCAACCAATCAAATGAAGGCATATTCATTTTACAAAGCAAATATACAAAAGAAATTTTGGAGAAATTCAAGATGGAGAATTGCAATTCTAGCAACACCCCAATTGAATACAACACTAAATTAAGTAAAGATGGAGAAGGAGATCTTGTCAATCCAACATATTATAAAAGTTTAGTTGGAAGCTTAAGATATCTCACAAATACAAGGCCGGATATTTGCCTATAGTGTTGGAGTTATAAGTCGTTACATGGAGAAGCCAAGGATGAATCACTTAATTGCCGCAAAAAAAATCCTTCGATATATCAAAGGTACACAAGATTATGGTATCTTTTATTCATCTACTGACCCAATAAAGCTAGTTGGATTTTGTGATAGCAATTGGGCTGAAAATATTGATGATAGAAAAAATACAAGTGGATTTGCTTTTTATATTGGAGGTGCAGCATTTATATAGTCTTCAAAGAAACAACAAATTGTTACACTTTCATCTTGTAAAGCAGAGTATGTTGCAGCAGCAAATTGAGTTTGTCATACACTATGGCTTCAAAGACTTCTACAAGAAATAAAGATTTCACAAGAAGAGCCAATCAACATTTTTATTGATAACAAAGCAGCTATACAACTTGCAAAAAATCCAATTTTTTATGATCGAAGTAAGCATATCGACACGAATTTTCACTTTATTCGAGATTGTATCAAAGACAAAGAAGTACAACTTCTTCACATTCCAACAAAAGATCAGGTAGCTGATATCTTCACAAAATTGCTCAAGGTAGAAGAGTTCAAAAGGTTAAGGAGCATGCTTGGAGTCATGAAGAATCAAGTTTAAGGGGGGGGAGTGTTGGAATTAAACTTGATATCTTTTCAAAGAGACACTTTGGAAGAAGATATTTTTTGAAAAATCAAACATCACCTTGAAACTAATTAGTTGCATAGAAACTTACTACTGTTATTATGTACTTTGAACTAAGCAATATGTATTTATTTTTTGGTAGACAAAGAGTCACTTTGTAATGATAAAAGACCATATATCCTTTAACAATTCAGAAGAAGAGAAGAGAAATCAGAAATATAATATTTATTAGCTTTTCCTATTACTTTCTCTATAAAATATTTTTTTCATTTCCTTCATCCCTCCCCTAGTTTTGATGCCAGATTCCACGTATGCAATCTAGTAACAAATTTATATATCTAGTACGAATTAATCTTCAGTCAAAAATGCTGACTCAAATTTCTGTGCGCATCTGTGCTCACTGAGATTTGTTACTTTGATTCAGTTGTTCTGATGTCGTGAACAGGGCTTACAGCATATTACAAAGATTTACCTAGACAACTAGATACAAGATATTTCAAAGATATTGCAATTTTCTTAGTATAAAATAAATAACTTCTTTAACTACAGGCAAATAATGAAATAGCCACTCCAAACAATTTAAAGATTTTGATATATTTATGGGTCCCACTATAGAACAAACAAAAGATTTGATTGTACGTTGCACTAAAAAGCTTTAAAATTGATCGATAAAATGAACTTCTAAACATCAAAAGTTCAAGAAGAAAACTCTGTATCTACTCAATATATAATGTGTTCACAATAAATATGGCAGTATGCTTACTCTCACATACAAGACTATATGAACAAAGAACCTATATAGTTTCTTCTTTTTAAAATTCTTTAAAACTTTTTTCTTGATATTTTGCCAAAATTTTTGGAGTAAAACTTCTAAAACAACTGAAACTGCAACATAGAACTCCACAAAACGGATCAAGACCAAAATTGAAACTGAGTTATCCTCTCAAACTTATGATCAAAGGATAGCTTATTATCTACAGCCTCATTTGAAGAAGACAGAGAGCTCTTTTTGTGGTGGCTGATATGCAACATTTTGTCTGATCTTGTTCATGTTCTTTCTGGTGGATTCTGACAGGCGCCCATGCCATTGTTGGGAGAACAGCACAACATATGGACTCCATGAGGTCAGGCCCTTCTAGGGGACCCTGCTTTGTTTGATGTAGCAATTTTTCCTTTCTTTTTCAAGGAAAGTCCAATCTAAACTAGAAATGTCCGCAATGATTTTATTGAGTCTACGCTTGCTAGGAGCAGACTTCTACATGTTCCTTGCTAGCTGGAGAACTGTAAGGGAGAGGTTAGCTTTCCTTGTGGTGGTAGCAGACAAGCTACATCACCAAAGCTACGTCACCTTTTTCTTGGTAGGAAACCACTTGCATTGGGTGAGGGTGACGGTAAACCCCCACGAGGGGTTACAAGTGATGTGCTCATGGTTTCAAAAAAGAGGTTCAGGCTGCTTCTGATTTCTAGGCAGCTAACTTTTTCTTTTGAAGAAAGTGTCTAGCCTGGCTAGCTTCTGAGCCAATAGTTATTATATTGCATGAAATATGTTGCAGTTTGTGTCAACTTACGTTGAAAGTTAATGCGTGTGGATAGATATCTATCTATCTTATTCATGACATCATTATCAGTATAAATTCTTATCCGCCAAAATTTCCAACCTTGACCTCGTGGTTCAACTGAGCTATTCTCATAATTCACAGTCATCAATAAATTACTGATCTTTATTAGCATTACTCAGGTCAAGTAACTTGCTCATGGTTCTACTATCAGATTTCGAGAGGACCCATGGCTTAGTGATATTCCCTTGGGTTCTCTCTCTCTCTTCCTGAAGCTCTATGACAGTTGCGTCAAAACAGATGTCCCGGTCTCGGCCCTCTAGAATAGAATAGGAGATGTTGGTGCGTTAAGCTTTTCAGACTGTTGTCAAGCTCTCAGACTTCCCAGCTAAAGGACTTGGAAGAGATATTGAGGTCCATTCAACCTTCTTCGGACCAAGATCTACCAGTGTGGTGATCTTTGAGACATGGCTCCTTCATGATAGAGTCCGACAAATTCTTGAACCACGGAGGCATTACTTGGGTTCATGCTATTTGGAAAGCTGCGGTCTCCGATGAAATTAAAGCCTTCGTATGACTCGCACTCAAAGATTTATCAATAATTATAGAGTTAAGTATTCTTTTTACGGTATATTTTTAAAAAAAATTATCCCTAAGAAAGTCAAGGTATTTTTTTAGCTAGCCTTATTCAACAAGTTGCATAAAGAGCAGTTTTGGCAAAGAAAAGATAAACAGTGAGCTCCAAATATGTGCTGTATAGAGCAGAAGACAATGGATCATTTATTAGTCAAATGTCTTTTCTTCCATTCAATCTTAGAATCACTAGCTTGCTATTTTAAATTGAGTGGATTGCCTACTAACATATGCAAACTTTATATAGAGCGGAGGAGAAAGAAAGTGTCAATTAAGAAAAAAAAAAATTAGAATCAACTCATTATGGCATTTATGCTGCACATATGAAACAAGAAAAATTCAAGAATCTTTCTCAAAAAGTTTTCTTCTCCAATTTCGATTCTTCATAAGATTATTGCTGACTACTCTTCATGAAGTAGCCTTTGCCCTGGCAAGTACATGGAATCTCATACAATCTACTGTTATATTCTTTTCTTCTTTTGTTTCTTCACCTCCCTTATAAATATCTCAAGCATTAATAAAATCTCACTGTTCCCCAAAAAAAAAAAAAAAGAGAGAGTTGAGA
Organism: Metroxylon sagu; assembly: GCA_017589505.3. Classification (NCBI taxonomy): domain Eukaryota; kingdom Viridiplantae; phylum Streptophyta; class Magnoliopsida; order Arecales; family Arecaceae; genus Metroxylon; species Metroxylon sagu. The sequence continues at coordinate 554,018 of JACVBY030000432.1, read as the reverse complement.
GTTCAAACCAAAGAATCAGGTGAACAATAATGAGAGAATAGCAGGTTCCAGAGCAGAAGAGACTCCTTGATGTACCTTCAATTTGAACGCGTTTTGACCATGTGATCCATGGGATCACTCGTTTTTCATAAGTTCATTTCACCTTCTGTGATGGTCATCATGGGTCTGGTCACGTTGATCTTTTGCAATATATTGCGGCGAAGAGCATCTCTCATCTTCTTCTGATGTGAAAACCACCAACTTTCTTTTGAAATTTCATGATATTCTCAAGCTCGCTCTGGGTTGAAGCGTTGCTCCCAAACAATGATAGCCCGTGGCCATCTGCCTATAAAAACAAGCTTCTCTCATCTCCTTTCCATAAGTTCAACTCAAACCATCAGTTTCTTAATATCACGGTCTATCCTAGTCTTAGGTCCTTTCCATTTGTTTAACAGCTTTCGGCAATGGACTATAACACCTACTCCAAGAAGAAGGCAAAGCCCCTGCCACCAAAGCGAGGTCAAGTTAAAATTAATATAGTCAGAACTTTGATCCATACAGTCTGTTCAAATGGTGCAAAGAAAGGTGGAAACTCGCAACGACGAGGTGGTGGCTGAGCTTAAGAGGCCAGATTCAATGTCTGATATCTTCAAAACGGAGTTTGACTTGCTTACAGATGACCACAATATCTGACCGAACTGAGACTAAGCTTTCGTAGGAGCGAAGAATTTCTGCTGCTCTGGTTCATGCTGAATTATGCTTTAGGATTTTCATGTCTTTATTCAGTTGTCGTGTTCTAATGATTCAAGTACAGTTGTAAGGAGTTTAGAAATAAATAAATAAATAAAAGGCTCTGTAGATGAGGAGATGTATCACATTCATAGTACTTTTCTGCAGTTTTGATCGTAAATAAAAAGATATATCTATTCTAGCTTTGTCATCCTAGCTCTTAGAAAATGTATTCATACCATCAATCTGTTGCCTAAGGAAGTTAATTGGATTTTACAAATTATTTACAGAGAAAGTTTTGCAGCACATAATTACGCCATGCTTGAAAATGCTGTCTCTGATCTCCATTTTATTTTGTATCAGCTCTCAACTGCTCCAATCTTAAGTTCATCCAAATTCTTCTTCCTCTTTTATTTTTTTTATTTTCATGCTTTTGTTTTTTTTAATGAAAGGGGAGGACCTTCCTCATTGTTTAAATTGGTGAAGTTGGTACATTTATTACAGTAGTTAGAGCAGAAGGCTTGAAGGCTTTCCTGGAATTCAGAAAAAGATGGTGCTTTTTTTTCAGTTTTGTGCTTACTTTGCTACCACCCTTATTGTGGAGAATATATGCTTATTAAAGATCCAAGAAAGTTCAAATCATGAAAAGATCATATTCTGCATTTCGGCAGTCCAGATGATTTCTGTCACTAACCTAGGAAAAGAAGTATACATGGATTTTTTTTTTTCAGATAGTTCATAACAAGTACTGACCTTAAATTGAAATTAAAATGATTAGTCACATGATGGTTTTAATTCTGTTTCTAACTAATCAGCACTATAACCAAGAACCAAATCCAAAAACTCCCTCAGCCTTTTGGATAAGATCAGATTGTTTGGATGGCCAACTATGATCTTCAAGATATATTTTGTGCATGGATTGGAAAATTGGTTCAAAGCAGTTTGCTATATGTCATTGGTCTGTTGAATTCTCCATCTACATCCATGTATTATTGGATTTAGGATTGGCAAATGCTTGAAGCATAGCTGGATTCTCCAACAACATCAATGTAAACTTTAAATCATAATCCATCTAACCTTGATAATAATGAATGTGAGGCACTCTCTAAAAACAAAGATGGCAAACAAATCCATCACAGATTCTAGTTTTTGCCATATATGTGGCCCCACAACTATGTGCATTACACATGCAACAATATAAAGAAAACACTAAAAATCTGAATATAAAAAACCAAAAGCCACATGGCTTCCTGAACTTGTCTCTACTAAGTTGAGGAGTTGCCTCTCTTATTTTGTCTTTCCAAAGAGTCCTCTTACCTTTTGCTAAATAGGAAGGTATTTTTAGTACTTGGTACTGCTCTCTCTCTCTCTCTCTCTCTCTCTCTCTCTCTCTCTCTCTCACGCACATGTCTTGAAAAATTTAAAGGGGTACCTTGGGATAGATTCTCTCAATCCTTATTATCTTAGTGTTTAAATTGAAGCATCTGGTCTCCATACGATACTCAAATTAAAATATCATGTGTACTAGCACATGATAAATGCTAGCATAGAAATCTCGTAGCTGTTAATCCAAAGGAAACCCTCATGCATGATAATTAATTGCCATCTTGTCACATCTTCTCTTGTTCTCCCGCACACAATCCTGTTTAAAAAGTCAACAGAACTTTGGATTATATCATGCAATTTTTTCTACTGGTAGGCCAGCATTGCGTGCTATCATAGATCCTGCTCTCAAAAGAGGTACATGGTCTTCACGACTATTGCAAGTGGTTTGAGATAGCGACTCGCACCATTGATAAAGTTTTAGAGCCAGAAGAGAGAAGGGAAAAAAGGTGTTGCTACCTTCCATTGTCCCCATTGCTCTCTAACCTATACATAAGAGAACTAATGGCAACATACAGAGGATAGAGGAGCGAAGATTAAGACATCCATTAAATATCTTGGAGGAGACATCGGCCAATGGAGAAGGGAATAAGGTGGTGCCATATAGCAAGTTGTCAGCACGAGGGATATAATAAATACTCAAGCTGGCAAGCACTACTGCTCTCTGTGCAAGAGGATCTCAATGAATGGGTTGATTGGATTCATTGAATGCTTTCACTTGTTACGGTGGCTCTTCTTATCAATGGTGCCGAGAGATGGATCATTCTCTGGAATTTTTCTTTCTTACAGACGTACTGAGATATTGATGAGGCTATTTAATTGCAAAAAAGATAATTTTTTTATATATATTTAAACTTATGATAAGAAATTATCTTATCTCCTAGGTGACTCTTTTATAGGGATGGAGTCTCGGTTAGTTTTATAGAAACACAGATTTTTATAGTTAATGATAGAATGACCTTTGTTAGTACTGTTCTTACCGTCTTTTCCGTCTCTTTTTAAATTATTGAAATGAGTAAAAAATCAACTAATTGAGAAGATCATTTTTATGAAAAAGATTAGGTAAAATAAATAATTTTATTATTTGGTTAATTGGGACTATGTGTATCGAGACCAAAAGGAGGAAGAATTGGGCATCAACAATATTAAAAACCTTAACTCTTCTCTTTCATCTAAATGGGCTTGAAAATCATTAATGTGCCTAAGTGAACTTATCACTTATTTGGAAAAAGCAAATTGATTAGTTATATCATGCAAAAAGGAGATTAGGGATAAGGGTCTCAATGGACTCATCGCTTATTTGGAAAGATATTTACAGTAATCAAAAGAATTTTAGGAATTGCTCCTCTTTTAAGCTAGAAAAATGGTAAAATATAAGATTTTGGAAAGGCTCTTGGATGGAACTAATATCTCTTGCCTACCTTTATAAAGATTTATACTTAAAATGTGTCAAATATGACTGTTCGATGACTTCTTAATAGAGTAAGCACTCAAGGTTTAAAAACCTTTTACAAGAAAAAAAAAATAAAATAGTTGCAATTTCTATCAGATTAAGTGGCTACTATGAGGCTTTCTAGAACCGCTAATATCTCAGTGTAGAAACTTACTAGCGATGATATTTTCTCTGCTAATTTCTTCTATAAATTTTTAAATCGTGAAGGCTTGATTTAGCTATTTCATTAAAAAAAAAAAAAAAAAAAAAAGGTAAGAAAAGCTGCAATCCCCATAAAAACATTAAGGTCTTCTGGTACCTTACTTTACAAAATATGCTTCATATTGAGAAATTATCATCCCTGTTCTCCATGACTGCTATTTCCCTCTCCTTCCTCCTAGCAGCACTCCTGTAAATCCTTCTCCTTTGCTGCTCTGTACTTGCTCGTCCTTCGTCAATAAATTTGGAGGAACCATGCTTCATCCAATTTTCCAGTCAAAAAAGTAAGCAACTAGTGTCATAGCTGATGTATGGTCATTTATCCTCTCTTTTCTTTTGCTCTATCCTCTTCCTTTCCACACTTCAGCTCATTACTTGCTGGTTAATTATCCCCATGACCCACAAGATATCCAAAGAGGCAGCCTAGGAAATCTTCAATTCTTTGGTGTATCTTAAGAATGTAGACAAAATTACAGTCAAAAAAACAAGAATGTAGACAAAGTTATATATATATATATATATATATATATATATCCTTGTTTTAAGCACAAAACTCTATACTTCACATGCAGCCAAAATTAAAGTTTTCATCATTACTCATAAAGAATAATTCACAATTTCTAAAGCAACTCAATAAGATTCATGCCAAATAACCATAAGAATATTTATGATTTGGTAATATTTGCTGTTTGTTAAAGTTCTATAATTGATGTCCAGCAAACATGCAAATCCTTAACAGTGTTCGCATGTAATAATTTAAAATTCTAGAGCATCTCAACAAGGTCCAAACATATGGCTAACAATGCAAGGTCGGTGTTCCCCCCCCTGTTATTATTGAAAAATTTAGAAGAAATACAAGCAGAAGGTCTATTAAGTAGGCTTAGAGATAGTTTACAAAGAAGGATGAAAATTTCCTTATGTCACACAGTTGTTTTAGAGGGACACAGGACCCCAGGAAATTAAAAGAATTAGCACTATTGGCTAAGACAGCAGTAATGAAAGATTTCTTTTGAAAGAACCAAAAACAAAAACAAAAACAAAAAAAAAAAAAAAAAAGAGAGAGAGAGAGAGAGAATCTTTCTCAATGAAACCAGTTGAATAAGATAAAATAAGTTTCCTTCCAAATGGGCCCTATCAATTTTTTTAGGTTCATGTTCTCTGGGAAAAGATTTGCCTAGATTTTATTTATATTTCTAGTGCATATGATTTGTATACCAATTTTTTTGGAACAATTTCTATTTTCAATTTGTTTCATGACTTCTCCATACCATTCAATGTGTTCATTATACCACTCCATTGGTTGATGGTTTCTGATTACTTTTATTAATATAGTAAGCAAAAGAACTGTTTATGATACAAACAATAATCATCCTATATTATCACTATATTGCCAATATAATGAAGACTCTTTTCTCAGTCCTAGTTAATCATAAATCTACTCCATGAATCGATATGGGAACGCTTTGAATTCTGATCTTCCAGCATTCTTGTTCTCCACCACAATTTGGCATCCAATCCAAGAAACATGCTGCAAGACTGACTTGATCCAATTCAGGCACATTTATGGCTTTGAAATAGTTTTTCGTATCCCAAATAAAATTTTCTAACTCCTTAGCATCTCTGTCTCCGTTGAAAACATTTGGTTCTGGAATCTTTATCTTAATTGGCTGATTCTGACTTGTAGAAGATGAACTTGGACCATTCGCCAGAGCCCTTCTCGACACCTTAATTTCATCCTCCAAGACCCTCATTCTTTCCATCATGCGCTTCACCAAATCCTTCTGTTCTTCACGCTGATGATGAAACCGAGCCTCCAAGTCTTCAACGAATTCTTTTTGAGCTGCTTGCATAATCTCCATTCTTTCTTGACCATCCAGTTACAAAGAGATCAAATCTAAAATCTCTCTTTCACCCGGATCACCCACTATCTCCTCCAAACAAGTAACTCGTTCGGCTAGCGTCATGATCTCCAATCAAGAAGCACTCTAGCAAACAAAGAAGATCTCTCCCTTTTCAAGAATACCACAGTCTTGAAAATCTTCACAAGAAACCTCCCCTCTTGACAATCTTGAATCTCCTTCAAGAAAACCAAGAGAACGCCCAAACTCCAAAGAACTTCAAATCTGAAACTCCCTTCCAAATTTGCCACGCCAATCTTCAAATTTCTCCAAATGAAGCTTTAGAAAACCTCTTCTCCAACAAAGAATTGAAGCTTTGAATATCAAGAACTTTCTCAAATAAAGCTCTGATACCTACTGTCACACATCCTTATAAAGAGTGGAATAAGACTCAATTTTTCTTTCGTTGAGCCTACCTTTACTATGTGCGGCATTGGAGTTGCGCCCACTCCAACCAGCCCTCCTTGCATGCATATGGGCCAGGATCCTCCCGCTCTTCACGCTGATGATGAAACCGAGCCTCCAAGTCTTTAACGAGTTCTTTTTGAGCTGTTTGCATAATCTCCATTCTTTCTTGACTATCCAGTTGCAAAGAGATCAAATCTGAAATCTCTCTTTCACCCAGATCACCCACTATCTCCTCCAAATGAGTAACTCGTTCGGCTAGCATCATGATCTCCAATCAAGAAGCACTCTAGTAAACAAAGAAGATCTCTCCCTTTCCAAGAATACCACAGTCTTAAAAATCTTCACAAGAAACCTCCCCTTCTTGACAATCTCGAATCTCCTCCAAGAAAACCAAGAGAACGCCCAAACTCCAAAGAACTTCAAATATGAAACTCCCTTCTAGATTTGCCACGCCAATCTTCACATTTCTCCAAATGAAGCTTTAGATAAACCTCTTCTCCAACAAAGAATTGAAGCTTTGAATATCGAGAACTTTCTCAAACAAAGCTCTGATACCTACTGTCACACCTCCTTGTAAAGAGCGGAATAAGACTCAATTTGGTTGAAGATAGATCGGCCAAAGAATGGAAGTGGAAAAAGAAAGGAGTTAAGGGCAAGAAAAAGAAAAGTGTTGCTATGACTAACTCCAAACCGCAGTCATCTTTTCATGGCAAAAAGAATTCTTGGGGATGCTTCATATGTGGTGAAGCTCATCAAGCAAGAAATTGTCCAAAGAGGCAAGTCTTGAATGCTATCATTTCACAAAATGAGGAAAAGAAGACTATAGAAGAATCGGCACCACGGGTGAATCCAATTTGTTTGGTGAATGCAATTGGAGCTTATTTGGAGAAGGTTCCGAAGTCTTATGCCGGCCTTATGTTTGTGAATGTGAAGATAAATGGCGCATGTGTTCGAGCTATGATGGATTCAGGAACTACTAATAATTTCATATCTCGTAGAGAAGCCGAAAGGTTGAGATTGAAGGTGGTGGAGAGTCCTAGCAAGATCAAGGCTGTAAATTCTGGAGTCATACCAGTTTATGGCTGTGCCGAGGTTGTCTTGGAGGTAGGTAGTTGGAAAAGTTCTTGCAATTTGATGATAGTTTCCCTAGATGATTTCAATTTGATTTTGGGAATGGAATTCTTGATCAATGCCAAAGTATCCTTGATTCCTTATTTGAAAGGAATGTTGGTGGGAGATGAGGTATCTCCATGCTTTGTGAAAGCTGAATCAAGCAATCTAAATGGAAGAGGATTGGTAATTTCAGCGAAGCAGGCCAACAGGGGATTGAAAAGAGGAGAAGAAACATTTCTTGCAGCGATAAGGGAGGTGGAATGTGAAAAGAATGTTGAGGTTCCGAAGGAGGTGGAAAAGATTCTTGGAAAGTTTCTTGATATTATGCCTGAAGGACTTCCTAAAGAATTGCCGCCAAGAAGGAACATAGATCATCAGATCGAACTGATTCCGGGAACCTTACCACCTAAGAGAGTACCCTATCGTATGGCTCCTAATGAATTGCTGGAATTAAGAAAGCAATTGAATGATTTGTTGGAATCAGGATTGATTGGGTCATCCAAAGCACCGTTTGGAGCACCGGTGTTGTTTCAAAGAAAGAAGGATGGTTCTTTGCGGATGTGTGTTGATTATCGTGCACTAAACAAAGTCACTATCAAGAATTCTTATCCTATTTCAAATGCCGCAGATTTGTTTGATCGATTGGCGAAGGCAAGATTCTTTACCAAGTTGGATCTTAGATCTGGGTATTGGCAAGTTCGTATTGCGGAAGGGGATGAAGAAAAGACAACATGTGTAACAAGGATGGGGCATTCGAATTTTTAGTTATGCCATTTGGTTTGACGAATGCGCCTGCTACATTTTGCAATCTTATGAATGATGTTCTTTATGAGTATCTTAATGATTTTGTGGTAGTATACTTGGATGATATTGTTATCTTTAGCAATACATTGGAGGATCATTTGAAGCATTTATATCTGGTGTTTTCTGCTTTGAGAAGACATAAGTTGTATATTAAAAAAGAGAAATGCAGATTTTGTCAATCCTATGTATCATTTTTGGGACATAGAATTAGCCAAGGCCAAATCCATATGGAAGAGGACAAGATTAAGGCTATCTAGATTGGCCAGTTCCAAAAGGGGTTGCTGATTTGAGGTCATTCCTTGGATTAGCAAATTACTACCGCAGATTTATTAAAGGGTATTCGAAGATTGCTGGTGTCTTAACAGATTTATTGAAGAAAGATAGGCCATGGGATTGGAATGAGGAATGTCAGCAAGGGTTTGAGATGTTGAAGAAGTGTATTGCATCCGAGCCAGTGTTGAGACTTCCTAATTGGCAAATGCTTTTGAAAGAGAGTCATGACCCATAATGGGTAGGGCATCCGAGAATGGAAAGGATGATAGCACTCTTATCCAGATCATATTTTTGGCCTAGAATGCAAGAGGATATAGAACTCTATGTTAAGACATGTTACATTTGTCAAATGGATAAAGTGGAGAGGAGAAAGGAAGTTGGTTTGTTACAGCCACTTTCTATTCCAGAGAAGCCATGGATTTCGGTCTCAATGGATTTCATTACTGGATTTCCAGAAGTGAATGGGATGAGGTCGATATTTGTTGTGGTAGATCGTTTCTCTAAGTTTGCGATCTTCATGGCCGCACCTTATCTATGTACAGCTGATAAAGCAGCGGAGTTATTTTTCAGTGGAGTAATGAAAAGTTTTGGTGTACTAGTGAAAATAATTAGTCACAGAGATCCAAGATTCATGGAAAAATTCTGGACGTCGTTGTTCAAGCTATTTGGCACGGAGCTGCGGTTTTCTACAGCGTATCACCCGCAGACCGATGGACAGACAGAAAGAATAAATGGATTATTGGAGGAGTATCTTCGTCACTATGTTACCACAAGTCAAAAAAATTGGTGTGATTTGTTGGATGTGGCTCAATTCAGCTACAATCAGCATAAATCTTCATCAATTAGGTTAAGTCCAGCGGAGATTTACATGGGATTTCAGCCTTTAAATCCATTGCAAGTAGTACTTTAGAAAGACACAGGGAAATGTCCAGCAGCATTTCGTTTGGCTCGTGAGAAATCTGAGTTGATTGAGGATGCAACGAAAAGCTTATCCAAGGCTGTCCGCAGGATGAAAAAATTTGCAGACAGAAAGAGGAGGCCCTTGGAGTTTCAACCAGGTGATCGAGCACTTTTGAAGGTTACTCCGCAGATTTGGAAGAAAATAGAAAAAATTAAGCTTCATCGTGGACTAATGCCTTGATATGATGGTCCTTTCGAGGTGTTAGAGAGGATTGGAACGGTGGCATATAAGTTGAAGTTGCCGGATAGATTGAAGATTTATCTTGTTTTCCACATCAGTTTTCTCAAGCCTTTTCATGAAGGTTTGGAGCAGATTGTACCAAGGAGAGCACCGCTCATGGTTGGTCAAGAATATTCGAAGAAGATGCATTGAATTCTTGAGCAGAGGAAAGTGGGAAACATGACGGAATTTTTGGTTCAATGGGTTGGTGAAAATGTCGCAGAAGCTACATGGGAACGTGCAGCAAATTTGTGGCAGTTTGAAGAACAAGTTCTCCAGTATTTGCAGAGGGAATCAACGGGGACGTCGATTTCTTTCGCCCGGGGAGAAATGTTACCAAGCCAAATGTAGCGCACGGTGTGCGCACCCGCATGGCCGAGTGCGGGGTATGATGGCACGGTGGTGTCCAGGCCAGATGCGAGATTGTGCGCCGAATGGACTGCGTCGTGGTCGGCAAGGCACAGGCCGAATGCAGTTTGCACCAGCTCCGCCAAGATGGTACGGTGCTGGCCGTGGCATGGCTGAGCCAGGCCAAGGCGCAGGGCGTGCAGGACTATGCGCATGCCAGGGCGCAGTGCGCAGGTGGCGCGCGCACCTAGATGCAGCACAGGCCGTGCGTATGTGGGCGCTGACCGGACGCATCAGGCTGAATGAGTGCGGGCATGGAGGAGCGCGCACACATGCAGACTGGAGCGCATAGTGGATACGCGCAGGGCCGAGCAGTGCGTGGGCAGCACACGTGCATCGAACCTTGGCAGATCAAAATCAGTTTGACCAAGCGGCCGAGCAAGGTTGGTATGCGGGGCGCGTAGATGAGCGCACACACGCATGACCAAGCTGGGCAAAGGCGCTGCGTAGCGCATGGACCAGGTGGGCGTAAATGCAGGCTGGACGCGGCAGGTATGGGCGCACGCAGACTGGATGCAGCACGCGCTGGGTGCGCGTGCGAGAGGCAACGCGGTGCGCGGAGCACCGCGCAGCGCGCAGGCGGCGAGCGAGCGGCCGGCGCATAGGGCGAGGTTGGACGCACAGGCGGCGGCGTGCGGCGCGCACAGGCAGGCTGAGGCACGGCCAAGCCGAGGCCGTGGTGTGCCTGAGCACTATTTGGGCGTGGCGTGCACGACCGGGACGCACACCATATCGTACCAAGCGGATTGCGCGGCAGTGCGCATTGGAGCTGGGCATGCGGCAGCAGCTTGGTGCGCGTGGAAGTAAGCTGGGTGTTGATGTGGCAGCTGGGCTGAGGTGGCGCTAAGGCATTGGATCCTTATTTTAAGGAGCATCCTAACTACTAACGGCTAGGGGAGCATGTGCATGTCTATTTAAAGGCATGGGTGGCTTCAAGGCTAAGGTGATCGATATCGATATATGGGGATATCATCATTGTTGATGGTGAAAAAGAATTGGGAGTTAGGATTGGTAGCCAACATTGCAAAGGGTTTTAGGAGCTTGTGAGAAGGAGTTCTTGCAAGAAAGAATCCTTGTGTGTGGGGTTGGCATGTTGCCAAAGAGTTCCAAGAAAGGGACGATCTAGCTCAAAGGGGTTTGAGAGTAGTTTTGTGAGAATTGTGAGAATTCTTGTAAGAGGATTGATCTTGGTGTGAGATTCTTGATGTAATGGGTCTCTTGGATCAATGAAAGGCTCTCTTTTCCCAACCTCATCGTGTGCATGAGTGTGACGTGGATCTTAGTGGTCGTTGGAGCAAAGCAAGGTGTAGCGCAAGCTTAGCAAGTGAGTTGGTGACAAAATTCCTAAGTTTCGGAAGCAAGAGGGTCATTCTTGTTGAAAGAAAGCTATCTTGTGGCATGTGAGAGGATCCTGGCCCATATGCATGCAAGGAGGGCTGGTTGGAGTGGGCGCAACTCCAACGCTGCACATAGTAAAGATAAGCTCAATGAAAGAAAAATTGAGTCTTATTCCGCTTTTTACAAGTGCTTGATGAGCTTCACCACATATGAAGCATCCCCAAGAATTCTTTTTGCCATGAAAAGATGACTGTGGTTTGGAGTTAGCCGCAGCAACACTTTTCTTTTTCTTGCCCTTAACTCCTTTCTTTTTCCACTTCCGTTCTTTGGCCAATCTATCTTCAACCAAATTAGGCTTCTCCTTCGCCTTTCCACCAGAATGTGGATTCCGGAAGTCCACCAACGCTTTCGCCGCTGCAATAGCAGAAACCATATCCTTCACTCCTTGCCTACGCAACTCTGCTTGCACCCAAGGTTGAAAATCCGATAAGAAGTTGAATAACTCGTCCTCATCCGACATATTCACGATGTCTAACATGAGAGAACTGAATTCTTTCACATAATCTCTCACTGATCCTGTTTGCTTCAATCTCTTCAAAGCCTCTCTTGCAATCCACCCCATGTTACAAGGCAAGAATTGATCTCACAATTCTTTCTTTAAAGCACTCCATGAATCGATATGGGAATGCCCCAAATTCTGATCTTCCACCATTCTTATTCTCCACTATAATTTGGCATCCAATCCAAGAAACATGGCTGCAAGACTGACTTGATCCAATTCAGGCACCTTTATGGCTTTGAAATAGTTTTCCATATCCCAAATAAAATTTTCTAACTCCTTAGCATCTCTGCCTCCGTTGAAAACATTTGGTTTTGGAATCTTTATCTTAATTGGCTGATTCTGACTTGTAGAAGATGAACTTGGACCATTCGCCATAGCCCTTCTCAACACCTTAATTTCATCCTCCAAGACCCTCATTCTTTCCATCATGCACTTCACCAATTCCTCCTGTTCTTCACGTTGATGATGAAACCAAGCCTCCAAGTCTTCAACAAGTTCTTTTTGAGCTGTTTGCATAATCTCCATTCTTTCTTGACCATCCAGTTGCAAAGAAATCAAATCTGAAATCTCTCTTTCACCCGGATCACCCACTATCTCCTCCAAACGAGTAACTCGTTCGGCTAGCATCATGATCTCCAATCAAGAAGCACTCTAGCAAACAAAGAAGATCTCTCCCTTTCCAAGAATACCACAGTCTTGAAAATCTTCACAAGAAACCTCCCCTTCTTGACAATCTCAAATCTCCTCCAAGAAAACCAAGAGAACGCCCAAACTCCAAAGAACTTCAAATCTGAAACTCCCTTCCAGATTTGCCATGCCAATCTTCAAATTTCTCCAAATGAAGCTTTAGAAAAACCTCTTCTCCAACAAAGAATTGAAGCTTTGAATATCAAGAACTTTCTCAAACAATGCTCTGATACCGTCACACCTCCTTGTAAAGAGTGGAATAAGACTCAATTTTTCTTTCGTTAAGCCTATCTTTACCGTGTGCGGCGTTAGAGTTGCGCCCACTCCAACCAGCCCTCCTTGCATGCATATGGGCCAGGATCCTTCTGCATGCTACAAGATAGCCTTCTTTCAACAAGAATGACCCTCTTGCTTTCGAAACTTGGGAATCTTGCTACCAACTCGCTTGCTAAGGTTGCGCTACATCTTGCTTTGCTCCAACGACCACTAAGATCCACGCCACACTCATGCACACGATGAGGTTGGGAGAAGAGAGCCTTTCATTGATCCAAGAGATCCATTACATCAAGAATCTCACACCAAGATCAATCCCCTTACAAGAATTCTCACAATTCTCACAAGACTACTCTCAAACCCCTTTGAACTAGATCTTCCCTTTCTTGGAACTCTTTGGCAGCATGCCAACCCCACATACAAGGATTCTCTCTTGCAAGAACTCTCTCTCACAAGCTCCCAAAACCCTTTGCAATGTTGGCTACCAATCCTAACTCCCAAATCTTTCACACTATCAACAATGATGATATCCCCATATATCGATATCGATCATCTTAGCCTTAAAGCCACCCATGCCTTTAAATAGACATGCACACGCTCCCCTAGCCATTAGTAGTTAGGATGCTCCTTAAAATAAGGATCCAATGCCTTGGCGCCACCTCAGCCCAGCTGCCACATCAGCACCCAGCTAGCTTCCACGCGCACCAAGATGCTGTCGCATGCCCAACTCCAATGCGCACTGCCGCGCAATCCGCTTGGCACGATCTGGTGTGCATCCCGGTCGTGTGTGCCACACCCAAATAGCGCCTAGGCATGCCTCGGTCTCGCCTTGGCCATGCCTCAGCCCGCCTGTGCGTGTCGTACGCTCGCACGCTGCGTCTAACCTCGTCCTGCACCGCGCCGCTCACCCGCCTGCGCGCCCGTGCGCGTCTGTGCAGCGCTTCGCGCACTGCATCGCCTCTGCACGTGCGCCCAACACGCGTTGCGTCCAGTCTGCGTGCGCCCATGCTTGCCGCGTCCAGCCTGCATGCATGCCCGCCTGGTCCGCGCATTACGCCGCGCCTTTGCCCAGCTTGGTCATGCGGGTGTGCGCTCATCTACGCGCCCCGCACACCAACCTCGCTCGGTCGCTCGGTCAAACTGATTTTGATCTGCCAAGGTTCGATGCACGCGCACCGCCCACGCACTGCTCGGCCCTGCGCGTATCCACTACGCGCTCCAGTCTGTATGTGCGCGCGCTCCTCCACGCCCGCACTCACTCAGCCCGATGCCCCCGGCCAGCGCCCACATGCGTACGGCTTGTGCTGCACCCAGGTGCATGCGCCACCTCCACGCTGCACCTTGGCATGCACACAGTCCTACACGCCCTGCGCCTTGGCCTGGCTCAGCCATGCCATGGCCAGCGCAGTACCATCTTAGCTGAACTACTGTAAACTGCATTCGGCTTGCGCCTTGCCGACCACGACGCAGTCCATTCGGCACACAATCTCGCGCCTGGCCCGGACACCGTTGTGCCATCATACCCCGCACTCGGTCATGCGGGTGCGCACACCGTGCGCTACATTTAGCTTGGTAACATTTCTCCCCAAGCGGAAGAAATCGACGTTCCCATTGATTCCCTCTGCAAATACTGGAGAACTTGTTCTTCAAACTGCCACAAATTTACTGTACGTTCCCATGTAGCTTCTGCGACATTTTCACCAACCCATTGAACCAAAAATTCCGTCATGTTTCCCACTTTTCGCTGCTCAAGAATTCGATGCATCTTCTTCGAATATTCTCGACCAACCATGAGCGGTGCTCTCCTTGACACAATCTGCTCCAAACCTTCATGAAAAGGCTTGAGAAAACTGACGTGGAAAACAGGATAAATCTTCAATCTATTCGGCAACTTCAACTTGTATGCCACCGTTTCAATCCTCTCTAACACCTCGAAAGGACCATCATATCTAGGCATTAGTCCATGATGAAGCTTAATTTTCCCCATCTTCTTCCAAATCTGCGGAGTAACCTTCAAAAGTACTCGATTACTTGGTTGAAACTCCAAGGGCCTCCTCTTTCTGTCTGCAAATTTTTTCATCCTGCGGACAGCCTTGGATACTCACGAGCCACACGAAATGCTGCTGGACATTTTCCTGTGTCTTCCTGAAGTACCACTTGCAATGCATTTAAAGGCTGAAATCCCATGCAAATCTTCGCTGAACTTAACCTAGTTGATGAAGATTTATGCTGATTGTAGCTGAATTGAGCTACATCCAACAAATCACACCAATTTTTCTGACTTGCGGTAACATAGTGACGAAGATACTCCTCCAATAATCCATTTATTCTTTCTGTCTGTCCATCGGTCTACGGGTGATACGCTGTAGAAAACTGCAGCTCCGTGCCAAATAGCTTGAACAACGACGTCCAGAATTTCCCCGTGAATCTTGGATCTCTGTCACTTATTATTTCCACTGGTACACCAAAACTTTTTACTACTCCACTGAAAAACAACTCCACTACTTTATCAGCTGTACATGGATAAGGTGTGACCATGAAAATCGCAAACTTAGAGAAATGATCTACTACAACAAATATCGACCTCATCCCATTCACTTCTGGAAATCCAGTAATGAAATCCATTGAGACCAAAATCCATGGCTTCTCTGGAATAGAAAGTGGTTGTAACAAACCAGCTTCCTTTCTCCTCTCCACTTTATCCATTTGACAAATGTAACATGTCTTAACATAGAGTTCTATATCCTTTTGCGTTCTAGGCCAAAAATATGATCTGGATAAGAGTACCATAATCCTTTCCATTCCCGGATGCCCTGCCCACTGTGGGTCATGACTCTCTTTCAAAAGCATTTGCCAATTAGGAAGTCTCAACACTGGCTTGGATGCAATACACTTCTTCAACATCTCAAACCCTTGCTGACATTCCTCATTCCAATCCCATGGCCTATCTTTCTTCAATAAATCTGTTAAGACACCAGCAATCTTCGAATACCCTTCAATAAATCTGCGGTAATAATTTGCTAATCCAAGGAATAACCTCAAATCAGCAACCCCTTTTGGAACTGGCCAATCTAGAATAGCCTTAATCTTGTCCTCTTCCGTATGGATTTGGCCTTGGCTAATTCTATGTCCCAAAAATGATACATAGGATTGACAAAATCTGCATTTCTCTTTTTTAATATACAACTTATGTCTTCTCAAAGCAGAAAACACCAGATATAAATGCTTCAAATGATCCTCCAATGTATTGCTAAAGATAACAATATCATCCAAGTATACTACCACAAAATCATCAAGATACTCATAAAGAACATCATTCATAAGATTGCAAAATGTAGCAGGTGCATTCGTCAAACCAAATGGCATAACTAAAAATTCGAATGTCCCATACCTTGTTACACATGTTGTCTTTTTTTCATCCCCTTCCGCAATACGAACTTGCCAATACCCAGATCTAAGATCCAACTTGGTAAAGAATCTTGCCTTCGCCAATCAATCAAACAAATCTACGGCATTCAAAATAGGATAAGAATTCTTGATAGTGACTTTGTTAGTGCACGATAATCAACACACATCCACAAAGAACCATCCTTCTTTCTTTGAAACAACACCGGTGCTCCAAACGGTGCTTTGGATGGCCGAATCAATCCTGATTCCAACAAATCATCCAATTACTTTCTTAATTCTAGCAATTCACTAGGAGCCATACGATAGGGTACTCTCTTAGGTGGTAAGGTTCCCGAAATCAGTTCGATCTGATGATCTATGTTCCTTCTTGGCGGCAATTCTTTAGGAAGTCCTTCAGGCATAATATCAAGAAACTTTTCAAGAATCTTTTCCACCTCCTTCGGAACCTCAACATTCTTTTCACATTCCACCCTCCTTATCGCTGTAAGAAATGTTTCTTTTCCTCTTTTCAATCCCCTGTTGGCCTGCTTCGCTGAAATTACCAATCCTCTTCCATTTAGATTGCTTGATTCAGCTTTCACAAAGCATGGAGATACCTCATCTCCCACCAACATTCCTTTCAAATGAGGAATCAAGGATACTTTGGCATTGATCAAGAATTCCATTCCCAAAATCAGATTGAAATCATCTAGGGAAACTATCATCAAATTGCAAGAACTTTTCCAACTACCTACCTCCAAGACAACCTCGGCACAGCCATAAACTGGTACGGCTCTAGAATTTACAGCCTTGATCTTGCTAGGACTCTCCACCACCTTCAATCTCAACCTTTCGGCTTCTCTACGAGACATGAAATTATTAGTAGCTCCTGAATCCATCATAGCTCGAACACATGCGCCATTTATCTTGACATTCACAAACATAAGGCCGGCATAAGACTTCGGAACCTTCTCCAAATCAGCTCCAATAATATTTTATCTTGATATAATTATACTTCATGCTCTAGATGATTAATGGCTCACTCTATTGGAATATAATATTTCTTTGAGGAAACAATGGATATCTTCATTGGAGGAGAGAATGGGTAAATTTTATTGTAATAATCTATGTAAGTGTATATTTAGTCCTACATAATAAATTTTAGATGCTCACATAAGGTCAAAAAATTTAAATAATATCTTTCAATTAGTTTCTTTTGGTGAAATTCAAAGTTATTATAAGTAATATTAAAGTAAACTTAATTCATGACTTATGTATAAAACACTACTTATATTCTAGATGCTTGTGAGCACCCTTGCGGCGAATATATCTCACAAGTCATGCTATGGGTCAACTTAAACTGTATCTTCCTCCACTTGACTCTGAAAAGATACTTTTGGAACACCAATGGGCTTTCCGCATTTGCCAACAGGTTTACCAGGTGATCTCAGACCTTTCTTCTGATGCCTTTAATTCTCTTTTTTCTCCAGCTGATCCCACACCCTCTCCTCTGTTGCCTTCAATCCCCTTTCTTCTCCATTCAGCCCACTAGGAGCAGAGATATGGACTACCTTATAAGCTCAAACATGCCTTCTGAACCTCATATTCCTCTGGAGGAATGAAAAGGAACTTCTGAAACACCAATGGGCCCACATATGCCAGCAGGTAGCCAGTACCAGCTGATCTCAGGCCTTTCTTCCATTGCCTTTAATCTTTAATCCTCTTCCTTCTACATTCAGTGCACAATGAGCAGAGTGGGTGCACTTCATTTCAGGTTCAAACATGCTTTCAGTGCTCCAAATAGATTGTCTACATTTACCATCATAAACCAAACAACCACCATTTACTAGCTAAACTTTCTTTGTCGGTAGCTCCTTAGCGTGTGTGAAGCCAGCCAGTTTTTTTTCAATGCCAGCAACGAATGAGTTTCCGATTTATTGTGGGTCTTCCAACTTTCCAAGATGCTGAGTCTTCCATCCATTTTCTAAATTAAAATGAAGCAGACACGCCTGACCTTCTTGTCGGTAAGTGGTGAAGTCCAAGTAGGTGAATGAAAATTTAACATAACCACGGTATGATAACTCCTCATCATCTGTACCAATGCAATGCAAACCATAGAGAGAGATAAAAATTGTATTTGGTTTTTAAAGATATTTTTTATATTTATTTTTTTACTTTATGGAGAAAATATATTTGGTAGGCGAGAACTAAAATTATTTTTATTTTTTTTTATTTTTATAATAAATGATGAATTCTAAAAGATTATGTGAAATAAAATTAAGGAAAATATCATTTATTTTTGTGCTTTCAAAGTTCACTAGCTTTTATTTTTTTCTATTGTATTTTTCATTTTGATATTATAGAAGATATTTTTAAACTATTTTTAATTTTTTTTTTATTTTAAAATTATATTTTTTTAAAAAAATTATATTTTCAACCATCAAACATATTTTTATAATTTTTTTTTTGAAAAATAAAATTATTCTTATAAATCCAACTCATCCTAACTTTTTGACGGAGGCTGTTATTTATTGTTGCCGATTTTTTTTTTTTTTTTTTTTGCGCCTTTTTCCTCTTCTTCTAGAATCATGTTAGTTGCCAAGCGCGTGTTTTTCCTTCTAAAATCATGCTTCATGCCGAGCGCGGGTGCGTCACTCGGTGTCCCATCGCTGAAGTGGGATGAGATCGGTTTTCGGTATTTGATTCCAAGCTGAGTGAGCGCGTCACTGGATGGATATTTCCGAATATTTGGCCGGCCGTAAACGCCATCGGATGGAACAGTTTTGGCGTGGCCCCATCGACCCACGACGCAACAACGTAAGACGGTTGGTCACTGGCCTAAACCTGAGAACCATTCGCTATAATTCCAAGAAGACAAAGAAGACACGTGGTGTCCTATCCATCCGAGATTGCACCAACGATTGACCACCCTCTGGATTAAGACGGACTCCAGGTGAAGTGATGCCGTGGTGGGGCTTCCATTGCTGCTTAGCATAGAAGCAAGCGCGGTTTTCGGTACAGCCCCCTGGGCTTCTTCCCTATATCGTCTCCGTGCCTATAAAACGGCTTCTTTGGCACGCTCCCCGGTTTCTTGTTTTCTTCTTATATCCCTCCCTGGTCGAGTCTTTGAGAAAAAATGGCGAGTGACAAGCCTCGGAACTATCCGAGGAAAGGCCCACCGCCGCGGAGGGGCAACAATATTAAGAAGAAGATCTTCGAGGAACTCTTCTCTGCTATCACGTCCAAGACTGGAGGCAGTCCTCGGAGTGAAGGAGGACAAGGGGGCAGCAGGAGGCCGGGCCGGGGGCTCAGCTGCCGACCGCGACCAATCGGAAAAGGATTCATATTCCTGAATCCAGAGCGATGGGCTCTACTTCAGCTGCTGTTGTTCTGCTTTTATTTTTATTTTATTTGCAACAGAGGGATTGCACTGCCATTGGTTGGTGTTTACAGTCTGTATTTGAGACCTCTGTGGTTGTGAAGTTTACATTTACTTAAAAGTTTCTTCATTTCTTTTATCTGACATAAGGTTCAGAATCTTTGTTAGATCTCTCTTCATCTTCCCCTTTGCAATGATTTTTAAAAATTGTTAAATAAACGGCTTCTAATGTTAGTTAATTAATTAGAAGCAGGAAGAGGAGGAAAGATCCTCCCGCCCGAAATTTTACTAGATTAGAAGAAGGAACGGCAGAAGGGGTTGCGAAAACATAATCATGAATCCGTCGTCCCATGGTAAATTCAGCTGCAGTCCATGGATCCATGCTTGGTTTGGCTAATATAAGACTAGCACTAAAAATAAAATAAAAGATCGATAATTTTTGCCTCGACGCTGCTCAAAGCCCATCTCCAAGAGTTATATAGCTTGTTTTTAGAAATCAGATCACTGAGATGAGATGGCAAAAGCTTCAAATATGATAATAATATTACATAAGCGGGCCATCAACGTAGCGTGGGTTGCTTTCTGTTCCAGGTATCAGGATAGGTCATCACCATCCCCCCCCATCCCCCTTTATTTCATGAAAAGACTGGGACCATGATGATGATAACATTGATTATTAGCATCAAGCGAGCTCTTCAACATTAATTAACATTCAATTTGAGCAAACTCATCTTTGAGCGAGCTCCACTGATCCTGCGTGCAACTTCACTGCTATGGCATTGCCGGGCTTGAAAATCTTTGCCAACAGAAAAACGATGCATGATTTTAACAAGTAATCACTCCGTTGGCCTGTACCTTGCAAGGGGTGTCAAGACACGGCAGGTAGCATCTAGTCATGAATTTGCGATTCAATCAGCTAGAAAATGATGTCGAGAATAAAAGGCGACACATTAGGTATCTTGTATAGATATTAGCCCTCCAGAAGTAGTCACTCAAAAAGGTCAACAACAAGGCATTCTGAAACTCTTTCCGATACGATATTTTATAATCTTGTTTTACGGGGAAAAGCTGCATCAAAACTTGCTTCTCCAACACCCTCAGCAAGCAAAGCTAGGTCTTGATCCTATTATTAGCACCACATTCAATAAAATAGGACTGGTTATAAGCCAAGTCACCTTGTAGACACTTTACACTGCTTGCTACTACAGATGTTACACGGCTTGCTACTGCAGATAGTACACTCATTTCCCTGAATTTCAAAATGCAGAGACGCTGTTGCCTATGATTCATGATTCGATCTGAGCATGGGCAGAAGCAAAATTTGGGCTTTGGCGCATACTCGCAAGCCTCTCAAGATGATGCCTCTATGTCTGGCTCATGGATCTGAAGAGATGTTTTAGATAAACTTGCTTCCAGCTCATTCAGCTCATCAATGTCCAATTCATCATCATCGTCATCATCAGCCAGCACTTCTTCAGCATCCTTATCAATAGAACTTGATGCACCTGGCCCCTCACGCCCATTTTCATTCTCGACCTGCACACAAGTAAAATACATTAAGCACATGCTAACAGCATCAATGTGGCATTGTATGCAAAGAATGTTGATACGATATAACTGCCAATAAGCTATTTCTCAGCGTAAGTTTGAGATATCTTGAAACCTATCTTATTATGAAAAACTCCTAAAGCCTTTCTGAAACCCTTCACACGAATTCTGCAAATACTTCAAAGCTGGTCCTATGTTGAATCACACATCTCCATCCATCATTAAGGACATATAATAATACCCTTGAAACACCCTGCACCCCAAGCTCCAAGAACAAGATAATAACGGTAATGAATGACAATAACTAGGCGTATTGGAAAAGAGATGGAGGCTTCAGCCACGCTGAGAGGCAGAGTGATGGCAGCGAAAAAGGTGGTGATGGCCATAAGGCAAGACAACAAGGACAGAGGGTGACATGCTGGAGAAGGGGATTTGATGTACTCAGCACACTGAAAACATTAAAGCTTTTTTCCCTCAAAAAATATTATAAAGCTTTTTGAGATACTATATGATGACAAAAATTAGTGTCCAATTCACATGTTTCCAACATTTATTACAACAAAAACAACACATCAAGTGAAATACACACGTCTACAACCAAGCAAACCTTCAGCATATAATTAAGATATTTTTTATTAACTCTAGTAAAGATAAAAGGTGCATATACAACATTGGTGCAATAACTAATTGACAAGAATATTTGTAGCTTTGAATTTACTAGACTAACCCCAACTCATCCATCTTTGGTGACATAAAAATCCAACAAGCATTCAGATATGCTATGGTATATAATATTGATACCAATAGTTTGAGACTGCTATAAATATATAAACGCAAAATGGAGAGATTACCTTCTGTTCAGAAGCATCAGATTCTTCTTCTCTTTGGTATTCCTCATATGCTCCAGCATCATCAACAAACACACTTGAATCCAACAGAAACAACTCACGACCACTGAAAGGATTTCACATTGTTTAATTATTGCAATAACATGATAGCAACCTTTAACAGTCAATAATGAACAACGTAAAAACAATTACCTCATGCGATCATTCTTAGCCCTCTCTGCTCTCTGTGCAGCAAGACCAGCTTCTCTCTCTTCCATCTTTTTCTTTTTCCATTGCATGAATAGTTCAGGAGTAAGAGGAGTGGAGGTGGCAACCTTTGCACGCTGAAGGAAAAGATGGCCAATTATATGCTTAGCTGAATGCTTAAACATCAAGGAATTCCAGGACTTGATAACAATACATTGCATTGCTATGAAAATTTACAAAAAATAGGTGCAAAGTATTTAAAATTTAAAAAGCTTAAGATTTACGTCAGCAAAAGTAAATTGCAGAGTGGCACCTACCTGATTTTCAATCTCCTCTTCAATTGATATTTTTTCTGTCTCCTCCTCCAATAAAGCCTTCATTTGAGATTTTAAAACATACCCAGGTGGAAGGGCATGTCTATAGTGGCAGTCTTTTCCACCATTTGGACAAACCCAAAACCAACCATATTGTTTCTTTTCCACTGCTTCTAGGAAGTATTTGCAAACCTGCATAAACACGACACTGTCACCCAAGAATCTTTGTCCAAATGCTGAAGCTGCACACATATCATCAAAAAGATGAAATTAACATCCTCTCTCTCTCTCTCTCTCTCTCTCTCTCTCTCTCTCTCTCTCTCAATACACACACCCACAGTTTTAAAAAAAGGACAAGAGGCACATAGCAAATACAACAGTTCAATGCTTCACACTAATACATTCTTTTACGGTTATTAGAAAGAAATTAAACACAGAAAACATAATGACCGCAGAGAGCAAAACAAATAAACAAAATGCACAATACCACACAAATAATGCAACTACCAAAACCAGCAGCATGGATGATCTGTAAACACCCTGCTTAGCAAGTTAATTGGCCAAGAGTCTATCTCTGCATTAATTAGCTTGTACTGAAAAATATTGGCAATATTTAAGCTTTATAAAGAATGCAGGGGAACATATGCAAAGACAACAGTGGCAGCAAATGATGATGAGCACAAAAAGGTCCACCAATCCACCTTCATGTCCAATTCACTAGAATCTAGTAGATTGAATCAGAAGTATCCACATGGTACCTTCAAGTCGCATAAATTAGTCCATCTAAAATCATGATAGAAAGCACCATTCAGGTTGAGTATATTTTAAAGGGACACCAGGCAATTAGTAACTTAAATGTCCTAAGCAGAGTGCAGCATGTACTTAAGAACCTTATCCCCAGGCTTGCCTACCCCTAGCAGCAGGAAATTCCATCTTGAGTACCACATCTACTATGGATTTTTCAAAAAAATGCTCCGGTAAGCACTTCCTAAGCATTTAGTATTCTCTCTTCTCTCTTCTCTCTCTTTCCTTTGAGATGTAATTTCCGATAGCAGCATAGGAATATGCTCACACATCTGCTCCTGCTTCAAGCAAACAAGTGCTCACCTATACAGTCAGGCCAGACTTTTATGCAGGGTGGTGGTTTGCTCTCCTCTTCCATCATAGGAAATTCCAATGACAAAATACTAGCTCAGGATATGGCTGTAATTTTTGAGAAACAGCCACAAAAAAGCTGTTTTTTAAAAAGATCAAAAATCACTTCCATTTAAAGCCCTCTATTTGAAAAGCAATAGGACATTTATGGTCTCACTCACATAGCGATGAAGTTGGAAGACCACATCTGCCATATCAAGATCACTAAAAAATGTGACAAATGAAGATGTAAGAAAAAGCATCCTTCATAAGTAGATGATTTGATGGATATTAGGCAGAAAAACAGAATGGAATACACAAAAAGTACAAGTTGAATGATAGGATACAATCATGTTTCTGAATTAACTGGACTGGAAACAAGCAGCACTTCATTAGATAACATGAAAAGGTTCAGCGTGCAAGTGGGTCAGATCAACCAATATACAATTTCAAACAAAGTAACCCATACCTTAAAAAATATTATTATGGGTGAATTTAAGTCCGAAACTAGACCTATATGCTTTTTCCTGAACCAAACATTGGTCAACAGCAAAAAAAGTGTAAAAGCAAGTTGAACTATGGCAAAGATGACTCTTGAGGCACATAAGTCCCATATAATTGTTACAATTACTTGCCACAGACACACATGAATTGTCTGAACTTGTGATAATACATGAGAATACAAAGACAGGTATGTAGCAAAGAGAGTGAAAATTGTAACCCCCCATGCAGCACTTCTTATATTTTCAGAGGAGAGGTTTACTAAAGTATTGATTGGTGCAGCACAAGGATGTGATGGGAGAGAATTGTCGTGACCATTGATGACAAATCAGGTGTAACTGGTACACCAAATGACAATGTGATGATTTCTTACTTTCCATTTTTGTGAATAGTATTAATGCTAGTACCTCCACCTTGCCACTGATCCACTTCTATTTTCTCTCTTTAGTCATGTCATACAAAATTATAGAGTTACTGAAGTCATTCTGCAGTTCAAAAACATAATTATATATTTTTTGTACAAACCCATAAGAAAGCATGAGCACGTATTATTCAACACAACAGAGTCTAGGGCCCTATGCAACGAGGTTTAAGATCCTTTCACAATAATACATCAGTCGTCCATTACTCCAAATTATAGCAACTATTTGGTGCACTTATTCTAGTTAAATTGCATGTGAAAAAGATATGTGCTTAGGAGCTTACGTCTACTACAGTTGTAACTACATTCTTGTCAATGTATCTAATTGCGAATATAATAACAAGGCACATACCAAAAGCAAAGCTGGAAAGGGATTAAATAAAATGATCAGCTGTCAACTTGATGCCAGCCCTTGCTCGGGTCACTCAAATTAGAACCAATGTAATGTCAAACATACAAATAAAAGATTGATAATATTAAATAGAAAGTATGACGGAAACATTAAAAGTTAATAAACAGCACACCATAGTTAGCATGTACATACAGAAACTCCACATATCATCGTATGGGTCGCATAAATTAACAACACCTATTCAAGCTTTTTTAAGGAAAGTAAGAGGTTTGAATTTTTGTATTAGAAAAGAATCTTATTTCCTCATTCACCTTTATAATTTATCATTTCAATTGACAAACAAATTTTAGATATCCTAGATTGAAGTATTGGAATGTTCCTGGAATATTATTCCAAACAAATTACTAAAAAAAAACTGCCACATTGGCAGCATGCAAGAACCCATGTCTCAATACTTAAGGATAGCTCTAGCACCTTGGCAGCCTTTTTTCCAAAGCACCACCTAGGTGTTGTTTATTGGTTTGCTGCTCAAGACTTGACATCACCAAAAAGCATGTCGCATTGCAATATGATTTCAAAGAACACAAGTCCAACTGCACAGAATTCAATCAATAGAAATGCAAATGCATCCACAACCCTACAACAACCATCCCCCCCCCCCCCCTGCCCCCCCCCCGGAAGAAAAAAAAAAAAAAAAACACACACACACACACAGATTGTAGTTAATATTCTACATAGCTTTACAAAGTATAGTTAACAACAACGGTCAATTTTTATTACCGAAAGATTGCATTGTCAGTGGCATCTACAAATATACTAACACCAGATCGATTCAATCATCACGGCTTGAAGACATGAGCAAGTTATCGTTAAGCTCCTTTCTTACTTTTCAACTTTCAAATTCCTTGATTTTTCTATTTGAGTCAATGATTTGGCGTAGCATTACTTTAAGAACAGAGTAATAGGCTAAGTCTTCAAGGAGGTTCAACAAGATAAGGATTGCCTTTGCTTCAAAAAGTCCATAGAAGCCACACAAAAAGAGATTATATTTATTCCATTAGCATAACAATCCAAAAAACTCTTCTTCAAGAAGTTGTTGTAATTGAAAGCACAAAGAATCAAAAATTGCTAATAAGATTAGTGGATAATGAAAAATTACCAGCTGGCAACAAATGAAAGCTACGATAACCATTAGAAAATACTCAACATATTCCTTTGTTTTCTTCATAATTATCTATGTAAGAGTTCATACTAACTAGCAAAATATAGTGCAAGTGCAAACTGGGGAGGGAATCAAGGTAACATACAATATCAGTGGGTTTGTTTTGATTATATTCTTTGTTCTTCGACTCCACAACCTTCTCTAACGTTTCTTGATCCCAATCCTCCATCGTCTCTAAATCACATTAAAAACAAAACCAAATGAACAACCAACCAACATGCAAAACAGTTACAGACAGGAATTGTGGCAAATGGATCCACTTCCTACCATTAGGTTGGTCGCGCTTATCGGTATAGAGATCAATCTTCTCGCCCTTCCTCTGGACATTTAAATCATGAGAGAACTTGCACTTAAACCCTTTCTGACACTGGCCAGCCTTGAAGAACTCACATAGTATGGACTTGGGATCAACACCTAACCAAGATTCACTAAAATCAATCAATAAAACAGTAATTCAACTATTTTATTTTCTAAAAAATAAAAAAGCGCAACCGCTTCCTGAATCACCCGTGATCCATCAACAAAAAATATATCGTACCGACTGGGACTTTTGGCTGGCTCACCGCGATCTTAAACAGATCGCTCAGCTCCTTCTCCCTCGCCTTATCTTCTTCCTTCTTCTTCTGCTCGGGATTTAATTAAGAAAACATTTTTTTGTTGTTAAAGATAGGATTTTGGGGTCTTCCAAGGAGGATTTGGAAGGGGAGAAGGATAGAAACCCTAACCTTGGCGGCGACCTTGGAGGGGTCGGGCTTGGGCTGGACGGCCTGCTGGAGGTTCTGGACGTACTTCTGGACATTCTTGCTCTTGTTCTTGTTCTTGAGGCCGAAGGTCTTGTCCTCGACGATCTTCTGCTTCTTGGCGAGCTCCGCCTTAGAGGGCTGGCGCTTCGGAGGCATCGCCGGCGGCGATCAGCATCAAAGAGACCAGGAAAACCGTAGGTGAATAGAGAGAGGGGAAATGGAGCGCGATGGCGAGGCTCCCCTCCTCGTTCTGAGCTCCGATGGTTATAGAGGGGGAGAGGAAGCAGCGAGCAATGGAGGAGGTCTCAGCCTGCTGCTGGTTCTGGGCCTTCGATCCGTGGAAACGAGAGGGTCGGAAGAGGGTTCATAGAACTTCGTAGAAGTAGAACTCGGTCCGGTTCGACCGGGTATGGGTTCGGGTTTGGGTCATGCGCGAGGCGGAGGTGCGTTTCCAATTCCGGTCGAGCTGGCCTCATTCGGCTGGTCGGTGATTTTGGGTGAAAATTAGCATGCGAGAGCTTAGTATTGGATGAGATCTTGTTTATTATTCTTAGGATAAGTTAGGTTAGGTTTTGCTTGGACGTTTTGTTAATTGGGCTGTGCTTTGATCATGGCTTCTCAAGTTGTGAGTCAAGTTGTGCTAGAAATTTTGATCAACCCTAAAACGTATTTCATTCACAACCAGCGCAAGGCCCTCCTGTTTCAGGGGCATTTCATGGAGAGCTGGCAAGTCTCTCTCTCTCATCCCTTGCCTTTAGGATAAGGCCAGTGATCTCCATGGTCCCTTGAGATTGAAAAAAAAAAAAAGAAAAAAACTCTAATATTACTAATATGAACCTAGCTTGGGCGTCAATATGTGATACCTCAAATTTAGTCCGTCAATATGTGATATCTTAAATTTAGTCCCACGAGGAAAGATTGTGATACCTCAAATTTAGTCACATATTGAATGAAAAAGAAATATATTATGTGCTTATAACTCAAGTCCACTTGCTATCAATTAATTTTCACTCGAGTTTTTTAACCATGTAGTTTCAATCTGCTAACAAAGTTAATTGGGCCAGCAGATGGACTTGTGACATTACAAATGATATCAGAGCCGATCAGTGGATGAGCTTGTGACATTACAAATGATATCAGAGCCTTGCGCTTGTGGCATTATGATCTTGAGCCTTTCTGAATGAGGAAAGGGCAGCGTGCACTTATGGCATTCTGATCTTGTGACATTACAAATAATATCAGAGCCTTTCCGAATGAGAAAAAGGCGGAGGTAGATTTTGGCTAGCTTGTGGCGTGCGCTTGTGGTATTACAAAATAACGAAGATAGATTCTGAATAGCTTGTGGCGTGAAGGATACAGAATACAATATGATATCAAAGCCCATCCGAAGGACGGAGGTAGATTCTGGCATGAAGGACATAGAATATAATATGATATCAGAGCCCATTCGAAGGACGGAGGTAGATTCTGACTTGTGGCGTGGAGGATACAGAATACAAATTGTAATAGTGATACCCCGAATTCTATTGGATTCCCATATTTAATCGTACATTGGATGGACACGTAGTGATACCCCAAATTCTTCAAATTTAATCATACATTGGATGGACACGTAATTTCAGTCCGTTAATAAAATTAATTAAATCAACGTTACACAATCAGACCTCTTTGGCCTCATTTCCATGGACACAGTTTTTTCTTCTTCTTCTTCTTTTTTCCACCATACTTGGTCTTTAGAATGTTATCCAGAAATGTAATGGCAAGGAGGACAGGCTTCTCTTGGCTGACTAGCAGAGAAGTTTATCTTTGAGCTGCAAAGGATGCCTTTCTCTGCTATTTGATGTATTATTCTTTACGAAGGGAGTTTTTCACTTAACAGTAGATCATTTGAAAATTTAATGGGCTGTGGATCAGGATTGACTTCATCAATAAATTTATATGAAGTATTTTTTTTTTATCAAAAATGAATTTATATTCTTCTTTGTTGCAAATATTTGTTTTAATACCTTGTTAAGGCAGACAACAACTTGCATCAGTGATACAATGGTATTGTTAATATCACTGCATGAACACCATTTTGTATATAAACAAGTAAGGGTTGAATAGGGATAGCAGGCCCATCTTGAATGAAATTATTTGCCTTCAATTGGTTCAATCAATGTGTCCTTTCCGGTTACATTTATTTTTTATTTTTTTTTCTATTGTTAAGAGCTATAGAGCACGGAGAGTTCCATTTATTGATGATACATCAATGCTTATATTATAGATCAAGTTACCTACAATTGCTATAATATGCTAATCATTGATGGATCATGACCTCCTTGTGGAAGCTTTGTGAAGGTAGCGTTTTTAGTCAGCAGCTTTCATTTACTTAATTGGTTTGATCAAAAGCAATTAATAATTTGTAGTTACCAGAGTGAACGATAATGAAAAAATGATTGTTAATTTAGATATGAACAGGACTGAAAGTAGGCTAAAGCTAACTCAAAGTTTATCAGATCGGCCAAAACAAATTCAAATTAGGTTTAAATTTAAAATTAGAGTAAAAAAAATTGAATCAGACTCAGATCATTACTTGATCCGATTTGATTGGACCAAGTCCGAAGAAGATTCAAAGCATTGTTTTTCACTCAGGCCCAAGTATAACTTCGAAGCCTTAAAATATAGAGGGCTTTTTAAATTTTACACTAAACTTTATGTTATTTATGTAAAAATAGCTCTTCATATTATAATAAAATTTTAAAAATAATTAAAAATAATTATTTTAAATATTATTTATTTTTATATAAATATTTAAAAACTATAAATTGATTCTACCGGGGTAATTTTTTGCTCAAATAAATCATTGTAAGTTAGGTCTGAACCGAGCCTAGGCTTGGACCTAATTTCTAAAAAATTTTATAGCCATGAGCCTATCCTGAAGCCTCCAAAAAAAAAAAAAAAAAAAAAAAGAAAAAGTTAAGTTAGACTCAGGCTAAGACATGATTCGACATAACATAGGATTCACCATAGTTTACTATGGAGGAATAAATGAAAGAAGAAATGAGATGGCCTCACACCTGGCCATGGATCCAGCTCAAATTTCAAACCTTAATTGATTTCTCAAGAGAGGATAGAAACAGGCATCACTGCCAAACTAGGACTGTAAGATTTAAAACTGATCCAAATCTGACTTCTTTGTTATGTCAATACTGGTTATGGTCCAAATCCTCAGGCACAAAATAATATTCAGATGGAGTTGATCAAGCCCTACTTTGTTAATTCATTGGTTTGCAGATAAAGAAACTTTTTGTCCGACTGCTTCTGCAAAGATGTCAACCTTGAAGAGAGATCAGTCTTGCCTTTGCCTCTTAACAGAAATAAGTTATGACCCAAGCTACACAGTCGTCTCCCTCAATTCTCTATCTCTCAAAGTGTTCTTTGTGCAGCAAGATTGAAACGGATGGGAGCATTTGCAACAGTCTCCTCCGAGAGAAAAGAATTTTTTTTTCAAAAAAAATTGTGCTCATGATCTATGGAACCATATAGGTTATGTTTTGGATGAAAACATTTGAAAGATAAAATTTAAAAATTTTTCAAAAAAAATAAATTTATTAAATTATATCGTTCACTATTATTAGTCAAAAGAAAAAAAGAAGAAAATATTTGGCCTATGTTAAAACTATTCATCAACCTATTTTATTCTAAAATTATCCTCAATCTAATTAAAAATTCAGCTCACATCCCAACATAAAAACCATCTTCTTCATTCTCTCCTCCTCTCATTCACATCTCTTAGCTAAAAAATGCCATTCTCATTTCTTCTCCTACTTAGAGCTTTTCTTTTCCCATACTGTTTTCTATTTTTTATATATCTTAAGGTCTTTTTAATACAATAATTTTTTTAAAAAAATATTATTTTTTAATTAAATCAAAATTATAGCTTTGAGCTTTGGATATTAGAGATAAATTTAAATTTTTATTCAAAAATCTAAAGAATTTAAGTTGTTCAACTAAATAGAACCTTTTGGGGTAGAGGGAATGGATTGCAAATAAATTAAATAGCAAAAATTTTCAATCCTCTGGTTTTTCGCATTCATAGATATTTTATTTTCTAAATTTAAATAATTTCAGGGTTTCAAGAAATCCTCGTCGCCATAGTTAGTGGTTACCAAACAAATTTGAACCATGACAATTTCCCACATCCTACCAGGCAAGGCCCTGACGGAAGAGACTCGGACTCATAATGAATCAAGCCAATACTGGTTTCTTGTGTAAAGACGGACGTCATGAACAAGGGAGGAGGTTCTCGCATGAGTCGTAATCAGGGACAAACAAAAATCACAATCGATGGAAAACCCGAAGGCGTCACGTATTTCTTATAAAGAGGATGTATCCTGGTGCCATCTTTCGTCCGCACGAATATTTGATTCCTCATATAATAAGCTTGGATTTGTACCGTCTGGTAGTGAGCTTCGTCCGGTCCAATGTCGTCTGTACCATATATATATATATATATATATATATATATATATATTTCAGCAGCTGCTGCTGTCTTCCATAGCCCAGATTCTGGGGGTATCATGGCTTCGTGGTCTGACCACAAATACAAATGAATAATAACCTGACAATGTGAACTATAAATGCACTGGATCTAGGCAAGCTAACAGTAGACACGTCTCAACCGTCATTTGATATATATATATATATATATATATATATATATAGATCTCACTCCATCTAGACGTCACTTCATACATTGGATTCCATCTGCTAGCCGGACAGGGACGATGACGTTCCAACAGTCACGTGCCCTTAATCCCTCAATTGGCTAGACCCCTAGGATTTCTTGCCGAACCTACTAATTTAGAAGCTAGTAGCGATTGGAGGGCTAGAAGAAGCACTTGACAGCTCCCTCTCCCTCTATCCCGTGAGGGTTTCAGACTGGCTGTCTTCAAACAAAGGATCCAATCGGAAGCTGCTATTTATCATCACACCTAATATAATAACTGTCATTTGTCCAATTCAATCTCGGACTAAATTTTAAATTAAAATTCGCTAGTTTCAACTGCGTCATGTTTATGTGTGTGCGTGTGTCTGTGTCTGGAGGAATGATTCGCTGCGAACAAGTAAAGAAAAAGTACCGACCGCCGTCAGTTTACCATCTCACCGAAACATTCCGACCTCTCTCGGTCACTCTTCCAAAATGAAAGTTCAAAAGCAAGTCATATTATAATCATAAAAATAAAGATAGATGTTGACTGTAGAGTAACAGTATTGTTTCCTCAACTTACCCACTCGTTTTACAAAATATTACCTTCTTGGTCATTTTTTTTAAAAAAATTATTATTATTATTATTATTATTATTATTATTTTACTAGATAATATGCAAGATTTGGATGGCGGATCTATTCCAAAATACAGCCCTAAGAAACTAGATTCTCCCTTGAACTCTGAACGGACATCTGCGCCATGTCAATTTAGAGCAGCAGTGCTCGGACGTAAAAGATTGGCCGGAGAAGGATGTGCCTACCAAACCCCTGCCGGCCCTCTGTTGGACGCTTCCCCATCAGAAACTAGATTCCAAGCAGGCCGAGTTTAATGTTTGCAGAATGAATTAATTGACTAAGAGGGATCTAAAAGAAGAATCGATGTTTTTGGAATCCTCTTTTAACCACCATATTATCAGGGTGGAACAGTGAGTTGCATGGTGAAATAACAGAATTTTCATCATCCAATAACAATAACAACAACAACAATTCACCTTAGTATTATCAAGCACCGAGCCAACCGACAGGTGCTGGTTTACCGAACTGGCCCGCGCCCAGGCAGCTCCACTTGGTGGGCCTCGACTCTTTCCCCGTTCACACGCTAGACATCAAACATCATCAAACAAGCATTACCACCCCCCCTCCAATCGCCGCTCCAAATTCTTCACCGCAGGCGAGTGCGACAAAAGAAGAACCAAAAGGACCTCACCGTGGAAAGTCCCCTTCGGGAGTCCAATGGAATAAACCAAGTTCCCCTGAGGAGGAGGAGGAGGAGGAGGAGGAGGAGGTGACAGGAGTCAATAAATCCAGCGAGCCATGCATTATTAGCTCTCAAAATAACTAAATAAATAAATAAAGCAGCAACTCCAGCCACATCCCAATAGGACAAATCCCAGCTGGAAACGAATCACAAGCAAGAGAAAAAATAGAAAAGAATAAGAAAAGAATGCAACTGAGGCAGAGAAAGGACAAGTAGGCGCCCTTTAAAGCCCGTCGGGGCAGTGTTAGGCTTTTCTCGTACAGTCATCCACAAGCCATGATAGGTTCACATCATGGTACATTGAAGGCAAAAAAACAGAGACCACGGGCTACAGTCAACGCCCTGAGCATTCATTCACTGCCCTGACCCTTGCCTCTCCTTGAGCCAGGAAGCTTTATTTTCTTGACCTAAGCCAACGGTTCAAGAGGGCAACCACGGACCCAAAAGTCCAACACAACGACGATCCATATTCATAAAAGAAGGCAGTGTCACGCATAAAAGACAGATAGTATGTGCACCACTTATATAAGTGCTACACGCAACCTTGCAGTGGCTACCCTGAGCCCCTGCTTCCCGTTCTGGTTTTTTGCAATACTCCAGTATATCTACTGGTACACACATAAGGGTATGGTAGAAGCACTCAGCTCCCATAATAGTAGTCGATGGTGGCTGATGGAGGAAAATTGAGATGGGCGGCTGATGGCGGTGGATGATGGGCAGCTGCGACGGTGGCGGCGGTAGAGAATCCTGATGATGCTGCAGAAGAGAACGGCATTGTAGGGCCATGCATTTGCCATGCCCCGTTGGGGAAAGCAGGCAAAATCAGCTCAGACCTCTCTGTGGCTCTTTCCTGCATTCAAATGCCGGAATCAGAACACATTGAAACTTGACACAACTGCCTGGTAACTAAAATTACAAATCAAGGAACCAGCAAGCGCTGGAAATTCAGCAAGCAATGGGGTATCAATGGGTCACATAGAAAGATGGAGTCCATTATTCACTGTCCAGTTGACATGATTCTTAAACCATAGCAGACAAAGGAATGGTTATAATCCCATCTTATTGAAATGAGTCTGAATAAAATAAATATAGGGGAGAAGACTGATCCAAAAGAAAACCCAAAACTTCAATTGAAAGAAACATAGGAAGATGCCAAAGCACATCATCCAGGATTGCCACCACGGCAAGTACTGATGGGAACAGATGGGGTTCATGATGCATTGGTGGAACAGCCATGCAATATGTTCTAAGTCCCCACATTTTCTCATCAATTCTGCTACTCCTGAAGGAGCTTGGAAGAGGCAAAATCAAATTCTGATGCTTTGCTCAGACTTTAATCAGCCTAAATGATATTTTCCAGGCATAAACTCAAAGATTGATAAAAGGATTCAATCAAGACAAGTCGTTATAGAAAAAAAAAAATGAATCAACGTATCTGTTTCCTTGCGGTAGCTTAAATAAAGCACTATGGAAGTTTGGATGACATAAAGATCCTGGAACACAATCTCAAAAAGATTTAGAACGATGATAGAATTCAAATGAAGACACCTTAATGATTAACAAAGGTTTTTCCGCAAATCGTGTCTCCTAGTATGTAGAATATATAGCTACTTAAAGGATTTTAACAGTTGGGGAGCTAAAGCAAGATAAGGGGGTGTTAGCATTCCACAAATTTAGTCCAGTTGGTAGGATAACAGTGAGACCTCAACCACAAACATGAGGAAATTGCAGTGAGAGAAACAGGCATTCTTGGAATTTACCTCAACATGTGGAAAGAAACCAGGGTATAGAGCAGTCCAGGCATTAGGATGCTCAGGTGCCATCAGCAAATGATGGGGATGAGCCAGATGGGATGTCAGCTTGTTGGCCTAAGGCAGCAAAAAAAACGGGGGGCTATGAGCATCACCAATTTTAAACAATAAGCTTTCTGTGCACAAAACAAATCCATCAATAAGACAAATCAATCAAATCAATAGCATAAAGAGAGGAAAAGAAAAAGAAAATCATTACATTTGAAAACACAATACAGGATTCAAAAAAAGGAGACAACAGGAATTTCAATATTGATCATGGATATTGGGCTAGTCATAACTATCAAGATCTCTAGTGGTGCTTCAATGGCATAGGAAATCATGTTACTTTTGCGAGTTCTCATTCTTTTCCAAAAAGAAAGAAAGAAAACTGATTTCATACACAATGGTTCTTGATGTCTCTTAAAAATTCAGAAATCTGGCAAAAACAAGTGATTGGAAACTTAAACCCAGTGGGGTTTCCAAAACTTACAATTTTTCTTCTCCATTTCACCTTAAATGAACATTTAGTTTCAATATCTTCAGCATCCAAATGCAGATATAAATTTTGTTTATTCAACAGAAATCATGACCCAACACTTTTTTGCAATATCTCTAAGAAAAAAAAGCTGGTTAATATGTTAATGGTAAAGAAAATAACGCTTGCAAGTTAAGTGACACTAGATTGCAACATGAAAGAGGTAGAAAGGCGATATCACAGAGCTCAACAAAGGAATGAAAGGAGCTTGCAAACACCGAAAAAATAACAGGACCAATGAGAAATCAGGATAAAACATCAATAATGATGGACTCTCCTATTTTGTAATCACAATTATTTATGAAGGTTAAAATCATAAAGTATGCACATAAAATTTTGCTGGTAAAGATTTGTTACCCTAGAATCCTTGGCATCTGAAGCTTCGAAGGAGCCACAACTGTGTTGGATATCCATCAAGTTATTATCCTTCTGGGGACTATGGACATTGGGTTGAGCTATCCTCAAATCCAAATCAACATTGTCGTCAGCAACTTTAACTGGCAAAAGATCAGTTTGACACAAAGCATTACTTAAAGGTAAAACAAATGTCCTAGAATACCCTGATTTTAATGTAGAAAATGGGGGAAAAAATACAGTTTGGTGAATAATACCTTCATTATCATGTTCAGGAAGTCTCTCCCCTTCATAGGTACTTGGTTCAAAATTTGTGACAGCTTCCCTTCCATTACACTTAATAGCAGCCTTGTCATATGCCCTAATATCCCAGATTTAAAAAAAAGAAAAGAAACAGAAAAAGAAAAAGAAAAAAAAGTCTGTTAGCTGCAAATCATGCCAAGGTTAAGATTCAATTTAGAAAATCATTGCAACAAGGAGATAATTTGTGCTTGGTAATACCTTGCAGCTTCTATTTCGCTGTCAAATAGCCCGAGATATATGTATCTGCATGCATTCGCATTGCTCTCAGTTCAGACAGGTAAAGACTGGTTTCCAAGTTATTTTTTTGGAAAAAATATAAGAAGAATTAAGAGATGACAGGTCTTCTGCCAATCCAGACACACACCAGATATTAGACTTGCCGAACAATTATTCTAAAATTTTATGTTGACTTCTTACGCTAAGTTTTTACCTGACTTCATGAAAATAATCAAACTCTAAAATTCCCAGCAACTTTTGTCAATAATTAACAATTTTGTTTCCAAATATTTCACTGATTATTTTGAAAATTCTCTGGATTCCCTCTTTTCATTTAAGATATACTCATCATCATTTCATTGTTCCTCATTTTCTCCACTTTTTAATGTCTAATGAATTCCTGAGGTTTGTTTTCTTTTTCATTTTTTTTTTCCTCAAGTCATTTATTTCTTCCCTTGGTGAAAGAGACTCAAATTTGTCAATGTAAGCATGGCTTAGAGTGATTGCCTGAAAAGTAGAAACATCGGAACCCACAAATGAAGCCCGCTTGGATATATAATGGAGGAGCAGAGCCTACCCTAGTTCAAGATAATCTTGAAAAGAACAATACACAGTGAGAGAATCTCTTGAGAACATTACACAGTGAGAGAATCTCTTACTTTTTGCCGAGGAACTGGCCCATGCGAGCTTCCCAGCGACCACACTTGTGAAGCGTCACACCTCTGTATTTTGAGCTCCCCCTAGCGAATCCAGTGCTTTGGCGACGAAGTATGTGCACAAATTCTTCTTTGGTCAGATTCCTCATCTGAAATGGAAAGCATCCACAATAAATGATGAGTAGTTATCCAACCAAAACTGATATCAATCAAACTACTTTAATTCATGTATATTCTGTATCAGCAATTACATGTTGCAAATCCTCTTCATAGTCACTGAGATTGAAGTTGATGTCAGCTTCGACTCCACGAAACTTGATGGCAGCCCGATCATATGCCCTGCAATCCCAAACCCAAATCCCAACATAATTCTCCACAGAAAACACTAACGACCAAATCATGATACAAAAAGTCAGCAAATTACGATGGGAAAAAAAAATCAAACCTTGCGGCGGCATGAGCAGTGTCGAAACCTCCTAAATTTCCCATCCAAACGGAGAGAGAAAACAAAGAACATAGTATCAACACATTTTCCTGACATCAAATCAAAAGACTAGCAGAAATGACCTTACCCAAATAGACCTGTTTGCCACAATCCCTGCTTAAGAAAAGCACAATCCAATCAGATAACAAGCAAGAAACAGAGCCAGGGATTGACGAAAGAAGTTGCTAACCATATGTGGGACTCCCATCTCCCCGTCCTCCGGTAGAAGGTGACTCCCCGGTACTGAGAGCTCCGAGACCTCGGCCCCCTCCTGCTTTTCTTCACCTGCTGCTGTGGCTGCAAAACCTTGGCCGCTGCCGAACCAGCCGTATTACCCTGGAGGAAGCTGAGTTCCATCCGTTGAGGGATTGACGGTGCCGATGAAGAAGCCATCGCCGGAGGCTGGCCGCCTTCCAGAACCGCCACCGCTGGAGGGAAGAGCTGCCTCGTAACAAAGCCTGCCTCCCCCGCTACTCCATCTTCCTCCGCCAATTCTTCTTCCACTTCTTCCTCCCCATTTGCCGCCAGGGAGCTCTTGAGGATGCCAAAGTTGAAGCCG
The DNA here is from genome assembly GCA_017589505.3 of Metroxylon sagu. Lineage (NCBI taxonomy): Eukaryota > Viridiplantae > Streptophyta > Magnoliopsida > Arecales > Arecaceae > Metroxylon > Metroxylon sagu. The sequence continues at coordinate 516,387 of JACVBY030000432.1, read as the reverse complement.
CCACCGCCGCCGACGGCAGGGGCGGCGGCGGGGGTCGAGCAGGAGTCATTGTCACCGGCGTTGCTGGATAACTCGGCATTGAGGACGGAGGAATTCGAGGTCCCCGAATCCTCCATCGGCCCGCCGCCAGAGCCCTCCACGACGATCTTCTCCTCCCCGCAAGCGGAGTTCTCGCCGGGTGACGCCACATTGAGATCCAACACCATCCTTTTCTCTCTCAGATCGCTACCGACCCTCCTTCCACGACGCAATTCGACTCCTCGTCTCTTCGAAACCCTCGATTTCCGATCGGGGTTTACCCTCACACGTTCAACAAACAAGAACCACAGCAAAATATGAAACCCTTGAAGCACAAATCATGTATACTCAACCCGAGACGATAGGGGATCCAATGCATTCCCTTCTCGCTCCTCTCCGCCCTGCGCTCCCTCTTTCTCTATTCCACACTACTGGACAGTGACACAGAGAGAAAGCAGAAGGGAGACAAAACCCGAAACCCTCGAGAATGGATCAAAGATCGGCAACTCTGGACCACGAAGAAAACAAAAAGAAAACGCAATCCATGTAAAGCTCGATCTACGAGAAAGCAAGGGGAAACTGGGAGAGAAGTGAGCACAAAGGAACCTGGAATGGTTCTCAGCGGACGCCGGCGAGCAGCGTAGGCTGGTAGCGGAGTCGCCGGCCGAATCCCCACCTCCCGCTGCCGTCCATCGGCTGGAGGATAAGCGTGGGATGCGTCGGTGCAGGAGAGACCGATGTGAGAGAGAGAGAGAGAGAGAGAGAGAAGCTAAAGAAGGGTGGGATGGGACGTGTGAAAGAACCAGTATAAAATAAAATCAATTTGTTTTTAGTGACTGCTGCTTTGGATTAAAAATAGAGGGGAATACGGCCTTCTCGGTTCCTCTGTCGTGCGTTCGACCGCTACGTGCCGGTTCACGGGGACCGGCTTTGAATTTGGCCGCATGGGATCTCCTCCAAGAAATTAAAATTATTATGCGGAAAAATATTTCTAAGAATCGCCGCAACGTAGAGTCTTGACCGGACCGCGGATGAATTGTTCCGCATAGAAAACGTTCGTATGGATGTTAGAAAGATCTAGATGTGAGTTCCGTCGAGTTAAAATATCTAGATTGTCTGATTGAAGGCAGTACGGGGTCCAAAATGGTGGATGTGGACCAATTGTAGCCCAAATCAATCAATCAGGCTTTGCTAAGCGTGGCAATCGGATGGGGCCAACCGGATTGGACGCAGATTGTCAAAATTTTACCAACCTAAATCCCATCTATTTATTTAATAAATATAAAATTTAAAATTTAAAATTTAAAATTATTCATTTTTATTACATAAGTAATTTGATTAATCCATAATAATAAGTTGAATTAAGTTGAAAAAGTTAAACGGATAAGTATTGCCATCTCTGTACAACTATGATATTGATTTGTCAGCAACAATGAATAATCCAAAAGAAAAAAGAGGATGAGATGCAGAAATAGACATCTTAATTCTAAAAATTTATGGCAGTGCATATCTTTTTACTTTAAAAAAAATAAAACTTAGGTGCAAAATACTACATGTACACCGTCTGATTTCATCTTTATTTCTCTTTTTCTTTTCTCTTTCTATCACCATTTGATTTTTAATTACAAACTAACAAGGTGCTTGATAAAGGAGTAGAGAGATAGATCAAATCAAATAATATGCATATATTACATCGTATTTAAGTTTCGACTAAAAAAAATTATAAGCTATCAAATTTAATTTCATTTGCATATATATATATTAATTATATTTGAGAGGATCTGTGTTCGGTTGCAGTTCACTCAACATTTATATGGGAAAGGCTAGCATAATAATCCACTCGTACCTTTAAAAGAATTGCACATAAAAAACTATAGGATTTGAAGTTTTTTAATCCACCCATGAAAAGATTAAAAAAATATATATATATATTCTTTTTAACCACTTGATATGAGTTTCAAAATCATAGGGTGGGATGTTCTTCGTTTAAATTAAATATAAACAAATCAAAGTGGATGCTCGATTCAAAAGTAACTCTCTTGTTTTTTTCTACATGTTTGTATGCAGAGGAACAATTAAAGGGCTCCATTGATAATAAAAGTACATAATATTTCTCTATTCTTCTAATTTTTTCAATGATGATGAGAAGAGAAAAGCAAGGGGACAAAAAAAAAAAATTAGGATTATAGCCTATCAAAGTCATTATAAATTATTTTAGAATTAACAATAACTATCATAAACCACCTTCAACTTGGCACCACTTTCCACCTTATGCATAACATTCGAGACCAAGGCTCGAAGCTTGTGATTGCATCGTCAGTTGGCCACAAGAGGCAGGTGCATGAGACCAAACAAAGAAGATTACCATAAACGCATTCAAACAAATAAATTATTATAAGAAACAACTAATGATGTGCTAAAAATGATTAAAACCATACCATCAAAATGTAAAGCTCACCAACTAATGGCATGCTAAAAATGATTAAAACCATACCATCGAAATGTAAAGCTCACCTTGGTACTGGTAGCAAATGTCGACCATAGCTTTCGGTCTATTTCTTTCTCAATGATACCTCAAATTTAGTTTCATATTGGATGAAAAAAGAAAGTGTTATATACTTATAACTCAAATTCATCTACTATCAAACCAAAATTAGTTTCATATTGTCTGAAAAAAAAAGTGTTATATGCTTATAATTCAAGCCCACCTGCTATCAATTAACTCACTTGTTCCCTAATAAACTATGTAATTGGATAATTGTCGGTCTTAAATAGTTTGTGAAACCAAAACATCATTAAATTGTTTGTGAAACCAGAACATCATTGTGAGACCATAAGCCTAGCTTGGGCCATGAGTGAGATTGGTCTGGATTGATAGCTCAGAAGATGATTATGTATTTGAGTTATAAGCTCATAACACTTAGAACAAAACATCATTAAATAGTTTGTGAAACCAGAACATCATTGCAAGACCATAAGCCTAGCTTGGGCCATGAGTGAGATTGGTCTGGATTGATAGCTCAGAAGATGACCATGTATTTAAGTTATAAGCCCATAACACTTAGAGATCTAGCAATCCTTCCAATAGGTGCACAGAATACTAACGGTTGGTGTGAGGGCCATTTACTTGGATCAAAAAAACAAAATGCCAAGAAAATAGAAAGAAACTCACTTGTTCCCTAATAAACTATGTAATTGAATAATTGTCTCTTCCTCTTCAAATGAAAACCTTTCTCTTTAATACGAGGCCTTAAATAGTTTATGAAACCAAAACATCATTGCGAGACCATAGGCCTAGCTTGGGCCATGAGTGAGTCTGAAGCATGATATTGAGCCGTGAGTTGTGGGCGTGAGCCTGAGCCTAAGGCATCTTTTGGCTTTGTGCTATTAAGTATGAGTTCGAGCCACGGTTCTATGTTGAAAATATTACTGATCTGAGTCATAACCCAACCTGATATGTGGAGGATCATGGTTTCAACTATGATTTGATGCTTTGAGTTCTGCACTGATGATGATAAGAAATATATATATATATATATATATTATATATTAGCTTCTTATAATTTAGGGCATTGTTCAGACCAAGGCCTATTTATGATCAAGGCCCTATCTAGTTTATGGAGTGTGGGCTGTTATTTTAAACCTAAGCATATTATCATGCAATAATTTATTTAATTGCATTATTATTTATTATTTAATGTATATTTTATGATTTGATTATGAATTAACATTTATTGCATGAAATTTATGTGTATATTCTGAAATTTTATTTGATTGCAAAATTATTTTATATCCTGAGAGTTTAAATGCAGTATGTCTTTTTGCTTGCTTATAGCTTATAATTTGTGTACTTTTGGTTATAGAATATGTGCATATAATGAAATAATTATTTGTTAAATTCAAGATCTACAGTGTGAATGCAATGTTTGATATTTTGCGACTCAAAAAAGGTGCATACAAGTTAAGTATTTTATATAAAGAGATCACATGCGTACATCCAACTAAGTATGCTTATTGTTCTGAGCAATATTTGATATCTTATCTCGAGAGAATTTTATATGTTGACATAGGTGTTTGGTTGCTAAAGTAGCTCATCCATTGAGGCTTGTAGAATTTTTCTATATCAGTGTTATGAAATCTTGGGCTACAGTACATAATCATCTGTCCAAAAAGGTTATTTTGTTTTGTAATTTTAGAGGATGGACATAGAGCATTGTGTTAGATGATGTACTGGCTTAGATAATCTATCTGTCTAAAGAAGATAGTTTTTTTAAAGACTAAAGTACTCTCATTATTCGCTTGAGAGATTTCACTAGCATGTTGTATTCTCTGTCCAAAAGGAAATTTATGATGTTGCACGAGGACTCTCTGGATACGTATAGTTAGAAGATATTAAGACTATTTTATTACCCATATGTTGACATATATTGCATTTTATATCTTGAATAGTCTCCTTTAATGTGAATAATAATCATACCATAATTAAGATTTTAACTTATTTTAATTATAAAAGATAGAAAGAGGTCCTATAAAGTTTATCATAAAATTGATCTAACTTTATATAAAAGCAAGCTTCATTAGCCTACTGATGAAAATACTATTGTGCAAAAGGAATTTTATATCAAGTGGGAAAGGTCATATTATTTAAGTTTACATGTATGAAAAGATCTATTTTGAACTTCCTATGAGTAGATTAATTGAAACTAGTAGTGTTAAAGTTTTTTTGGTAATTATAAGATAAAAATATTAAGTACCTAATAAATCTGAGATTGAAAAAATCTCATAAATTTGTTGTTCATTATATCCTCACTTTCTTGTTTATTTGGTTTAAACTAAAACAAAGTTGCCTATATTGTTCTAGATAAAGCTGAGAGTTAATAATAATATTAAAATTAAGGTTAAATTTATGGAGATTCTTAGTTTGAATTTAAAGTTTAGTTTTTAGCTTGTTTTATATTGTCTATAATTTAATTTTTTAATTTGAATAAATAAGAATATTCTTTTCATATTGGAGATAATAAGACTAATTTGGTTTTGAATTATAAATTGTTAGAAATTTTTTTTATATGATTGCTTGTATGGTAACTCAAAGCCTAAGGCTCACGAAAGCATTGCAACTTTGGACCGAACCAGGAACCAAGTTCGAACTAATTTGGGTTACATTTGTGCCTAAAATTAAAGCTAAAAAAAAAAAAAAAAAATTAAGATGAGCTTTAGTTGTTATTTGGTTTGCAATGAGCTCAATTCGAAATTTAAGTTCAAAAAAGATTCAAAGCATTATTCCTTGAATCTAATCCGAATGCAAATATAGCAGACTGGTATTAAATTTTTTTATCAATTATATAACAATAGTCTCATCTGCCTCCTTTCTGTCATGGTCTTTGGCTTTTGGCTTGCTTCCCTTCTTTTCGTCAATCACCAAGCTCTTCCACCAGCTGCCAGAGGCTAACCAACCATTGCGGCGCTCCTGTTTAAGCTCTCCGGTGCCGTATTCCAACCATAATAGCTAATGAAGAAGTGAAAGACTTTTGCGTAGCAGAATTGGTACTGCTTATGTTACCAGTAGCCCTCGCGTTCTGCCTCTTTGTTCACGTTTCATCCGGCAGCCACTCAAAATCATATTTTTGAAATCCAAATCCAACTCAAAACTGTTAAAAACTCATCTCCATCGTCTCTCAATAGAATCAAAATATTCACAAGACTTAACGGATCGAGAATAAAACTCTTTCAAAAGCATCAATGGTAAACTAAACAAAAAAACATGACTCAAACGAAAGATCAATAAGAAAATAAAGCTCCTTCGGTGAGCATAAAATATCTAAAAGAGATTAGATAGTTTTCAATTCTAATCCTTGCAGAACAATTCGCTGCCCATAAGAAAAAGAAGAATTTAATCTACAGCAAAAATAAACACGTAAGCCATTCAATTAAAATAAACCAAGAAAATGCTATAAAATTATATAGCGGTTATTTCTAGCATTGAAATTAGCTTAAATTAACTTAAAATTTTAGCAGCTATTGAAATTAGCTTAGAACACACTTTATAAATGAACATAAGTCTAAGCTCAAAAAAATTAAAAAAAAAAAACAATATAAATCATCAAAACCTTCAATATTTTGAATAAAACAAAAGATTAGGATCGGCTTGATCATCCCAAATGATAAAACTGGACTCCAGCAAATCACTGCGTGAATACAACATTACACAAAGATCAAGAAACAACCAAAACCAGAATAGAGTTCAAAAACCATCTCTAGAATCCAAATAATACTGAAGCTAAAGTACAAATCAAGCACAATCCACTGCATGAATACAACATTACACAAAGATCAAGAAACAACCAAAACCAGATTAGAATTCAAAAACCATCTCTAGAATTCAAATAATACTGAAGCTAAAGTACAAATCAAGCACAATCCCTCGAATTCAAAGAAAAGGCAAGAAAACTAGAAACAAATAATCAACCAATCAAGAACCATATTGAAAACCAAAAGAAAATCGAAATCAAAACCAAAATAGAAACCAAAAACTAAAATAGAAGCATCAACCCTTGTCCAAAGGCCTTGGCTGTGAAGAAGATAGGAGGAAGGTACTCGGTTATTTTTAGTAAGCCCAAAACCTTAATAACCTAGGATTTAGTACGTAGCAGTTTATACAAGCTCTGTTTCTTAATTTTTCGCATATGCTCCATTTAGTAAGGCATAAAATGGGCAAGGATTTTTTTTTTTTTCCAAATAGAAAGCAAAACATTGATTAATGATATTGTAATACTCTAAAAATAATTCCATATTGGATGAAAAAAAATGTATTATGTATCTATAACTCAAATTCATATGCTACAAATTAATTTTCCCTCAAAGTATTAAGGATATATGATTTAAGCTTGCTAACAGATTAATTAAATCAGTAGATAGACTTAGAGCGTTACAAATGGTATCATAGGATACCTGAGTGTGCGGAAGTTGATGGACATGAGGTATCCATAGAACGGTGGTAGAGTCTTGTCATGTCGTGGAGCCATTCTTGTAGCATTAACGATCTAACTCGAAATAAATTATGACTATTTTGTGGCGTGTGGATGTTTCATTATAAGAAGATGAGATTGTAATACTTCAAATATAGCTTTCCCATCGGATTGAAAAAAAAAAAAAAAAGTAATATGTACTTATAACTCAAATTGATTTATTACCAATTAACTTTTATTTAATTTTTTAGAATAAAAAATATTATATATTTGTAATTTAAATTTATTTATTATAAATTAAAAATATGTTTAATTATGTAGTGTTAAAGTGGGTGGCTGAAATCTTTAGAAACTCCACGTAGAACCACATGTTTCAATTATTATTCAACTGCATGAATTCCCTTCCGTCAGAAATTCCTGCAAGGAAGGAAACCACCCGAGGGTCTCAGTTGTAGCTGCGCCAGTGAACTTCCATATATTTTAAATAATATTAGATATTTTTTTGTTTAACAAGTGTTCCTCAACCCAAAGTATAGCGTCTCTTATTTTAAATTTTATTTTTTACCTACCAAAAGATGGGCTCCATTCGCTTGAACAACCCCCTCTCTCTCTCTATATCTCTCTCTCAAAGGCATGCCTAACGCAAGTCTTTGAAATTTTTGGTTGGTGACGTTGAAGCCAATGTCTAATCCACCATGCATCACTTTTCTCCATTGAGATGACATCATCAAGCACCAACCTTGCTCTTAAAATCGAGAATGGATAATAAACATATAATATGCTTATTAAATATATTAACGTACCTCTTTGGTTGTTTTAAATATAATATGAAGCATGGCTAGCCATGGGCTGCATCCCTTTCTCTCACAAGGTTATATAAGGAGAAGAAATAGGAATAAGGCATGCAATAGACCGGATCCCATGGTTCAATAGCAAAAAAAAAAAAAAAAAAATGAAAAAAAATAATTAAAAAATAAATAAGTAAAATTGGATTGGATGGCAACATGCACTTTCTTTTTTTCAAAAAAAAAAAATCATAAGAATCATAAGAGATGACACTTTTATCTTATCATCATTTAACACTTTCTATGCATGCATCATAATTCAATGGACACAACAAATATTTTTTTGATGATCATTTTTTAAAATGACCTACCATATTTATCTCCAATTGTGATAAATAGTTTTAAATCTTCCATTCGAAGGTGATCGGATTGGTTGTCACTTCCATCGTGGTGGCATATATACGAGGCAATGCGTTTGTTCATGCTCTCCTAATTTGTTAACCCTAATTAAATCTTAACTCTTGATTATCTTTCGCGTTATAATCAATTATTGTATAATCAATTAATGTATAATCAATTAATGTATGCCAGTGTGGTCAGCAACATGATTCTAAGGTTTTTTTTAACAAAAAAGAAAGAAAAAATTATATATAAAATCTATATTTTTTTAATCAAATAATAAATATAAAAGAAATTGTAATGCTTCAAATCTATCTATAGACCTAATTAATTCATTAATAGACCAAAACTATATAACTCAAAAACTCGAGTAGAAGTTAATTGATAGTAAGTAAACTTGAGTTATAAGCACATAGCATTTTCTTTTCCATCCAATATGAGACTAAATTTGAGGTATCACAATCTTCTTTTCTTATAATGCGATGTTCTATCCCGAATTGGATCGTTGGTGCTGTAAGGATGGCTCTACGTCATGGTGAAACTCTACCACTATCCCATGCGTAGCCCTTTTCTTATGCTCACTAACTTCTGCATACTTGGATTGGCTCTAGTACTATTTGTAACGCTCCAAGCCCATGACATCGCATTATAAGGAGGAAAAATTATGATACCCTAAATTTAGTCCTATATTAGATGGGAAAGAGAGTTTATGTGCTTATAACTAAAGTACACTTACTATCCATTAACTTTCATTCGAGCTTTTAGGCCATGTAGTTTTGGCTCGCTAATAGAGTTAATTGGCTAGGTAGATGAACTTGGTATGGTATCTTATAATTGCATTTGTTGATTTATCTATGATATACGAATGATAATTAATCAAATGGTATGATGTCTCTGCGATTGCCTCTATGTTATATAAATGGATTTTTTAGTGAAATTACAATTGTTTCAAGATTCTCTTGCATCGTTCTCTAGTCTACTATTATATCACTAGCATTTCTTTTACGTTTTGGCGCTAAAGTTACAAGATCTACGACATTTTTAGATATTTTATTAAGATATTTTTTTTAAATTATAAAAATGATATGTGCACATATGCTATATTTTAATCAGAGTAATTTATTGAAGGCACAACTAAGAAATATTGGAGGTTGACCAATAATAGGGTGCAACAATACTTGGATGAAGGTTAATTAGGAAGAGAAATCGAAAAGGAAAGAGAAAAGTATTAAAAACCCTTTTTTGGGATGGAGGAAAAAAAAGAAGGAGAGGGCAACGAAGGTCACTCATCCCTTTTCATTTCTTTTGAAAAAATTAAATTTTTGTACCTTCAAAATTTAGTGGTAAAGAAAAAGAGGTGAATAGGTTTATAATTTTTATTACATATTTTTAATTTAATCCTTACAAATTAACTGAAAATTATATTTATGATTTTATAAATATAATTTTTATCTATATTTCTTCATCACTTTTATCTAAACAAGGTTAATATAAATTAGCCTTTTTTGTTTTTTCTTTCTTTTCAAACGAGGAGAGGGTAACAATCCTTTCTTTCTTTATCTTTCTCTTCTTATCCACTTTTTATCCTTCATTCCTTCCTTTCCAAAGGTCCAAATAAATCCTACTTAAGAAAAAATGAATAAGAAAATGAGGATAAAGCGAAGAAATATAACCCCATAAGCTTGCTTGAAAGCCTTAATGAGCAAAACGGGAAGGAAATAATTACTCTTAACTAGAGGGTAAAAATTGTTACCCCAATTTGAGGGTTAACGCATTGGAAGGAAAGAGATGAGAGCTATTATATAACTCTTGGTATAATTACCTTTATTCCCCTCTCCTTCACCCTCTAATGAAACAAGGAAGATGCAATTACTCTCTTTTCTCTCCTCTATTTTATTAGAACATAAAACAATAGGAGAATAATTACCTTTCCCTTACTTTACTTTTTTCTTTTCTTTTTCTTACTTCCATTATCCTTCATTTCTCTCTCCTTCAAACTCACAAATAAATAGTTAAGTATAAAAATTAGTTTTATTTATAAGATGAGCGGTCATAAGTAAGTCTATATTTATCTTGCTCAAAATATAATGCCATCATCTATTCTATCTCATCCCTTTATCATTTTAGAAAATAATATCTATATGAATTTCGAAGCCACCCTATATTTTATGAATTTAAGCTTGGCTACATCTAAATGTAATCAAATCTATCATTCTCTCTATAAATATATATATTTACAGTATATATATATATATATTTGCAAAAAAGCTTTTGACTAAAGCTAGGTATATTTTACTTTATTTTTTTTATTTTAACTTATTAACATGCTTTAATTGTTTATTTCTCTCTCTCTCTCTTTTCCTGTACGTCTAGATTTTTGAGTCTTCATAAGTAATTTATATTTTCAAAAAAAAAAAAAGTACATGATGATATGGTGATATATTTCTTTTTTGGTCAACGAACATTTATCTTACTTTGTTCTTTTATATATACCACAATGAACCAATTTTTTTTTTTTTTTTGTTACTTGCTATCAAGGATGGCACCATCTTAGCATGATTTTGTTGAGGGATGAGTGCATCTCATCCAAATTTCTCCTTTGCTGCATGTATTTTAGTTATCTTATTATTATTATTATTATTATTTTAATTGAAAATTAATAATTTTAATATATTTCAATTTAATAATACAGGATTTTAAAAAAATAAATTTATATATATATTTTTTTCATCTATTTTAACCATGGGTATATCTAGTTTTTTACAATGGTGAAATTTATTCGCATGAGCCATCCAGATACTCTAATCATGCAAGCAAGCCCACTCATTTTGAGGGCCCCATCGAAGCAACACGAAGGCATCCATCCGTCTTCCTGCAATAAAGCGTGGCGCAAATAATTTTTATAACCACGTGCGTTCGCCTGAGGTGGTGGCCGCCCAGCTCCCTACGTCCACACGCGCGGCACGTAGGTTCCCTTTTTGGGGCCGCACGAACGCCGGTTTCACGCGGGGAAGCGAAACGGCTACGGGGAAACGCGGCGGCCAAGCGGGGGCAGAATCGGAAACGTGGCATTGCTAATGGCACGTCGCGTAATTTCTCGGAAACCACGAGGGCGGTTGTCGGTTTGGGCGATTATTAAATCGACAGCGTCTCATAAAACGGCAGCGACGCAACGATCCAGAAGGGGAAGGGTTTGGTTCGTTCTCGACCCCTGGTTTCTTCCCGTTTCTCGCCGAGCGCTCTCTCGCCTCCTTCTTCCCCACTTTCTCACCTCCGATTCAAGCTCGCCTTCGCGATCCCATCCACCCAATGTAAGTCTCCATCTCTCCCCGATCTAGTGATCTTTTATTCATTTTGATTCTGGCAGAGCAAGGGTAATTTTTGATCTTTTTTTTTTTTTTTGCTATGATATTTATTGATCTATTAAAAATTGCGGATGCTAAGGTGCATGGATGTGATTTTTCTTGGATTGTCTTTGTTTATGGGATCTGGATTTTAGATGGTGGTTTTCGTGTGGGGATCTTGAAATCTTTCGATAGGGAATGTCGTGGAGATCTCCGGATTTTGGTGGAAGGGGAAACTAATAGGGGGATCTTTTAGAATTTAGGTTTGTGTGCGATGTGATTAGGTGGGAGACGAAGAGTGGAGGAATTGTGGGGAGAAAAATAGGGTTTTTTAGGTTTTGTATTTGGGACTACTACGGGGAGTATCTTGAGCTAATCCTGATAATTTATGGGGCTCTGAGGGTAACTATGTTGATAGGGATTTTGTTCTCGATTGGATTTGGAAACCAGTTCAGTGAACTGTGAGTTCTGTTTCGGGGATATTTTAATAATCTGTCTATTTCTTGATTGAATCTTAATTCTTAACCATGTCTGAAGGGCAACCATGAGTGACGATGGAGAAAGGACGTGCCCTCTGTGTGCTGAGGAGATGGACCTGACCGATCAGCAGCTGAAGCCATGCAAATGCGGATATGAGGTATGAGTGCCTTCGGTTATGAGAAACAGTATCCAGGCGCTGTGTGATTTGAGCTTTATATTGCTTTATATTTGTTTTGTTTGTCAAAAACTCAGTTTGGTGTTAGGTGAGAATGCATGAATTCTTGGTCCATACTAGCTGAAGAGAGTCTAGGGTTGGAAACCTCTGATTTGGTTGTTGTATTGTTTTATAGATCTGTGTTTGGTGTTGGCATCATATAATGGATATGGCTGAGAAGGAAGAAACAGAAGGGCGATGTCCAGCATGCCGGACACCTTATGACAAGGAAAGAATTGTTGGAATGGCTGCCAATTGTGAAAGGTTTCTGTCTTCTTAGACTACTAATTCCATTATTTTTATCAGTTTGAATGCTTTCATGATTGCAATGAGAGTTAATTTTATATTTTTCTTCGGGGCAGGGTGGTAGCTGAGATTAATGCTGAGAAGAAACAAAAGTCTCAAAAGGCAAAGCCTAAAGCATCGACAGAAGCTAGGAAGCATCTTAGCAGTGTTAGAGTGATACAACGGAACCTTGTGTATATAATTGGACTACCTTCTAACTTATGTGATGAAAGTGTGCGTATAATGTCCATAACAAGCTGTTTTTATGAACGTTAATTTTGGTCTCTCATCTTTGCAAAAGCTCACTTGTGTTATTGCCAGATACTTGAGCGCAGGGAGTACTTTGGCCAGTATGGGAAAGTTCTAAAAGTATCAATTTCTCGCCCATCCAGTGCTGCAGCACAGCAAGCATCAAATAACAACACATTTAGTGTGTAAGTTTTATTGTTGCAATTCACTCATGTCATCATCTAGTTTCTTAGGACATACGGCATTGCTTAGACACAGTAGGCTTACCGTATCTCGCTGCCCCACCCATGCAAAAGAAAAGAAAAGAACAGAGTGGTGGAAAATTTTATGCAATAAGTAATCAGATTGATCTGTAGGTTGGTATACTTCGTGATCATAATTTTCTTGATTATCTTTTTTTTTTTTTAATCATTGCCCATTTAACCAATTATGTAATCTGAAGTTTCTGTCTCTTGGAAAGCAATATCTTAATGCTGTTTTTCCATTTGCTTTAACTTTTAAGTATTAAAGGCTCTTGAACAAAAAAAAAAAAGAAAAAGAAAGTATATGTTCAGAATATTGCTTGTTCAAATTTCAAGCTCTTGACTAATCTAATTTAAAAGGTTTCTTGGATTCTTTTAGCATCAATTTGTTGCTCATATGTTTCTTTATGTACGCTGGGACATCTTGATTGAGTGTCAGTGAATATGCAGTGGTTGTTTGCAAAATTTTAGATGTATATAAAATGTAGAGCATATATTTGTATGCTTTTTGGTTACATGATGTTCCTTAGCTTTAAGGAGTCCCAACAAATAAGAAAGTTTGGGGAGTTTTGAAACTGGATTGGTCTGCACCTGTTAGTGTGTTATCATGTTCATAGTTTGATGTGTCTGATATCAATGCATCACTTAACTCTCAGTTTTTATGATGGATTAGTATTTGAGCGTGCACATTTTTTTGTTCTCGGTAGGGAAGCTATAAACTCCACTTTGCTACATTCCCAATCTCTTTTGATTATGTCTCTCTTTTTCCAGTTTTGTTATGTACTTATTTTATAAATATCTAGAGTATCATTAAATGATTTCTGAGGTTTAGATGTTATATCTGTAGAATTGCTTGGAGTTCTCTTCAGGTCAACAGTACATCCTCACCTGTCCATGTTAAATGGACTTGATTTTTTGATGGGATAATTATCTGGATAGGCCTGGGAACATGTTGGCCTGTAAGCATGAATAGATGCAGATCATATTAAACAGGGCTAGCCAAAAGATGTTTGTAATCAACAAAGTGATACAAATATGTGATAATAAATCATATGTGGGGTGCTAAGGCTTGCTCTTAGCAGACTATCAGGGAACTCTTGAAAAGCTCGCCAACATGATTATTTTTTTTTTAGTAATGCTATATATGTCTGCCAAATCTTTAACCCGTGAACATTTGTTAAGGATGACCTGTAAGGCTGTGGCAAATACAATGATTAACCTGACAATTTCATAGTCGTTACAAAGGATAAGAGTGAAGCGGCTTAGCTAATGATAACTAAGATATGTGGGCATGATAACTGCAACATCCAAACCTTCCCTTCTATATATTCTGTCTCGGTTGATGAAATTTCAGATACCAGAATTAACATTGGCAGGACCTGTCTAATCTATAATTTTGCAATTGTGGAAAACAAGCATTGCATTTCAATGAGCTTGTGAATTCCAATACGTTTAAATGGCAAGAATGATAGCAATTGGGCTTAATGAGGAAAGAGTTTAAGAAGTTGCATCTCTAAAGGGGATTCAGATGCTTCTTGATCACATTTGATATCCTCAGTTTACTAACAATGTTTCAAGATTTCTTTGGGTTGGGACTCCTATTAATAATTTGGGTGATGCCATACTGCTGTAAATTAATAATGAATTGATCAACACCTCCATCTACCTTCTTCATACATGAGGCCTATGAATGGTGAGGTACACAATGGGGGATAGCCCTCCTCCAAATACTCCTTAACCCCAAACCTTGGTGAATGTAGGATCTAAACCCAATTCTATTGGTACAATCACCAAGAGACTCTACCAACTTGATCAGCTAGCATCTCCTTTTACTCAATCACTGTATAAAGTTAACAAGGGGTGCGCTGTTCTTAAGGCTCATGCCTTTGTTAGGTTTTGGGCAATTGCGCCCCCCCTTCCCCCCAAAACCAAAAATAAGAAAAAAGGAGGGCGATTATTAAATTATGGGGTCAATTTGTAAAAGTAAAGAAATTATTATGGTCAAGTATGATATTTAAAAATTTATTTGCAAGTCAAAAATAAATATTGATTGCTTGGTTTGTTGCCGTCTTGACTAAAGGTCCTAGCTTCACCACCGGTTAGATATATGCCTTCTTACCCCCATGTGTGGACTTGATCATTGCATAAAATTTACAGGGACAAATGAATTATAAAAAGGGCATCCCAATACACTGAAAGTCTGGATCAACCTTTGCCATTGAACTAATTATATTTATTTAAAAAATTAATTCAGGTTAAGGTTAGATTTAGTTTGAATGAGTTGGATATTAACTGATCTTATATGACCACTTCATTAGCGCTGGCATGAATCTTATCCCAATGTGGATGCATTGGTGTTGGGGGGGGTCTATTTACTTTCCATGGCAATTTAGCTGGCATGATTGCATTTTTCTTTTCTTTTCTTTTTAGTTCAGTAGTTTTGGTGGCATTAAAATTGATGGTTAGCCATTGAATATACTTCAGACCTGATGCTTTCTATTCAATTGGTGCTAATGGGGGAGGAAATGATGGTAAGTCATTGGCTTTAGGGTATATCAAAAGGAAATGCATTTCTTATGAGTATGTAGGTATGTTGAGAATGCTGTTTTCTTCCAGAGTAATCTAAAAGTGATAGCTATCGAACTAGGGCTAGAAGTGGGCTCGGGCTGGCCTACTAGCCATCGGGTCGGTTTGACTTTAGATCGGGCTATGTGTGAGGCACAAACTAATTTGGATCGAGTTTGGGCTTAAAGTTAGAGTCCAAAAAAAATTTCAGACTGGGCTCAGGCCGTTACTTAGCTCCGCCTAAACCTAGCCTGAAGCCAAAGTGTGAAGAAGGCCGAAGCATTATCTCTTTTTTAGGCCCAAATCCAATTTTTAAACTTTAAAATGCTTGTGAATTGCGTGAGAATAGCTCTCCATAATAGCAAATTTTCTTGAGTGCTAAGGTGCAACTATTTTAGATGTTGCTTGTTTTTATTTAAGCACTTAAAAATTGAAAATTAACTTTATTAGTTTAGTTTTTGGTCCAAATGGGTTGTTGCAGGTTGGCTCGATTGAATTTTGGGTTGGGCCTGGGCTTAGGTTGGGCTCAGGCCTAATTTTTGAAAACAATTTTGACCCTAAGCCTGGCCCGAAGCCCTAAAAATTTTTGGGTTGGGCTTGGGCTAGGTGTGGCCCGACCCACCTATTGGGATTTTCTTCAATGGAGAAAGAAGACCTTCTCAAGGGTTCCCTTTCTTTGTGGCAACCAAGTTGATTGCTGAAGGGGTGGTGGGTGGGTATCTGGTGCAGGATTGACGGGTGGATATGTTTGTGGTGTGAAGT
Source organism: Metroxylon sagu (assembly GCA_017589505.3). Taxonomy (NCBI): domain Eukaryota; kingdom Viridiplantae; phylum Streptophyta; class Magnoliopsida; order Arecales; family Arecaceae; genus Metroxylon; species Metroxylon sagu. The sequence continues at coordinate 500,079 of JACVBY030000432.1, read as the reverse complement.
TGCAAGAATGAAGATAGTTTGAATCCTACCTTAATGATGTAGCGGTGGAAGTTGATTCAGGTTAACAGAGTAGTTATCTGATGTGGCAGAAAGTTGCTTAGGTGGATGTGAGTATGAAAGTATCGTGAAGTGTTAAGATTGTGTAAGCGTATAAGAATAGCAGCACGACAACATAAACTATTGTTTTGAACTGTAGAAGGTGACCACAGATAAAAGAATTATGAAGTGGTACATACAGAAACTCCAGCGAAAAATATTTTAATAAGTACATGTCCTAATTGTAAAGTTTGAATATGAACTTGATTGAGGACATTGTCCTTAAAACTGTTTGTATCAGACTAGAGGGCAAAGACCTTTTCCTTTATAAGCCAAACACCATTTAACTGATGCTATTCTGAACCAATGCTTGTACTTCAGTCATGTAGTTTTTTTTTTCTCCATATTTTTTATTTTTAAATATATGACCCAATGCAGTTTCTTTGTTTGGTTTATTGGAATGAAGTATTTATGTCTTTCACTGGTTTGGACTGTTTATATATGCTGTGATTGGATCAGGTACATAACATATGCTAGAGAGGAGGAAGCAGTTCGGTGTATTCAAGCTGTGCACAATTTTGTCTTGGAAGGTAAATCTTTGAGGTGAGCATGTGACATGCCTTCTTATTTGCTAGGTGATCATGTTCTTGCATTTATCATTTCTGTGACATTGGAGTTTACAAATGCAGAGCTTGCTTTGGTACAACAAAGTATTGCCATGCGTGGTTGAGAAATATGGTATGGAGTGTGGTTTGTTTGGATACTGTTTCATTACTCTTAAGAATTTTAATATTAGCTATTGGTGATCCTGGATTTTATATTCGTTCAATTCACTTTCAGTAGTTTGTTAATTGATCCAGACCTGCAGCAATCCAGATTGTCTATATTTGCATGACATTGGTAGCCAAGAGGATAGCTTCACTAAAGATGAGATAATTTCAGCTTATACAAGGTATATGTTATTATATTGTCTTTGTGTAGCACTTCACAGTTTCTTTAGCAGACACAGATGTGGTTAATTACTTCCATTTATCATATTTTATTATATCATCTGTGTAGCACTTCACAGTTTCTTTAGTGGACACAGATGTGGTTAATTACCACCATTTATCACTATGTGTTGAACATGAAAGTTGAGATATTCTGTTGTGGATAATCCTATCATCAATAATGCAGTCATCCTGGACATGCTTGAAGGTTTGACTTTGTGTTCAGCATTCCTCATAATTGCTATGGCATATATGCTGAATCTTTGCCATATTTAGTGGTCTTATATTTTTTGTTGAGCAATACATAATTTAGAATGTTCAGTAGCAAAAAAAGCCTGCAAGAGCATTCTTTTTATGGCAAGCATTTGCTCATGCATTCTTTGCCACTACTTTAATAGCTACCCTATGCTGATGTGATGATCTATTGTATGTAATTGAATCGTGGCTTTTATATCTATTTCTCTGTGTGGATACTTATGCTGCATAGAGACTGAAACTTAAGTCACCCTTGTTTGGTCTGGGAACAGTTATATGCAGTTTGAGAGGAGTCATTTGAATAACCGAGGGCCAAAACAAAAGGTTGAATCAGATTTAAACTATTCTTCTCTTTTGCTATACCTTTATCTGTTTAAGTGGAATAAGTGAGCAAACATTTTTTTGGACCCTTTTGCCCTTATAACTCTATCCCAGAGCAGAAATGGCCTTGTGATGCATTGGAGCTGGGTAAAGTGAAATTAAAAAACCTTTTTTTGGGGGGGGGGGGATGTTCTGGTTTATTCTGCACGATCCCCAAACTGAACAAAGTTTTTGAGTAGATATATATTCATGCATGATCCTGTTGAATATGCATTGATCTTGAAAATGCTTGATAGCTTTTGTTCCTTAATTCATGGGTCATGCATGTGTAACATCTTATCCACGTTACTTGTTTGATGTTATCATCTATTAGTACATGGGGATTTTTTTAGAAAAGATGGATGAGAGGATATTTTGTGTTCCTTATGTATATTTGTCTATGCGCTAATATGATAATTTAAACAACACCGACAATTATCGAGGCTCCAAAGTTCCATGCTTAGGGAGATTGATGTAGAGCAAGCACTGTACTTCCATACACTTATGTCAATTGTTTTCCGGTAAGCTACCTTACATATATCCTGACCATATTATGTAGACTGGAAGGTGATTGAATCAGAGCTCCATTGTTTCATTCAAGTGGTTCCTGCTACACATGAAGGATACTTTTGCTCCAATTTCATGAATTTTTTATTTTGGCTAGCCGTCGACCATCATGAAGCACTTTCAGATCATAGAATTATGTTGGCATGGGAATTATTCTATCATACATTGTTTCAGTGTTTTGAGTTGGGAAAAGATCTCATCTAAGGATAATATCAATTACGATTTTGGGTGGTGGGATTAGATTGGAGGGTCACTGGTGCATGTGTTCATGCGCTTGTAAGAATTTGATCTTGATATGTTTGATGTGGTGGTGAGATTAAATTGGATGGTTGCTGGTGCACAAATTCATGTGTGCTTGTGAGAACTTGATATGTTTGATGGCGTGATTTGAGCCCAACAAATCTTGGAAAGAACACTAAGGTGGATGCATTGCATTGGCAGACTGAATTTGATGGCCATATTGGTGCCAGACTTTCTTCACTAATGATGCATTAGGATATTTCATTTTAGGCTAAAATATACTTTTGGTTCTCAAAATTTTAATTGTTACGGTTTAGTCCCTCATGTTTCAAAAATGTTGCATTCTTAATGTACTATTATATAAGTTCAGTTAAAATTGATGAAATACCTGATGTATCACCTTGATATGAACATATGGACTATCACTTATCCTACATGGTGAGTTATTGGGAGATCAAGTGATGGTCCATGTGTTTGCATTAGATTGACACGTCAGCTGTTTTGTCTATTTTAATTGATCTCATGTAATGAGACGTTAGGAATGCAGCATTCTTGAAACATAAGGGACCAAACTATAACAACTAAAAGTTTGGGAACCAAGATGAATTTTGAGTTTGAGGACCAAAAGTATATTTTCGCTTTGATTTTATTTTATTTTATTTATTTTGTGTGTGTGTGTGTGTGTTGGGGGTGGGGGGGAGGGCGGGTTGGTGTAGGCAATAAAGTATGTTGAATTAGCGGGATTGACTTTCATGTCTTCTTACAGATGGAAGTGTGGCGTGCTGTTGTGGCATCATCATGTCTTTGAGTGATTCCACTTTATTATTATATCAATTGCCACAAAATGTTCTTGAATACATTCTCTTATGAATTAAACATATCTATCTGATTCAATTTGAGACTGCAAATACCAAGACATCGTCTTTATTCACAAGATCGAGGAAGTCTAAAGGTCAGTGTAATTTAAATGCCATGTAACTCATTGGATTACAATTGTTTTCCTTGTCAGCCTTTTATGAATTGTAGTTGGCTTGATTCACACAAATTTGCATGTGGTTACTGCAGTTGCGGAGAGAATAGGAGCCTATACTTTTGACCTTATCCTGTAGCATGCATGTGAACACTTCTGAAATCAATAAGGAGACAGTGAGTCCTCCTAATTGAAAGAATTGCAAGGGTTACTAGTTTGCAGTGTAATCTATTTCCATGTCATTATCTATTTGTTATTATGTTCTGGCATAGGTTGCAACATCACAAATAAATATTATTTTTTCTTGGCATAAATAATTACCTGCTCAGGCAACTGTTTGTGGCTTATTTTTGCTTCATCTAATGGTTTGATTTACATCTGACATGGTTCAATAGGAGTAGGGTCCCACAAATTGCTTCAAATAATTCACAACGGCGCTCAGGGAATGTGTTGCCTCCTCCAGCAGATGATTTCTCTAGCAGTGGGACAGTTACAGGCAAACAAGCAGTCAAGAGTGTCTCAAATGTATATTCTCATGTAGATTTTTGTGTTTGAGCTTGCATTGAATTGCTGTTCTTGTTTTTTTGATTTGAAATTATTAACATTGGTGCTGGTTTTGTTCTATACTTCTGCTGTTATTTTCTTGTGTTATCTGAACTTTTTTTTTTTTTTGGGTACAGAATGCTCCAAGCCCTGCCAAAGGTTCTCCTCCTAATAGTAGTGGAAAGCCCACTATTTTACCAGCTGCTGCTTCATGGTATGTTGCTTCCCATTCTCATTCTTCTGTTTTATCCCACCAAAAGTCATTACTGCTAAAACATCTGACATGTTGCAGGGGACTTAGAAGTTCAAGCTGCCGAACTCTGGCTGTAAGTGCAGCATGCTCACAGACGCCTGTTAAGCAGAAAGTAGAAACATTAAATAGTACAACCTTGCTCTCTTCAATGACTGCAAGCACAAAACAGTCTTCTGCATGGCATGATGATGTGGTTACAACATCAAAGATGCCAGAAAGAAGGTGTATAATGCCCATGAATGGCATATCTAAACCCTCAGAACCATCAAAACCTAGTACTGGGATGGACTGCCAAACAGTTATGTCATCAGAAGCTCTTACAGATGCAGATTGTTTTTCTGTACCTTCTGCATGGAATGATGATGTGATTATAATATCTAAGACATCAGAGCCTTTCATATCTGCTAATGGCAAGGAGTGCTGGACATCTGGATCAGACTTGTCACCTGATGATGCATTGGACACGTCTCGTACTTTTCAAGATTCTGTTAGTTGCTTATCTAGACTTCTAGCCCCTGAAGCTGAAGACAAGGGGAGAGACATCAATCTTGCTGGGGCCAACACAAAATCAATGAACCACCTGTCCAAAAGTGTAGATAGGCAATCTTCTAGTGTTGACGAAGCTGCAAAAGGTGGTGTAACTGTGAATGGAAACATAGAAGGTTTATGTTTGGATTTGTCTTCGGTGAGTATTGATAACCATCCTGGGCTTGGTCAGTCAAGCATGGACCAACATCAGACTTCAAAGTCTAATCTGTCTTCAAGGCCTCAACAAGGTCAACCTGAACAAATGGTTGAACATTTATCTTCAGAGGCACTGAGCAGGGCCTCTTCATTGCCTGAGACACATTTTTCAAATGAATTACTTGAGTGGGATCTGGAGCCGCGAAAGCAAGGTTTTATGTCTACAGGAATTGAGAGGGAGGATGATGTCAATAATCGACCATCATGTTCACCTTATCTAAATCCACCCAAGAGTGCAAATCAATCTAGTTATAGTTCTTGGAATAATGGTGTTGGAATCAAGCACCCATTATATGCTGGTGATAGTAAAAGTGTGGAGACAAAGGTAGATGTGTCCTCATTTGTATTAAGAGAAAATGAATCTGCGTTATGCAATGGGCACAAAGAGGATGAGCCAAGCAGTTTGTCTAACAGTGGGAAGGTTTTTGAAAGTCCCGAGATGAACTGCTCTGAAGAAAGGTTAAAATGTCTAGGAAAAACCGATGCTGTAGCTAATTCTGACAAAACAAGTTTAGATATGGGTGAGAGCAGCATCATTTCAGATATATTGTCGCTAGATTTTGATCCATGGGATGACTCATCCTCAGCAAACAATTTTGCTAGACTACTTGGTGAAACTGACAAGCAACATGGGTCGTTTAAATTATCGAGTTCATGGAAATCACAAAATAGCAATCAATCCAGGTTCTCATTTGCAAGGCAAGAAAGTCAAGCAAGCAGTCTAGAGGCTTCTCTTAGAGACAGTGGTAATGCACAGAAATTATGCTCATCTTTGCAGGATGCTTTTGGAGATGGTTTCCAAAGCGGGCTTCAATTCAATAATTTTGAGGGTCCCTATGCAGTCTTCAACAGCAATCCAGTTGCTTCCTGTGACAGACTTGTTGGTGAGTTTTCGTTATTAATTTCAAAAAAGGAGATTTATCATGGTTGAACTGATTGTTTCTCGTCAATTGTTCAGTCATTTTGATTATCTTGCCACCTGCTGTTTCTCTTGATTCCTTTTGTTTTAATATTTAGGTTTTGTGTACTTAATTTCATCTTTGAATGTGATTCTATAATTTTGTATAGATGTTTTAACACCTGCTGTTTCTTTTTGTTTTAATATTTATGAGTATTGCATGCATAGTTTCATCTTTTTACATGATTCTATATTTTTGTTTTGATACTTTTAACTAATCATTGTTACTGGATGGTGCATTAATAGAGAGACACATGATATTTTGCATCCAAACTCCAAACTAGTGTGGGATTTTTGATGCGCGCATTGATAGTTGTTGGTTTTAGTGGGTTCTGATACAATGTTATTTTTCTCACTTTTTGGACCTAATATATGTAGGCAAACGGTAGTTGTAATTTAAAGCGGCTATAAATTGTGAGTAGTCATGGAGCATGAAAGGTATTTGTTTATTCATAGTTATTTTTCATCGCATTGACTTTGATTTCTGACAAAACAAGTCATGGGCCCAACTGTATCATCAAGTGCATTGTGAAATGAAGCTGAAGGATAAAAAGTTAGTGGATATATGGTAACGCTCATTTATTGGGCCCCATGCCTCTCACTAGCTAGATCATGTGTTGCTAGTGCGAACTATTAGCAGCATAATATCCATCATTCCCTCCATGAAATCTCATTTCCCCTTCCACACACCCTCCAACTTCCATTCTGACCTTGGACATGCGTGGCTTGCATTCCACCACCTCCTCTTTTGAGCTTTTATCAACTTGTCATGATATCTTGCTTTATGCTTCGGCTGATTTCCATCTTTGTTAAACCGCAGATAAATAATCTTGTGCTGTTTTTAAATGTGTGGGACCTCAGGTTGATCATGACATCTATTTTTGGTCCCTCACTTCTCAATCTTCTGTCATTTGCTTCTTTCTTTTTGGTTTGGATGTAATTCATTGCTGTGATCATCTTGTAACTAGCTACAAGAAGTTAATTTAACACAATGAAATGCTTTGCATGGGTTGGTGTGATATTTTTGAAGGTCCATGTATTTTGTGGAATGTGAGGGTTCAGCTGTTTCTGGCTTGGTTTCATTTCTTTTAATATTTCAAATGATTTGCTATTAGTTCTCTTTGTCAATTTTAATTTTGTTTTGAGTTGGTTAGTTGCTTTATTGACATGTTATATGTAGTGTGTGTGTTAGTGTGGAAATATTATATTTTGGAATTTACTCATATTCTTTTTATTTTTTGCTTGAGAGATTTTGTTTGTAATGATTTAGGTTTAGAGGTTTTAGGTGGGAACAGAAACTTCTCTGACAATTTTGGTACATCTTGTTACAAAAGAGTAAGACTAGTAAATTTAATGTTTTCCTGGATTTATTTGCAAAGTGGTTATTTCGTGGGCTTTGCTGTAAGTTTAGGATTTCTATCAGTTGAACACTGCTGTTTAGATTGGAGCAAGAAGCAAAACTGAATTGATTTTGCTGGATGACATATGTAGAAAAATTATGATATCTAGATTGTAGAAACAGGGTTTTGTGAAACCATGTGACAGGTTTGGTTCTATTTTCCCTTCCCATCCTTTTCTTTTTCTTGCAGTTGCTTTGTGCCTATTATCAGATATATTTGCATGCTAGCATATTAGTTTACGAGCCATGTTAGGGCCTTCTTGTGCATTTAACCTTGCAATCATGGGTTCACACCTTGCTCTAATATGGTTTAGGGCTGCTGATGTAGAAATCAGAGAAATGTAACAGGCTAAGCCATTTGAATTTGCTATGTTACAATGAGCCATTTCAACATTTATGCTCTCAACTTTCGTACACAGCATTGACTCAGGTCCAGATACATGTTTAACATGCCTTTTTAATTTAGGAATGGATGGTTAGCCATGTATAAATGGGTACATCTTTTGCTTATTTCCTGATGGGTGGAACAACTCCAATCTGAAATTTATGCAGTTCGTTTGTCTGATAGATCCTTGCTAGTACTTTCATTAGCTTGGCTGGGTCAACCCTCAATGGAATTGGATGTATTCGAGCCTAAACTGATGGTAGTCAACATTTCAAAATTTTTGCTAATGATGTTGTATCTTAATTGTCAGGAGAAAAAGATATATGAATAATGGTAACCAGTTTTAGGCATCAAACTATAATTAAAGTGGTAGAAACTATAAATCGAGCAAAAGTCATTACTTATGCTGTAAGCATGGCTGTTACAGTCAAAAACATGACCAAGACCACCCAAACTCTTCTTCAGCTTGTTTCCAACTCTCAATAACCAGGTTGATTAAGAGCTGGATTTTGCTTGTGAGCCCAAACCAGGACTTATACTTTCAGCTCAAGACAACCGAGAAATGTGATGAGTTTGAGCTATAGGTTGTTTCATTGGTTGTTTTGAATGACCATTTCTTTGTCTTTTTGGAATATCTTGTGCTTAGATCTGAATATGTTGTATTATAGTGTAGCTAACCCTTCTGGCATATGGACATTATCTTTCCTGATATTTGCATCTTATCATTGTTTATGGATTTTTGATGCCTTGACCTATTTGTTATGTGGACATTATCATGCTTGATGGTTGTATGTTGTCCTTTTATAAGGATTTATGATTCATTGCTTTATAGTTATGCATGCTCTCTTAATGCATTTTATCATCTTGTCCTTCGAAGGTGTTTCAAGGGCTAAAATATCAGCTCCCCCTGGATTTTCATCGCCAAGTAGAGCTCCCCCTCCAGGCTTTTCTTCTCAAGATAGACTCAGCCAGGCTTATGATACAACATACTCTGGTTTGTCCACTTTCTTTTGGAAAATGCTTTGGGGCATCTGTTGGTGCACACGATGGGTTTTCTGCACCCTCAATGCTGGCCTGGCGACTCAGCATTCAACTGCCCGTGTATTGCATCAATTCCCACAAGTTACACATTCCCTCATGCCACATGGCCAAGGGAACTTTTCGGGTGCACAAAATGGGTGCCCCATAGCATAATTTGCCTTTGTTTTTCACTTCTAGTGATTTTTCTAATGCTCTTGTTCTTTTCCTCCCCCTCCAGATAATCATCTACTGAGTAGTCCTTCACTCGGAAATCAGTATCAAGCACATCTAACGGGAAATCCAGATGATGTGGAATTCATTGACCCAGCAATACTTGCTGTGGGCAAAGGGCGAATGCCACTTGGCATAAATAATTCAGTGTTGAGTTCAAAATCTGCTCTTCCTTCACAGTTTAGCACTTCCAATAGTGATCCAAGGCTTCAGCTGTTGATGCAGCAATCCATCTCTTCTCATCAAAATCTAAGAATACCAGATCATGTTGGGGATAGATACTTGCCTTTAAATGATACTTACATGACATCTCGACTTTTAGCACAAAATCATGGAAGTCTGTCTCCATTTACACAGTTGTCGCTCCAGCAGCCCAGAAGCACTCAGATTTCAGTTGGCCAATGGAGTGGTTGGAATGATGTAAGAACTGGTAGTGAAATGAGCATGCCTGACATCTTGAGGAATGAGAGGTTTGGTATTAATAATTTCTATTCTGGTAATGAGGAGCATAAGTTTCACATACCGAGCTCAGCTGATCTGTATAACAGAGCATTTGGATTGTAATGCTGGTTTGATGCTGCATAGCTTTCACCTGTCTTTCATGTATCCTAGTGCATCTCTAGCCATGGAGAATGGTTGGTTCTTCAGAGAAGACGACTTTGCCTGGTTGTCGATTGGCATTTGTGTCACTGAAACCTTGAGTGAGCTCCATCAAAGAGGACCTGAAATTATAGGCCTCTTTGTATCGACAGGTATGAATTTCATCTTGTTTGTTATGTTTAAATATGAGGTGTCTCAGTAAGCAGTGCTGGCTGTCGAGAAATGCAGTCACTCTTCCACATGATTCATAAGAAATAGGGGCAAGCGGTGTGCTCCAGCAGTACATGGTTGGATAATACTTTTTGGGGAAGTGATTCCCACCATAATGGTTCTCATTTCTCAAGCATGCCATTAGTATGCTGTTGAGTGTTGAAGGCCAGAATTGTTTCCATTATAACTTCATGTCAGTGGGCTGCTGAAATGGATTTTAATTTTGTAGAGCCTTAAAATATAGAATGTTACCCTACTTCATCTCAAACGACAAATACAATATTATTGGCGGAACATTGCATGTTTGCATTAAGAGGTACTGCATCTCTTTTTGATAAAATTTACCACTAGCAGATTGAATGGTTTTTTAAGTCTTTAAAGTGACTGCATTAGAGGATAGCTGATTAGTTATTGACTTACCACTGTTGGACAAGTGCTGCACAGACCCACAAATCAATCACTGTGAGGCACCATTGAATCCTGTGGTTTAAGTTGGCTTCAGGTTTAGGTTTAGTGGTGAGTCTTCTGCATCAAGCATTGTTAGGTCAGATTTCTTTGTCAGCCTTTTTATCTCTGCGCTTACACTTCTCCTGTGCATTCCTCTGTTTGTATAGTCTGATAACAAGTCACAAAAAGAGGGAGAATCAAATGGGTTTGGGCCTCAGGTCAGAGTATATCCTTTGATACATAGATACATACATGCATATAGTTCTATCATTTGAATGTTATTCACTGGATTAGGAATAATACAAGAGTGGGACTCTAGTTCTTCTTTTAGGCTTGTGGATAAATTTTTGAAACCATAAACAAGCAAAGAATTGGCAGCTGATTTAAATTCAGCCTGAAACAGTGTGCATGTGTGTGTGTGATTTGGGGTAGGGTGGCTAGCTTATAGGAAGTCTTCACTTAGAAACATAATATTCTTTGTACATCTTGCAAAATGGGCTAGGCTAATGAAAATCTTATTTACGCTGTTGGCAATTATAAACAATTCTTGGATGTTCAATATTTTTTGGTCTCCTAGCAGACTTCCATATATGCTCAAACTATACAGGACAGTGCTATGTTCAAGACTTTGAATTCTAGTTAAATGTCTGAAAGTCAAAACTAGAAAAGAGAGTAGTACCATGACTATTTACTGCTAGATTCCTGCAGATGTGTAGTCTATGTATCTTTTCTTGAGGAGGTTTTGTTAGTGCAAGGGGCGAGCGCACGATTGATGCTTTTTGTATGACACAGCATTTGCTGTTGGACCACATGTTTCAAAAATTGGAGCGCTGCTGAGTTCTATTGACATGGTGATGTAGGTCCACGGGCATCGATGCTTGTGAGAATTTGTTATATGCACATTCCAAAGGGTGCTAAGACTTTTCTTCCGACAATTAAACATTTTCTTGTTTTTATCATTATTTTGTATCTTTGCTCATCTCTGCTGGGGATTTCTGCTTCTGCCTTTCCTTTAAAAGGGTTTAAAACTTAATTGATATGCTTTTTTATGCACAGCACCTTTTCTTTAATAATATGAGCTTTCAAGTTCTATATGAGAATGATTTTGTTGTTTTGTTGCATCAGAAATACATTCGACCCTGTCTGGAATTGTCTTATTTAATAATATGAACAATTATCAGAGAGATATTTGGCCGTCTCTGGAAATTGTCATATTTTGTTGCACGCATGCCTCCGCTATCTTGCCAAGTGCTAGAGGGTAATTTTGTCTGTCATTTTTACATGCATGTAGGGGAAAAACTATTCAGAGTAGTATTTGCCATTCTTATGCTGATGGTTGTTCGCTAGAGGCAATGTGAAAGGGTATTGGTCCGATCGTGTGCTCCCATGCTGGCTCTGAGAGAGGTTTTGTTTCATAGGCGCCATTTTGTTTCTTGTGAAGGCTGGATTGACATTCCACCTTAATGAATGAGACATGTGACAGCGAGTGATATTGTGTATCTTTATTTTTATAATCAGTAATTTATTGACTATTTTGATGTTTTTTAATGAGAAATTGATGGACATCTTTCTGCTTCTGTGACAACTAGTGTGTGACCATGTATTTTAGCAGTTGAGACCTTGAATTCTTGTTCAAACTAGAGGCTTGTGATGGCTGACGCTGATGCTGCTGTTCACCTTCACCTCCTCTGCAAAGCACGGAATGAATTTGATCTTTATTGTAGTAGTTCGTACTCTCCTATCAAGTTCTAAAATCTGACATGCCCCACCCTCTCAACACCCTTTTTCGTTTTGATCCGCCGGATCAATAGTTCAGTGGCTCATATTCACCTAGCAAGCTGTCACTAAACTAAAACATTTGTACATATTTTTAAAAAACATATGTATGATATATAGGGATAAATTTGCTTACGTTATATATATATATATATATATCTATCTGATCTTATGAGTCGAGGAATCAGGGATGGACATTTGAACCTGACCCGGCCTATCGACTGGAGGGTCAGGTTTGACTGATCTGAGCCTGATCCATAGATCCAACAGATCATGTTAGGCCGGTCGGATGAATGAATTGGGTTAAAATTTATCTTTTTTTTATACTATCATATTGACATTTTCCATTACTTAAAACACCTCAATATCTTTTACACGCACATGCATACATAAATATGTATATATAAAAGCCATTTTGTCGCGATCCTGAGAAATCCTTCTGTTTGCTGTTGTTGATGGGCTTCCCAATTTTGACCAAGACAATGGAAAATAAATGGATAGCTGCTGAGCAGCGACATTGGTGATGAAGGAAGAAGATGTGAGATATTGGTGAGGACCGAAGAAGATGAGGTGAATTTATGGCTATTTTCGAGGAATAACCGGACTCCTAATAAGATTAAGAGTCTTTTGAGTTGATTTGAATGATCATGATAATTTCTTTATTTCAACTTCTTAAATACATGAAAAACACAATAATAGAACAACCTGAATTGTAGGCAACAATAACCACGTATTCCTGAAGACTCGATCAGCAACTTATGGACCTGTAGAAAATGTGGGACTCCTCTTTTGACCTACACCTGGACAACCCACTAACAGCCATTAACAACTTCAAAATCCATTAACAAACATGCCCTTGCTTGACTTCTTCTCTTTGACGCATAGACAACCCGCTAACAGCCACTAAAAACTCAATTCAGAACCCAACAAAAACCATGGACATGTAACCCACTCATGCCGCACGACCCACGTCACTCCCCCACCTTGAGAATACCCTTGTCCCCAAAGGAGAGGCTTGGATATCCTATCTTTAATTTTGAAAGGCCTTCCCACGTGACCTTAGCTGGTGATGGACCCTTCTAGCGTACAATAGCCTCATTTCACTTTGTTTTTTTCTTCAAAAATTGATCTAGAATTGCTCAAGGCTCTGGTGTGATAGTGTCATTATGTGACAGTATTAGTGATGAAGACTGCAGCACCTGGACATTATGATCCAACTTCGTTTTCAAAAAAGAGACAGCAAAAAAACTGGAGGCCTGGATGGTGCACTGCTGGGAGCCGGTCATGAATAAAAGGCTGCTGCTCGTGGATGGGTGAGATAACTGAAATATGTACCGCATCTTATGGTGGATTTCAGAGGATCTAAGCTCAAAACTGGATGAATGCAGGACCCACTCAGCAACTCTAGCTTGTACATAACCTGCCCTGTGCATTGCACCACTTTGAACCATCCATAGAGACGAGGAGAGAGTGTAGCATCTTACAAGGATTTGGATTTTAATTCCATAGAAACGAGGAGAGAGAGTTTAGCATTATCTTACATTGCTTCCACGCTTCAGCTGCCTTGAGTACGTCGAGTATGTTAAGAGAGGAGAGTTGGTGGGGGTCATCCATAAAAGAGCCTCAAATGGAGTCATGGCTTTGGTTGTGAACCGGTAAAGCATCTGGTACGATTGACTACCTCAAGAGTACGTACGATTGAGGATGATTAGATGAAGTGAAGTTAAAATCAATTCCCTACCAACCAAATAATTCCATCCAAAAGACACTAATCGATATAAGATCCAGATCATACACTATAAATCTTGGTTTCCCATGCAATTTGAAAAATATGACCGAAAATTTGAGCAATTTTGATTTCAGTATAAGGATGGGGTATAGCAATAAAGTGGGCATATTTAGTCATCGATCAGCCATGACAAGAATAATACAAGGATGGGAAATGGCGGACTTAGGGTTTGGGCCTGACAGTGGAGTATGGATTCAAGAAGATATCGAGACTTGCCATGTATGATGGGCGCTCCTAATTCTCTCATCTAATATAAAATCAATATATTTTTGAGATATCAATCAACACAATTGAAATATATCAGCTGATAACTCTCTCTCTCTCTCACTAATCTTATATTTTTTTAAAATAATTTTTCAATTAATAGATCGGAAATTTCAATTGGCATTGTGATTTGTGCCATCGCATCTGACGAAGTGAACGGCCGCAGATCCCTGCCCGGCGAACGTTCCCCTAGTCCACTGCCGGATGAGTAATACGCGGCGACGCCGGCGTCGCAACCAAGCAGCGTTCACACTTGCAATACTCGGAGACGCCCAAATTTCCACCCCCCCCCCCCCCCCCCCAACGGGCATTTAAATTTGCGTAGATCGCGATATCAACCGTAGATCAAGACCGATCGGACGGCGGGAGTGAGTCGAGTTACTGGAACCTTCTCTAGAGAAAAAGACCAAAAGATAGATCCCCCTCCTTTTTCGTTATTAACCGATCTGACGGCTGGGGGGCTGATCATCACGCGGGTGATCGAGATCGGACGGTCGAGAGATGGGGAAGTCGTACCCGACGGTGAGTCAGGAGCACCAGAAGCCGGAAGCTCCGTGGGTTCGTCGCCGAGACGAACTGCGCGCCGTTGATGCTCCGTCCGGCGTACGATCTCCATCCATTCGGTTGATCATTGTGATGTGGGAAATCGATGCACAGTAATGGACGGCTGTGATTGGGTGTGTGTGTGTTTCCGCTGGCACTCGGCGGGGACGTACGATGTGAGCACGAAGACGGGTGGTCCATTCGGGACCATGAGACTCAAGGAAGAGCAGGGACACGAGGCGAACAATGATGGGCTTGAAATCGCCGTCCGATTGCTGGAGCCCATCAAGGAGCAGTTCCCCACTCTCTCCTTTGGGGACTTCTACCAGGTGTGTGATGTCTTGTTCCCGATCGGGATTTGATTTCGTTTGTTTGAGTTTTTGATTCCATTTGTTTGGATTATTTTCCCCTCTCTCTTTTGGGTTGCATTTCTTGTTGAATACTCTTGCGATTAATTTCAGCTGGCTGGCTGGTACTTTTTGATTTGAATTCAAGACATGTGGTTCGGATTTGAGACTCTTTGTGGTATGATTTCAGTTCCTCTATTTGGTCTTACAGAACAGTGTTATACTTTAAAGGAATGTAATTAGAAATTAAGCCAGCATTTTAAAAGAATATATATATATATATATATATTGGATTTTCGTTGTTTTTTAAGGAGTCGTGTAGCCATTAAGGTAACAGATTTCGACGACGTGGGATCAGTAGGAGTTGATGAGCGTGACGTGTGATCGAGTTGCCGATTTTTTTAGAGAGATTTTGTGGAATAATTTATAGGGAAATATACGATGTAAATGAAACTTTTGTATTAGCTGAATCCCCTAAGAAGGTCGTCTGCCTGATGCCACATAACCTGTGCCTTTGCATTTGGTTTCATCCTACTCTAGAATCCTGATTGTTGCTCTGCGGTGCTTTCACAAATTATCTTGAGTCGAAGCAACATTCATGTTCACTAGATGCTTTGGATGATATGTTATGATTTGCATTGTAAGACGTTGCAGTGATTGTTTCTCTCTTGATCATGTTTCTAATACAAATGATACAAATATTCATTATGCAAAATGCAAAATTTTATATGTGAAATTGTAATTTTTAACGTTTGCTCTAATTCTATGAGCCATTATTGGAACTTTACATCATCCAGTTCCTTCACCAATGGCGATAACCATACAATTTTTATTTTTTTTTTTGGCTGGTTGATGTTTTCTTTATGGCTCCTGCCTTTTACTTATCCACATTCAGTGTTGATGCCTTTGCCTCTATCCTGTCCATAAAATGGTGATGATGCTGCTGGGGTTGTTTATGCTGTCTCTATGACATGGGTGATCTTGTGAACAACCACATTAACAAATCACTGCAAGTTTGCAACATTGTTCATTCTCCTAGTTCTACATTACATGTGTTCTGTTTCGACCACCTTAGGGATGTATTTGTTGCTCACATGGGTTTGACTGATAAGGACATTGTTGCTGTGTCTGGTGGGCACACTCACTGGTCAGTCCAACTACCTGTTTCCTCCCCTTTCCCTGATTTGTTTATCAAAAGCACCACATGTGGCTGTTAATGTGCAAGTTCAGAGTAACTGCAGCATAAGAATAGATAAAGTCCTTATCTTTTTCTATCGATAAATCTTTCCTGAACCATTTCTCTGTAGCCATAATTTATAGGGAAATAAGCCAAGGAAAGTGCATTGACAGCGGACATTGTTTTTCTCTACAAAATGTCTTTTCTTGATCATGCTTCTGGAATATATATGATGTGATTATATGCTTAACAGGGAAGGTGACACAAGGAGCGCTCTGGTTTTGAGGGACCTTGGACATCAAATCCACTCATTTTTGATAACTCGTACTTCAAGCGAGTTCTCTTTCTTCTTCTATGTTCATATTGTAGCTGTTTGATGCTGTGGTATATGACTCTCTTGATCATATGTGGTAAATAGTTGGCGGAAGGGAATTTTGTTGCCCTGAGGTTTCTTTGTACATGTGCTTATAATAATAAATGGAACAGGGAGCTCTCGAGTGGAGAAAAGGAAGGACTTCTCCAGCTTCCATCTGACAAGGCTCTTCTGATTGATCCAGCTTTCTGTCCTCTTGTTGAAAAATATGCTGCAGTATGAATCTTGTTCCTGGCTTGTTTGCTAGTTTTCTTAGCAGCTGATTGTTGAATTCTCTTTGATCGTCCGGGTGATTGCTCGTTGTAGGATGAGGATGCTTTCTTTGCTGATTATGCTGCTGAAGCCCACATGAAGCTTTCTGAACTGTGATCAAATTTTGTCTTGTTAATCTAGGGCGATCAAAAGCTCTCTTTTGTGGTACTCTGCCTTTCTACTTAGCAAGCTAGAATTGTGATCGTCACCGTGCATTAATGCGCCTCTTTGTTTTCTTCTTGTGCCCTATATTATTTTGTATCATTTAAATTGTCAATTGTTATTAGTATTTTATTTTGATCATTTAATCATGGCGTAATCATCTTTTCATGACTTGATCAGAATGCCATTTAAACGGATCTCTCTCTCTCTCTCTCAATTTGTGCTTGTGCTTTGCAGAAGGCTAATGTTCCAATATACTATTTCCACAAGCTCATATGAGAAGAAGAAAGACCACTATATCAGTTGAGTAGTTTATGTAATTATGGCTATGGGGAATACAAAATACGAGATCTCCAAGGAGAAAAAGATGCATGAGCTAATTGATGAAACATACCTTTTCAACCACAACTACTAATTTCATGTGGCAACAACAAAAGCCTGTTTTGAGTGCCAGTCATCAATCAGACGCTCAGGGTTGTTGGTCTGACAAGAATTTGAATGAGAATCATAGCGTTCTTTCTCATACTGAAACTTTGCTTCTTATGTGTTGACTAGCAAAATACCCCTCATGTCTCCATGCCAACATATTTGTGTTTCCAATATCTCTCCCTGGACTCTGATGTTGCCATCAGAGTCCAGACTACACAAACAACTCAGAAAGAGAGAGATTTTTTTTTTTTTTTTCCTCCCTCCAAGAAGTAGCTGAGACCATGACCTTCTACCCCACCAGGGCATTCCCCACCAAGCCCTGACACTCTCTTAGCTTCTTGGATTTCCCTGAGCACTTCTGATATTGCTGGCCTTTGAATCCCCTGTGGTTTGACACGCTTAATTGCTGTCTCAGCAATCTTCCATACTGATTCCATGCTATAATCATCCTGCAGCATGGGATCAATGACAGCCTCAATGTTCCCATTCTTAAGGCACGGGTAAGCCATGTTATCTACTCTGCTAGGGCTTGAAGAAACATTATGATACAAATTACATCTCAGCAATTATAAAAGACTGTAGACAGATTGGATGAAGCTAATCAGTCTGCTTTTCTTTGCAAAGTTGGTCATGCATTATATTTGTTAGTGGTGTGCGTGGCATCTCTCATTGATATTCTTAAGAGAGGGAAGTGTAAACATGGGATTCTTGACCATTTGATCATGCACAACTTTCAACTGGCTTCAAATTTTCTTCACCATTGTAAAGCTCTCGGGGGGTGGGGGACAGCACATTACATCTTGTGGCTGTTGGGTTTTCAAAGGCACCATAGATTTTCTCTCGACCGGCCTCCCTTTTCATTAATGGAGTTTTGAGGTGGACAATATCACCTCTACTTCTTGAGCGTTGACGTCCGTCATAAAGTTTAAATTGTTTTCGCACCAAATTTCTTGGGTTTGGAAGTAAAGACAGATGGAACCAGATCATATGGACCCTTGCACTTTGTCCCTAACGCTGAAAATATTTTTTTTGAGTGCATGTAAACAAAAAAAATTTGCATTCGCTCGCGTGACAGGCGGGAATACTCACCGCTGTACGATGCAATCGTTTTCGGAAGGAGTCAAGTTGGGCATCAGGCAACCGGGTGACCAGCTGTTGCATAGACTCTTCCTAGTTACTTAGGTTTTATTTAAGAAACAAGTCGTCTGCTCTGTTCTGGATTCGATTTCTAGAATGTCATACAACTGAAGCTTTTTAGATGAAGCTTTTTAGATTGCAGGTGGAGGGAATGCTTGGTTGGGACGGAAAGTAGATATGTGGAACTGGAAGATTTGTTTTGAATTACTTTCCCTTTGAAGATGCGTTGCCTTCGAATTGAATTATCACAGCGATCTTAAATTATTATAACAAATTAATTTATTTTTTAATTATCTAAATTCATCGTATTTGATATGAAATATGTCAATAAATAAAAAATCTCTAATTAAGATTATTAGGTCTGATATACCAATATAACTCTAGAATCATCGAGCATAAAGCATTAAAAGTAAACCTTACTAATTCACCTTTTTTTCACCTTAAAGAATGGCTATCTCTAATATATTGTAAAAGTATTATAATAATTTATCATTATTTCATACTATATCATTATTATAGTGCTTAAAATAAGTTGTAATATTATTTTTTAAATATTATATTATGATATAACATTATAATATAACATGGATTTGATTATATTCAAATGTAACCAAGCTTAAATTCAGTCACTTCCCTCACTTTTGAATCCACATAGTCATAAATTGTAAAAATAAAAAAGTGAAAAAGATAGAATGGCTCGAAAATCTATCTGAATCAAAGGATGGAAAAGATGACTCAATTCTAAACTTGACTATATTTGAATGTAACTAAGACTATCTTATATAATATTATAATATAAGATTATAATTATTCATATAAATATGGTATGATTAATAATATTATAAATATATTATTAAAATATAATAATATTATATTATATAACTATAATATAATCTTATAATATTGAATTACATTATATTAATATGAAAATAATATCAAGTATATTTTTTTTATATGGATGAGGAGTATTTTAGTCCCTAAATCCTAAATCAAGATCATTGTGTGGGGTGGGGTGCTTTTAGATACTCAACCTTGCGGATGATTAACAGATCATTAGATTGGGCAGTGATTCTAAAAGTGAAGATGAGCTAACATTATTGCTATGTAGAATCATTAAGATGCAATCAAACGTGATATTATCATTTTTATCTGAATTATCAGTGATCGTAAATGAATAAATTCATGCTGAACCGTCCCTTAGGTAAACGTAGTGATGTTATCATCTTCATCTGAATTACTAGTGATCTTAGATGAATAAACCTATGAAGAGCGCCCCCTTAGATAACTTTGAGACTTCTGCGGACACTTGGAAAGAGATACCTTGGGAAGTGAGGTATGCTTCTTTAATTATAAGGGATTCGAGAGGGTCCTCTTGCTTTCCCCTCTCATGCAATGGATATTGCGGTGCCGGGCTCGTCACCATTGAAATACAACCGTACGATTGTTTGTTGTAGGGGGAATAACACGTAGATCATTGATTAATGCTGGCCATGATGCATTTCTTGAGCCTGACCCATGCTATAAAGTTGGCTTCTTGACTGGTACAAAGCTAACAGTTCTGTGGTCCTAATGTCAAGTTTTGCAGTCCAAGTTAATTTGAAATCTAACTTCATTGAAGGGCCAAGAGTTCACCAATGAGTTTTGTATGCTGAAATAGAGACATATAGCGATTGTTTAGCGATTGTTTCTGGTTGGTGAATGGTGAGGCCAGTAGGTAGTTTCATTCAATGATAGTGAACACAGGAGCAACAGCAATGAGCAATGCCCTCTTATTCTTGGAATTATATGGAACTTCATTTATAAGAAATTCCTCGCTATATCTACTCTTGTTTTTCTTGATCCGACTTGTCACCATCATAATTGATATATCTCATGCTCGTACCTTGCTCTTTGAACCAAGTCTTGTGTAATTTTTACAGCAACATTCTCGATCATTTTTTTTAGGCTGCCTTTCTTCTTCTTCTTCTTCTTCTTCTTCTTCTTCTTTGCAGAGGGAAATAGAGAACGGAGCAAGAGTGGATTGATACCAAATAGGTACTTTGTTTTGAAGAATAGTATATCTGCCTCTTGACGTAAAAAAAAATTAAAAATAAAATTAAAAGAAAAACTCAGGAATTTTACTAAGTTGAATTAGAAACCGTTGTACTCGAGGATTTACTCACTTCTTTAAGTGAGTATGTGTTCAGGGAAAGTGGGACATGATTTTGCTCATGGATTCGTTCACCAATGTTGGCCAGGGGAATGCTGCTGCCGAAGGGAGAGGTAACAATGTCGCCTATTGTATTGGCTGAGTAAAATGTGATCCACTAAGTAAGGCAGAATGCTTTTGCTCCGTTTTGATGCACAACTCTCTGGTAGACTACTTTCAAAGTTGGTGACTAACATGAAATTTTCTTCATTAGACCTTGATAACCTGGGTGCAATTACCATATCATAAAATGCTATGCATATCTGGATGGCCATCACATGTCTCATCTTAGATATAAAAGGCTATCGTTTATCCATAGTTCACTTATGTATGAACACTCTTTATTATTTTTTAAATATATTTAGAGTTGTTTATGCTTAATTGGTGGTTATTCAATATGCACAATGTCCTAAAGTGTAAAGCATGTAGCACAGGGAATTCATGTGTACCCCTACATCAAAGTCTGTTTGGTACATTGAAGGCCTCGGAAAAGTTTAATAAAATATATAAAAATGGGTCTTCTAAGTTTTCATTTTGTTCTAGATCTCTTTTACAGAATTATTCCTCACAATCAAAAAAAAAAAAAAAAAGAAGCCTCCAAGATAATGCAAGCTTGTGTTTCCAATGAAGCATCACATCATTTTTGCTTGTTGTTACAATTCCCAAAATTATACAAGGACCTCTTTCGTATTGTCTTTGTTTTATATTTTCAATTTTAAGAATCAAAAAAACAAAAATAACTTCAAATGAATGATATGTTGGCGAAGATTCTTTGTACTTTTAAGCCGTAAGCTGAAATTTTAATGATTGCATTTAGAATGAGAGTTTTCTAAATTTTATAAAATTATCTAAATATAAAAAAATTAAAAATATAAAAAATCATGAAATTAAAAGATCTATTTATTTGGTTTACAATTTGGTGTGAGTAATCTTGGAGGGTAATTTTGAAATAAAATGGATCTTATGAGTGATTTCAATATGAATTTTTAACAAAATTTACCTACTATATAAATTTTTAAAATCTAAAAAATGGTCAAATGTTTATTGTCTCTTCTTCCTTTTGGCTGGTAACATCAAACAAAGAAAGTTGATAAAATTTTGTGGATAACTAAATAATCTTCTTCAAATAACCTCATTTTAAGCACATAGTCCAAAGCTTCAGAACGGTAAAGTTCTATGTTTTCAAGGAAAATAAAAGGAACAAAAAAAAAAAAAAAACTGTAGCTTTCAATGCAGGTGCCATCATCAAAATCCACCATCACATTCTATTTCACTAATCTGTAGAGAAACAAAACAGCAATACTGAGCAGGACTCTTAACCTGTTTTCGTTTTGTGGGTTAAGCTGCTGTCTTCTGAGTGGATGAGATGCTGTGGATCAACCAGCTACTGTGGGCTCAGGCTTGAGAGTAGATAAGCACGAACTGTTTTCTATTGCTTTGTCATTTCATATGTATGACGTATCATATGTCGGCTGGAATGTGTTCGGATGACCCATGACATGTACTCACCAACCTCATCACCTAAATATTTTTATTGTTTTCAGCCGGCGTTGTGGACTACTCAGCATTGCAGAGGCCACCTCCTGTACCACTTCCATGTTATTTGCCATGCTTTGCTTGCTTGCTTAGTATTTTATTCGGAGAATGCCACTGCGATAGTCTATATATATATATATATATAATTGCATTGAAATAATGTACAGATATTTGACGTGGGTGAGATGAAGAAAAGGAGTTCTTCTGAATGGTTTTGGCATCTCGTACGGTGACATCACCTTCGTGATGAAATTTAAATATTTCTGTTAGTAATGATGCAAGGACAAGAAAACAAGTAAATTGATGGGGACGAAGCTGCATTCAAAAGCGAACCATTTACGAAATGAATGGAGGCCGCATACGTCCGCGGTGGGATGTCCTACGACGACGAATTTTCTTGCATCAAAACGTTTATTTCGTCAGCCAGTCAAAATGTATGAATAAACAAATAAATCAGGTAAATATCTGGCAACTTTTTGATTCACAAACTTTTATTCAATATATTTATTTTAAATTCTTAAATTTTTAATTATTATAATATTATCCTTCATATTAATGAACGCTGTATTCTTAACATTTTATTGCTTTTTTTTTTTTTTTTTTTTTTTTTAACGTGAGACTGAAAAAAGAGGCGAAAGATTCTTAAGTTTTTATTAATGAAAAAAATAATTAAAAAAATATAAAAAAAGGGATTAAAGAATGTTAACAATATTTCTCAATATGTAATGTGCTTTGACAATCTTATCTTCTACTAGATGATTGCATAAGGAGAAAGTAAAATTGATGTCATTAAAGATTTTAGAGAAAAAAGTATAGAGCTTTTTTTTTTTTATTATTGAATAAGTCAATAGATCGCAGAAGCCATCTGATGCTAACCTAGTTTTTATTGAAGAAGGATGCATCTTGTTTCTGCAAAAAGATCATAAATGATAAAAAATTTCTTAACAAAGATAAAATATTTAGGCTGCAGGAAAGAAAATTTTAGAGTGAAAAAGCAAATTGGTAAGGAAGAAATAAATAGGTTCTAAACTCAAAGTTTTATTAGATATAATGATAAAAATTAAATAAATAATTGATGTATCATTTTAATAGAAATATATATAATATATAAATTAATCAACGCTAATAATCCATCAATCATTCCATTAATATAACTGATCTTAGCATCAAATTAAGCTACAATAATTAATATAAAAGTTGGGCGATCAAAAGTATATATATATATATATATATACAGTACTTTGAAGTATTGTAGGTAATTCTAGACTCCGCAATGGGTTATATTTTTGGGGGCGCTGTGGTTCAATACCATCAGCCTGCCTCGGCTTCACCACTCTACTGTGATGCAAGTCGAGCGCTACCGAATGGCATCGATGCGACAGTGGTTCTGTCATCCGATGCTCGCTTGTCGTTACCTGTTTGACCAATTCCTGGCTGTCACATGGTCCGCAAGATAAAAGAGAGTGGCGATCGATAGGTAGCGGTACAATAGCTGGCGATGGAACGGATGATGCGCCCCCACCTGCGCCCATCCATCCCACACCCGCTCATTAGCTCCAAACGGTAGCGGTAAAAATCTTCACCGTCTAGTCACTGTCGATTCAGCCAGCGCCATCCGATTCCAATGAGTTCTTCTCCTCCCCCGGTAGTGCGCCCTCGTGCAAAACCCTGTTCACTGTCGATCACCGCTGCGCTGGTGGTTCTGTACGCCGGTTTTGATTTGATTTCGAGGACTGGCGGAGGCCAGCAGCCAGCGAAGCACAACGCTGCCGCCCGCCCACCAAGCCCCGCTCGGCCTCCTCCCGAACCAAAACGACGACGATGGTGGGTCCCAGATCCTAACGCTCTCGTCACGCCCGCCGCCCACAGCTCTCTCTCTCTCTCTCTCTCTCTCTGACCCGAGGACGGCGTGTCCAAACCCACCACCCGACAATCATCCCAACCACCGATACGACACCCATCGCCGTCGTTTTCTACGGCGAAGAGATGATCTTCCCCTCTGCTACCTCGTACGTTACGCTTCCCTTCCTTCCCCCGCCCCATATCGATCCAAAATCCAACCCAAATCCCACCGTAACCGCTTCTCTCTCCCACCTTCGAACCGCAGCCTCTCTCGGCCAGGGCTCTACAAACGTCCGCATAGACATTGTGCTTTGCTTCGTAGACGGAGGCGTGGGGCCCGGCCTGCGGCCGGTTCGAGGACCGAAATTGTCTTCTGTCTGCCACGTGTCCGTTCCCGGGTCATCTCCCGGCGAGCCCCACCGACAACCCACCACGGTTCCTTCCTTCCTTCCTTCCTTCCTTCCGCGCTAATTAAGCGATGGAGCAGCCCCGCCGGTGAGCACACCTCGAGGGTGATCGGACCCTTAAGCTGTCGGTTCCAATGGCGTGGGCGCGTTCTTCAACTTTGGAACATTTGCCGTCCCTCGGATTCTGTCCCGTCGATTTAACCCCGCAAGTAGGAATCCACCGTCCGCTCGCTGCGGTCCAGACGGTACGGTGGGGATTGAAAGGCCCCTCCCACCATGCCCAACCGCTTGACGCTCCCCTCGGACCGCCGGTCAAACTTTGACGGCTCAACATGATAAAAGTAAAAAAAAAAAATATCAAACAAAACAAGACAAAAAAAAAGGGAAAATGGAATTGAAGTGGGTGTCCGATACCTTTCGTAGTTGTTCCTATTGTTCAAGATCATCGAACGGACGGTGGGATGGAGTGACAACGTCGGGTGGAATTTGATCACGCGGGTAGGAGAGGTCGCCCAGCGGGGGAGGGTAGCGATAAATCGGGTGGGATGTGGTGACCGGGGGGACAAGGACCCGACGTGGCGCTGCTACGCTCCGTGCCAAGCGTTGGTGGGCCCGTAGCGCCGCGCTCCTCACGAGTCGTTGCGGACCGGCTCTCGCGTTTTCCCTGCGTGCAAGCCAGGCGCATCGATCGTTTCGTACGGAACGCAATGATTTCACTCTCCCCTCCCCCTTCTCTCTCTCTCTCTCTCTCTCTCTCTCTCTCTCTCTCTTATTTATTAGAAAAAGGATGCAAGCGCTCATTCTCCACTCTCTCTCTCTCTCTCTCTCTCTCTCTCTCCTGGTGCCTTGTCGTCGCTGCACTCACCCCTGAGCCCCCTCCCTCCCCTCCCTTTCTCTAACCTGTTCGATTTCTAGGTTTTGCATGGATGGAGGTCTCAAATCACCACCAGGTAAATTATAGTGGCATGCACACATCCTTGGCTAGGGTGATTACTTCTCCATTCTCTTTCTTTTTCTTTTTTTCTTTTTTTTCCTTCCTTCCTTTTTAAGTTTTGAGATCTAGCTTCTTTCTTCCCTAAGCCGTGTTTGTTATGAGTTAGATGTGTTTCATGTCATGTGTTCGATAAATTAAGGTGGGAAAACAAGTTCAGAACTCGATCTTTCTTCTGGGTCTTTTTTTTTTTTTTTTTTTTTTTTTCTGATGTAGGATTTTGTTGGATAGATGATGTTAGGCATGGGATTTCTCCACTTGGTTTCATGGTGGACTGTGTGCTGTGCCAATTTTTGGATCATGATCTTATATTCTTGTCTTCTAAGATAAGAATATAAGATCGTCATCCTAGTCGTTCAGTTTTATGTCTAGCTACTGATAGTCTCCCTTCAGGTAGGTTAAATTGTGTGTCATCATAGCCGAATTCAACTCGGAATGAGTTTGAAGGAACATTTCGAGAATTGAAATCATGATCTCATCAGAACTCTGTAGCAGTTGAGTGCTTGAGCCAGGCTGCTAGCAGGATGAGTGGCCTACAAATGAGTTTGGTGGGTTAAATTCAGCCATGCTTACCTCTGCTGGGTTTGTTCACCAACTATTTCCACAAAACTATGTACCAAATATATATATATATATATATTTCTAGAGAAATAATTAATAGGGAGGAATTCTGTTGGAGTTTTTCTTTGTTTTGGATTTTTTGTTAGTTTGTGGGTCTGGATATTGCCTCTTCGGTGTCATTTGAATTTCTTGAACAAAAAGTTCTTCCAATTCTCTTCTCTTTGTAAGCTTTTTCTTGTTTCTTTTTTTGTGTAAGGCTGTCATTCCACTATAATCCTTTTCAGCTGTGCCACCTGAGGTACCCTCCGTTCTGGGTGAAACTTAAAATCATATGGGTTTGGAGTAGACGGCCAAGATCGTTTATGATTTTGGATTCAGAAATTTTGTGAGAAGTGCGAGAGTTGATCTTTGCTGCTATCCTCCTACATATATGGAATAACGATACAGATATTTGAATTAATTTTTAGCACCCCTACTTTCAATTTTTGTAGTTCTTCTCCTCGTACTTTGGTTTTTGTACATATGAACACTGTGAATTAAATCAATTTTTCATTTCATAGGACTAATCCCATTCATAACTCGCGAATGAAGGGGTGTGCATCATTTTGATGTTTTGATGTTCATAGCCCCAGGTTTCGCGAAGACTTTCTTCCACAGGCAATGGCCAGGAATAATTGTATAATTAGAATAAAACTTATTGATTCTTGAATCATTTTTAATCAAAATTTCCTGCTAGCAAGATTGTCATCCATGAGTCATGATGAACACCAGTTTCACCCTTTGATGTGGTTACAGCCCCAGAATCTTTAACTGAATTCATTTCTTTCTTATGAGTGATGATTTTTTTCTCACAGCTCACGGCTAGCCATCCACTGGAGGAGGTGCTAGTTCGCTCCAAGACACAGCAGCCAGGTGAGAGGAAGCTGAGGCCTCACCCAGACCAGGCCCTTAAATGCCCGAGGTGTGACTCCACCAACACCAAGTTCTGCTACTATAACAACTACAGCCTCTCGCAGCCCAGGTACTTCTGCAAGGGCTGCAGGAGGTACTGGACCCAAGGTGGCTCCCTGAGGAATGTCCCAGTTGGAGGTGGCTGCAGGAAGAACAAGAGATCCTCCACCTCCTTCAAGAGGATGGCAGACCAAGAACCCACAGCCACCTCCAACCCAGTACTCCCAAGCCTCATCCCGCCACACATTTCATATGACCCAAGTGACCTCACCTTAGCCTTTGCTAGCCTCCACAAGCAACCAACCACCAAGCAGTTAGGGCTTGATGACCAGGACACAACCTTTCTCCTGGGAAACCCTAACCATAACCCTAACACAACCTCTATTCCCACTGCCCCCGGTGGTGGCTTTCTTGACATACTCAGGAGTGGGTTTGTTGACATCACCGGCCCAAGCGACTACCACAATCTCTACTATGGCTTTGGTGGCAATGGCAATGTGGAAGGTGGTGTCAGTGGGGAGGATGTGATGTTGCCACTGCAAGGAGGATTTGGTGATGCAACAACGACGACCAACCAAGGGTCATGCAAAGAGCGGGACGGAGGGGAGAACAAATTGCCGATGGGGCTTCAATGGTCACTGGAAGGGGATGGCAACATGGTTATGGAGTCAGGAAGAGATATTTGGAATGGAGTGGGCTCTTCATGGCATGGACTCATCAACAGCTCCTTGATGTAGAAGAGGTGCAGTGGTTGATAGGTTGTTCTCTATCCTTCAGGGTCGACCCTTGGATTTCCATATTTTGGGAATTCTAAATTTCATTTCTTTCACTGTATTTTCTTTGTTATTACTCTTTTTTTTTTTTTTTTTTTTGAGTCTCTTTATCTATTGCTGGAGTGGTGATTGGAAATTTTATAGTCAAATGAAGCATGGAAAGTTGTTTTCCGGCCAAGATGAGTTATGTATGATGTGGTAAGCTCTTATTGGATCTAAATTTTTGCGATGGCAACGCAGTTGTGTTTCTATGAAATGGGAAGGAGCAAGCTGGTGGTGTTTGGAAGGGAAGGAAATCTTAATAAAATTCTGAAGGATTCGGAAGGGATGTTTGGTGGTGTTCCCAATAAATTCTTTAATGATTACCACTCAGCCGGAATCTTGTTCGGCCTGTCTCCGGAGAAAAAGAGAGGATGAGGAGGTCGAAAGATCCAGATATAATAAGAAGTCTAATCCGTGTTTAGGATTGTGTGACTTGGAATCTTGGGTGGTAGCCTGCACGCCCGACAACAAAATCCTAGTGGAGATATGGTGGGTAAATTTTGTTGGCATCGATGTGCCAGCACGAAGCATGAACGTTATGTGTAGCCACGGAGGCAAGAAAACAGAGAGAGATGCACCAACCACTTGCATGTCGTGCACGTGTCTGCTTGGATAAAATATAGTGTCACCACTATTTCGAAATATATACGCACACTGTGGATCTACTCTTAGTGTACGTGTGCAATAAGCCACCTATTGATGAGTGGCTTGAGAGGAGATTAGATGACCAATAGTCATATAGTCCGCAATAATTTCCATGCTAACTGTTTGAAGACAGCAGTTGTTTTAAAATGTCCTCAGCTATTTGATCAAGCATGTTCGCCATATCATGAATGCACGAGAATAGTGCTTTGAGGGAGTCAACTTATTGTGTTCGATAAAACTTGTTGATAATATATTTCCAGGTGGATCTGGTCAAGTGAATCTAAAAATGAAGGTCCAATGCCAAGGATGCGCGCCACAAAATATAATTTACGGTTTTAAACTGCTTATAAGATAAAATTCCTTCTTTTTTGCAGGATAAATTTTTTATGATTTAAAGATCTTTAATCTATACATCAGATAGTTTAAGTAACATTATTTGATTCTGATTTTGATCATTTGATGTATATGTTAGGATTCTATGATTTTTGAACTATGAAGTATTTAGAATGGTAGATCACGTTCAGTGAATTAGATCATGAATGTTAGACCATCATCTTTAGATATCCAACTTGAAATTGAGTTGATTAGATCCTGTTCTCTCTATCTTTTTATACATGACACAGCCAATTTAAGCAATTTTAGAGAGGTATCATTAATCAAACAAATTTTGTATAAATAGACATAGTCACGCAGCAGTAAACTCGATATATTTTTGAGCCCGGCCATCAATCCAAGATCAAAGCCGCTCTTTTTTACCACTATATTCCTACCATAATGTGTTACACCTTCAACCATCATCACGATTGATATCATCTCTTGTCATTTTCTCTTAGTTGATTTTGCCACCACTCTACCTTCATAAGTCACCTGAATTTCATCATTATCTTCATTGTAATTTTATATTTTGATGCTCAATAATCTTTTATCATCATCATCGTTACTATCATCAATAGCTATTACTCTAGTGTTTCCATTTGTCACTATCTTTCGCCATCATTCTTTGTTGCTCTGATATACTCATCCCTGCTCCATTCTCTATGGTCCGACCATTTCCAGCCACTCTTTTAAATGCTTCTTATCTTCTCTCCAATAAATATTTACCACATGCAGATCTCTATCGAGTATCAGCATTATCTTGCCATTGAAATCCATGACATCCCTTAATTGCAATGGATTGCATCATCAGTTCTATCACCCAGAACTCGTGTCTTGTGACATCTTAATCATATTATTTTTGTTCTCACATCAAGGTCATGACTGCTAATCCATCACCGTAATGCTCATTAACATTGTCTAAACGCCTTCTTATCTACAAATATATTATTGGTTCTCCAGAGAGGTCCATCATGGAGTTTGTCTCTTTTAATCCTCGTATCCATGCATCAATTGGTATCTCTTATTGTTTGAATCCTCTCTGGCTGGTCAGGGTTATGGGTTTGATTACTCTAAAGCGGTCATTTGGTTAATAATAATTTATCTTAAATTATTATACAAATTATTATGTTTTATGATTAGACATAATAAATAATATTTCATTCTCAGTAGTCTAAAATTATCATAAGGCAAGATATCGTAATTCTCTTTGAAAATGGACATATAAGTTTACTATAATATGATAATCTCAAATTATGCTCTTGACTTTGATACAAATATTTAATAATATTTAATCTAATTATATATTTAACATATACTTAATAACATTTAAATATTTATTATTATATTTTAATATTTAATATATAATAAATA
Organism: Metroxylon sagu; assembly: GCA_017589505.3. Classification (NCBI taxonomy): domain Eukaryota; kingdom Viridiplantae; phylum Streptophyta; class Magnoliopsida; order Arecales; family Arecaceae; genus Metroxylon; species Metroxylon sagu. Next base: position 469,941 of record JACVBY030000432.1, on the reverse strand, counting down.
TATTAATATTAAATTTAATATCAGCATATTTAATATTTTAAAATATTATATATTTATATTATATATATATATATATATATTAAATTTAAAATTATTAATATTTTTGACCTTCTTACATAATAAATTATCAATAAAATTATTAATATTTTTAATATTTTTAATATATATATATATATATATATATATATATATATATATATATATAATATTAAATATTTATAGTATTTAAATATATAAATATTTTAAAAATGATTTATGAAAATTCTTATTTTTTACTAGAATATTTTATATTTGAATAAAAAAAGATGGATACTTTAAAAAAACAAAAAAACGATTCATACAAAATACAAATATAATTTAATAATATGATAATATGAAATCTTACATTTTTGATAATTTGAACTAATATTATCAAGAAAAATCAAGCATGATAATGTTGTATTTTTTGATAATATTATATTATTATGAAACAAATATCATTTAATAGACTTAAATATTGGAGAAGGCAGGCATTCACTCAGCTGTGCATGGCCCATATTGGGGGGGGGGGGGGCAACCCCCTGTTTGATCGCCTTTGCTTGGGCTTAGTCCTAGTTATGCGTTGTATAGATTTGATGGTGACATGAAATGGTCGGTGTATGCTTCAAGGTTCAAACAGAAGGAGAAAAACATGTCTAGCTAATGGAAAAAAAAAAGAAGAGATGATTAGACTTTTGGGTGAGTACTTATTTACTGTATAACATCGATCGTTGACCAAGCTGGTGCTGCAAATATGTCAAACAACCACCTGTCGTGGATGGATGGGTCCTGAAGTGATTTGATTCTTATAGCCGTATCTTTGCCTTGTTCCGATAGGATAACTCATGGGTCATGGCATTATTCTCTTGTTAATGATTAGTGTATTTATAGATTGAATCAAAAGAATATCTAATGACGCAATTCATTGGAAGTATTAAAGAAAATGAGGACACAAAGAATTTCTTTTTGCGCTTTCTTTTCTCCTGTTAGAGATGCAAAATATCACAATTTTTGGAGAGACATCCTTAGCACATGAGATCCAGGTGGCATATCCAGTGGAAATCCTGTTAGACGAAGCTGCGACAACTGCAGAACTAGGTCACCAAGAAGAACAAAAATAACATAGCAAGAAGTTTGGAACCAGTTTTTGCCCATCTCATCTTTAGCCCTCACAGAGCAATAAATTGAGTCTCCAAATTCTGACCCCACGAGAAACAGAGATGCTCGAACTCCATTTTATCTTCTTTTTTTTTTTTTTTGATTAAAATAAAAATATACATTAGATTTGTTGCTTTCCCCGTTACTCCAGTAGAGTAAAAGTGTAATTTATACATAGGTTTGAGATGATCTCAGAATGGGTTTCTAAGGTGAAGAATATATATACCATTTTGTTCCAGACCTTGATCATAAAGGTTTTGATTTTCTTCCAAGGTCAAAGCTTGGCGTCTCCAACTCGATTTGGACTGATCTCTCTCTGTTGGATCAGAGTAAAATTATCATCTCTAAAGTTGCCAGATTAAACATGATAAATGCTTAGTAACCAGCTACAACGTAAAGATAATAGAATAATTTTAAAATTGCAGTAATGTTAATATATGGTGATACTCTTGGAATTGACTTTATTATTTTTGAAACAATAGGATATGAACCTACTATCATACTCCTCGCTACACTTTATTTAATGAGGAATTGTCCAAGCCATTTGGACTGATGCACCAACCGTCTCCATCTATACCAATGGGTGCCAAAGACCGGTACAATTAGTATGAATCTGATCATGGGAATGAGACGAACTGGCCATCTCGATCAGTTCCTGTCAGCAAGAGCCGATACCATGCGCGGTTTAACTGATTCTAAGTCTGTCTTGATCGGTGGCATACGCATGCTTTTCCAAGCCTCTGCATGTGGCTGGACCGATTTCTTTTGTTCATCCTACACAAAACTTATGTGCCAGGCCGCCATCAGAAGTAGGGATTCAGAGTCAGACTAAAGCCTCCAAGAACTGCATTCAAAAAACTATTATGTAACACTCCAAAAATAATTTTATGTTAGACGAAAAAGAAAGTGTTATGGGCTTATAACTCGAGTTTACTTACTTTCCATTAACTTTTACTTGAGATTTTGGGCCCATCTTTGCAGCACCAACGTCACTCGTGTCCTGTGACGAGGATGAAAGATTATAACATTCCAAAAATAATCCCATATTAGATTATAATTCAAGTTCACTTGCTATTTATTTTTGAATCACGTGGTTTTGATCCGTTAACATATTAATTGGACTAGTAGGTGAGCTTGAAGCATTATACACTCCTTTAATTACTATACTATAAGACCCAGCTGAACCGGGCCGGTTCATTTGAACTGTCCGGATGAGCAAGGATACCTCATGGAGATACGTCGTGGGGGAGGAACGGATGGCGATTTTAAATCATCTGAACCTTCCTCTCTCTCTCTCTCTCTCTCTCTCCGGCCATTTGGAGGATCGGAGCAAGTTTTAAAAGCTCAGCTGTTGAGAGGATCAGAGTGAAGCCGTAAAACAGGGGTGCAATGCCTTATCCAACCTAAAATGGACGTGATCTAGGACTGAACCAATTTGAAGGTTTAAGCGCGTCACATGACTTGAAGTGGTGGGCTGTCCAGTAATAAACTTTACTCCTCTTGAAGTTTTGTCAGGTCTCTGGAGTTCTCTATTTGTTTGTTTACAGTGTTGCACAGTTCTCTTGGTACCTTCATTACTTTAGATCAAAGTAAAAAACTTCACAAAGCTCCCAACAGTAAGGTAGCAATGAAGCTTTTTTGTTAGTCATCCTAGAAAATTTTCCATGCGTTTATTGAATTAATGCAAGTTCTCATCCATCCATTCCTTGTGTTCAACAAGCAACGGAGAGTGACTATATAACTCCAGGCAATTCCTTTGGACCAAGAGATAAGGTAGCCACAAATTCTCTCCTTCAAAAAAAGACATACTATATGGTCTTTAGAGCTAGAGATGACATACATTCTAGGCCAGTCTCTTTCTCTAAGATGAGAGAAACGGAGAGAGACGAACCCACATCACAATTACTCATATCAGATTACCTGGGGATGCATCACCTAAGTTAAGAAACTAGAACCCCTAGATAAAAGGGCATGACCACTGAGCCAACCCCCAGTACACAGCCTAGAAATTGTTGATAAGCTGATTAAGTTGCTAGATCCTATGTTAACTACATATGTTCAATAAGAGAAAAATTGTGAGTTCATAAAAGTCATATTATGAATACCCAAAAAAAAAAAAAAAAAAAAAAAGTTCTCATCTTGAACCCTAGCTTTACTAGGGTTTTGGATAACTTTGTCTAGCTATAATAGACCTCTCCTAAGAGGACTATCATAACGTCTAAAATGATCAATATTTACATAATATTCTTGAAAGTGCTGTTTTAAAATTAAGATGGTTCATAATTTTCAACTCTTTTTAGAAAAAATAAAACTTTAAACTTTTTTTTGTTTTGATGACAAATGTGATTAATAGGAGAGGGATGATGGCAATGTTTCATGTTGTAGTAGTTGATTACGATGGATGGCATGTAGCGATGATAAATATCGAAGGGGCTAGTAATAGCTAAAAGTGGATGATAATATATGGCAAATACGGTGACATGAATAAAGATGCCAAATTTATGTTGATGATTTTTATAAATTTCAATGCTTGATAAATCTAAAAGCTAAAAAGAAATATTAGATTTTTAAACAACTATTCTTCTTTGTTTCTATATTGTTCAAAGAAAAATTCCAACAACCATGTGGTATTGAAAATATAAAGTGTTATAAATTTATAATAGCTATTATAGCGGTACTATAATATAGAATAACAAAATTTTAATGGTATTATTATTATGCAAATAACTAATTATCTAATAAAATTGAAGTGGTACTATCTTTATTTAGAAAAAAAATAATAAAAAATATATATTGTGAAATTAAAAAAAATTATTTTATTCATGAACAGTAGAGGCAAATAACAGCTGTTATTTAAATAATTTCGAGGTGGTACAATGGTAAATAATCCATTTTAACAGCCGTTATCTTTTCCCGTTACCATGCGTAAGAAAACGGTGGAGGCCCGAGAGCGGGAATACCCTTCGAACCATCCGACGCCCGCTCTGCCCACGGTTCTTCTCTCCGCTTTCACCTTGAGGTGGGAACCATCGAGACCGAGCTAGGGTTCAGCTGCGTCCAATTTTACCCAACGTAACCTTCGATCCTAATCCTCCCTCCCTCCCTCCCTCCCTAGGTCGATTGATCTTTTTGTTGAAGAGGGTCCCCATAAAAGTCTCGATTTCTCGCCTCTTTTGGAAAGATCGGGGTTCTTGAGGCGTAATCTACGGACGAACGAGACCTAATGTTCGTCGAACGATGCAAGAACGACTGCAGGTCATTTCTTGATCTCCTATTTCCTTTTTTTTTTTTTTTTTTCCTCTTCCTTTCTTTTTTGTTTTTCTTGAATTAATCTAAGATTCTGGAGAACTATTCCATATTTCTGAGTTCGATTCGGGTTCTATGCTAAGGAGATGCTTTCCCTTTCTTTCCAGGGTTTTTGGAAAGGTCCAAGACTCTCGAGTAAAGAAGCCTTACCAGTGTCATCTCGTGTCAGACCAAGCTGCCAATGAATGATTCTGGGTATGTACTCTCTTTCTTCTATCTTCTTTCTTGCATTGGCCTGTGAGAGTTGTGATCTGTTTAGATAGAACTAATTACCCAGTTTGACAACATGGAAACGCTTTGTCTGAGATTATTTCTGGATTTACCATCAAAAAGCCATAAGCAAATCTACTTCCTGTGGGTTCAAACTCTAGAAAATCAAATCTATTTTTTCGTTATCGCTAGATCTGAGATATCTGTGATCCGTTCAGAGTATAACCCTAGAATAAGAATTTGATAAACCTAGGGTTTCACTCTCAATAATTAATTATGGACTAAGTTTCAATAATTAATTATCATTTCCTTTTTTTTTGAAATTGAAATAGACTTATTTTCTGGAAAAAAAAATTGAATAGATTAAATTTCTATTGTCGGTTTTGAAATGTTTTTATTTTGAATTAGTGTTATATAATCTTTCTTTTATTATTTTAATCTCATGATAATGTTCTCTAGCGAGTTTGACATTCTTAACAATCGTGAATGGGAGTCTTCAACCTGATAATAGCCAATTTTTCCCCTTCTGTTTTTTTTTTTTCCTTCTATATGTTTCTTTTGTTAGTTTCAAATTTGTGCTTCCATATTTTACTTCCTAACATGCCTCAGCTAGTCGAGGTTGAGCAGCCATTATTGCTATTTCATTAGCTAACATATCCAATAAGTTTAAATGCCTTTAAAAAGAGTTTTTTCGATGGCTGTAGTTTTATTGGTTGAAATATTAGAACACGAATGCTGGCATTTTTCTTGTAGACAAACATGTACAAAACGCATAATATGAAACTTAGAAAAAATCATTTCTAGTGGCTAATTAATTAGTGACCAAAACATAGATTGAGAACAAATCTATAATTCTAAACTTGCATGTCCTTGGAAGTGAGAATAAGGATCGAGGTTATCTGTAAATAGCTTGTCCTTGAAGTAGGAGTGAATGTTAGCTATTCTTAACTAGTCTATTGAATTTGTTTTAGATTTTACTTCTTGCATACTTATATCATCTAAATCACATAGATATTAATGTGATGAAGTATTTAATTTTTATTTTTTAAAAACTTTTTATTTTACTTTTGATTTGGTATGAGCTGATCTAGCAAGCTGACCTATAGCAGCATGTGGCAAATGACTAGAAAGTAACATATTGTGGCTGATTATATCGTTAAACGTATTCTCTTAAAAAAGAAAGTCTCGATCAGAAAAGATTTTTACCAAATATATCGCCTAATCTAAGAAAACTGTTACCAAAGGCACCGGCCATTATATGCTAAACCGTTCCAAATCGAATAGTTGAAAACAAACCAAATTGAACTACTTTGAAACCGAGATAGTTCGGTTTTTTGGTTCAATACGGGGGACAAACCAACCGAGCCAACCCTGTATCGATTTATCGAATCGAGCTACCCCAAAAAGTTTAATTTGGCCTAATTCAGGATGGATTATGGCCCCTTGGATCCATTTGACTGGCATGCCATCAATTTGGTATGGTACGATCCGTACCAACTGTACCAGTTTGATATCGAAACTGTATCGGTTTCCGATATGACGAACCTTGACGCTAACCAATTTGGAAAGGACTCCATTGCCTTATTTAGGAGGAACTCATGAGCTCTCTTAGTGAAGGATTCCACCAAAGGCATTGCTCTATCCAAGAGTTAGCTCATCCAAGCCATCCGCCACTAAGTGGACCGATCCCATAAGGACTCATTCAAAATGCCTATAAAGCAGCTCTAGACTTCTTTAGCAAACCAAGTTAAACCCTAAGCTTAAAGTCCTAGAGCGTCGTTCTAAGTAGAGTGAGCAACGAGTTAGGGTAACCTGAGAACCAATACTAACCCAATCTGATAAGGTTGATTTGGTTCAATTCCAAGTGTTAATAGGATTGGATTTAGATTCAAAATCCTAGAACCGACACCTATCGGTTCTCGGTTTTGAGGTTTTGACCCAAGAACCAACCCAAGAACTGATCATTCTCTTTTTTTTAAAAAAAAGAATCTAAAAACATGTTTTCAAGAATTGAACCTAAGATATGAAGTATGCTTCATAAGTTGTCCATCATTTCTACTAAAAAATCTTAAGTCTTAAAGTAGTCAACAAATAGTATGTATATTCTTTTTATTGAATATAACTAAAGAAAAAAATGCTAGCCATTAGATATCAGACACATGTTAAACAAAAAAAAGCAAAAAATTGATTCTACCCCAAAACCAAACCGATTTGATTGGGTCGGTTTTGGGTTGGTTCTAAGATATGATCGAGTTAGTTTTGGGTCCAAAATTCTGGAATCGATTCTGATTGGGTTGGATTTAGGTTCTGGCTTATAACAGACCCATGCTTACCCCTAAACCTAAGAAGCTCTAGGAGCTCTAGGTCTTCTTCCACTTTCTAGGTTGACTTAAGTGTTGGAGGGTCCTTTCGGAGAAAATCTCCAGACTTCTTCCGCTTTCTCTTCCTTACAGGAGTACTCACATAGATTAGTTGGAAAGTGCTCCATTATCTGAGCTATAACGGTTGACCTCACATTGATTTTGATGATCACAAAATAATTAAATAAGTTACTAATGAGTTTTATGGAAGATCATGTTGAAATGCAGGCATACATAAATCATAAAGATGATTAAAAAAAGATTTCAAGCTCCTAAATGGGTTTATGATTCAAAAGAAGAATTTTTATAGAAGACCAAGATCAACTTAGAATGATTCAAGCTTCAATTCAGTAAAATTCAGATGGTTGAGAGGTTTTCAAATGAAAAAGTTTAAAACTATGAGAGCCAGAATGACTCAAGCCTCAATTCAGTGAATTTCATATGTTTAGGAGGTTTTTAAATGAAGAAAGTTCAAAACTATGAGAGCCAGAATGACTCAAGCCTTAAGTCAGCGATTTTCAGATATTTTGGAAGGTTTTCAAATGAAAAAGTTCAAAACTATAAGAGCCAGAATGACTCAAGCCTCAAGTCAGTGATTTTCAGATGTTTTGGGAGGTTTTCAAGTAAAAAAGTTCAAAACTATGAGAGCTAAAATGATTCAAGCTTCAATTCTGTGATTTTCAAATGTTTGGGAGTTTTCAAATGAAGAAAGTTTAAATTATGAGAGCTGAAGCAATTATCTTCTTCATTTCAATGAGTTTTCTTATTTTTGAAATGAGTTTTCAAGTTTTGGAGGATTTAGTCAACTCCTACAGTAGCTACCAGTGCTTCGAATGGAAGATTGAAGCATTTGGCCAACTATCTTGGAAGATATCAAGTCAAAAATGTGCCACAAGAGAGTTAACAGTAAGTTTCACTAAGTTAACCAACTAATTAGTCAGCTACTGTGGCAAAACAGTGAGAAAAATCAAGTTAGCCGACTAATCAGCCGGCTACTATGGCAAAACAAGTGAACTCTCAGGAGTTAGCTGACTCTGGAGTCGGCTACTGTGGCCAAGACAGTGAGTTTCCTGAAGTTAGCTGACTCTGGAGTCGGCTACTGTGGTCAGGACAGAAGTGTTAACAAAAGTAGTGGACTCTAGAGTCGACTAACTTGCCCAGAAATGCTGTAACGGCTAGTTCTGCGTCTCCAACGGTCACAAACGGCTAGTTTAACGTTCCAATCCCACAGTAAACTATAAATACTCGTAAATGGGATTGATTAGCAAGAGATTGGGAGCATTTTTGAGGGATTAAAAGTGAGAAATAAAGAGGAAAACAAAGGAAAAAATCAAGAAAGTTTCAGCCTTCCAGTTTTGAAAAGATAGTGAGCTGCAGAGTTTTAAAGTCCTTCAAGGCTCCTTCCAACTATCCAAGAGGCTCATTCAAGTGCTCATAACTCAAATATTTAAAGAGAAGAAGCTTATTCAAAGATGGAGGTTTTCAAAAAGTGTAAAGTGCCTTTATTGTTCAATTTGCTCTTTAAGGAGCTGTAATTTCTGAAACTCTTTTCATTATGAGTTTGTTTGAGTTTCAACTTGGTTGAAACTTGTATAGGGTGTGCTAAACCCGTAATTGGTGACTTGTAAGGCTCCCTTGTGCCTGTAAACAAGAAGTTAGCTGAGAAAGCTAAGGAAAGGCTCCCTTGTGCCTGTGAAACAAGAAGCTAGCTGGGTTAGCTAGGATTGTAATCGTTTGAAGAACGATTAGTGGAGAAAATTTTCAAGGGATTCTTGGGGAGTGGACGTAGGTGCAAGGAGTAGTACCGAACCACTATAAATTGCTGTGTTTGTGTGTTTGTCTCTTATTGTTACTATACTTGTTCTTTCTATCAACACTTTACACTTACATACAATTTACTGTTTTGCAAAATTGCACATACTTGTTAAAAATTTTCAAAGAACCTAATTCACCCCCCTTCTTGGGTTGCTTAGCTGGGCAACAATAACCTATCTCGACAGTTTGCGTGTAGAAGACCAATCTTGGGCATCATGGATTAGCACTATCTATGGGAACATGAGAAGAAGTACCCAACTATGCCATATAAGAGAAAAGATCAAGAAGCAAGCAGTTTGGTAGTTCAATAATTCTTTGTTCAAGAAGTTTTGTCAAGAGCTTGACATAAATTATCGGTCCACCTCGATCATCTATCCTTAGACCAATAGATAAGTTGAGGTAACAAAGTGAATTATTCTTCAAGCCCTGAAGATACGGCTTGATCAAGCCAAAGGCCTTGAGCGGAAGAGCTACCTAGGATACTTTGAGCCTACGAGACCATGAGTCGAGTACCTACTAGGGAGACATCGTTCAACTTGGCCTTCAGGACAAAAACTGTTATTCCATTCAGGATAAAAACTATTATCCCAATTGAGATTGAGATACCAAATCATCATATCTGAGAATTTCAAGAGCAAAAGAATGTAGATGATTTAAAAGCTAACTTTGACTTAATCAAAGAAGCTCAGGAGAAGTCACAAGTCAGAGTAGTAGCTTATTAATAAAGAGTTGCTAAGTACCATAACTCAAGAGTCGAGAGCATTAGTTTAGACTTGGAAGCCTAGTATTGTGAAAGACATCAGCTTTGGGCCAAGATAATAAAGCAGGCAAGTTGACCCTCATTTGGAAAGGTCTCTATTAAGTTGTTGAGATAGTCCAACATGAAGCTCACCGACTTGAAAGACTTGATGACAGGACGCTCTCATGCACTTGGAACTCAAAGAAGCTTAAAATGCATTATCAATAAAGCTTGTACCACCATTTGATATGAATAAAAGATACTAATTTCTCACAAAAAATGAGCTAAAGACTAAAGGCTAGTAATTCCAAATTGGACTCTTAAGGATTGGTACGAGCTAAACCAGCTTCGAGTTGCCCCTAAAAAAAAACAAGGAGAGAGATGATTAAAAAGAAGTCTGTCATTCAAAGCCGATCTCCTAAAGTCTAGCTTGGCTTAGGCTCGATGGAGGGGTGACATCTGACCTAATCCTTTGACCAGCAACTATTGATTACTCTATTAAAATAACTCATACCAAGTCCAAGCCCAATTGGCATTTCTTGGCTTAATCATCCGAAGGATAATTTGGTCGAAAGCTACAGAAAGCATATCGAAAACTAGGCTGGTTGAAAGCCGACTGAAGCCTATTAAGAGGTGCCTCATAATGTATACAAGTCCAATCTACAAGACTTAATTTTCAGAAGTAATATTTAATCTCGCAAGATTGATCTATATCGGTGAAGACCTTCTTCAAAGTCTCAAGCTTTGACTTGAGACTTCACTCCAAGGATCGATCTAGATCGGAAAAAATTTTTAAGTCCTAGTCTCCAACTTGAGAGACTTGATTTCAGGAGGAGTAATTTCTAGCCACTCCTTAAGCCATCTCTAGGTCGATAAAAGATTTCTCTAAAGTTTCTGGCCCTAACCTGAAAGGCTTGGAGAAAATACAAAGGGATATTTAAGCCCACTTTATTGAAGAAAAGATGACTAGAAGCTCTTAAGCAAATTGAAGGCCCAAAGATCATAGATTATTCAATCAATCTCCACAGGAAGATGACCACAAGAAGAGAAAAGAGACTAAAAAAAATGAAGATTTCATTCATAACTAAGTTCAATACAAAGATCGGCTTAGAGCCAAGAAAAATTAGTTGAATCTAAGTACAAGTAAAAAGATGGAAAAATTTATAAATCTTTAAGGTCGAAGGTCTTCAACAGTTCGTCATGTGAAGCGTTCTCCCATCAAGTCAGCTTTCTCTTACCATGTGAGCAAAAGAAGAAGAAACCATCAGCATATCGGAAGAGGAGGCAACCAACATATTGGACATGCATCCATTATTGATTGTCTCCCTCCTCCTCATCCTTAAAAGGAGCTGACCTTAAGAGGCTTGAGGGCTGAGCAGTCCTCAGCCACCGCCAGAGGATTCTCCTCAGCCCCACCCTCAAAAGAGCTCAGCCTAACTTCCTACTCACCACCCTTGGAGGGGTCGAAGCTATTTTGGTTTATTTAGTTGGTTTCTGCATCCAGATATTCGGATGTTCTAGCTCAGTTTTTTTTTTCTTTCTATTTTTTAATAATACATGTCTTATGAATAACTAGAAGTTCTTGACTAGCTATCTTGAATTTTGATGATATTTTGTCTTATGTAATCTATTTCTTCTCTCTTTAGTGTTATACAACATTTTATATATTTATTGACTAACCTTAATTGAAAATCTATTCTTCTGGAAGTTCAGTGCCAAGTATTAGAAGAAATTTGAGGTACAAAAATTGCTTTCACGTATGCTGAGCAGTTATGTTTTCTCATAAATGTGACTGATTTTCATCCTTTGCTTCTTGTAGATGCTTATTCCGAAACATCTTCGATCTGCTGTCATATATCAGTTTACTCAATTCCTCTATTGGTGGTTTAGGACTATGATATGCCTTAGAGCTGCAATTCTTTTTACTAAAATAAAAAATGTTTACCATTTTTATATTTGACATTGTCAATTTTCTGTGGTTTTAGAAGATATACGAGGTAACTGAAGCAGTTTGAGGAAATGATCTGTTCCAGTATGCTGAGCAAACTGGTTTCTTCTCTCTTAGTCAGTTCCTCTCCTTACTGTTTTCATATATGTCATCTGTTGCCTAAGTTTGTTTTTTCGGGTTCTTCTGGAAAAAAGATAGATTGATTTTCCTTCAGAAATGCAGATTTTTTTGTCCTGGATGTTTGATTACTTCTGTTGGATATCTTTTATTAGCTAACTCTTGAATGTTTTAGAATGCATATTTGAATTTCTTGTTCATAAAATCCTTGTTTCTTGTTCCTCTTATTCTTAATAATCTTCTCAAGGCATAAGTTCTGTTTTTAGAGCACTGTCTGGTTTTCCGATGCCACCTATTTAGAGAAAAAAAAAACCGTATCAAATGCATTCTGCTTTTCTTTAGAGTTTGAATTATTACTCATGATTGTTATTGTTTCTATTTCTGTTGCTGCTGCTCTTTAGATTTTTTAGGGCTTCACGTATGAACTGAAAGCAGATAGTCTCGTTATAGAACATGGGATAGATAAGATTATGGCAAGTTCTTAATATACTGTGGCTTTCTCATTTGAATAAAATGACAATTGTCTCCATGTTTGATTGAAGAAAGCATTGGCGTTATAGCTAAGGAGTTTGGATCTGTGTAGCTGCAATGAGAGACTTGGAAAGTCTGGGCCAATGAGGTATTCTCTCCAAAGCATTATCATTTTCTATTAGCATCGACTACCATTACTAATTTGGTACTCTAAAACAATAAACATGTTGGGCTTTCAAGTTTTCATGGCTTTTGGAAGATGCTCAAGTCAAGAATTCTAAGATAATGTCGTATTGCATATTTATAGCCTTGGATGGAATATTTTGGGATATGAAGAACTACATTATTATCTCTTTTCTTATATCAAAATAAGTTAAGGCAATTTTAATTGACAACACTAATTTGGTCATGCCCTTTTGCTTATTTTGTGGTATAGATTAGTTCGTTTAAACAATTTTATTTGAAATACTCTTATAAAACCAAGAAACCAGTGTCAGCCCACCATCCCCTTTATTTATTTATTTTTTTGTTATCTTGGGTTGTAATTCCCGTTGAAGCTAGTGCTGAGTCACCTAGCCCCCTCCAAAACAGAAAAAAAGAAACCCTGTTTTCCTCGTGAAACTTATGATTGCCCTTTGCTTTCCCTCTGTTGTCACTTTTGCTTCTAATCTTACTAGGTGGAGGCCAAGCTAGGCTCCTGCAGCGGCCCCTATTGCTCTCAAGGAAAGGTTTCGCGTTGAAACCTCTTTTTGCCCCCTCTTTCCTATGGCAGTTATTCTCTTTTTTGGAAGTGTCACGCCTCGGACCCAGCTGGTGGTGGCCCAGGGGTGACAGCCCGCCGCATGCCACGCATGCAAGGCATCCAGTACAATATCAATAATAAACAAGGAGGGTTAACAACTATATAATATACAAAGTTTAATCCTTCATATACAAATTATGTAATGTTGGGCAACAAACCAAAGTTCCAAAATAGTTCAAAATGGGGTTATATATAACAAAATAAAATCAATTTACATCAAGAACTCCCAATTACCCCTGTTGTTGCCCCTAATAATTCTGTGGCTCTGAAAAAAACATTGTAAGATTTAATGAGTTTACACTCAGTAAGTAAGCCTACTATTACATATTATAGCCAAATAAGAATTTTTTTATCAAGTCAAATACAAGTCATGCTTCCAAATTTAAAAACATTTCATCATATTATAAAATTGTACAAATCTCATATTCGAATAAATTGGAAGCAATTAATATGAAATAATATTTCAAAATACCATTTCAATTTCAAATCACTGTAAATCTCATTTCATACTAATGTCCCACGTCCACGTAATAACATCCTAAGGATGTAACCTCCCTGTACGCCCCCAGTAGAGGAAGGGTGCCGGAGTCAATTAGCATCTAATGCTATATCCTGTCACAGCACATCCCTAGGATGTGTGTTCTCCATATATTCCCCCTGTGGAGGTGGGTCCTGGAGTCATGAAACATGTAATGTGGACCATGACGACATATAATATCACAATCACAAATAGCATTTATTCGCATAATAGCAAACATGTATCAATTTACTTTTCATGTTTTACCAAAATTTGGTAATTTTCTATAATCATGTAATAACCAAATGCATGTATCAAATGCCAATTTAATTTACCAAAATTAACAATAATCAAGTCAAATATTCATTTACAAAAATGTGGTACCACAACTATCATTTTTTTTTCAAATAATACTATAAATCAATTCATTATTTCAATAATGGCATAATTTAATAATGATTTAAGAAAAATCATTATAATTGGCTTACTTACCTCACAACGCTAATCCAAAAGCGTAAATCAACTGTAGGGATCTCTGGGTACCTACAACATAATTTTTCAGATTTTTAAATTTCAATTTTTGGATGTCAAACTGACTCCTACACGTAACCCAATCTAATCCTGGGCCCAACTTGGGGCTTGAATATCTCCAAATATAGAAGCCCAAATGGGGAAATAAAAATTCCCCGACAAACTAGGATCAACGCTGATCCCGACCATATTTTTCTTTTATTGGGCTGAGTCCAAATTGGGGCCCGAAAATTCAGCCCAAAGGGGCTAATCGGATCCCAGGCCGAACCGGCCCGATCCGGTTTTTTATTTATTTTTTATTTTTATTTTTTTTTCTGCTTCACCCCCGGTTCACCGAATCGGGGGTGAGCTGGTGGCCGGCGGCCTAGGGCCGCCGCCGGCCCTCCCCGGGTCGGCGGCCCCCGGCCCGGCCGGCCGCCGGCGGCCGACCCCTTCCTCTTCTCTTTCCTTCTTTCTTCTTCTTCTTCTTCCTTTTCTTCCTCTCTTTCGTCAATCGCGCCGCGGCGGCACGGCCACCATGGTCGGCCGGCGACCACCGGGACGCCGCCCCGCCGCCGGCGGTGAGGCCGCCGCCGGCCGGCCCGGCGAGGCCGGGCCTGTCGCCGGGCTCGGACCAACGCGGGAGCCGGTTTGGCTCCCGCGCAGGGGAGGGCCATTCGGCCCTCTCCCTTCGTTTCGTCCACATGGACCCGGTCGGCCACCGGCCGGCGGGACCGCCACGGCGGCCGGCGGGGTCGCCGACCAAGGCTCGGGCCGGCGGCCGGCGGCACGCCGCCGGCTCGAACCCACAAGGAAGGGAGGGCCGTTCCCGGCCCTCCCCCCCTTCTACCTCGCCGGCGGCACGGCCGGCCACCACTGGCCGGCCAGACCCCATCGGACGCCGCCCCGGCGCCGGTGGGGGCTACGCCCAAGGGCCGGGCCCGGCGAGCCGGCGGGCACGCCGCTGGGCCCGAACCAAGCGCGGGAGCCCGCTTGGCTCCCGCGTCAGGGGAGGGCCTCCTGCGGCCCTCTCCCTTTCTCTCACGCTCTCTCTCTCTCCCTCTCCTCGCCAGTGAAGGGGGGGGCTTACCGGACGACGGCGAGGTATCGGGGACGAGCGGAGGGCGGCATGGTGGCAGAGCTTGCGAAGAGCAGAAGGGAGGAAGAAGACAGGGGGAGGGGGCTTCAGTCCTCTCCCCAGCTATTTTCCCTTTTTTTTTTAGCGAGGGAAGGGTTGAGCCCTCCCCTGCACCCCCATGTGCGCGCGCGTGGGCGCGTGCGCTGTCGCGCATGCAGCGCGCCGCGTGTCGCGCACCCACTCCGCTTAAATTATATAAAAAAAAATTGCCTGACGGGGGTTTACATCCTCCCCTCCTTATAAAAATTTCGGCCTCGAAATTAATGTACAACACGAATAAAATTTTTGAGGCCCGAAATAAAAATTACTAGCTGTATTTATCTATCTTTCTGGTCAAAATACAACAGTAATTACACTTTTGTGCTTATATACAAATATCTATTGAGATACAAATAGATGAGGATATTTCTTTTTCACCTCCTCTTCAAGTTCCCACGTAGCCTCCCGTTCAGAATGATTACTCCACTGAACCTTAACATAGGGAATGCTACGTCGTCTCAGAACTTGGTCTTTATGGTCCACAATACGTATCGGATGCTCTTCGTATGTCAAATTCTTCTTTAGCAAAATGGGCTCCACTTCTATGACATGACTGGCGTCAGAAATGTATTTCCTCAACATAGAGACATGGAATACATTATGTACCCCAGAGAGTGCAGGAGGTAGTGCGAGGCTATAAGCCACTTCCTCGACTCTGCTCAAGATCTCAAATGGACCAACGTATCGTGGACTCAATTTTCCTTTAAGCCCAAACCTCATCACATCTTTGGTTGGTAAAACCCTTAAAAAGACATGGTCCCCAACCTGAAATTCCAGCTCCCTTCTTCTAACATCAGCATAACTTTTCTGTCGGCTCTGAGCTACTCGGAGTCTTTCCTTAATCAGCTGCACTTTTTCTACTGTCTGCTGAATCAGCTCAGGGCCCAACAATTTTCTTTCCCCCACATCATTCCAACACAAGGGAGATCTGCATTTTCTACCATACAGAGCTTCAAATGGAGCCATTTTGATGCTGGCTTGGTAACTGTTATTATAAGCAAACTCTACCAAAGGTAGGTGGTTGTCCCAAGCACCACCCAAGTCCATTACACAGGCTCGCAACATGTCCTCTAAGATTTGTATGGTCCTCTCAGATTGTCCATCTGTCTGGGGTGAAAAGCTGTGCTGAAATTCGGTTTGGTCCCCGCAGCCCTATGAAGACTCTTCCAAACCGGGACACAAAGCACGGTATCCCGATCCGACACAATCGACTCGGGGACACCATGAAGTCTCACTATCGCTCAATGTACATGGTGGCCAATCTCTCGCTTGAGACCCCAACTCGAACGGCGAGAAAATGGGCCGACTTGGTCAATCTATCAATAATAACCCCGGACCGCATCATTGCTTACGGGAGTTTTGGGTAAACCGGTCACAAAATCCATAGTGATCTTCTCCCATTTCCACTGAGGGATCATTAGAGACTGAAGAGGTCCTGCAGGCCTGTGATGTTCGGCCTTCACTTGTTGGCACACTAAGCACTTGGCCACATATTGAGCAATTTCTCTTTTCATTCCTTTCCACCAGAAATTTTCTCGTAGGTCTCTGTACATTTTGGTGCCTCCTGGGTGAACAGTATAGGGAGAATAATGAGCCTCCCTCAAAATTTCAGCCCTTAGATCTTCCACATTTGGCACACGAGCCTAGTATTAAATCTCGGGGATCCATCATCATTTATTACGAATTCATTACGAACCCCCCGATTCTGCACGTGCCTTTATCTTTTGTAGTTCCAAGTCTTCTTTCCGGGAAGACTTAATCACATCAATCGAGGGTTGGTGAAGTACAAGTGTTGCAAGAAGCCCATCAGATCGCTGTACTCGCAAACCAACCTCCAATTTTTCAAGGTCTCTACGAATGTGAGGCTGAGAAGTAATTATGGAAGCTAGCTCTGAGGAGGACTTTCTGCTTAAGGCATCAGCTACCACATTGGCCTTCCCTGGATGATAATGCAGGTTCAGGTCATAATCCTTTAATAGCTCCAACCACCTCCTCCGCCTCAAGTTTAGCTCTTTCTGGGTGAAAATGTATTTTAGACTTTGATGGTCTGTATACACATCACAAGTCTCCCCATACAGATAATGCCGCCAAATTTTCAGTGCAAAGATTACGGCGGCTAACTCCAGGTCATGAGTAGGATAGTTCTGCTCATAAGGCTTCAGCTGCCTGGAGGCATAGGCTATCACCTTCCCTTCCTGCATCAGAACACCTCCCAATCCCTTTCGAGAGGCGTCAGTGAATAAAGTATATCCTCCAGATATAGATGGAAGAGTAAGGATAGGGGCTGACACCAGGCGCTGCTTGAGTTCCTGGAAACTTCCCTCACACTCCTCTGACCAAACAAACTTTGCTCGCTTTTGAGTTAAGCGAGTCAGAGGCAAAGCAATGCGAGAGAAGCCTTCCACGAATCTGCGATAATAACCAACCAGCCCCAAGAAGCTTCTGACTTCTGATACATTGGAAGGCCGACACCAGTTCACGACGGCCTCAATCTTCTTAGGGTCTACTGATATACCGTCTTTGGATACGATATGACCCAAGAAGGATATTTGGCTCATTCAGAAGTCACATTTTTGCAGCTTGGCATAAAGTTTCTTTTCCCGAAGAGTCTGCAGAACAATCCTTAAGTGGTTTTCATGCTCCATATGACTTTTAGAATAAATCAAGATATCATCAATAAAGACCACTATAAATCGAGTCCAGGGTATGGTTTGAAGATTCTGTGCATCAAGTCCATGAATGCTGCCGGGGCATTAGTCAACCCAAACGGCATCACCAAGAACTCATATGGCCGTACCTGGTTCTGAATGCAGTCTTAGAAACATCCTTAGCCTTTATCTTGAGCTGATGGTACCCTGATCGAAGATCAATTTTTGAGAATACCTGAGCTCCTTGAAGCTGATCAAATAGATCATCAATCCTCGACGAAAGGGTACTTGTTCCGCACTGTTACCTTATTAATTTCTCGGTAATCAATGCAGAGCCGAAGACTGCCATCCTTCTTTTTAACAAATAATACTGGAGCACCCCAAGGAGAGACACTAGGTCTAATAAATCCTCGATCCAGAAGCTCCTGCAACTGACATTTTAACTCTTTTAACTCAGTTGGAGCCATACGGTAAGGAGCTTTGGATATAGGTCCAGTGCCAGGGGCTAAATCAACAGTGAACTCGACTTCACGATCCGGGGATAATTTCGTCAATTCCTCCGGAAAGACATCGGGAAACTCTCGAGCCATTGGAATATCTTCCAATTGGTGTTCATCCTGCTGAAGGTCCCTAACCATAGCAAGAAACCCCTGACCACTTTTTCTCAAGTATTTCCCAGCTTGCAGAGCTGACACTAATACCGAAGCCAGATGTTCCTGACTCCCACTAAAACTGAATTCAGGAAGATTAGAAATTTTAAAGATTATCCTTTTCCTGAAACAATCAATAGAAGCATGATAGGAGGCCAACCAGTCCATCCCTAGGATTACATCAAAGAATTTCAGTGGGAGGACTATCAGATCAGCGTTTAACCTCCTATCTTCCATGTCAATCAGGCAAGATTTACACTGCCCCGAGTCTACCATCATGACATCTCCATTAGGAAATGCAATATGCAACTCTTGCTCTAGAGGAACGGGTGTCGATGATGCATTCTTGGCAAGAAAACTATCGAGATATAAATGAATGTGTGGCACCGGATCAATTAAAGTTTGAGCATAAGTGTTGCCTACTTTAAACATACCTGTCATAAAGATTAACTTAACTTAGATGTCATGCAGCATCATATGTTTTTTTCTCTATCTACTACCATAATCCATGCATTATACCAAGTATGAATGCAATAATTTTTAAAGAAATAATTTAATTTAACGGACATACTGTCACCACGGTGTTAGAGCAGCGGCGTCTGCTGAGTGAGGGTAAATACCCTCCCTTGGGTCCTGGGCTGCTGCTGACTCTTCCCCTGATCTGGAGGGGGCTGCTGATCCTTCCGAAGGGGATAGGTGGCCATTTTGTGGTCCATCTTCCCACAAATAAAGCGAGCACCCGGTCGGCCCTGCGGCATTGCGCTTGCCTCGATGGGCCTTCCCGCAATGAGGGCAACGGGTCTCCTTATCCTACGTCCCGAGGGAGCACGAAGGAAACCCTTCTTCTTCTTAGCACGCCCGAAGGCCGGCGAGAAGAAGGTCCTCTCCTCTTCATCTCTCGCTCTCTCATCCGCCGAATGGCGGTCATGTCCCTCTCGATGACCGAGCCTTGCTCGTCACTTCCTTTGTAAGTGGGGAGCTCAAATGCATTGATTACTGCCTCGGCACAGGGGTGCAGTCCCTAAGTGAATTTGGTGATCTTGGCTCTCTCGGTCATAACAAAATCTGGGGCAAATCTGGCCAATCGTCTGAACTCGGCTTCATACTGGGCCACATAAAGGTTCCTCTGCTCTAACCTCATAAACTCTGACTCCATCTGTCTCTCGAACACTCTGGGAAAATACGGCGATAAAAGGCCTCCTTAAATCGTTCCCAAGAGATGGTCCGCCCTCCGCAGTCTTTGCTCCAACATCGACCACCAATCGTATGCCTCCCCTGGAGGAGGTAGGCGGCAAATACGATCCGCTCCTCCTCGGGCTACTAAGGGCCGTAAAGGCCTTCTCAATCTCTCTTATCCACCTCTCCGCATCAAGTGGGTTGGTGGATCCGGAAGGGAGGAGGGGCCAAGCTCTTAAACTCGGAGAAGCTACGACCCCCTGCCATGGCCGAGATGGAGCGGGCCGAGTAGACCGATCGGCCGGGCCGGCCGGGTGCGAGGAGTAGGAGGGGCGACGGAGTCCGCGGAATAGTAGAGCCGGATATAGCGAGCGAGCGATGTCTGCTGTTGCATGGCTGAACGACTGAGTCACCCCCAAGAATGCCGGAGTAACTCGGCTGCGGTACAACGTGGGTCGTTGCCAAGCGGGGCAACGGAACCCGCATACGAGTGAGGCTTCCGGCCTCCCCGCCGGTCGGGGTCACCACCGAGAGTCCCCCTCATGTCGCCGACCACCGGTGCGACGATGCATTATGAAATACGCCATGGTTAGATTCCAATCAATATCATAATAAATCATCAAATCTCAAGTATTTATTTAAACAAGTCACTTGAATTTTTCTAATGTTATTACCCTCCTGATGTCATGTCAATATTTGGCCTAATGTAAATCATGTGTTTGGCCCTAATGTCAAACCAGGCTCTGATACCACTACAAGTACATCACGCCCGGACCCGGTGGTGGTAGCCGGGGGTGATGACCCGCCGCATGCCAGGCATGCAAGGCAACCAGTACAATATCAATTATAAACAAGGAGGGTTAACAACTATATAATATACAAAGTTTAATCCTTCATATACAAATTATGTAATGTTGGGCAACAAACCAAAGTTCCAAAATAGTTCAAAATGGGGTTACATATAACAAAATAAAATCAATTTACATCAAGAACTCCCAATTACCCCTGTTGTTGCCCCTGATAATTCTGTGGCTCTGAAAAAAACATTGTAAGATTTAATGAGTTTACACTCAGTAAGTAAGCCTACTATTACATATTATAGCCAAATAAAATTTTTTTTATCAAGTCAAATACAAGTCATGCTTCCAAATTTAAAAATATTTCATCAATTATAAAATTGTACAAATCTCATATTCGAATAAATTGGAAGCAATTAATATGAAATAATATTTCAAAATACCATTTCAATTTCAAATCACTGTAAATCTCATTTCATACTAATGTCCCACGTCCACGTAATAACATCCAAGGATGTAACCTCCCTGTACGCCCCCAGTGGAGGAAGGGTACCGGAGTCAATTAGCATCTAATGCTATATCCTGTCACAGCACATCCCTAGGATGTGTGTTCTCCACATATTCCCCCTGTCGAGGTGGGTCCCGGAGTCATGTAACATGTAATGTGGACCATGATGACATATAATATCACAATCACAAATAGCATTTATTCGCATAATAGCAAACATGTATCAATTTACTTTTCATGTTTTACCAAAATTTGGTAATTTTCTATAATCATGTAATAACCAGATGCATGTATCAAATGCCAATTTAATTTACCAAAATTAACAATAATCAAGTCAAATATTCATTTACAAAAATGTGGTACCACAACTATCATTTTTTTCAAATAATACTATAAATCAATTCATTATTTCAATAATGGCATAATTTAATAATGATTTAAGAAAAATCATTATAATGGCTTACTTACCTCACAACGCTAATCCAAAAGCGTAAATCAACCGTAGGGATCTCTGGGTACCTACAACATAATTTTGATTTTTAAATTTCAATTTTTGGATGTCAAACTGACTCCTACACGTAACCCAATCTAATCCTGGGCCCAACTTGGGGCTTGAATATCTCCAAATATAGAAGCCCAAATGGGGAAATAAAAATTCCTCAACAAACTAGGATCAACGCTGATCCCGACCATATTTTTCTCTTATTGGGCCGACCCCAAATTGGGACTCGAAAATTCAGCCCAAAGGGGCCTAGCTGGGTGAGCCGAACCGGCCCGGTCCGTTTTTTATTTATTTTTTATTTTTTTTTTATTTTTTTTTCTCGCTTCACTTCGGTTCACCCGAACCGGGGGTGGTCAGGTGGCCGGCGGCCTAGGGCCGCCGCCGGCCTTCCCGGGGTCGGCCGGCCGTGACGGCCCCGGGTCGGCCGTGGCCGGCTGCCGGCCCCTTCCTTCTTCTCTTTCCTCTTCTTTCTCTTCTTCTTCTTCCTTTTCTTCCCCTCTTTCGTCCTTTGTGCCGGTGGCACGGCCATCCGTTGGCGGGCGGACCTCACCGGATGCCGCCCGGCGCCGGTGAGGGCCGTCGACCGAGCCGGGCCGGCGAGTCGGCGGGAACGCCCGCCGGGCCGGACGCGGGAGCCGGTTTGGCTCCGCGGCGAGGAGGGCCATTTGGCCCTCTCCTTCGTTTCGTCCTATGCCGGCCACGGCCACCGGCCGGCCGGACCCCGTCGGACGCTGCCGCGCCGGCGGGGGTCGCCGACCAAGGCTCGGGCCGGCGGGCCGGCCGGAGCACGCCGCCGGGTCCCTCGAACCCGCGATGAAGGGAGGGCCGTTCCACGGCCCTCCCCCTTCTTCTTTGGCCGGCGGCACGGCCGGCCGGACCCCATCGGACGCCGCCCGGCGCCGGGTGGGGGCTACCGCGGGATCGGGCCGGCGAGCCGGCGGGCACGCCGCCGGGCCCCGAACCAAGCGCGGGAGCCCGGCTTGGCTCCCGTGTTGGGGAGGGCCTCCGCGGCCCTCTCCCTTTCTCTCACGCTCTCTCTCTCTCCCTCTCTCGCCGGTGGAAGGGGGCCGACGGACGGCGGCGAGGTGTCGGGGATGAGCGGAGGGCGGCACGGTGGCAGAGCTTGCGAAGAGCAGAAGGGAGGAAGAAGACAGGGGGAGGGGGCTTCAGTCCTCTCCCCAGCTATTTTCTCTTTTTTTTTTAGCGAGGGGAGGGCTCACCCCCATGTGTGCGCGCGCGGGCGCGCGCGTGCTGGCGCGCATGGAGCGCGCCGCGTGTCGCACACCCATGCTGTTTAAATTATATAAAAAAAAATTGCCTGACGGGGGTTTACAGAAAGACTGTGCAAATTGATATATTTTGAAATATTGAAGATTTTTGATATTGCTAGCTTGGGCATTCCAAGCTGCGCTTGAGGGAAGAGCAGCTGTGGCAACAATGAAATAATGAAAAGAGGAAACCCCTTTTTAAAGGCAGAGATTTTCACCCATTAATCTTGTATCTCATCTCTCTGTTCTCCTTATTCACCAAATTTGGTAACATGTCAATTTATTGTCTGGTGGAATGATATATTTCATTTTCTTTACCAGCAGACAACTGTCATTTATATTTGTTCTTTTGTTTTAAATGAGTTTTTTTTTTATTGTTTTAGGTAATGTTGCTTCATTGTACCTAAAAGCATGAAAAATATTATCAGTGTATGCTGCCTCATATTAGGCATACCATAGTAGTACCAAACTAAAACTCAGTATTGAGGGCATACTAAGTTTTGGTATCCCAAATCAACTCTCATATTGTTTGCATCGACACTGCCAGTGTTGGTGGACCTTATTTGAAAGTCATGATTAGAAATACAAAAAGAGTCCCTTCTCACGTAAGGGCAACACTATTCGACCCTCTCTAAACTTCTATTGTTTCTTTCCGATTGTTTCAGATCTAGCCCTCAAAACTGAGCACATTTTTACGATTTATTTCCGATAAAATCTTAGAGATCCTTTTGGTAACAACATTATTTTTCCTGGATCATGGTGTATTGGTATCTCTCATTCTTTAATCAAAAAACCCTTCTAATGGTTGCTCTGTTTTTCTTCCAGACTTGAGAAAATCCAAGCAGCAACATCTAGATGACATGTTCAATTTGAACTTCTGTCAATCCAACTTTTTTTCCTGGGTATTTCAAGATATTTGCATAAGTGACTCCTTTTCATTAAAAGTTATAAAGTTATACATTGCCATTTAAGCTCATAATTTAATGCTAAAGGGTATAGTTTGTATTATGGGTCACTTTTGTGAGTTGAATGGAGATGATAAAGCTAGCATTTAACATGTTTTTAATAGTGTCCGTTGGTTAAGACTTAAATCTGCATCATTGAGAAAGCTTATAAGATAATTAGAACTAGGTGAACATTTCATTGCAGATAGAGTAATGCCAATGAGCTTGCAGACTCTTTTGACCTGTTCTCTTCATTCATCGACAAACCTAGTTTTATTCTTGAATGAAGGTTACAATAGCCTTTATTTTGAAATTGTAATCAGATATTCATTTTGTAACGCTCCAAGCCCACCTGTTAGCCCAATTAACTTCGTTAGCGGGCCGAAACCATATGGCCCAAAAACTCGAGTGGAAGTTAATAGGTAGTAAGTGGACTTGAGTTATAAGCACATCACCCATTTCTCTCCCATTCAATGTGGGACTAAACTTGGGGTCTCACAATCTCTTCACCTTATAATGCGACTCACAATCTCCCCACCTTATAATGCGACGTCCTCGTCGCATGCCACAACTTAGCCAGAATCTACTCCGAGTCGGATCGTTGGTGCTGCAAGGGTGGCTCCACCTCATGATGAGACTCCACCACCGCCCCATGGGTAGCCCTTTCCTCATGCCCACCAACTTTCGGGCACTCGGATCGGCTCTGATACCATTTGTAACGCCCCAAACCCACCTGCTAGCCCAATTAACTTCGTTAGCGGGCCGAAACCACGTGGCCCAAAAACTCGAGTGGAAGTTAATGGGTAGCAAGTGGACTTGAGTTATAAGCACATCATCCATTTCTCTCTCATCCAATATGGGACTAAACTTGGGGTCTTACAATATAACACCCCAAGCCCATCCGCTAGCCCAATTAACTTTGTTAGCCGGTCGAAACCATGTGGCCCAAAAACTCGAGTGGAAGTTAATGGGTAGCAAGTGGACTTGAGTTATAAGCACATCACTCATTTCTCGCTCGGGACTAAATTTGGGGTCTTACAATCTCCCCACCTTATAATGCGACGTCCTCATCGCATGCCACAACCTAGCTACAACCTAGCCAGAATCTACTTCGAGTCGGGTCGTTGGTGCTGCATTTCATGACGGGACTCGCCACAACCTAACCAGAATTTACCTCGAGTTGGGTCGTTGGTGCTGCACCTCATGACGGGACTTCACCACCGCCTCATGGGTAGCCCTTTCCTCATGCCCATCAACTTTCACACACTCGGATCGACTCAAATACCATTTGTAACGCCCCAAACCCATCCGTTAGCCCAATTAACTTCGTTAGCGGGCCGAAACCACGTGGCCCAAAAACTCGAGTAGAAGTTAATGGGTAGCAAGTGGACTTAAGTTATAAGTACATCATCCATTTCTCACCCATTCAATGTGAGACTAAATTTGGAGTCTCGCACCTTTTTTCCCGTTGCTTGATGGATAGAGGCCAAGAGTCATGAAAGAACACCTCCCACCAGCAATTCTTTATCTGTTAAAACACGAATAAGTGATTGTCTAGGTGATAGAGTTGCAGTGTGTAGTCAGCTGGATGTTTCTTTTGCAACGTGCTGCTTCATTAATCAGAAATTTACTCTTTAAAGTTCTCATTAACATCCATCTGGTCTTTTAACTGGAGCATAAGTCAAATACAAATGCAATGTAGATTCTGACTTTGTGACCATAGATTCAGATATGTACACAAGATTGGGAAGGGCTCATAGCTTTGCACATGAGTTCCCGTTCCGTTTTAGTCCATTTGATTTTTTTTTTTAAAAATTTATTTATGAGGAACCCTTAATATTAAAATTTGGCTATCGTTTGTTTAGTTCTAGGGCACAATAGGCATTGGAAAATTTTAGAGCGTTATTGTTGTATCTGACATCAATGTCTGGAAGTCAACCAGGTTTTATTTCATTAGTCCATGTTATAACATTTTATTTTTCATTACTTTTCATCTTTTTTTCTGGCATCTATTTATTTATTTCCTCATACCTCTTTTATTTATTTAGTAGAAAGGTTAAAGAAGCTCTTCCTAGCATCCTTTCATGCATTTTGGAAATTCTGTAGGATTTTCTTTCCTTTTTTTTTGATCCATTAAGGTGGTATAGAAACTGTCTTTATGAAGTTAGAACGAATAAATTGACAATCTATAGTTTTCGAAACTCAGAAAAATATCTAGCGGCTAGGTAAAGAGTGACCTCAAAGAATTTCTACATATTTTGTTGCAAATGTCATGTCGGCTTGATTATTTAGGTTCTTCTGTTTTACTTAGATAGTTTATTAACTGACATTCCTATTCTTGACATGGGCAGAGGCGAACATATGGCAATAAAGTGGACTGTCAGGTCTCATTTACTTGAACCATCGAATAAGAGATTGATCAAGCTCCAGTTTTAAGCACTCAAGACTTGCCACAGAACATTCTGAACATTGCAATATGGGTTCGCGCTTACCAAAATGAGGAAACAGGGATGGAGATGAATGATGCACATGATATATATATATATATATATATTCTGATTTATATATTACAATGTATCTTATTATACATTGAAGAATCACAAATTCAGATCCTCACCAAATCAAGATTTTTTTGAAAACCAATAAGATGTTTCATTAACAAATGAATTAAAAGGATTCAAGCAATATATCAATAGAATAAAACCCTGTCCTTGTTCAATGGAATGCAAGCATCCTATCCATCATCAGGATGATCCAGGGGTGAGCATGCAATCAAAAAAGTAAGTTAAGGCCAATCTAATATTTATTGGAAAAATTTTTCTAACGTACTAGCTAACTGGTCGTCATCTTTGATACAGATGGGAACCCTTCCTAGGTTACGGGAAGAAAAATTATCTGGTGCAAGACATCCTCAGTCACATGCACATGAATGCACCCTCAGGTTGTAAAGAAAGACCCCAGTAACCGTGAGAGCGTAACCAAGCATCCCAGTCACTGATATTGGATTCTTGAATATTAAAATGAAAACCACCACAGCCACAACACCTTCCAAGAACCTAACATTAACGAAAACTCAATCATCGGAACATGCTAAAAGATAAACTAACAAAATAATACAAGAATGAAAATGGAAATGAATTTTAAGAAAAGGGCAACCACCCTTTGCCACTAAAGCTTGTAAAATTTAAGGAGACAGTTTCTCCATTTCAATACAAAGTTTTCTCTATACTTGCAATCCATTTCATATATTTTACCAGAAACAAGACAAAATCATCAAATTGTTGGAATAACGTAAGTTTTCTAATAAAAACACTTTCTGACTGCAAACTGGATGCAAATACTCAGCTTCACTAGGGATTGTCCTTCCTTCCAACAGTGGCTTCTGACCATCAGGTCTTTAATTGATCAGGGGGACTATTTAATTGCTGTAATGTTTGCACATATAATCATTTCCAGACTAATGTGTTCATACCGAATAGATGCACCACTCATGCTCATTCCCAAGAAATTCTCCCTAACACATGCACATATAATATTTACAAGAGCCACTAAAGCAACTGACTGGACTTCCGTGGCCTTCATCAGAGTTGGCAAAACTATTGATTCTGGACAGTCCTCTGAAAGCTTTATAATTTATAATGATTGATTTCTAGTTATATTACCTTCATAGTAAAAGTCTCTCTAATTGATTGTGCATGTTTAAAGGCAATGTCAACAATATCACAATTTCGTAACAGGAGGTAAAATTAGCGGAGAATATGCAGCACCTCTAACTAATTCACTCCTCTAACAGCAAAATTGAAAGCCCCCTTCTGCAAAAAGGAAAAAAATGAAAAATATGATTTATTTTTGCAGCAAATTTATTATTAATATTTCCTTACCCATCCCTTATATTTGCATTGATGCAAACTCATTCTTCAACTTCATCCCCCTTTTAAATACTTTTTTTAAAAATCCTCCAATTATGATGTTGACATCGTTGGAGAATGCTTTCTTCCAGAAGAGGTTTGCTTGAAGACGACTGCTGAACCAACAATGGCGAGAGCTATCGTAAATATTGTCATTGGTGCAACTACAGCTGACACCACATAGCATATAACTTATTCAAACTATCATAATTCAGAAATGTTGTTTCTAAAATGTTTGTTCATGCTGTCCATGTTGACTTAAGCAGCAAAAATTTTGTTACAGAATATTAATCAGAAAACAAAGGCAAAACAAAGAGAAAGAGAAGGCCTTGAATAATAACATCAAAAATACGAAACAAGTCTGCATTACTAACACTAAATGCTGGCAAACACCTGCAATAGTATACCCATTTAAGCAAATAACAATCCATGAGCAAGGTACAAGGATATAGAATAAACAAGATGTACTTGACTTTTCCCTTTTTCATGTAAAAAAAATATGGCAATCTAGATAAATCATGAGATAATGAGAAGACAATGATATCAATAATGGACAATACTGGAGTGTCAAGGCACTGGTATGTTTGGTCACCAAAAAGTTGGTCAAATTCACAAAATACGCCAGAGCAGAATTAAATAACAGGTACCATATAATTCTTATATCTTCTCTAGCAAGTGTTAGTGTAATGCCAACCACATTCTCCTCCATAAAAAAAGTTGCCAGAAGTAACAAAATAACTGCAAATAACTGCTATTGGAGCCATGTACAGGAGGAGATTCATTGAGTGCAGTTTTTCCCTGATCATAGGCATTTATTAGTTAGTAATGTGTGAATATTCTTATCAATCAAAAAAAGTGTGAATATTCTTTACAGATAAACATAATAAGAGTAATTTAGCGCAGCTTTCCAGGTTTTTTTTAAAAACAACATAATCTTTTAACTAGGACTTAAAAATTGGACAACCCCAATGTAAGATATGAATAACTCTATCTTTGAATTGAAAACCTCCAGAGGCTTCCGGCTACATGGTGCCAATGTGTCATGCATAATAATGTTAAGTGGCTATTTAAAATTAATTTAAAATATAGGGAAACTAAAATAGAGTGCAAAGAACATCTTCTAAAACCCTCAAGAACAAGATAATGACCAAAAAAGGGGATCACCAAACAAAAATACTTTGAAATTGGACCTAAAAAATAAAGAGAAGTAAAATTTTAAAATCTATACTTCCAAATATGCCTTTTATATGATTGAATAATCCGAGAAAAGGACTTCAACACATGGTGGCATATGGTTACTTATGAAAATGTTAAGTGATAAAGGGTTGAATTTTGATTAGCACCAGAAAGCCAATAAGCATATTAGGAGGTGATGAGATGTGAGAGTTTGTTCTATAAGATCCCAATACTTTAATTTCTTTTAGAAATAACAAATATGCATTCATTTTTCTTTCTTTTTTTTTTCTCATCGTATAAAATATTTGTATTAATTTTCAAAAATTTCTTTGCCCAGCAAGCTGGGTTTGCTCCCTTTCAAATGACTACAATTTCTATTAAAGTGGGTCTTTCCATTTGGGAAGCAGAAAAGTTTATCGAACTAATTAGTATCAGAGAACAAGGGTGATCTTCCAAAACTCTTAACAAGACAGTATAAATAATAAGATTATACAATCAAAGATAACAAACCATCACACCACTAAAATGGTACAATAGTAGAAACAATATACCAACAAGTATATCTACCCTAAAATTGAAAATTGGATGAAGGGCTTCAATATACATGATGGCATACGATTGCTTTAGCTTATGATAATGTTAGGTGCTAACGTATCAAATTCAAATCAGCACCAGACCATCAATAAGCCTATTCACTCAGTTAGGGGACATCAGTATTGGTCCATATTATATCATCATCATCATTCAATCTATAACAATTATATTATAGTTAAACCAGCATGCCTAGTTATTTTATAACTTAAAAATTACTGATAAAATCAAGAAGAGTCCAGTATAAAGTGCCTAATTATTTTACAACTTAAAAATTACTGATAAAATCAAGAAGAGTCCAGTATAAAGGGACTAGGATGACTCATAAATCACAGAACCATGGAAGTGAGATGAAGGAAAAAAAATATATAATACTAAAGAAGATTTCACACCACATACATCCCAAAAAATAAATTTTTCGAAGGACTTCTATGGTAGCATTAAAAATTACTGATAAAATCAAGAAGAGTCTAGTATAAAGGGACTAGGATGGCTCATAAATCATAGAACCATGGAAGTGAGACGAAAGAAAAAATAATAATAATAATAAAGTAGTTTCACCATGGATACCACCACATGTACCTCGAAAAATAAATTTTTCGAAGGACTTTTATGGTAGCATATGCTTGCTTTAGCTTATGATTATGTTAAGTGCTTTTGTGTGAAAAGGTGAAGCACCGCCAAACCATCGATAAGCATATTTATTTTCTTCACATTTCGACTTGTTTCAGTACAAAAAAAATTATTCTCGATATTATGAAAATAATGCATATGCACGCAAGCATAAAAATACTTCTATATATGATTTGTATTAAGAGTGACAGATAATACAAACTCTTTTAACTAAGGCCACATATATTGACCACAATATTAAGCAGGAAGAATTTAATGATAATACATCGAACAGTTTGATAGAACAAAAGGAAAAAAAAATTGTAACTTTAACACTTGAGAGGTTCTTAAATTCTTGAGAGAATGTAGAATAAAGTCGGAATAGATAAAAAGGCGACGAATAGGCGGAAGAAAACGGAGAATGCTTGCCCCATTTTGACTTAGAGAAGGCGAGCTATGTGGTTATCCCTGGAATAGAATTGGGTTGGTCGTCAGGCAAAAGCCAGGGTGGCGGTAGAGGTATAAGAAGACGACGGAGGATCGCTCTCGTATTAGGAGTCAAGGGGGCAGCGCACCGGTGCGATAAGATTCATCTTGATTAAATATACGGTCGGATTATGACGAAAGGATCTGATCATTCTGGTAGCTTGGGCAAGCTTTGAAAGTCACGCATGGCATGATCGCTCCACTTCATGCCTCGATAGACGTGCCAAACTGGCGTTTTACGCACCGCGAGTGAACTGGTTTGAGGCACACCATCAATAGGGGACATCATTTTAAATCATAACATTATTTTCTAATCGTCGTGGCTGCATGATGAACATAAAATATTGTTTAAAAATATATAACCCTTCAATCTTTTTGAGAGGGTGATTTTGGTATGTAAACGGATAAAATACAAAATTTAGAATCAATTTAACTTATTTATCATAAATTGTAATTGAGTAAATTTTGATATTTCAAAATTTTCATATCAAATTTGGCCAAAAATCTAATTCATGGCTTTGGTAGCAATATGCAACTTAATTAAATTTTTTCCAAATTCAATGTCTAGCTTTTGCAGTAGTTCATGTCAAATATGATTTTGCTTGATCCATTTTTTTTATGATTCAAATATAATATAAGAATAGAAAAATGATGCATAACCTTTCTCTCTCTCTCTCTCTCTCTTTTGAAAAGAAAAAAAATATATATATATAGAAAGCCTTTAAATCTTAGAAAATGAAATTGATTAACTGAAACTTTCGTGCGCATACACACACAAATATATATAGAGAGATATATGTATTTGCACATTCCCAATTCCCAAAAATGAAATGTTTCGTGTTATTTTATCATTTTTTTTTTTTGGTCTAAAACTTGCCTTTCCAAGTTTAGGGATGAGGGGTGTTGAGAAAAAAAATAAAAAAATAAAAAAAATTAACTCTTCTTTTGTAGCATGCCATTTTTCATGAATTTATCAACACAACTACATGAGGATGTATACTAAAATTTACTTACTATTTAATCTTACCATCCAAGCAACTACAATCCTTCCAAGCTCATTTAACTTCAAAAGTTTTTAAATTACATCAAACCATAGTTATGGCATGCCGAAACACAATCTAGGGATTGTTTGATACTTGATCAAGTAATTAGTACACTCCTTCATTAAAAAGAAAGTCTTCTATTACATCCCAATTCCAGGGTTTTTCAACTTGTTGTTATGATCACCTAAATGCTCAAGATGCTTGCATCTTAACCAGCTAGAAATGGGATACTCTAATAAAGTCAAGGTTATTGTTATTGAAATTAGTAAACATGCGGTACATTTACATGGCATATGTTTTATTTATCTATTTTTATTTTTATTTTTTGTTTTTAAGAGTGTGTAGATGATTAAATTAAATCTATCAAAATAAATGATCATCAAAACAAATCTCATGAAATAGTTTAAGAACTTTTTTAGACATGACACGAAGCAATGCTCTCCTTCGTTTTTATACCCGACATCTAATCGTATTAAACATGGTAGAATGAAAAAAAAAAAAAAAAAAGCTCATAAAAAGTTCCCTCAAGTGTATAATCTCTTGGGGTGCAAATTTTCTACAACAAATTTTCTAAAAAAATTCTAGATAATTATATATATATATATATATGGGGGGAGGGGGCATAAATATAGTAAAATCAAAAGGTTTACGCCTATAGAACTTATGCTTGTTATGTGTTGAGCTTTATTGAATAATTTTTAAATTTTATTAACTTTGATGACTTTTTTATATGCATAAATTTTGAACTCTGATAGCAAAAAGTACTCATGCAATAAAGGTTCATACATAAAGTTTTATTTAATATTTTTAAACTTTATTAACTCTTATGGTTTTCGAATCTATTTAAACCTTTAAAATTTGGTAGCAAATGAAAAATGATACCCTTACAATGAAAATGACTTCGTATGTGTGGAAACAAGAAAAACAAAAATCATGCTCGCTATTTCCATCAACCAAAATTAAATCCTTTGTCAATTCGTTCTCTTAATGCGCTTCGCGTGTGAAGCACTGCTGGCAGCAAAACTCATCGCAAAACGAACGAACGAACGTTCGGTGGTTTATTTTTTTATTTTTTTATTTTTCAGCAACATGGCAAACGTTCGGTGGCTTCCGCGCGAGACAAGTAAACAAAGGCAAGCCAAAATTTTAGGAGATCAACAAAGGCAAGCGAAAATATAAGGGCTCGGACCATCATTTTTTTTTTTTTTTTAATCTGTTCATATTATACAATTTTAGATCCATTTAAATTTCAGACGGATCCAAACTTAAGAAGAATAAACCTGTACATATATTATATATTTTTTTAAAAAATATTATAACAGCCTGACCTAGCCATTTTAATTTTACTATTGTATATATGAATATATCATAATTATATATATATATATATAAAATTTATTGCTTATTAAGAATTATTAATAAAATAAATATGTATAATAAATAAATAAGTATATACATAAATGTGAACAGAGATTGGAAGTTGGATAAATGTATGCATTAAAAATACAAGAGTGCTTTATGGATGGATAAGTGCTCATACTCAATAACGGATAAGCAAACATAGCGAGCCGATAAGTCCGTGAACGGATCGGAAGCCATGGGGCTTGTTAACAGAGATTAATAAACCTAGGCCCGCTTATTAAATACCCCGAAATAAATAACCACCTCATCTCTCGCGGAACAAAGCATTCGCCTGCCCAGCCTCGACCCACCCATCTCTCGATTTTTTTTCCAAGATCCAGCGCGCGATGGCCTCCGGATCCGCCCCAAAACCCTAACCCTAACCGCATTCTTCTTCCCCGATTCCTCCTCCTTAAACCCTGGTCCCATAGGTTAATATATCGAGAATTAGCGAGAAGCGGGCCAAGTTTCCGCATCTATAGAGAGATCAAGAAGCGAAGAGAGGGAAAGGCGGAGGCGGCGAGGGGAGGGAGGAGATGAGCAGCAAGGGGAACTCGCCGTCGTCGGCGTCTCCGGTGACGGGCGACTGTTTACCGTGGGCTGGTTACGTCCTGGTACTCGTCCAACATTGGGGTGCTCTTGCTCAACGAATATCTTCAGCTACTTCGCCATTGCCTGGCTCAAGTTGGTCCCGTTGCAGTTCGTGCGGTTCCGGCTCCAGTTCTTGAAGATCGCGGCGCTGAGTCTTGTCTTCTGTGGATCGGTGGTCAGCGGCAATGAGGCAATGTCTCGCTGCGGTACCTGCCTGCGTCGTTCAACCAGGCGGTCGGGGCGACTACCCCCTTCTTCACGGCGGTGTTCGCCTACATCATGACTCTCCGCCGCGAGGCCTGGATCCCCTACGTCACCCTCATCCCCGTCGTCACCGGTGTCATCATTGCCAGCGGGGTCCGTTGGTTTGATCTTTTCTCCTCATGCCTCTTTCTTTGGGTTCTGATTGGTGTTTTGCGTTCTTTTTTTTTTTTTTTTTTTGATTAACTTGTGTTCGTGGCGATCGTGTCTATTTCTTTTGGGTTTGATTTGGCTTTTGAGAGACGGATGCCTGCTGATCTATTTTGATTCACTGAATCTGGGGTTGATGAACTCTGGAATTTATCAACATGTGTAATTAGACGTGCAGTTTTAGTTTATTACTCCTTTTTTTGCTCTGATTTTTCTCTTTTTTTCAAGTGCCAGATGTTCTCTTAGCTTTTCTGGGTTGAGATCCAAAGTGGAAATGTTCTTGTTAGGAAATCAATGCTGCTGTTCGTGTATTATGGTTCTCAATGAGCAATAAGTGGCCTTTAATGATTGTGTGGGAACTGGTCGTTAGTTTTATTTTCTTGTGATGGCTTGTGCTTATTTAATTTATGCCAATTGTAGATTGGTTGACGTTCTTCTCTTTTTAGTCATACACACGTTATATTGTCCTGCCAAGTTTAGTTCCAACTTGCATCAGCTTTTGACCGCTGAAAACCAACACAGAAAATCTTGTCATAAGTTTACACATTTCACTCATGAAACATTGCCTTGACATTTTGAGATTTCTTGGTTGCACATGTTCAAATGTTTCTTTTAACACAAAATACATGAATTACTTGTTTAATTTGGAAGGTTAACTCGAGTATTTTTCTTTAGATTTACTTGCCAATGGATGCATCACCGTAGTCTTGTTAAATGACATGGTTGAAATCTGTCAATGCTTGCTTTAGAACATGAGCTTGTAGTTAAACAAAGTAGCCTTTTCATTTTCTTTAAACATTTTTTTAATCTCTCACAATTCTTAGGTTTCATTGCATGCATTTTGGATTAAGATCTTGTGACAAATAGTAAATTGTAATATCTTAAAAAATGTAGGATGTAGTAAGCAAAGCAACCATGGATTCACCTAGAAATTAGGTAGTTACTTAGAGATTGAAGAGTTGAGAAAACTCATGGTGCATGTCAGTTTTTATGATTCCTGAAAGTGTCAGCCTTCTGGCCACTTGGATATGGCACAGCATGACATGATATGTTTAGACACTTCATTTTGAAGTACATGTTGGTGTCAATAAGAAGTTCCCGAACTTAGCATATTTATTAGTGTCATATTAGGGACTTTTTGTTTCAAGTGCTAAATGCTTTAACCCAAGTGTCATTCTATTTTTTATATAAAATTATCAAAATTATTTGGGCACTTTGAGCAAAGTGTCATTATATTCTTAATATAGAGTTATCATGGTTAATTTCCCACTTAATTATTTGAACTAGATAGGTTGACTGGCTTCACTTGTTCAACCCATAATCGAAAACCATTTTAAGTCATACCAAAACTAGCAATTTTCAGAAAAAAAGAAAATGCTCAAACCATTTGATTGGGATAATTCCCCCTTCTGAACCATTCAACTCATATGGTTTCATTTGACTCAATTTGATTGCTATGAAGGGGAGGGGAAAGACATGAAACCCTAATTGCCCCTATCTCAATCTTAATCCATTTGGACTTTTCCTTTTGATCTCTCTTTCCCTCTCTATCATGGCCATTAGAAGAGAGGCTGCCAATCCAATTGGGGTCGATAAGAAGCCACCATTGAGAAGAGGGAGACACCACCATTTGGCTGTTATGTAAAGGGAAAGACCTTAGAGGCTTCTCGCTGGCGAGAGGAGTGCATCTTCTCAACTATTGAGGGGAGAGGAATGTGGATATAAGTGGGAGAGGTATTGAGCGTCTCAATGGAGACAATAAATATATAAAAGAAATGGAAATAGGAGGAGAGTGGTGTTGGCTCCTGTGGAAAGAGGGAGAAAAATATAATCTGTGCATTTCATTAGTGAGATCTCGCTACCTGTCAATTTTTATATTGTCCTTCCTCTCTTTGGTGGTTGCAATCCATCCTCTTTTCTCAAATGTGAGATTTGAGATATCTAAAAATAGGGCTTGTCAAATGGGCGTCTGAGAAGACTGAATGGTCCAATCATGATTGACCTGTGGTTGAATTGTTGAATCATGACTTAGCCCATGAAAAAGGTTGTGCATCGAAAACACTAGCTAGCAAAATATAGACACATATACATGTCCCTATGCCTAGATTTTTAGAGGTTGTCATTTCCAACAGTTGAGAATGCTTAAATAGTTGGCACCCATGCAAGTGTCCAAGTAACTTTAACAAAAGGAAAGAGTAAAGGAAAAAGAAAGCCAAACCAAGTACAAGGTATTTTTCTCAAGACACACCTTGTCCGATATTATAGTTGCTATAGGTGATGGTGGTTGTATAGGCATTGCTAGTGTTGTGGGAAGTTCATATGCTTCTCTCTTTTTTCTTTTTTTTTTTTTTTTTTGGGGCGGGGGGGGGGGGGTGTGCGGGAGTAGGAGTAGTTAGAAAAAGTTTGATAAAGCTGTAATAAAAATGGAAGCCTAAGTGAAGATGTCTAAGATTGACATAAGTTTTCATTTCCTGCATATTGTGCATTTGGGAGACTAAAATTATCGATTGATTTAGTGGAAAGCTAGAGTTTAGCAGGTAGAAGGGTGGGTGATAATGGGGTGATGGGGAGAGTGGATAACAAGGATGGGAAACATAAGTGTAATGTGATTAGGACAATATATGGGTCAGGTTGATCCATGATCTAACCCAGTCTTAACCTGACTAGAGTTGGCATGATTTGTTTTTGAAGACCGATGAATTGGTTGGGGGCAAAAATTGAACCCATTTTGAAAATTGGGTAGAGTCTGGGTTTTGCTATTCCTGATCTGACCCAACCCAACCTATCCAATTTATCATCTAGATATAATCTTGATCCACAATTATTATGCTTGACCAGAACTAGACTAACCCAAAAATCTGAATCACATAAAACCTCCTTTCTTTATAAAACATCTTTCCTGTTTCATCAAATGAACCTTCACCTAAACTAATTCCTTGCCGTATATCCAAGCAACCCACCTCCTTTCACCTACTCTGAATTATATCTAGGTGTTCATTGATTGTTTCCGTGGATTCTCATTGAAATGTTCTCTAGTGTGTTTGAAACTGGTAATGTTAAGAATGTTCATTTCTTGGCTCAAATTATAAAAAAAAATGAATAAAAATTCATGTTCAAGTTGGTACTCCTGTAGTTTTATCAGAAAATTTTTAGTGATTTTATATTTGATTATTAATTATTATATTTTTAGATTTAAAGGATAGCAAAATGCTCGACCCTATTAGTACAATTGACCCAACTTGGTCCTCACCTGACCCAAACATTTTGATTTAGGCTTGGGTCATGCTTCAACTTGACCCAACCCAAATGACCCTCTAGGACCCTTTCTTTTGTTAAAGACCTCAACCTGACTTGACCTAATCAGCCAATGGGTTGGGTTTTGGTCCAAAATCAGGACATGAAGATATAATCAGATTGGTTTGGGTCAAGCATGCACATCTGGCCCAACCTATTTGCAGTCTTACACATGATTGTGGAATACACTGCTTCAGTAGCTTAATAAGAAGTTAATGATGACTTCATGTTACTATATATGGTTCATAAATCAAAATTCTTAAACTTCATAGTAGTGTTTTGAGAGGCTCTAGATAACTGTCGCCCGCAAGAGCTGTCTTTGTAATGTTTTGGAGGTTATTATTTTATTCACTTTCGCATGTAAAGAGTGGGGTGTGTGATAGGGAGTTTCTGGAGTTTTATGAGAGGTGAGCTTATTGACCTCTTGATTGTTGGTATTTCCTTGGCCTTGACAATGCAAGATTTATTTGTATTCCTGTATTTTATCATGGTCCAAGTGTTACAAGAAATAGGGGCATGCAGCCATGTATGTAGGTCTCTAAATGTAAACAAAACCAACCTATGTATGGTAATGCAAAGCCAGGCATGTCCACCTTTGGTTATCATCTTTAGGCCATCTCAACCTGGAAAAAGAATTACAATACATATCTTGCCACCTCCTCTTCTGTACAGCAGATTTTAGAAAAAATACTGTCATTTTTTTTTCTCAAAATGACTCAATAAATAGCGCGTGCAGAAGGTTTCCTGAAATATTCCCAAAATTTCATTTTCCAGTTAATTTTGAGTACTGTATCACTTGTGGTAAGATGAGGATATCTTGAGGATGGTTGATATTGGATGTTGACAGGGAAGATTGCTCTGTATGAAATTGGCCTGTCACAAGGGTAAATTGTATATTTTGCTGGCCTATGAGTATTTTGTACCCTTTGCAACGAGTTGCTTTTCAGCCACTCTCTAGAGTGTAGAACACACTGAGAAATTTTTGTCAATCACTTTGTGTCTTTTCAGCAGTAATTGAGTCTATAATTCCTGAGCCGATGAAAGTCTTTGATTATTAATTTTGTTTCTCATCTTTGACCATGCAGGGGGAGCTGAGTTTCCATTTATTTGGTTTTATCATGTGTGTTGGTGCAACTGCTGCAAGGGCATTCAAAACAGTGTTACAAGGGATTTCGCTGTCCTCTGAGGGAAAATGAATACAATTTTCTTCTAGTGTATGTACGTATGCTGATCTTCTTTGCCCAGTGGAAGCTAAATTGTCTCATCTTCTGTGGAAATCTTGGCATCTGCACATCTGCTTGTTGAAACATTTTATAATTTTCTAGTAATCATATAATGGAGATTACCCTTAGACAAGGATTTTTATCAATTATGTTGTTGTCCAACTTTTACTGCTTCTCAATAAAAGGATCTTATAGATATTACAACCTTCATGTGGTTGGATTCAACCCTGAACACAAGTCTAAGGACCATTTATATTTTCATATTCATGTATCTACCCAAGCTTAAGCCCTGAGTGAAAAATATGATGTAATATAAGGCTTGTTATAAGAAGAGGAGGAAAGGTGTTGCTGACTCTAGCAAAAGTCATGTTCTACAAATGCCAAGGGGTTCAAGCTTACTCATGGACACTGGCAGAAAGAGAGTGCATTGCTCAGAAATGTGCTCTTCATGCATGCAGACAGATTTGTTCCAATTTTCCAATATGGCTTAGTGTAGGGATTGTGCCTCTGTATGGCACCATTTCTGTGTAGCTAAAAATTTGTAGATGGATGCTGCTGGTTTTTTGAAGAGGGATATTTCTTTTTTCCCCTTTGAACATGAAAAAGGAAGACAGTGAAGATTATCTTGTGTGCATAATCTTTCGACAAATTAGGTCTTGTATGACACGGTGCTTTTTGCCTTTATTTCATGTGTGCATAATCTTCTTTCAATATCATCCCTTTCCATACAATTATCTTGGTATTGCACATAGCTCTGTTTCTTTACACATAATTATCTTAGCATTGTATATAATTATCTTTTTACTGCATAAAATAATGATAAGTATATTCATAATTATCTTCTCAGTACATAGTTATTTTCTCATTGCTTATAGTTGTTGAGGGACATAAAAATTAAACAGAATTAATATAATGAATTAAATATTACATAGCTGGTCAACAGAAATTAGACGTCATTATTTGGTTTGAATGACTAACTTATCAATTAGGGGACAAGAGGAATGATCCCGATGGATTATAGTAACAAAAAAAATCTAACGAAAACTCCTACACTATTCTCCTTTGACAAAGGATCCTAATAAATGTGTACAATAAGTGAATGATCCCTATAAATATATACAGTGGGCATAGAGTCATGGAATAATTATGTCTAGTAGATAAATATATCATTAATAAAATAAATGTGCACGATGAATAAAAATATCTATACAATAAGTATGTATAATAAGAATATAAATATAATATAAATATGGATAATGAATTCAGAAATGTGTATCAATAGTCATAGAACGAGCCAATGGAACTAAAGTTTATAGTCCTTGTAAGGCCCCAAGCCCATCTACACACCATAGAAGAAAATCAAGCCATATGTTTATAACATCAAGAAATAATTCAAGCAAAAAAAAACTTGCATCAACTTAAATAAGCAAACTCTTCTCTCTGAAGACCACCTAAAACCAAGATAGGACCATGCCCATGAAGAATCAATAACTTTGCGAGGCAATGAACGAATAGATAGATAAGAGAACCCTTATCAAAGAGAATCATAACACCATTTGCCAGGCCAGGCCTTACTCGATGGTGCAACTATTGTACAATTACACAGGAATACATGCATGTAGGAGATCCCATCATGGTGATGAGCAGATACAGATATTTTAAAAGTTGACACAACTGAGGATTCTGAGAATACAATAAAATAGGATGCGCCTCAATAGCTATAAACGACATACAGAGTAATAAAATTTGTAACACCTTAAAGTTTCACTAATGAAAATGATAGTAAAGAACTCAATGAGTTCTATGAAAATGTATCGTGTATATTATGCATATTTCTGTGCAAATTCTATAACAATAGCGTAGCCAACACCAAAATAATGTCTCTCGAGAAGCAATCACAAAATAATAATAATAATAATAATCTCAAACTCAATGCTCTACATAATATACAATATGATCCTGAAATCATAAAATATGATCATGAAAAGAAGCTAAGGCCTGTAATGGCATAAAATTACTCAACATTAGCATCCACATTATTACCCAGATCTTTCACATCCTACAAAAACCGATTTTATATGAAGCCAAATAAAGGCTAGAAAGAGCTACAAATCTATAAGAGAGCAAAAAGGAAGCTCATCAAAGAATAAGCAAATCCAAAAACTATCTAAATTGCCACCCTATGGTATACCAAGCCCATTGACCAGTTGAAAAGCAATACCAGAAAACCAATATCACAGAAGCTGAAGGTCTATCATTAGCAGTCATAATATACTAAGTTCATGAGAACCTCCAGCTGGATTCCCTCAAAATATAATATCTTCTGCAATAACATCAACAACATAAATAGTAAAACACTTACAGAAAAAAAAAAAAAATCTCGATGCAACCAATTCAACATCAAGGAACCACCATCATGAAAAATTATTTCTTCACCCTAGTTCCTCCAAATAGCATTCATTGATCAATTCACTATTCTGATGAGCTCAAAATAAATAATTGAGACTTCATACAAAGATGAAACAACAAGCCTTAATAGGGTGCAACAGCAACCCACTTATCAAGAGTACATAAATGGTACGTCAAAGATTATATGGATAAAACACAATAGTCAATATAGCTTAAACACTATGGAAGAAAATGAAGCCTATCAGACAGAAGTTTAAGAATTTTTTCGAATCTAAAAAGTACCACTTCCACAACCTTGGGGACAAGGCTCATAATAAACGACAAACTAACAACAAAAGATTAAAGAAACAAAATTTGTAACCAATAAATATATAATACTAACGGGCAGTAACCCAGCTGGCTGACACCCCTCCTCTCAGGTTTAAACCAGTGTCTCCATATTCTCAAAACACACATACGCACGTAGGCAAAGCATAAAGAATTGCATAAGTTTCTTAACCCTTATTCATAAGCAATAATACCCTTGCAAGACAATTTTGCAACAAGAAGAAATAACAAATGACTCTTTGCATAGAAAAAATTTATTTTATCAAATCAAATACTAAAATTAAGAGAACCCCTTCATGAAGCAATATACATATACTAATTCCTCCGTATTGTCTTTTGGTGAAACAAATGAGAATATTTAAACTACTAACCCAATAGAAATAATTGAGAACTTGGAATAAAGATGAAATCAACAAACACAACTTATATTGCTATACTGTCGCTTACACACACTGAGAATACACCGGCTCTTTATAAAACCAGTGTTGTTTACAGACAAAAGGGGGGTAAGAAATAAACCAAATATATAACCAAATGAAGATCCTTATAAAATCAACCTTATAAAGAAAATAACATGAGAAAAGAAATAGAATCAACTATATAACAAGCAGGTGGCTCATCACTGAAGACCAAATCTGGAGTTTTCGGTACTTGCATACACTCGCAGTCCGAGGTAGCAATTCTATTATAGTATGAACAACATCAAAAGGAAGGCAATTAAGAAGATAATGTTTCACAAATAAAAGTAGATTTTCTTCCTTGAGCATGGCTAATCCATAGAACACAAGCTCTTTACAAAAATAGGATAAATAGTATCACACAAACACTTAACGTACCAGAAAATTGACTTCACTATAAAAGGCAGGTTATACCATCATACAAAAAAAACAAATGGTTTGATGCCATTTCATCCACACTATTCAGATATCAAATCAAGGTAATAATGAAATAAATAAAAATAAAAATAGAAGTGCACAAAATTTTATAAAACAGGGTTGCACAAACACAAACAGAAGAGCTAAAAAAAACCTCAACTTCATGAGGAGGAATCAAAGCTTATTACAAAGAGCAAAATCCCAAAACTTTAGGAATCCTCTTAAGTCCACAACCTGAGGTTACCAATCCATCACAAGATTATATAAAATAATAAATAAAAATAAGAAAACATGAAAATAAAGGGAGGCCAATAGACAATAGGACAATATAAAGAATGATATGTTAATGAACCTCTTCTTCCTCGTAGCGCAAAATAGATGAAGGAAGAAACAGATGAGTTTTATTGACTCTGACCAAACCACTCATCAATGGTAGAATAAATATCATTTCTAAGATATAATAATAATTGTAAAACAGTGTAGCATAGTTAGGAAGATAAGAGTCTAAGTATAACCAAAAGTCAACAAGAAAAAAATGAAGCTTATAGCAAATTACAATCCATCACTTTTTAAAATATGCATAGTATAATTGACTACTGAGAGAAGGCAATTACGAACATAAAAATATATAAACGATGACCAAGGACAAACTCTCCACCTTGGGAAAATTAAAATGTGCAACACTGTAATAGCAGAAATAATTAATTGATCTTCCAACTGAATAGCTAATATAAAGAAAAATTAATATATGGGGAGCCCTCTTGGAAAATCATATCATTGAACTCCAATCTTCCATAGGGTCTTCAATTCCCATATCAAGATACCCTAGAGCAAGATCATCCTTTTGCTGCACAAGCTTTATTACAATGACAGAAATAATAGATTAACTGATTGCACAAATACTATTGTATTAAAAAAAACTCATACAATTAGTTATACAAGGTGAAGGAACCCCTTCATGCTAAAAAAAATCCATATCATACTTCAAATCATCTATGTTGTCTTGAGCAACCAAAGTATTTGTCAAAGAAATGAGAGCGATAAGGTACTCATCC
This sequence comes from Metroxylon sagu, assembly GCA_017589505.3. Classification (NCBI taxonomy): domain Eukaryota; kingdom Viridiplantae; phylum Streptophyta; class Magnoliopsida; order Arecales; family Arecaceae; genus Metroxylon; species Metroxylon sagu. Next base: position 426,898 of record JACVBY030000432.1, on the reverse strand, counting down.
AAGAATAGAAAGAAAATCATAAAGCTACTAATCCAACAGGAGCGAAGGAGATTTTGGAACATAAAAGAAATCAAAACACTTAATATAGCATATCAGCTACAAATCCACTTATCAGCAGAGCATTCATGCATTATCAATATGCTTTCACTCCTATGGAGCAAGTGCAGCTTGGAGGCAAGCCAAGAAACAACTTCAAACTAGGATGAATCAAAAATGATGATCATCAAAGATAACCAAATCTAATGAAGCTATTAGCTTATTTTAATTGATTAGAGATATCAAACGAATAGTACCACAGCAGTATAGCCAACTTAAGGGTGGTTGTTGTACTAACGTGGCCCACAACACTAAATAAAATGGTCCGACACAATCTACTATCCTATTGCCTAGTCGGGCTTACGAGCTAGTGTGCCATACATGCCTTAGGCATAGCTTGGGCCCGACATTGCTATGGTTTTTTATTTTTTAATTTTTTTGATATTGGGTCAACGAGTTAGGTAATTTGGATCTAGCTTTGAATTTAACATGTAAGACAATATATTATTTCTTATTTGCAATAATGGTGTGTCAAGTGATGGATGAATGGTGTAAATATGATTATAATGATGATTAATGGTGGAGGTATGATGGTAGTAATAGCGGTGATAATGGGTGGTGAAGATATAGTGAAGATGAGTGTTGAATATGGTGAAGATATAGTAATGATGGTGAAGGAAGGTGGAAGGGGTCGTAAGCATGATAGTGGTTATGGTGCCGTGATAGGTGGTGTGGTGATGGTGGATGGTGGTATTACGGTGGTGGCCATGATGGTGGTGTTGGTCGGTACTAGTGGCGTAGATATAATCATAGTGATGAAGGTATGGTGGCGATAATGATAGATGATAGAAGTGAAAGAAGTGATGATTGATTGTAAAGATATGATATTGGTTGTGGTGGTGGAAGGTGCTTGGTCTGATGGAGATATGGTGGTAGGAGGTGATGAAGGATGATTGTGGAGGTAATGATGGATGGTAAAAGTATAGTAATAAAAAATATAGAAAAAAATATTATTTTATTTAAAAAGAAAAATAATAAAAAATAATTTAAAAAATATTTTTTAGATTCAAAATATATCTGAAAAATTAAAAAATATCTTATTTTAAAAAATTAGATTTAAATATAAAATTTTATTTTATGTTCTTAGTAGAAGAATTTAGAAAAAAAAAAAAAAAAACACTTCTAATTTTCGTAACTAAACAGGCCATATCTTCTCGTCTGGATGTCAAAATTTTCGTCAGAAAGGCAGCTTTCTCTATTGGCCTATGCATTAGAAAATAAGACGGCTTTACATTCCAAAGCCTCCAGCCAATATAAGGAATTTAACGATGCTCAGCACGCAGAGCCTTTGCTCTCTCAAGAAATGAAAAGAGGTGCTGCTTCCCTCTTCTCATTCCATCCACCGATGGAGAGGTTAAACCCAAAAAAACAGCATCTTCATTTTATTTCTTTTAAATATATATATATATATATATATTACTATAAGGAATAGCAAAAGATAAAATTTTTATCTTAAGAAAATTCTACAAACATAACAATTCCTGCATCATGCATGTCTTTCTGAGAGCTGTTTGGCAGACATAAAATTTATCTCAACTCTTACCCATGATCTATGCTTGAACAAAACAGGTGCCCAGATAAATGCCAAATAAATACAGTGAAGTCACCCGCATTAATTTATGATGTGAAGAAATCCACTAAACTTTGGTCCAAACAATCCATATCTGTCAACGTGACCATCTCTTACGTGGCACCATCAATCTAAGTATCAAATCGACTCCCCAACAACTCATCTGACCCATGGAACCTTTTTTTACTTATTCACTGTTGACCTTTATTTTGTCGGTCGCAATGGCAAAGACTCGCAACCCAAAGTGCACGGCGGTCAACCAGTCTCAGTGCACGCAAGGAAACAACGTAGAGGTAGGTCTTTGGGGATCATGGCTCACCCCATCTTTACATATGGACCACCATCCACCCAAGAACAAGGGCCTCCTAAAATCTTCAGGACATTTCGAAGTATTGTTAAATTTGAATTCAATAAGTTTTGATTATTAGATCCCAGCATGGTATAAGATTTTGCTAGAAAAATCTCTCTATTTTTTGCACTAATGCAAAAATAATTAATTACCATTAAGATATATATAATATTTTATTTATGGACTATTTTTATTACATAAATCATGTTTAATAGTTTGGATATACAAATTGGTTAGTTCGTCGTGTCAATTTTGAATCATTAAATCTTTATCAAAAATTTAACATTTAATATATATTTTAAATCATATTCATAGAAATTTTAAAATAGAGTAGGCTATATGAGTTGAATCTTTTAGGCGCTTCGAATTGGAAAGGAAAAACAAAAAATAATCATTAATTTAGAAATATCATTAAAATTTAATTATTTTTTTTAAAAAAAAACTTAATAGTTTATAATTTTCCTATCATTATTGATTTAGATTGGTTGAATTGTGTGGATTATAAGATAATATAATTGGAAATAAAGCATGTGTAAAACTTCGAATAAGTATTAAACCAACTGATGCTCTTTAGAAAAGAAACCTAAGCAAAGAATGGTTTGCCTGGTTAAACTTTCTCACACTATAGACATAGCCATTCCAAGTGAACTATTTTAAATTATTCCTAGCATAAAGCAACCATTTATATTTAAAATTGTAATCAAAACAAAAAATGTTCAAATTGGCTTGGTGGCTTACTCCGGTCAACATTTTAAGCTGTCACAAGCCCTTTTTGTTGTTCCCCATATTTAAAAACATTATCCTTTTTGCAAGAAAGTTATCCTTCACTCCCTCTCTTAGGAGGTGGTCATATGTGAATTAAATTGTTAGGCATGAATTGCTAGTATAATATTTGTCTGTATATATCTTCAGTGTCCAGAATGACTTAATTCAGTGCTAAAGTTGATTGAGTTTGTAAATCTAATATTACGATTAATATGTGGTATTAGTTTGAACAGTAATGATGTGATTCCGTACCGATCTACATCAGCGGCATCGAAAAAGGACTTAAGAGTTGTGAGAAATCGATATAAAACTAGTCATGATTTATTGATATGATGTGGTTGAGTTTATTACGTTGGACACTAATATGAGAACCAATTTATGCATACATATATCGTCAGGTTAGATTATTAGACATGTACTGCTAACATGAGGATTGTCAGTATGTATCAGCAGTATGCAGAAAATTGAGATATGGATATATGGTTATATTGATGATTTTGATATTTATTCTGATTTATGTTGATGCATGAACATAACTAATTTAAAGGTTTTACAACTAGTTTGTGAATATATTATGTTATTTTCTATAAAAATATATTTTGATATATCATTCATTCTAATTATTTTATATATTTATTATGATATATATATATATATATATATATATATATATATATATATATATATATATATATATATATAGAATTTTTACTAAATTTATAGTTTATTATGATGATGATACATATTTGTTGGATTTAGATATAAAAATTAAGTATCAAAAATAAGAGTAACATATAGTTTATTTTCTTATTTAATCTTATATATATATATATATAAATATATATTGTTATGTATGTTGAAATTGATATATTTATATTTATATATTTATTGATGGTTTATAATAGTATTATTAGGTTTATCATGAAGGCGTTGGATATTTAGATCATTTTAGGGTTTTGCATTGCTTTTAAAGACTGCGTCATGCTTGCAATCCAGTCAAAAGTAATATAAATTATAAAATATCAAATCCAACTGCTGCTGGATTCAGTGCAGACATGTTTGGTTTGAATTTAAATAAATAAATAAATAAATATATATTGAAAAGGAAAAACTACAATCACATCAGAAAAGAAGGAATATGAGAACATCATGCCCTCCGAATCGTCTCAACGATTTCCACTCCAAATCACATCAAGGCTTTTGCTTCCGCACCACACCTCCCCTTCCCCGGTTTTTTCCCTCTGAGAGCAATGAAAGAAAAATTAGGAATAAAAGCTACGCCCTTTCTCTCTTCTATGTGTCATTTCCCTCCACTGGGAAGCGCTCTGATGGTTCCCGCTCCCCTCTTCTGAGACGGTCGATAAATTTTTGCTCCAAGGTCTCGTTTTGATGCTCGATTTCGACTCTTCAGGGCGAATTTCCCATCTGGGTATCTCTCCCATCTCACATAAAAGCTCCATATTTTTGGTTTCAATTTGTGGAACTAGCAGTGCTGTGATGAAATTAGGGTTGTCTACCTTTCGTTGCGGATTCTGTAATCGTAGTGGGCACCCTTGCTATCTGTTTCTATTCTGAATCTATAGTGCTGAATTCAATAAATTTGGTATTTGCAGTGGCGGCCGTGCTTTAGGCCTCCTACTTGGATGAAGTAATGACTGGAAAGGAGTCATCTTGTGGGGTTTCTCGATTGATATCGGACTCTTTCGTTTGGATTTTGATTGGATATTTGTGGTTTTAGAGTTCATGGATTTCTCATACGTTAAGGGTGCTTCCTTTTTTCAGTTCCGGGCTCACTTAAATTTGCAAGTTAGGTGTTTGGTCTAATTCATCAATAGGATAGGAAGAGTTGTCAAGATAAATTTAGTCTTCTTTGCTATAGAGCAACGGATGCTGTAAGGATGGATGATGGAGGAGTAGACCTTTCTAGCCCCTTCCTGTTGCCGAACCCTGAGATGACCAACAGCTTTGATGAATACTTGAGGAACAACAGGACATGCACCCACACCCACACCTGTAACCCTCCTGGACCTGCAGCTGCCTCGCATACCCATACATGTTACCACACGCATACCCAATTGTTTGCCATGGCTGCAGGAGAGAGAGGAGGAGAAGAAGAGCAGAAGAAATCACGGAAGCCACTTGGGAACAGAGAGGCTGTTCGGAAGTATCGGGAAAAGAAGAAGGCCCACGCAGCTTATTTGGAGGAGGAGGTTAAGAAATTGCGCCTTGTGAACCAGCAGCTCTTGAGGAGATTGCAGGGGCAAGCAGCGCTCGAGGCTGAAGTGGTTAGATTGAGAAGCCTTCTGGTAGATCTCCAAGCAAAAATTGATGCTGAATTGGGTGCTTTCCCATTCCAGAAGCAATGCAGTGGTGTTGGTTTAACGTGTAATAAAACTGCACAATGTTTTGGTCAGAACGGGGAGGTAGTCGGTTGGGAAGGGAGCTGTGGACCTGCAGTTGTGGATTGTCGGATCAAGCCAAATGGGGATATCAGGCAGAACCTGGAGATTGCTGAAGTTGTGAGTCCAATGGATGTTGTGGGGAGTTTGGTATCATCTGCTTCCAAGCTGAGTGAATTCCATAGCTGAAATGGTGAGGTCTGAGCTATTGGGCATCTTGTCATTTTCTTGATTCTCATGTAATTTCTGGGACATCTTTTGAACTGTTTTGTCACTGATGTTAATAACATCGAGAGTGAATATTTTTTTTACTAGGTATAGGCAAGGATGATAGACCTTTTATAAGAATAATGTCCATGAATGGCACCCGCCAGCAATATGTTAATGGAAGCTTTCTATGTACATAATAATGTAATCTTTTTTTGGGGATCAATGTACATAATAGTCATATAATAAATCATCTTTTGCTTGTTTTTGTGAAATTCTGATCACCTTGGCTGTTCAGTGATATTTTCTTGTGTTTATCTGTTAAGTTCTTTAGTTCTGCAGATATAGATTGCCAGTTTATGAAACTGTATTGATATCACTCTAATTCCTATTGTCTCATAGGCTCTTGCAAATGATATATTGTCATCCATTTCAAGTGGTAGAAGTCTCTATTTTGTTTCTCAACTACTGGAGCAATACTGAGACAGAATATTTTATCTGTTTAGTATCTGAGCTGTATAGTATCTGAGCCTCTTTGGTACCTGGAAGTTTGTGTTCCTAATTTTGACTTGCAAAGGACATCCTTATTTGTTCCAAGAAGATAGCTTCTTACATAATAAACTGTAATGTCATGAGAAATCAACTTCTAGGTCATATAGAATACAAGATTGAGATGTAATATTGTAGGCTTTTTCCCCTTCTGGAAGAGAATAACATCCTTTTGGTTTCAAGCAGATGAAGTCTCCAGTGCTAGGGGATGTCTAGAAGTGTAATTTACACTAATGAGTTTGCAATGCCTCTGGCAATGGTAAAAGCTTGGGCTGACGAGTGTAATGGAGCCGGTTTGAGCCCGTGGGGCAGCCACTGTGTAAAAAACTGCCAAAGGTTAGGGCTGCCCTTAGTTTGGCCATCATAGGATCCCTGATTAGCGGGAACATAATTGGGTGATGTGGTTTACCATTGAGTTGGCAATTGTTTTACAGGGCAGAGTCTGAGCTTAATTAGATGGTATGTGGGCTGGTGAAGGGGTCATTAACTTGAAACAGTAACTTAAGTCGTCATGTGTGCAAGCTATAAAACACTAAAAAAATTCTTTCTCAATCATCATTTAAGAGCTGTGTTATTACATGGTCCTATGATAAAATCTGGTTATATGATAAAATTCGTTTAAAAGATGTTTCAAGGCGACATAGAATATTTGGATTAGCTTGGTGATAAACAACTTCTTTACCACCAATGACAAAATACCTAAAGGTTTGTCCTAATATGTGACAGTCTGTCATGAAAGATCCTGTAGTAATAGACAGAGACTGTAGGATGTTAGATTCATCCTGTACCGATCAAAACTGGGCTTATTGGTAAGAATTGAACTATGTTATGATCGGATTTGTGACTATGTTATCAACAACAGATTGCATGGCACTAGAATATAACAATGCGAGAAAAAGGATATATAAGCCCTAATTTTTTAAAAATAGCTTTTTGGTTTCTAAAAGTTGGTACAGCCTTATAAGCATGGTTAATTAGCAGCCTGAGATATAACATTGCTCATGGATTATGGTGAAATTATATTTGTTTTTGGTATCACTGTAAGAGCTCTGTTCTCTGATTTATCATGTATCTGCAGTAATGTTCAAAATGTTTTCCCCTAAAATGATTTGGAGTGTTATGAAGTATTGGTTAGTCATTGTCAGGGTTCCTTATAGTTGCATGAGATCATTAATTGCAATAAGAGAACCCTTCTTCAGTCACTTTGTTTCAGTTCCTCATATTTGGAGACAACCAAGCTGACACCAAGTTATCATATTGCCATGCAAATGGGTATTATTGTGCACGTTTTACTCACTGGTAAGTTATATCCATTTGAATATATACTAGACCAAGCTAAGACTTGTGAATTATTTAAATCAGCAATGCCGTCCTAAGTAATTTGATCATAATACTATCACAAACAATAGGTGACTATTATATACAAATAATATATTACCTTATTTCAGTGTATAAAACATCAGATTGTCTCTAAACAAGAAGTGAATTTTGGAATAAGAAATTATTCAGATTCTCTTCATATAGAACAGCCAATCTGCTAAATCTTTGTTCAAGTAGCAAGAGGAAACTATATAAAGGCAGTACATACTGAAATGAATAAACTATTTGACTCTCTTTATTTGATGGCACCTTAATTCCAATCAAAATAAGGATAAAAACATGGATATGTTAGTAGATTTGTAATCATGAATATCAACATAATCAGGGAAATTAGCCCAGTCTGCCACCTGTGGTGCTTTTAAACATGGCTCTAGATTGTGGTTGTTATTGAAAAATGAAACTTATAAAAGAGCTACTGTTTAATCTCGTTCAAGGTCTTCACTAGATTGGATAAATTAGAATGCGTTAGAACTAAATAGAATCAGACAAGCAGGAGGAGACATGGATTCCCCAGGTGAAAGTAGTGGCATTAAAGCAGCCTGCATTAGGAAAAGGTGCCAGAGCTGATTTGGGTGCAAAAGCAAGGAAGCTATTTCAATTAATCAATCCAGGAAATGGATGTGAACTTAAGAAAAAGAATGTTAAATTTATTATCTATTATTAAAACATTGCCACCTCTTTATATTATAGCCACAGATTTGTAGTAAATAGTAGGACACACTGGTTGTTAAAATTTAAGAATTTGATCTTTGTTTGTCTAGTGAGAAGCAACATTAAATTAGAAAGCCCTTTTCAACTTCAATCCATTGAAAATTTATTTTATTGTCTTCTAGAGTTTATACGCATCGAGTCACTATAAATTAATAATAACCAAGCCTTGAAACCACAATATATTCGCCAACCAGATGTAAACCGTTGCAGCATAAACCAAGCAGTCCCATTAAGAAAGGTGTAATTGATATTTTTATGTCAAACAAGTTGGTCTGATTGGTTCTTCCTTCAGGGTCAAAGTCAAAGTTTAATGGTAGAAATGTAGAAGCATCATAACTCATTTTAATTCATCTTTAAACATTGTGTTCAGGTGATCTTCAGACTTGAATGCTGGACCAATAATGAGGTTGCTTTTTTTAACTATTTAATCTTGATGAGCCTAAGCTTTTATGAAACCAAGCATTTTTGTACTGAGACATACACTAGTCTCTGAAAGAAATTTATATGATTACAGTGACCTATTAACCACACTTGAGTAGCAATTTACCAAGCATTCGCTTCTACCTCCACATGCGGGACTCCATGGTGAATGCTGCATGTATGTTACTACCAGAACAATATAAACACCAATCATTCAACAACACCAAATCAAAATCTCTGAAGCATTTTAACAGGAGATGAAATTGCCTTTAACAACAGGACCTGAACTTCCTGTCTTATAGATTGTTGGGATGCCTATTTGACTGAATCCACCAGTTACATCAGATATGCACTTGGATAGCGCAATAGACTTAGAATTTAGTATAGAAGATAAATAACCATAGCTTAGGTACTATTGGGTCATTTGAAGAGGTTAATATTTATCATATCCATTGGAAATGTCATATAGTCATGGAGTGGTTGCTCGGCACAAAAGGGAAGTTCATGGGTAGCTAAGCGACCTTACAGAGCTTGCCTTTTTGAGCTTTAGGAGCTGGCCTTACCAAAAAAAATAAAAAGTAAAGCAACAATAACAATGAGAAAAACTAGAACAGTACTACTACTACTACTACACATATTTTATAAAAATAATGTTACATTTATGAGGTGTATGATTTGCATTCCGTAGGTTATTTCATCAAAGTATTAAGGAGTATTAGAGTTGATTTAGCCGTCTACATCATGATAGTTCCAACTACTGGAGCTTACTTGGCATGAGCTTAGAAGTGCAGTTTTGGATTGTAATCATTTATGTCTCTATTTTCATAGCTACGTGCAGTTTTATTTTATAGATTTGGTGTTATTTTTATACAAAATCTTTAAAATTAGAATAAAATTATTTTAATTTTTCACACTAGCTTATCAATCCACAGCATTTGTATATGTTTCGGATGTATAATAATAATAATAATAATAGTAAAATTTTAATTTTAAACTATTTAGAATTAACAGTATGAATCTTCTTTTTTGATTTTTTTTTTAATGTTTAATACATGTTGTTGATGAATGTTATTATAATTTTATACTCCTGATTATCAACTTACGAGAGTCCTCTTTTATTTGGCTTTGGATTGTTTATAGTACTTATATACTCTCCGATTCACATCCAATGAAGGAAATTTAAGACTATGGCCGGACCAAACCAAGCCTGTTCACACGCCGGCCGTGCGCATGCCGACAAACCGGCGCTGGAAAAAATATCAGCTTTGACGGAGAATAAATCCATCCCCTCCTCCTCCTCCTCCTCCGCTGGCCTCGGCTGCACGTGACGTGCACGATTAACACGGCCCCACCTGATCGACCCAAGATCAGCCGCATGTCGTTTAGTTTAAAAACAGCAAACAGCCTTTCTGTCAAATCGGAAACCCGTTATAAGTTAACTTGTGGGTCCCATCGTAACTGCCCCCTCTCGGCCTCCCCCCGTCGTTTCTTCTCCCTCCCTCGCCCTCCAACGTTCCATTGTAGCTGCTCTTCTTCTCTCTGGAAAGCTTCTTGGAAGCGAAAAGGCGGAAACCCTGCCTACAAACAGAGGAAGAAAATTATTGACGGATAAATCGAGCTTTGATTGATAGAATATTAGAGGTATGTTTGAAACCCTCTTTAAAATCCCTGCCAATTATTTCCAAATTTCTCTGCGCTGATGGTTCTTTTAGGAAAAAGTTCATATTTTTCTTCAGCAGACCATGTTTAAAATCCTTTCTTTCTTCCCTCGTATTTCGATTTATAAACCATGTTACTATTACTTAAGAAACACACCTAAATTTTATCTGTTTTTACGAGTTTTAGATTTGAATTCATTTAGGGCTAGTGGATTCATCTGAGTAACTAGTCTTCTCTTTAATTTTGGATATATTATTTGCTTCATATGAATCTCTGAATCCATTGGCCAAATTTAATCATTTTTGTTTAGCACGGGTTTGGGCCCTTGTTGGCTGAAAGAATAAGTTGGTTCTTCTGCCAGAGTGAGTAGCCTTCAAGAGATGGAGTTGCTTTCCATAGGCTGCACTTCCGTGCCATGCCATCACTTCGCTAGTCTGAACTGGAGAGTTGTAGATAATTGCCTCGGTTTGAAGAATTCCAAGCTTTATCCCCGTAGAAAAACTGGAATTTTATGTGCTGCAACTAAACCCTCTTGGGATTTTGGGAATGCTCACCAGGAGAATAATAAGGTCGAGAATCTCTATCAGAAAGAAGGGACTAGATTGTTAAATCTGCTTGAAGGCCTTCGAAATTGTGCCAGTGCTGAGGTCACCACTGAGAATCAAAATTATTATGTGACTGATGGAAAAGTGGATCTCAGGGATATCCCCAAGAAGGTTGATGAGGTCGCAAAAGTTTTGATTCCGGCCCTACCCGATGAGTCTGAGGGCAATCATGGTTCTCCGATTAGTAGTTGTTTTTGGGAGTGGAAGCCAAAATTGCCGGTCCATTATGAGAAGTCTGGGTCGGAGAATGTTAATGCGCCAAACGTGCTCTTTCTTCCAGGTTTTGGAGTTGGGTCTTTTCACTATGAGAAGCAGTTAAGAGATCTAGGCCGCGATTATAGGGTGTGGGCATTGGATTTCCTAGGACAAGGCCTGTCATTGCCAGCTGAAGATCCAGCTCCTTCTGACAAGGAAAGAGAGAGTTCTGAAGAGAGGGATGTGCTGTGGGGTTTTGGAGAGGTGTCCGAACCTTGGGCGCAGGACCTGGTCTACTCTGTTGATCTTTGGCGAGACCAAGTGAAGCATTTCATTGAACAGGTATACTTGCTAGACTCATTATTTTTGCAGGTTTTAAGTCTGTTTTTTATTAGGTTAAATTGTTTTCAGGGTCTCTAGTTAAAGAGCTTTTAGCTAGGTCATGCTCGTGATGATTTTTTTTACCTATCTTAATAAATGCATCAGTTATGTTACTTGGCCTGCTAGCTCTCATTCCATCCTTTACCAGCTTATATAAGTGAACTCATGAACCTTTTTGGATCATTTTCTTAACCTATTACATCCCCATGTCTGCAAAGATCAAGTTAGCTTCACCTTCATTAAAGCTCTACACTGTACCAGTGAACTCGTTATTTGGTTCTTACATGTCTTATTTGTGGAGTTCAATGCTAATATTATGCATTCTGTTCTAACAGGATCTTGAACATACTTATAACTGATTCCGTATTGCTCATATATGTAGTTAATTGTTTTCATAGCTGAAATCAAGCTTATATTTGGTATATCATTTTACAGGTTATTGGTGAACCGGTTTATATCGTCGGGAACTCTTTAGGAGGCTTTGTTGCTCTATACTTTGCAGCATGCAACCCAGAGCTAGTAAGAGGGGTTACATTGCTCAATGCAACACCATTTTGGGGATTCCTCCCTAACCCCAACAGATCACCTAGGTTGTCCAAATTATTTCCATGGGCTGGGACATTTCCTCTACCTTCAAGAGTGAGAAAGCTCACTGAGTTCATGTAGGTATTTAGTAGCTTAATATGACCCATTTAATCATTTTATGACTGCAAGTCATTGCAAGATTTTTTTCTGCATACGGATCAGTATGAGTTGATCTTTCCATGGATGGTTAGGTCAGTTCCCTACACGCGCGCGCGCGTGCACACATACAAGAGTAACAAAGTACATATCATTTTTCTTTTGAACATTTTATGATGATCTGGATTCTCCAATGGGTCTTGGTTGACCAGGGACCTTTTCCAGCCTGACCTGCTTGAGAAGCAAGTCTGGAACTTGGTCTTAATCATCTGTAATATGGATTAAATTGGTCAAGTCTCAACTAGGGGAACCATTTGATGTGCTCCAGCTATCTAGGGCCTAACTTGGTCACCTTGGGGATATGTGGGCTGGATATAGTTCTTTTTTATGAATGGTGGAATGACTCCTGATTCCATGGATGGTTTGATAGTTGGATCCATATCCAATCATTGGATCTGTACAACAGTTTAGGTCATTTCAGGTCTATATTTGTTTGGACTCTGGTGGAAACCTAATTATTTTGCAATCTTAATGTGACTAGTGTCAGTTTAGGGTAAAAGAAATTCTCTCTATGCTGGTATATGACGCTTTATAAACCATCAAGTCATGTACATAAAAGATGTTATAATCGTAAATATCCATTCTTTTGATATTTAATGAGAATGAGCTCAGATGGTCTTTTCTATGATGTAGATGGCAGAAGATAAGCGACCCCAGCAGCATACTGGAGCTAATAAAGCAAGTCTATGTTGACCCTTCAACAAAGGTTGACAAAGTCTTCTCTCGCATAGTTGAAACAACACAACATCCTGCAGCAGCAGCATCATTTGTCTCAATAATGTTTGCTCCCAAGGCGCAGTTGTCCTTCCAAGAAGCCTTGTTGAGGTATTGGAGGAACCAAAGTATTGTATGCAAGTCCAAATCTGCCAATTATCTCATGCAGAAGAATTGTTCAAAGCTTGTATGCACAGTTGCTTCCTATGTTGTCTCTAATTTTTTCTTCTGAATATAGGTGCCAAATACAAGACATTCCCATCTGTCTCATGTATGGTAAAGAAGACCCCTGGGTGAGGCCTGTTTGGGGCCTTAAAGTGAAAAAACAATTGCCGGAAGTACCATATTATGAGATTAGCCCAGCAGGTCACTGCCCTCATGATGAGGTTCCTGAGGTATGTACCTTTTATCATTCTTGATTTAAGACCTAGTACTTGTTAATTTTGTTTGACAGCAAAGAACTTTATAATTCGAACCAAATGTCTTACTAATTTATTTCTTGAGTGGCCAATGGTGAAGATCAGTCCAAAACACTGTCATATACCTTCAAAGCCACCTAGGTAAACCTACAACATTTTCCAGATCCAGCTGAATACGTGCTACAATAATAGCCCATAGCTAGCCATTGCTTTAAATACATGTTACAGTAATAGCCCATAGCTAACCAGTGCACACCTTGAAAACAGCCCCAGTTCTATAGTTCCATCTGAGTATCTGGTTAAATTATTTTTGGTAAGTGAATAAAAAAAAATTTTGTGGAGTAACTTGGCAGTAATTTATTTGACTGGAAAAATGATCTGCCATTAAAAAAAAAAAAAGTGGTCAAACTGAGCGAAAGAACTGAAATCCTGCAAGAATGTTCTAGAATATTATTATTTTAGTACGATCACAACTTGTACTAATCTTTTAGTGATTTCCAAACAGATTTGGGTTGCGATTTGTAATGTGATTTTGTTGTTGACATCTGGTTTCAACGATTATAAAGGCCAGCTTTTATATCTTCTGATGTTGTTTCAGGTTTGTTGATGTTGGACAAGTCAGTATGTTAGTATGTAACACCTGTTAAACTGTTGATACTGATTTGATGAAACTCCAGCTTCACCCTCAGTGCCTATATTTTGGTGCCACACCATCTTGCTCTTCTGAAGCAGTAACCGGACAGCATGCATGGGAGGAGTATGTAATAGAGAAATCTCAAAGAAAAAAACAAAGAAAAGAAATGACAGAAAAAAGGGATACATGAAAACTATTACAGCAAATTTATAATCTATATGATATTGAAAGTTCATCTGGACAGCTGGTATATAGATCTCCAATTGCTCCAATACAGAAGCTCTTGATTCAAACTGGAAACCTTCAGGACTACTGTCATAGATGAAGGCTTCCAAATAACATTTCCATTCATGTACATATGAATCATAATTTTTCATTTTCAATTATATTTTAAAATTAGTAGTTCTTTTGACTCATAAATATATGCATCTGGCACTCTGATGATCTGAAAGAAATCCTCTCAATGTACATGATCACATTCATCAAGATTAGAGTGACAAGCTAAATCTTCTAGGTTCTTGTCTGTACTGTGTAGCCAAATCACCTCTAGTAGTCTTACAATATCTGATAGGCTCCAGATATGTTCTACATTGAAGAACTTGTCAGGAAAATAACTTGTCTTCCATGTTAATGGCAACTTAAGTTCTTCTTATCAACTTGAGATTGGTCCAATAATTAATTTCAGAATTAATTGCAATATTCATGGTTTGCCTGATTTATTTGAATCCTACTTATTTTTTCCCATTTTATGGGCTTTTACATCATTGATCTTATTTTTATTCTGCTATAATGAGGAAAGTGAATATCAGTTCTCGTGTCATGTGTCATACTTTGATAAAAAAATGCATGGTCCTCCCAAAATATTGAGTTGGCAACAGAGAAACTGCTTGATACATCAACTGTTTGACATATCATTCCCAATTCACAACTTAACAATTCATGGTAGCTAATTTCCATAACCTTTTTTCATTTAGCCCTACTGGTAGGTAGAAACAGTAACAATGTTCTAATTTGAGATTCAACTTTTTAAACACATCCATGGAGATGTAATCTTCCTTAGTACCTCTATTATCATGGCTTATACAACAAAACAGTCACCTTCAAGGTTTTCTATACTAGAAACCGGTACCATTTTAGTACCAAACCGGTACGATTCAGTATGGAATGTACTATACCGATCAAGTAAACCGGGAGGCTCCAACCTATAAACCGCACTATACCAAGTCAAACCAAATGGTCCAACATGGTACAAGGCGGTTCGGGATCGATGCGGGGTGATTCGGCCTATGTACCGAATCATTGAATCATACCAGTTTTGGAATGATTCGGTATAGTTTGCCCTGAACTATCTGGTTCAGTACAGTTCGGCCATATCTAACAAATTAAAAAACATATTTATAGCATGAGAGTTTTTATTGAAAAAAGAATTACAATCATTGCCTACTGATTAACTAACTGCTGTACTCAAGCTCTGCCATCAGATAGGTCCATGAAAATGAATGTAGATCAAATCTGCTAGGTTGTAGGATATTATATAATGAGGCTCTTATGCTGCACATATGCATATTCAGTAGATTTAATGGTCGCTGCGTTACAATTCTCATGAGCAAATTACTGCCTTCTATTTATTTGCATCCAATAAGTGCTAGAATATTTGCTCTTCCTTTTAACGTATATGCCAGGTCTTGCCAAATGAGCTGAAAATGATTATCTGCTTTGGTATTTTCTTTTGTGAGATAAAGCAGCTTCCATGTGCTCCAGTGGTTTTTTGTTGGTACTTATAATCAGGTATCTAAATCGTCTGAAAGAAAATGGAAGACTAATTCTTTTATGGCAAACAGGTTGTAAACTTTTTGTTACGTGGGTGGATTAAAAACCTGGAGTCCGAAGGCTCTATTGCATTGCCTCTTCTGGAAGAAATTGATTATGTTCAAGATGGCATCTCTAGAGAGTTGGGGTATGCTAGAGAAGGATCTTGGAGATCGGCTCAAGTACGGTTTTTGGGATCAAAAATATCTGTTTGGAACTTGATAGGCTCTTTTCTGGAGTCCAGTGTTGCAAATCTGCAAATCAATTCCAGATAGGGCAGCTCATCATGCTCTTTAAGCCACTGAAAATTTTCTTCATGATTGTATATTGTTTATTCTTTATGTACCAAAATTAGTTGGGTGCCTATGTGTAAAATTATGGGCATGACATCAATAAATTGTTTTCTTGCTGCAGTTCTCAACTGTTGATAGACATCCAGCCAGTAACGCAAGTTGCTTAAGTTTTGTCAGCTTTTCCAAATTCTAGGAGCTGCTGAGCAAAAGTTTGTCATCTAACTTGAATGGAATAATTTTTAGGAACCCACTGTGATTAATCTTGTGTAACTCTCAATTTGGTTTATAAGATAAACCAGTGCAATCAGTGAATGGAGCATTGAAGAAGTTTATTCTTTGGATACCATGTGCAGAATCTGTAAAAGACACTCCGGTGATGCTGAAACCATCATCTTATCAAGAAAATATTTGGATCATGACTGCCAAATTGCATGTCTCTCATAGTCGAGTTTTGGTGCTTATAAATATACAAAGTTACATGGCTTGAGATATTTTGTGATCCAAAACTAACTCTTTGGCATTGCCTTTATGAATCCCCTCGTGTGCCACATATTGTTGAAGATCTTAAGACTTTCATGTTTAAATATAAGGCTTTGAGCTGCGGATTATGTACCTACAAAGCACAAGAGCATCAAGCAAACAGTGAGAATAAGCAATTACCAAATTATATTTGATGTGAAGTGTGTTTTATCAAACAAGAACATCCCTACATGCAGATTGTCACATTATTTGGTCGCGTTAACCATGGCTACTTTTGCTATAAGCTTGCAACATATCATAAGTATTGGAATATTTTTCGAAATATTTTAGGAATTCTTGTAAACTTCATAACGTCTTGCTAATGGATGGACTCGATAAACTAGCTGCTTTTGCTGCAACAGCCTTTTTTTTATTTTTGGTGATGGGACTATCTTTAAGCAACGATAGGATCTCTTAAACGGACTCCGCAACGAGACAGTCCAATTCTGTCAGACCCCTGAACAACATTCTCGACAGAAAGCACCTCAAGGAAATCACTCCGTTTCACGTCATTCAGATGGAACCTCTGTAGCACCATCAACCAAACAGGTGAGGAACTGCATGTATGATACAATGCATCCAAACATTGGTAATTTTGAGGGACTCTAGTATCAGTACCGAATAAAGATAATTGCTGAGGCTATAACCAAGCTGCACAACCCCCATCAACAAGAACGAGGACATATTTGTTGTCTAAACTCAAAAGCAACTTGAAAACCCAGACAGAAAAACGGTATTTTTCTCCAAAACAGACAAGAAGATCAAGGAAGAGTTGTAGTCAAAATCCTGAGCAACTTCACTCAGCAGTTAGGCGAGGGCATCCATACACTTCATGAGCAGTTATCTAAAAAGATGATTCACATGAATTCCTGTAACTGCTTCACACCCAGCTCCTGAATAAATTTAAACGTTTCTCTTGGTGAAAATATAAAAAGATATGGCAAAAAGTTATGTTACAGATGTTGTGCTCTCCAGTCCACAGCAAAATTCTCATCATCATCAGCATCATCATCATCACTGGAGGTCTCATCACTTGACTCTTTGCTCATGAATGCAGGACGTTGCTGCCCTCTAGCAAGACGTGCAGCCTTAAATTCCAAGAGCTTCTGCTTTACCATATTCACCTTCTCTCTGTATTCCCTGTTATATTTTATGATAAAAACCCAAAAACCATCAAACAAATAGTTAGGAAAAGTAGACCTAGTTAAAATATCTTTGATAATGGAGCTGCACTCTGAACCAAAGAACTCACTGTTGCTCGAGAGACATAATCTCCTCCCTCTCCTCAGCAGCATCAATCTGCAATAGAATGTAACTAATGAATTTGGTATGTCATTATATCAATTTTTTTTTCTTTAGTTTCACTAAATAAGCAGGACTTTTTTCACTTTTACAAGTTCCAACAGGTGGAATTCTAACCTCCTCCTCTTCTAGGCGGTCATCCACTTCCTGCAAGTCATCCTGGATTTCCTTCTCAAATTCTTTGTAGGCATCACTGCACCAATGTTTAACCAAAGCTCTTTAATCCAAACACAAAATTGCCTCAAGCAGGACAAAAACAGAAGGAAAAAAAAAAAAATCACTAGTGGCACTGCCACCTGGTGAAGTAACTGATGTGGCAAGGCTTGTAAAATTGAAAAACTTCAGGAAAAAAAAAAGGAAGAAAAACAGAAATGGGAGGGAAAAACAAGGAACTTTGG
This sequence comes from Metroxylon sagu, assembly GCA_017589505.3. NCBI lineage: Eukaryota > Viridiplantae > Streptophyta > Magnoliopsida > Arecales > Arecaceae > Metroxylon > Metroxylon sagu. The sequence goes on along the minus strand of JACVBY030000432.1, from coordinate 408,783 downwards.
AAGATATGACATTACGTATTTAAACAAAAACAAACATCATCAATACATACTGTAACCAGTACATAGTTGGCGGTAAAATTGCAAAGACAACACTTCTGCTAATTCTAGATAACTACTATTTCATAATCAGGTAGAATATAGTCCAGAGAACTCAGCAAATACAGGATGCCAGCAACAATTCAGCTTATGACTTAAAAGGGTCTTTTCATTTTATCAAGTAACATTCATAAAGACCAAAAAGAACATTAGAAAGAAGAAAACAACAGGGCAATTTTCATGCCATGCATAAATCATCCCACTCCAATCCTTCATCAGTGAAGCCACCCTCCTTGTTTGATATAAATCAAACATTTGATAGGAGGGTTTCTGATATCCAAACCCTTAAACATTCCATCTATTGATGCCCCAGAAGTCCCTTTACACCACTAACTGCCAAGGTTTTGATATGAATTTAGATTGTGAAAAGGCAGCAAAGCTTTGGTTTCTGCGATATTTTTCATTGCTGTCACACAGTTTCCTCAATCATAGTGAATATATTCATTATTCCTGCATGACACATGTTTATGTCTATTAACTTCTCAATATTCTGTTTTTAAGTCTTCTCTGCTAGTGGATTTCTTGTATGCCATGGTCATCCAACATGAGATTGAGAGCTCAACCATCCTAAGCAAAACCAAGAGTATGTGCAAACTTGCCTGTGACAAGATTAAAAAAGGTCCATGTGTAACAAGAACGAGAGGATTATGAAAGTTATGAATTCTGATGAATTTATAAATCCTATGTAAACAATTTAGTCCTCATAAATCAACTCTGGAACTCCTGAAAACTCTATCTCATTATCAATATATATATATATATATATATCAACTTATCAATGCAGAACTAGTTAAAATTGTCAGTACAAATTTTTGTCATCCCTCATACAAAGAACCTCTATCTCATTCGGTGAAATGTTTAAATTGGCTAAGACTGGTCATGGCACAAGCAAACACCTTCTACTCTGGAAAGAAGTTATGGATATTAATCCAAATAGACAAAAAAAGAAAGGGATACGGAAACTGTTGACAGTAGTGCTTGAGAAAAATGTGCTTCACAATCTGACATAAGAGCATGGATTTAAGTGACAATCAGCATGGCACAGGAGGAATAACATGTCACTGCTTTGCCAGAGTGCAGCATTGGGAGAGTACTTGTTGCATGTCCATATTGTACATGCTGTTATATAGTGCATGTCAAGCATGGCACATCAAAGTATGTAACATGCCCATGCTAGGCCAGTATGCCACCAGCACGTGATGCTTCAATTCTTACGTTAGAGAGCAATTTTAAACATGGTAAGCCTTGAGGTTCCAAGGATGTGATACAATGTTAATATTATATACAATATAGGACAAATATTTTAGTTCATAATTAAACTAGCAAAGATTTCTACCAAGAATTCTCAGCGTTAAGCAAGAGAATATGGCCTGCACTCACATATCTCAATTTAACAAAGATAAAAACAAGATACTTAGGCGTAAAAAGTTGAACTCAAGATTATAAACACTCCAAAAATACTTGTTACTGTTTATCAACAAAAAATTGGATCTTCCTTAAAAGTTGCAAACCTTTTATGGATAAAGAGCCAAGGAGGATTCTTTGTTGTTTGAGGGCAGAAAATCTCTGTCGACCATTCTTAAAAATTTCTAATGCAATGAGTCCACTGGTTCAGATGAACACAAATGCCTATAGCCACCAGGTTCCAGCAGCTATCACAGATTCCAAAGTAGAATCATGTACCTGATGCGTTTACCAGAAAAATATACTTAAAGAAATGATATATTTCCAACCTAGTTCATGATTAGTTGTATAAATCATTCCATAAAAGAGATTTGGATACAGTAGGATTGTTTATAGGAATATAATGTGAGATCATGTGAATTCATTTTCGATGGTTTCCTAATGATACAGTAGGTGTAGGTTCTCAAATGCTTCAAAACATGTTGGACAAGGTTCAGGCAACAGCCACTTTGCACAACAGTCAAAAGACCGCTCCTAATTATTAAAACAGCGAGCACTGTTCCAGTTTAAACTCAAATCAAGAAAGAAAGTCGGTTTCATAGTCCATCAAGCAATAGTGGGGATGAAATCAAAAGAAGTCATGATCATAGATATGGTGATAAAAGAACTTACTTGATATCAATCTTTACAGGTTCAATGCCACGTGCGCGGAGATCAGCATCCTTGTTATCAAAGAAGCCTTCAGGTAATGCTCCTTTAACCTGCTTGGTTTCCAGATTGTCCTTCTGATTTGATGGTTGACTGAGCTGGTTGGACTGCTTATTATCACCTTCTTCCTTTCTATCAAAGAAGTTATCAGGGAGACCTCGCTTTGGCTGCTTGACTTCTAAACTATCTGTATTTCTTGGAGTTTGGCTTTGTTGTTTGGAAGACTGATTTTCACTTCTTTCCTGTTTATCAAAGAAGCCTTCAGGAAGACCTCCCTTAACTTTCTTGAAATCGGTGTCACCAAACTTTTGTGATGGCTGACCCAACTTGGCAGATTCTGTAACATTACTTCTTTCCTTAGTCTCTGAATCAACCAGCTCATCTGTCTTCTTCACAGATTCTGGCACCTGCAATGATTGGCTCACAGGGGTAGAAACTTCTTTCTTCCCATGTCGATGATCAGAGATATCAGACCCAACTGCAGAATGGATATTTGTTCCAGTAAATGAATCTAGACATCAGTATGTTAATCAGCTGGCTCATAAAAATATTGATTGTCTGATGTTACATAGTTTAAATACTACAAATAGATGTCAATATGGTTGTTAGGGTCAGAATTGTTGCAAGTTGAAGCAATAATGAAACACATGAAAATAGCAAGATTGACTAAGTATGGTAGTTTATCACTAAAACTGAACTAAATATTAGTCTACGCATTGTCAAAATATAACCATGAAAACATCTCTAATATCTTGTCTTTATTCTTTTTCTTCCCAACACCCCCCCCCCCCCGACAATATATATTTCATTAGGAGGAAACTTAAGCTAGTGATCAATTGACATTGACATGATATTGGCATGAAATACACGCTTGTGGTTTGGGGGCACGGGCCTCTAGTAAGAAGTGATACTTTAATTCGTGCTAAAGGATGCAAAAAAAATAGAACAGAAACCTGAGGTAATAGGGGTGGAGGTTACGGTAAAAAACATATGGAAAAGCTAGAAATAATATCAGAGTGACCCTAAATAGGACTGATTGTAAACAAGCATTCAACAAACCATTCCCAGATTGCTGGGATAAGACTAGATGGTTATGGGGTAAGGCTAGATGGTTGTAGTCAGTTAATAAACTACACAAGAAGAACAGGAAAACTGCCAAAGGGTTCAAAAGATAAGGTTTCAATAACAAAAATACACAAGCACATCAGAAGTTTCACATCTCTTTTGGGGGAAAAGATTATCAGGATCCTGGATAAAGAAGTGAGATTTATGCCTAAACTAAAATCCTTATTCATATAAATAGGTAGGCCACCACACTTAACCAAATCATGAATTGGGGGCATGTGTTTTAGAATCTAGATAGGGCACAAGATTTCAATCAGCACCAAAGATTTAGAGGACTATGTCACGAAAATGGAAAGCGTCATGGGACAAAATGTTATATGAGTGAAAAGATAATAAGTCAAACAAGATGTCAGTACACAAGCTAGATTTCTTATCAGAATAAAAACGTAGCTTATGCTGCACTGTTCCATGGGAACTTTCTAAATCATTGGTTTATCTGTTGGCAATTTCTGTGATGTCTTTTTAAGAGAAATGAAGCTTCAATCTCATTTACTGGCTAGAATGAGAAACCTGATTCTGGGTGCTCTTCCAACTATTTTGACAAAATGTGAGCATAAAATAACATCTGGAGGAGGGATAAGCATTTGTAGACAACTAAATCAATGCCAGCTTACCATTTCTTGTCATTTGAAACCCAACAATAATGCAGTTTACAGAAACACAGTCTACATAGTTATCTTACCAGTCTTTTGCCTTTTTCCTTCTTGCTTATCAAAAAAATCTTCTGGCAAAGTGGAAGATGACCTTAGCTTCTGCACCTCTGCTGGAGGTTCAATATTTACATTATTTCCTTGAGTCAGTCCAGCAGCACTAGCTTTTATGTTCTCAATAGCCTATTCCAAGAACACACTGTCAATATACATCACCAGAATATATAACAGACCTGCTTCTTGGCATAAATGTGAACACATGCATTCAGCAAATAAAATGTGAGCTCATAAATAACAGAACAATTGATTAGAATCACAAAAAATGATGAAAATTTGAGATAATAAAAGAATTACTATAACCATAAATTTGTGGCACTAAGAAATAAGAATCATACTACTGCAAAACCCAAAAAAAAAAAAAAATAGTTACACTATCAGAGAGCTGTTAGAAAATAACTTTAGGAAGAATTGTGAAAGGCAGCAAAATGGAACGCTGACATGATGTTAGATCCAGTTATAATATGGTTCAGCCATTCATTCTATTTATCTACCCCATTATAAATCAAGAACATGCCATTTCAATATATCCTTTTATTTTTTTCCAACTGATCCTCATTTCCATTGCTAAATTTAGAGGAATTTTATTTTCCAAATTAATATGCTACAGCAACTTGACTATTAGATTAAACCACCCAAAATTTCAATGCATGTTTATGCCATCTATCTTAAAATACTATATGAAACAAATATACAATAGACAAAGAAAACCATTCAGAAAAAAATAAAAGAATTATCCAAGGTATCACCATAGAGAAAACCGACAAACACATCAGAGAACATCTAATATTGACAACAGAGACAGCACAAATTTGTCCAGTAATGACTAAGGAAAGCAATCGTTGTATTCTTATGATAGTTTATTGTTGAAGTATTAGTTTATATAGGTATGTTAGTAACAAAAGTTGCCGTCCGATAGAACAAAAGTTTAAATCAACTAAATGAATCGAGCCTTCTCTGAATTTTGGAAAAAAAAAAAGAAAGAAAATGAAAGTTGATGAATTATATGATATATCAAGCAGAGGACCAGAAAATACAAACACTTAAGGAACATAGAGCAGCAACAATGTTACCTCATGATGCTTTCGGGAAGCTTGGTGTGCAGGCCAAAGTGATTCAGATTTCAGAATAACATTACAAACTCTGCAAACTGGTTGATCATATTCATTATACCTACACAAAGAAAGGTCTTAATTAGATTGCATTCTCTCACTTGAGCTGACTGTAATATATACACCTTCAACATTCCAACACAGTAAGGACATCGGAGCATGTTTGCCAAATGTCAAGTTTGATTGTTATGTCAATCAAGGAATATGCAGTAGTTCAATAAGCTACTTATCTCTTTCATAGGAAAACCTACAAATTGGAAAAGCTTTTTGCCCACAACTTAAACACTTTGAATGAAATATAGATTGATTTTAGTCAGTCTTGAGTCCAATCTTGATTCAGTTTCAGCTAGTTCAGCCATTTTAGGTCCAGGCAGTTAGCTTCAAAAATTTAAACCAAATTTGAATTATATGAGATCCACACATTTTTAGGTGAGTCCTAGATTTCATTGTCTAGTCACTTTCACAGATTTCAACCATATTTCAATTATATGAGATCCTCACTTTTTGAGGTTATTCCTTGACTTATTTTCTTCTCAGTTGAGCTTACTTGTGGGTAGTATAACTGTAGGAAGCATATTAACAAAATTAACCACAAAATTTGCAAATTCCAAATAGATTTGATGCTATATATGGTTTGGATTGAGATAAGTTATAGGGAAATGAAAACATTTTGAAGTTTGTAGATATTGCTAATATATCATGAAGCATCACAAGAATGGCAGAACTCACTAGTTAAGATGTATAATCCTATGAAAAGTTTTCAAAAGAATTTGTTAGTGTGAGTTGAATGTACATATCTGTGTATGTTTAAAATGGTTTTTAATTTATTCTTTGTAATTTGTAGATTTTTCATATATTTTATTATTATTGGTTATATTATAAACTTTAACTATTTTAAAAAGCTTTAAGACCATGGGACTACACATAATACACCCAAGGAATCTAAACAATACAATATTGCTGCAATCCTAATGTCAAGACCACTCAAAAGTGAATCAAAGGCCCTTTCTGCAGTGCTTAAAAAGTCTTCAAAAAAAAAATCTCAGGTTTTGACCAGAAATTTGGGAAGCAAAGCCTCATCAAGATGCCAGATTCCTTAGTTAAGAGCATCATAAGGTTTCGTTGCACATGTGCAACAAAAGCAAGGGCATGCTGGCACATGCTGCATCATGCCGAAATTAGAGAGAGAGAGAGAGAGAGAGAGAGAGAGAGAGACTTATACACTTTTTTAAAATTAAAAATATGTAAGACATTATGGATGCCATGTTGACATAATGGGTGCCATGCTGACCATACTGGTTGCCAGTATTGGCCTGACATGGCACTGCTCACTGGCAAGCAGCAGCATGGTCCTACAGTTGAAACCATAAAAGGAAAGGATGATATTGCTATCCTGAGATTGCCAGCATGCACCAAATCATAAAAATCTTGCATGGAACACAATGTTAAAGACGCATAATGTTATAGAAACATGATGTAATAGAAAGAAATAGACAGTAAATAACACAAATCGGAAAAAAAAAAGGCATATGAAATATGATTGCCTAATACGTGTTGAAAAATTGAGATATCTAGCAAAGTAAAACATAAATCAGCAAACTAACATAAGAAAAGATACAGAGATGAAAGAGGAAAGAGGGGGGGAAGATGGAGAAGATGAGAGAAATAACAGAGGATAGAGAAGAAGAGAAAAAATGGACCCAAGAAGCTCTCAATCCTTTCAAATCACCCAAAACTACATTAACATGACTTGTCAAGATGCCTACTTGAACAGGATACCCTAAATTACAATTTTAAAGTCACCAAAATAGCCATCATAAGTGGCTGACTTGTTATAGAGAAAGGGTTAGGCATCCTTCCTAAAGCATATAGACACCTAAATAAAAGAGACCGGGAAAGGAGCTTCCATCCATGAAATTTTGGTCTTCTCTTCTTATCAGCCAGATCTTTATGGGTAATGCAGTCACTTTAGAATCTTTCCAGAATCTCGAATCAGCACCCACTTCCTAAGTTCTTCCTTACTAAAGTGGTTCTAAAATATCTGCTTCCCCACACCCACTGCTTCTTCACCCCCGATTTTGGCAGCTAAGCTTCTCTCTCTCTCTCTCTCTCTCTTCCTAGTTTCTTCAAAGAAGATTTGAATACCATTTCTTAATGAAACTTCCTCAGCTCATCATCCGGCATACTTATATTCTCTCATCAGTTGCCATCACTTGGCCTTTTGGTGCAGCCCCAGTGACTACAGATCAATTCTTCCTTCATCATCTAGACATCAACCTCCTGAATATATATGATTCAGCTTATTTTCTGTAACACCATTTACTGCCTAACATTGTGGTCATACAAGCATTTTCAAAATTCTTGTCCTTCCATAAATTTTTCCTTTTGCCAATAAGGTATGTGTCTATCACATGACACCATAGGGGCACCTATGTACTTCATTCATCTTGTTCTAATTCTATGCATGTCTCTCCATATATCTCTCCATTCTTCTATATCACGAATCCTAAATAGCAATGTCAATCACTCTATGGCGTCCCTCAACCAAAAATCAAGCTAAGTCCTCATCTTCACTTCTGTTTTTTGTTGAAATTGCATTTCATATTCTCTAACTTTGTTCTATTGGTTTTTAAAAACCTACCATCTAAGGCTTTATTTATAAATGTAATTTGGCATTTTATCATCTTCTTCTCATCAATCTAAAACCAAATTAGTTACCTAAGATTGTTCGCATTTTTCTTAATCTTGGAGGTACCACCCTTTCTCCTAACTTTATCAAATGACTTTTAAGTTTAATCACACAACAGTCACAACATTATTGTGCAACTCCTTCATTCTTATAGATAAATACCATGGTACTCCTCCAGTTATCTAGCATTTTCTTTCTTCTCAAACCTGATTAAATAAGTTAATCCAACCAACAAATTTAGTTGCCTTAAATTCAAGGGGGACCCTCCAAAAGCATGATGATTTTCAAGACATTAGGTGCTGGCAGAGAAACTGGGAACCACATGTTGGAACACTAGCCCAGGCATATTCACAGCCTATGCAAGCACATTTTCCCATGTTAATGAATGCAAAATTCTCCAAGAAGAGCTAGAAGATCATGATCTTGCCTATCCCTACCAATATATCTCTTCTTCATATAAGCAGCCAAACAATATTGTCTCCAACACTCTCGTAATGCATCAGAACAAGCATTGCTTCTTTATTCATACAGCATAGGAAAAATACTCAAAGTAGACTTCGGTTTTCATACAAATCTTTTTTAGGGAAACTTGTTTAACATGATGGACAAACGTGACTGCAAAAGACATTAAGGTGTGCCCTTTGGAGTGGTTTGGGATTTACATAGTTGTACTCAACAAAGCTTCAGCCATAACATGTGAGTTGTCACAGTAAATGAGAGAATTGATTTTTCAGGAAGTATTATTTAACTGTGTTGAATTTCTCAAGATAACAGCATCCAGGTCCATCAATCATTAGGTGAAAAAAAGAAGCAAAATCCATGTAATGCTTTTATGTCCCTTTAATCCATAAATTTTTTTCTTGAGTTTGCTTGTAATTTTGCCTCTAGAACAATGGTGGTTGAAACATCCAAAATTTGTTAAGGATACTGACCTTCAGAAATGGAAACCATTCAAGTGTTTGCACTTGAAAGACTTAAAACTAATAAGTAATTAGATGGAGGTGGGTGATGACAAAGTAATGTTATGCCCACAAACTACCTACCAACTTTGTTACTCGCATTTAGGCGGTAGCATGTGATTGGAAATTATTTTCAAATGCAGAAAGTAATATTAAACATTTCTGTGCTATCTCCAATCACCTACTGCCACAACAGTGAATAAAACAGCATGTAGGCATAGCATTACTTATGATGATATTTGTAGAAGATTAAATTTATGAGTGATTGCGAATGTCAAGAAAGACATGAACTTCATCTTGAATTGTATTTCCTTGATAAAGTCATAAAAAGGCAATAACCTTGGTCATAAAAAAATTATGATAGAACAAGACCAATCCCACCCTTATGCCATTGTTGATATCATTACTTTAAGTGTTGTTAGCTGATGATGAATGAGAGAAATCTAGGCATTGGTTGAGCTCTAGATGCACAATCAGTTTGCAAGCAAGTAAAAACTTAACATATGCATTCAATGTATAAACTAATATAAAGAATGAAAAATTATTAGTATAACATAGAAAGAATGATTTCATTGTTATTGCTGGAACAACAAAAACAACAATAATAATGAGCATTTTCAAAGAGAAGCTGTGTCATTTGGTTGTTGTTCAGTAAACACATGTACAGAAGCACCTTTTGTTGTGTAAGAAAGCATGGCAAAGAGTCCTCTTCGAAATTTAATCTTAAAGTAGGTTTAATAGGTGTTTCTTATGAAAATGCAATTGGCTTTAAGGTTTATATTGGGCTTTACTCATGCTAATTTTCAAATTTATAATTCAAGCCCTAACTTTGGAACTACAAATAGTCAGATTGAGTTAAGAGGAGAAAAACATAATGTGAAACTATATACAGCGTCATAACTGTTTAAAACCAACCTCCAACCAGCATCTATCCTCCATTGGCTGAGGAAACTTTGGGAAAGAGAAGTTCATGCCATAAAACTTAGAAAGCCAATTGGTAATGAAGGAAATCCTACTTATTTGTTGAATAGTTGAAGCTCATGCATGCATCACACAAGCAACCCCTCTGAGACCTCATGACTAAAAGAAGTGTAGTTTGCTGACAAAGCAGATGTGAATATAATATAACGAATCCCGTCCACCTCTTAGGCAAAATTATAGGGCTTGCCAACAAAGAGAACAACAGTCCAAAGGCATATATCTATATATTAAGGGCGGAAAAAAAAAAGGGCAAACATAACTTTTCCAGGGCACATTCAAAAGAGTTATATAGTTTTTTTCTACGGTTGCCATGATATTGATACAGTAAATAGCAAGAATTAAGATTTCATCGCGACACCACTGAACAATCTCAAATACCTCACAAGGGGGGAATCAATCCGCTTGTCCCGTTTCTGTGCAGACTCTCTCAATTTCGTTCGAAACAAAGCCTTCCTCTTATCCATTGCCAATTAATCCTAAACCAACATCAACACTCCGACTCCTGAGGTTCTGCAATGCCACGGTGATACAGATTATAAATTAAGATAAAATAGGGTGAAGGGCAATCGACATGATTTCCATCAAGAACTGCTGAAACCCAGACGGAATTGGGGACAATCGATTTCTATAACCTGAAGGAAGCTGAGGAATATATGAAACAGCAAAAAGGGAAATCGTATATCATGCAAATCGCTTGATGCATCCAAGATTCCTCGAGACTGAGATATAAATAGACATAAATAAGATAGAAATTCAGAGAAACCGACCTAAATTCCGTCAGAAGAATCTAAGATTACAACAAGTCTTCCGAACTCTTTCGGTTCTTTAGGGCTTCTTCTTCTTTCCCTTTGCTTCTCTCGCTTTCGTTTGGTTGAGGTCGGGTGCGCCTTCGAGCGAGCCAAGACTGCCAGTGCCAGGCGCTTTGAAGGGGAGACGCTGCTCCACGGAGAGGAGAAAAATCTTTTAGGCCAAATCACTGACCCAGATCCGACCCTAAGTCCAAACCATGGGATTTAGTACAAAAATCCATGGTTTGAGTATTTTAATTTCTAGCCATGCTCGCAAGCCATCGCAGTTAACCTAAACGTTTTTTAAGACATTGGTCTGGAAAACGGTTTGGAGTTATTTTGGATGTACAAGAAAATTATGATCTCTTATTAAACACTAAGCATTCCTCTCCCTTCTTTTTGAAATTAATACTATGATAAAATTCAAATGAATTTAATGAAATTGAAATAAATTTATGATACAATTCATATGTTTAGAACAAATCATTCTTAGAATTTCATTAAATTTTAGTGTTTAGAATTAATCAAAATGAATTGAATGTATATAAAGTTTCAATGTTACCCCTCCAAATATTTATCTTTTTTTTAAGCTCTTATCAAGTTGATGCCTTATGATCATTAAAAATATATATATATATTTGGATGATTTTTTTTCTCATTAAATTAATCTTCAGTCTATCAAGAGTCAATAAATTAGGTTCTCTAAATTAGATTCTTAATTCGAAGATGAAAAAAAGTATAATATAAAGACAAAAAAGATAGATATTAACAAGACATATTTTAGTCTATTTATAAATGAATCCTATAAAAGAAATTCTAACTCTCTAACTCATATCGATTTTGATGTGAATTCTAATTGTACGAAAATCTATTTTTTATGCTTCAATTCGATTGATTTTTTTTGACTTAAAAGTATTTCAAAATCACTTAAAAGTAAGGGATTTAGTGGAATTTCTCCATTATGATTCTAGTTTAAATTTAGAATCCAAGTCTAGCTTATTGAACCCATTTTCATAGCCCAAAATTAAAATTTTGGATTGAGCTGGAATTTGATAGATAGGTTAGAGCTTTGAATTTCATTACGATATTTTACTGACATTCAATTAGAATAAAAGCTTCTTTTGTTTGGCTAAATTTGATTGGTTAATTCAACTGCGACAATTATGTAGTTTTAATGATGATCCTATACATGTATATACGAAACATAGAGAAGAAACAAGAAATAGGTAAGGAATGGAGAGTAATATTGCCACTTCATTCTAACAAACTTTCTTTCTTCGCTCCTATCTAAATTTAAATTTGTAGGTTGTTTCCATCATGACTTTAGAAAGAAGCTCTCATGATGACAACCTAAACTCAAAGGTCCAACCCAATGGATGCCCGAAATCAATAATGAGATCGTAAAGACTCTAGCAAGTATGTAAAAAAATTTTGAAAGAACTGTTGTGAGAACCTCTCAAGTTTGGCTAATTTATATATTGATCCCAAAAGATTATTTTTTTCAAAAAATCTAAGTCTTGTTTCATTATACTCAGTACCAATCTGCCTATCTACATGTAATGCCATTAAGATATTGATTGAAAGAACCAATTGGCCTTTTATTTTCATTTGGGGGAGTTGATATAAGCTACCAGCACCTATTTGAGAAATCGATTGGAGATGGAGGACAACATCATGACTCATTGGGCATAGAGATCATCGACGTGATGTCCCCTATCTCGATCTATATGCTCCCCATTGTCCTCATCATCTCCTTCCTCTCTCTCCACCGCATTCACTTCCATCTTTGTGCCTATCACCACTGTCGCTCTTGTCTATTTCAAGTTTCCTTCAGACTCTCTTCCTCCTCCCAAAAGCTTAAGGACGCTCTGCTCAACTTCATTGCCCTCATCGCTACCATTGCCTTCCTCATCATTTTCTTTTTTTTTTTTTTTGGGAAATTGGAAGAAGTAAACTTTTTCGTTTTATCAATGAGAAGAAGATTTATAGAGAAAAATATTTACAGGAATGAAAAAAAATAAGAAAGGAGATTTGAAAAGGAAAAAAAATAAATAGTTAACAATATGGCAAAGAATGCTAATTTTTTGATATTTATATCCATCTCTAGATAACTAATGCTACAATAACAGAGATTTTACAAAATTCTAGCTTTAGGAATACTTTGCACTAGACTTTAAGAATACCAAAACCAACATTTAGCACCAAACTAATTCTAGCTCTCGCATGCCCACCTAAGCTAAATCTGAGCCCATATCCTCTTTGAAAATTACTTATTCAAATCTATTTCCTCTCTAAAAATCCAATTTGTTGAAGTTGGCTACTTTATTTAGCTGCTCCTTCTCTTTTTTTTTTTGATGAATAAATTAACAGAATAGGCAATCACCTTAGAAGTCTTTATCAAAAATAAAGGTTTTGCGAAGAGTATTGGGGATGAGGATAAGCCTTTTGTTTAGAAGAATATGTCTCATCTCTTCCACTAATGGAAGATCCTATAATACTTAAAAAAAATAAAAAAAAAATAGCACTGTAGATAGGGGTGAGCAATGGGTTAAGGTGACTTGAGAATCAATACCAAGCTGAGTTGACTTGATTGAGTCGGGTTGACTCAATTCTAATTGCTTATCAGGTTGGTTCTAGTTCAAAATCCTAGAACCAACCACTATTAGGTCAGTTCTTGATTCCAAGGATCGATTCTTGGTTGTTAGATTGATCAATAAATATTATATATATCCTTTTTAGTTATTACAACTAAGAAAAAAAATAGCCATTACATATTAGAATAGTATCATTCAAATAAAAAGAAAAAAATTAAATAATATTTATTAATATTATAAGTTTTTTAAGCATTTTTATGATGGCTCTTAATCTCTCACCCAACTTTTATAATTGAAAAAAAATATTTAATATATTAAAAATAACAAAAATTAAAAAATTTTGAAGCTAATACAAAAAAAAAGGAAAATAGGTTCTACCCTAAAACTAACCTAGAATCGGTCCGATCTAATTGGATTAGTTCTGAGTTGGTTTCAAAATAGAATTGATTTGGTTCTGAGTCTAAAATTTTAGAACTGATCTTGATTGATTTAGTTCTTGATTTTGGTCTGCAACCTATCCAACCCAACCTATACTCACTTCTAACTATTGCTAAATAGGATAATTAAGATACAACTAAACACTATAGCAGGATCTATCACCTTCATCTAGATTATTGATGATTTCAGATGAATTACTGCACATCAAAAGCCCTACAAGTGCTTAAAAATATATTTATATAGCGGCCTATGGATCTAATGGTAATGTTCCCATTCCACACGGATCAAAAGGTGGTGTTGTTTTATTTATTGACTGATTAGGTTGATGATAAATAAGCAAAGGCCTACACTTTGGGCAAAATTACTCTCTTCTTCACTTCTAGACGCCAAAAACCACAAAAGGGGGAGAACATTTCTCTGTTTGATCCAACAAAACATATAAACTGGACCTGAATCCTACCAAGTTAAAGTATAAAAGACCTGAAATTAAACCGAGTTTGATGGCTAATTAATTGCCTACAATACAGAGACAAACAGGATTCCAAGCTGGTGCCAAGAGAAAAACGATTAGAATCACTGCAATAAAACCACTTTAAAAGAAGGGAAAAGTGGGCAACGACCGCAAGGGGTCCGGTCCTTTGACAGGAGGAGCAGTCGACAACCGGAGGGAATTTTTACCTCCGCACCTCGAGCTGCTCTTCTAGGTATTTAGATAATGAGCATTTATTTTAGTCCATAAAACCATCCTCACATGAATAATTTATTTCAACATAAGGTAACGGACCCAATGTCATGTTTATAAATAAATTTAAGTTAAATTATATTTTTAATCCTCGATATATAGATAGGTTACTTTATTTTTTAAAGTAAAATTAATGTTAAAATTTTTTTTTATTTCTTTTTAATTTTTATCATTAAGAAACTAATCTACTCGTCATGTCCTTCGTCTCATCACTACATCAACGTTTAAAAAAATAAAAAATAAAAAAGAGAGTAAGAGGAAAGACGGAGGAGCGGCCGCAGAAGAAAGAGGGTGGCGCAAGTAGGCGGGCCGTGGAAGGGGAGGAACCCCTCCCGGGGTGGCGCGCGATGGGAGGAGGCGGGCCACGGAAGGGAGAGGAAGCCTCCCTTCAGTGGCCATCATTCGATGGCTTTCTTCTTTATTTTATATTTTTTGTTGACGTGATGATGAGACGAACGACGCATCGAAAATTACGTAAGTGAGTTTCTGTTATTTTATTTTAATAAAAAAATTAAAAAATTAAAAAATTAAAAAATAAAATTTAAAATTAATTTTATAAATTTTTAAAATTTAAAAATTAAAATAATATATCTTTAAATTTAAAAATTAAAAATATAATTTAATTATAAATTTAATACAAAATTAGTTAAGTAAGCGATCAACGAAGATTAGACTAAATAGACGGGACTCTTTAAACCCATCAAGCAACTACTATTTCAATGACATTTAAAACCATTAATTTCAACCAACTCGAGAAAGATGACAAAGATTTTAGTTTATGCTGATTGGGAAAAATCACATGAATAACTCAAAAAAAAAAAAAAAAAACCTGCATTTTTTTTTTGAGTTGTTAAAGAAATCCAAAGTTAACGACCAAATCAGAACAAAATAAAAATTAAAATAAAAGATGAAGTCCTACTACCAGATTAGACGGTCTATTAATTCGTCAAGGGTGACACTGTGCCCCACGGAAAGATACGGATTGGGTCTCGCTGTGGCAGCACGGCGAGCCCACAGGCGTCCACTGGAGAGCAAGGAATTGGTTGTCCCTCTGCGCTCGAAATCTCCATCCCAACCCCATCGTCGCCATCCCCAATCCCATCGTTGCTACCATTTCCTCCTATTTCCGTCCCTTTATCACCTCTCAAACCTGACCCTAACCCTTCGGTAGGGTTTAGGGCCACGCACCTCTCCCTCGATCCTCCGCGGCTTCCCGTGGAATCTGGCCTTTTTGGAGGTAAAACACCTTCCTTTTGCACCGATCTTTGAGAATTTTACACCGGATCGGAGCTTTCTTGGTGTAGTCTCCGGGAATTTCTCAATTTGTTGAGTTAATTTTATGTGTTGGTGATGCCCTTTTCTCGAGTTATTGTAGGTCTTGATGCCCCCTTGTTTCTCATTTCTGGTAGATTTATCGGAGCTTTTTGGGTGAGTTGGTGAGACAGCATATGTCAATTTAGGGTTTCTTTCTCGATTGTGGATTCGTGATTCCTGAGAAATATTTGGATTCTCCATTTGCTGCTTTTTTTCCTACTTATATCTCTCTCTTTATTTTTGTTTTGTTTTTTCAGTATCAATATAAAAGAATGTTTTTTTATTGGATAGGAGGAACAATATTGAGCACAAATATTTCTGATTCTTTTCCTGGATAGAAAAGATGCTATCTTGTCGTTACAGGCATCGACCTTTTGAGTCTTGATGATATCTTGCTTCGCCATTAGGAAGAACTCAAAGTTCATGTCAGTGGTGCCTGTTACTAACTTCGCTCACCTTAAGCTCTGCTAAGTGCTAACAATTACCAGGTTTATATGCTAAATCGCAACACGTAATAGGGTTGCGTATGAATCTGCACGATTTTGGAATGCCTGTGCCTGTTGTATTGCACCTGGGATTATATTTTGCGTTTTAAAGGGAGCTTGTGGATGAATTTATGCTTTCAACTTTGATCTTTCTTTTTACCTTTTAAGATGAAATTTGGGTTAAAGGATAGGAGATTACTGTTCCAAATTTTCTTTCTCATCTGCACAGTTTTCCACTTTCTAATCTATTGGAAATTGTTTTTTCCTTTCTCTTAAAATCCTTGTACCTTCTTGCTAATTGGTCTCATAATAAGATTGAGGATGTTATGGAAATGGATTGAAGTGTTAGGTGGTTTTATTTTTTATCATGCTAGTGTAATTTTGTTTGTGTGCAAAAACATCATAGGGGGAAGTCTTATTCAAAACTGCAGCTATGCACCCCATCTGTCGATTTATTTATTTATTTATTTGACATAATCCGGTCAGTATCTAAGATACCCCATCACAGACTGCCTGATCGTGATCAGCTAATAAAAAGTAATACTGCATAATTGATTTTGAGCATTTTCTTTTCATGCTGTAGATGCTAATTGATGGTCTGATACTACTACTACTACTCCCTTCCTGTAACTTGTTTGTGGGATTTTTAAGAATTACTTTGTTGCTGCAGAATTTTCTGTTTGCAAGAAGCAGGAGGCCGGACTTGAATTTTAGATTTGATTGGAGGGCTTTGTCTTGGGGGTTCCACAGGCGCCAAAGAGAGCGTGAAAAATGTCAAGTGGAAACACACATTGGTGTTATGCTTGCAGGCAAGCGGTCCGGCCTCGTGGGCAGGACATGATCTGCCCCTACTGTGATGGAGGCTTTGTGCAGGAGTTGAATGAGATAGATGGTGGTGTCCTCAGCGCTTTTGATTTCTTGGGACTGGAAACTGATGAAGACCATGATCATCAATTTAGAATTATGGAGGTCTTGTCTGCCTTGATGCGGCAACGGATGGCATTAAGAAACCGTGACAGTGATGTTCGTGGTAGGCCTGTTGTGATTACAGACCATGAGATGGGTTTTGGCTCAGGTCCCTGGCTGATTTTCCGCGGCCAGCTTCCTGTTCGTGTGACTGAGAATGGAGGTATTGAGGTCCTCTTTAATGGGGCTGGGCTGAGACGTGCGAATGCGGGGGATTACTTTGTTGGCTCAGGTCTTGATGAGTTGATCGAACAGCTTACTCGGAATGATCGGCGTGGCCCACCACCTGCTTCACAATCTGCAATTGATGCCATGCCTACTGTGAAGATAAACCTGAGGCATCTTCGTGGTGATTCACACTGTCCTGTTTGTAAAGATAAGTTTGAGTTGGGATCTGAAGCACGGGAAATGCCTTGTAAGCATTTATATCACTCAGATTGCATCATTCCATGGCTGGTCCAGCACAATTCCTGCCCAGTTTGTCGCCATGAGTTGCCACCTCAGGGCTCTGCTAGTAACACCCGCAGTCGTTGGAGCAGTCAAAATTCAAGCGCTGGTGCTGGAGACACTGAGAATAACGATCATTCGACAAATAGGGAAAATGCTGGAGAAAGTCAAGGAAGGCGAAATCTATTCTCCTTTCTGTGGCCTTTTCGCACCTCGAGCTCTAGTTCAAATTCTCACCGGAATGAATCAGGAGGAAGCAGTTCTGCTGCTGTTCATGAAGATATTAACCAGATCCATTATTCTGGATGGCCCTTTGATTATTGAAATCTATTTTTAGTTAGTTCCTTGGTAATTCTCCTGTCGCCAATCGTAGTTCACGTTTCATGTTCCAATCAGCTGCTTCTACTATTTTTAATGCGACATAGAATTGACGTTTTCATATGAAACCCATGTGTGGTCATGAAACATTTGAAAGTCCTTGTTTTCTTCAGTGTAAATGGTGACTATGTTTTCTTCTGCAGCATTTGCTTCTCGTTGCCTTAACTCCATGAAATGTGGTGCATCAATATACCTTTGTGGACCCTATTTTGCTTTTGGATGTCTGGTGGACTCATCGTGAGAAGCTCAGCCATGATGTTTATACATGTAAAAAGTCTTGTTGTTTAGTTTGTGCTTCTTGTTTGTGCCTGTAGTGATTGTTCCTGAATGAGTTACTGAAGCAGGTATTCTTGTTTGAACCATTCACTGTCACCCCTTTTCTTCCTTTGCTTTTGAAACAACTCAAGCAGGTGTTTCCATCTTGCCTCTGCTAGCACCGTTGATTTGTCCTTATCTTCAGTAGGCACTTGTGACCTATTACAAGTCTGTGTATATTTAAATTTGGACATTCACGCTATCGGCATAGTATATACTAGGATCAGGTGGAGCATATTCTTGTGGACTCCAATTCATGGGTCACGGTGTGCCTTTCCACTAGTTATTGAATTATGATCTTTTCACAGATCACTAACTTTTTATATGTTATATCAGAGTGCTTTAGGTTTTTTTTTTTTTTTTGGCTTGTTCCAGCTAAACGTTTTTTTTTTTTAATGAATTAAATGTTCTTTTTAAAATGATTTTGCTATATGTTCCCTTCACAAAGCGATTCTCTGCCAGATGATCTTGCTGGACTTTTCTCTCTCTTGTGGAAGTCTAAAAATCAGTATACAATGCACTTGTTAGCATATTAACTTTGTTGTATTTTGATTTATGAGCTTAGTTTAAGGATTCTTTTCAAAAGTTTGGATGGTTTGCATCTTCCGAATTGCTTGTTCTCTAATAAGAGTTTGTTAAACCAGTGATGACCATAACAACCAGGGAATCGATATCTTAACCTTTTTCGTTTGTGGTTGTATTTATTTATTTTCCTGATGCTTTTTCATACTGAGTCCGTTTTTGCCACTGGAGCTAACCCTTCCTTAAAGAAGAAGTATATCTTCTTTCCTTTTTTTTTTTTTTTTTTTACCGGATTGTGGGATCTTTATTACACCCGCCTTTGATTATTGTAGGCAGCTGCAAATACGTCACCTACGTTGCAACCTACAAGCCTCTAATATTATGTTTACCACCTATGTTCTGCAGTTGCATCATGCGTCCATGCTAAGGTCTCATATTATGCTCACAAGAATTGCTTTGTTTCTCATGGATGTTCCCATATGGCTCTGTCCCTGTAGCTTTCGCATTTAAACGAAGCTTCTCTCATCTTTCATAACCTTTTTCTTTGAAACTGCCGTGGATTTTATCAGGCTTGATTTGATGATCCTTCCCCTCGTCTATCTAGCAAATGAATGATAGGAATTCGTTATGATTCCTACAAAATAGAGCACTGTCTGTTTCTGTCATATGACAATACGATTTGTTTTTGACTACAAATCTTGTACAACCTTGGTTGTGGGAAATTTCAAAGCTTTGAGTGTGTGTGTGTGTCGTATCTTTATTTTGTGTACCTTTGTCTTGTATCTCAGGTCTTATTTATATAAGGTTTTATTTGATTGGTGAGAACTATTCGTCATACGGGAAGAGATAGGAAAGTCACTTCCACATCAAGAGGAAGCTATCTTTTTTTTCAAAGACACGAGTTTCGTCGTCGTATTTAAAAAGGTAACGCCTTTTATTGTCGTACAGTGGACCATCATTATTTTCCAAGAACATTTAAAAGACATATTATTTTTTAAATGAATGATGATATGTATCGCTGGTTAAGGAAGAAACGCATGGACCGCAGTTAAGAAATCAATACCAAATTCTGTCCACCTTGCTTTTTTGCGCATACCAAAAAAATCTTTGGTCCAAAAAATAAAAAATCTTTATCAAATTTGTGAACAAAATTTTTTATATTTACCTATCTTTTTCTGGTTAATATTAATTTTATACTATTATAGTAAAAGATCAAAAACCATAAACCTGCATGATATCATGTTGAAGGGTAAAAATGAAATGAAATTTTTCGTTTAATTTTCAGAACTGAAAGATTTATTATATTAATATACTTAAAGGATAAGCTAAAAAATATTTATATGAATCTTGTATAATTGAGCCCAAAAGTGAAAATAATATTGCTAGAAATTAATAAGGCTGCATTTTCATTTCTTCATCAGAAGATAAGCTTTTTTTTGAAATCAAAATTGCTTTTTTGGAAGGAAGAAAGGATTCTTGAAAAACCATGAGACATTTGAAAAAGTGTAATTATCCATGCATATACTTCTCAGAATCTACCTTTCAAGCATGATTTTCTCATATTCTCTCATCTTCCAAACGAAGCCTCACATAATCGTTTTTTTTTTTTTTTTTATCCTTCCAATATTCTACTTAAGTTGTATAAAAGTTAAGACCTCTGCATAACATCTGATTTCTGATTCTACTCCAATGTCAATTTCTCCATATGGTTTCTATTGCATTTGCAGGCCTTAGATTCCTCTTTTTTTTTTTTTTTTTTTTTTTGGGTTGAATGATTCCTCCCAAGCCATTTTGGTCCTGGGATATTTCGCAAGCATACATTCTGAGTAGAGAAAGGAACACAGCTTGGTCCTGGTAAGAGAGGAAATCGTAGTAATCTTAACTTGGATTGTTCTCCTAATCTTCGTATCTAACCAAGTCGTTGTAGTATAGTGGTGAGTATTCCCGCCTGTCACGCGGGCGACCCGGGTTCGATCCCCGGCAACGGCGATAGTTTTTTTTCCTTTTTCTTTTTCTTTTTTTTTTTCCCGGCTACGTTCTCCCAATGAGAAAGTATTTGGAAAGCTAAATATCGTATCGTTATTAACGGACCTCTCAATATCATGATCTGTGACACACAAAATACCAAAATCCAAATAATTTTGCATTTTAAAAGATTTATCATTGATTTTAATTGAGAAATACTTGATGCCCAATGCACTCCGTTGTTGTATTCTAGTTCAACTCTTTATACAAAAAAAATTTTTAACTAATTATAAAACAGTGAGGCTCCAAAGTGCATGCAACGCAACAATGGGCAAATTGATGCTGTTCCAACTTCCCACTTTGGTCCGGTATGCGATGCCACGTTGAAATATTTCGAACAACATTTGTTCAGGAGCACACAAAAGCTAAAGCTGGAAGGATAGCAGCAGCTAACCGATCGACAAGGGATCGCATAACTTTCCGAGATTAAATCACCAAGAAAAACAACCAATAAACTCTGTAAAATAATCTCTCGTGAATAAAAATCACTAATTTGTCAGCTCCATGATAGCAGAAACAATGTCTCTCCATCAGCAGCTTTGAGTAGTAGTGCCTTCACAGCTTTGGACCTTGAGACTCCAGCATGTCCTGTGTCATCACCAGTTCAATGTCCTTGGGCTCGACCCACCCCAGTCTCATCAACATCTTCATCATCCTGAGCCATAGCTGATGTCTCAGGTTTGGAGATCACCTGGCTGACATCGGAAGCCTTGGAACTTCTCCGCAGCCTAACTCTTGAAAACATCTTCTGGCTTCGAAATGACGAACAGTATCTGAATGGCAACACCGCAACAAAATCTCTGTTACTTTTTGGCCAAAAGGGAGTCAGTCATATAAAGAGCTTGCAGAACCAAAGTAAGCTGCAAGCGATAAGCACGGGATATGAACTCACATTCTTGCTCTTTTTCACAGTGACACGACTGACACCAGGAATGGATTTCATTCCAAGCTTCAACATGGCCTTCAGGCTCTTCTTCTCACTTCTGCTTTGCTTGGACCTGCCGTTAATATCGCCTTGTTGTCCTGTGTGATTTTGGAGAGAGAATGAATGACAAACAGAACAATAACCATAGACATTCATTACTAGCTATTATTTTAGTACATAGGTAGTGATAGGAATTAATTTAGCATTTAGTAAAAGTATTTAACAAATATTTCCTTTCAGGTCTTGCTCCACTCTCAGGAAATTTTGTTTGAAGAAAAGCATATGGAACAACTACGTTAATCTACTAAGAAGAGCAAAAAGCAATCTTGTCCAAAATAAATTATTGCAAATAACTAGTTGACAGTGCTTACATTTTCTATCAGTTATCAGTAAACTCAGAAATAGTACAATATAATCTGTCAAATAGTTGGAGCCAGATAGCATTGTTTAGTGAAAATGAATGACCCAAAGGATTAAACCTCACTAGAATTTAATTGTGTAATATTTTAAGGTGACAAACATTACAAAATTAACTGTGGGGAAGCAAAATTACAGTCACTGGAAAAATAGATTTCACCTAGAATAAGACTGAATCAATGGAACTTCTCTTCATATTTATCCTCTCTCGGCAACTAATTGCTCCATATGTAGTTCACTTTTGGTCTATACCTGTCTCTCATTGAATACAGTGTTTTCTGGAAAATTCATAAGAGCAAGAACCAAACTTCCAATGCAGCTTGGTTACCATGTAAAAGATGGCACCTTAAACAACTGTTTTAAACCATGCCTGCCTGGGCCACTTATGCAGCCACCATAGACTCTCAGGCCCTTTGTTTTCTCATCCAAAGCCTAAACTGGGGATTCACATCCCAGTGTGCACTAGAATGTCCTGCCACTACTGCACCGTTTATTTTGACAAGAGAATTGTACCCAGGTGCCTTGGAACACTAGTTTTTACTCATGAACAGGGATATCCTGGCAATCAGGATGATTACACCCTGACACTTGGGATTGCTTGATGTCCTAGGATTCCAGGGTACATTTTTTTTAAAAAAAAATTCCTCTTCCTCCTTGCTGATAGTGGTCATTCCAGTCTGTATTGGCCTATCCTAATCTGTTTCAATACCATATTCACCAGGAACCAAACTAGGACAGGTATCAATCAGTACCTGGACTTTAATCCTTGGCCTAGATAATCCAATTAGCATCCAGATTATAAGAGCCTGCATCCTACTTTTTCATGATCTAAACCCCAACCAAAGCAATAAAAGAAGAATTGAGAGGAAACAGAAATGCTTCTATGAACAAATGGCGGACAGGTGGTTGGGAGGATGCTTCAGCAAAGTATTGATGGTAGACAAGGGTGATGACACTCAAACAGGCAATAATTTAAATACTTGGTTTCCCTACCTCTTCTGTCTCCATACTGCTAATGTTGCTCCTCTTCACCTACTCTTCCTTTTCTTTTCCTCATAACACTGCTATGGCTCATCTTCCTCCCTTAACTACAGCAGATCATTTTTCCCTCTTCCTCTTGCTCCTCTTTCTCTTCCTGCAACACCTTCTACCACTCCTCAAACACTACTGCTGCTACTTAGTTGCCACCATTGCTATTTATGATCTATGTTGCTCAGACACTACAATTTAGCAAAAAAAATACCTGCAGCTGACACCCATACATGGGCATTAGTATTGTACTTGGACAAAGTTCTAAAAGAAATGCTATAAAAATGCCAAATGTTTAGAATTCAACCATGCTACTCAATTCTCTATTCTTGATATTGCATAATGACTTGTTTTCCTTATTTCATAATATTGCTTATTTCTTTCAAGTTTTCTTTTTATTTTAACTACGACAAAGATTATTCCTTATATTTTAAATGGAATCCATCTGAGAGGGGACTACCAGACAGGTGCTACATGGCCCCCTGCTCACCAGCATACAACAATTGCCTTTTAGAACTTTCCATTAAACATTTGTCCACCAGTGTTTTAAAACAACTAAGGCATAAGGTTTGTGAACATAGGGTGCTTAGTGCCTAGGCACAAGGCAAGAGCATAGTTGCTGCTAGCGAGCATGGTAACAGTCTAGCAGTAGTAGTACAACTTCCTATGTATTGTTTCAGTAACCAGCATATAATTAGGATCACATAAATCATATCACAGAATAACTATAAAATATAAATTCCTGACCAATCTTCGGATTGGCCATCTTCATCTTCAATTAGAGGCTCAGGCTGCAATCAATGGTTGACATGAGCAAAACGAAACTATAAAAACAGCAGGCATGGCCATGTGAACGTACATTGAAAAAAAAAGAGTGGCCTAACAACAGTAGAAATAAGTCAAAATTTGTATTGAGCAAGAAAAGAGGACTGTAGGAATAGGATATATCAGTTTCTTCCATAATAACCAGAATGTTCAAGAGGGTCTTCTAGGATTAAACACTAGCAGCAGCAAAAATAGGTAGGCTAAACTATATTTTTGACTTCGAATTTAAAAGATGTATCACTTTAATTTCTAAACTTTAAAAAGTTTTAAAATTGATCATAAACTTCGTTTTTTGTTTCTATTTGGTTCCTACCACTAAAACTGATAACGCTGTAAGAAGCTCGCTTACGTGATATTTAATGTGTCCTTCACCTCAGCACCATTTTATCCGCAAAAAACAAGAGAGAAAGAGAGAGAAAGAGCGAGAGAAGGAAGAGGAAAGCCGACGCGGAATGAGGCCACAGAAGGCGCATGATGAAAGAGAAAGCTCTCCTAAATTTAAGGGTTAAAAATATAATTTAGTCAAATAAGTGAAAGACTTAAAATTCCTTGCTTTTAAGCGATCCCAAACGGGCTGTGAAGGAGAGTTGGAATTGAAGGATGCGTTTGAATTTGGAACTCCCAGCCTTGTAATTCTGAAACCCACACAGACACCTGTTCTTCCATCTGCCTCCCATTCAAACAGCCCAGCCCAACAACTCCTCTTCTCTGATGATGGCTTCTTCCCAGCTCCTCTCCCACCACCTCTTGCCATCTCACCACAATGGATTCAAGCCCCAAAAATTCTCTCAAAATGGGCCATGCCACTTCCACGCAAAGACAACCTCTAAGGGGAGACCAAATCATACAATCAGAGCTTCTGGGACACCATCTGGCCAGAGGGAGGTGGAGGTAACGCAAATAACACACCTCCTCCAAGTTTTCTTCCTCAATTTTTTTTTATTTTTATTTTTTCCTTCCTTTAATTGGTGTAGTCTTTTCGATGGGTTGTTTGGATTTCAGATAGTATTTGATCCAGATGGGAGGATAAACAAACTGGCAGATGAAGTGGATAAGAACGCCGGCCTCGCCAGGCTCTCTCTCTTTTCGCCTTGTAAGGTAATTAATTTTCTCTCAGACGGCAAAGATTTGATCTTTAGTTGCAATTTGAGCTGATTACTGTCGTTTGTGGGGCGCAGGTTAATGTGTTCTTGAGGATAACTGGGAAGAGGGAGGACGGGTTTCATGAGTTGGCATCTCTCTTTCATGTAAGTTCGTTTGGTATTCATGGTATATGGGAGTAAAATTTTGGGGGTCATGAGTAGGCAGAGTTGATGGATTTTGCTTAGAATTTAATTCATAGTAGCTGTGATCATGAGCAAACAATTGGTGTAGTATTTGCTTAATTAGATCGGCTTCTTGGATGTGAAATCGCAACCTAATAACTGGTATATTTAGTGTTCGTCCACCGTCCTCAGAGAGTATCGCGGTGTATTGGGTGTGGCCTTCAGGTGTGGTGGGTGAGAACTCAGATCTTTTTATCTGATGAAGTTCTTGGTAGATAAGGTTGCTCTATAATTTAGGGTTCGTGGTGAAGTCAGCTATAGATCTTGGAGAGCCATTTGGTTTTGGTTTTAGGTTTTGTTTTTTTGGTCCTGCTTCTTTCATTGTTACTGTTATAAAACACTTCTTCTACCGATCTCATGTTTCATGTCCATCCTTCAGGTAATAAGTTTAGGAGATACAATTAAATTCTCCTTGTCTCCTACTAAGACTAGAGATCGGCTGTCAACTAATGTGCCTGGTGTCCCACTTGACGACAGAAATTTGGTATGTCAAATTGCAAATGTTATTTATGTTGTTTACTTTTCATGTATGTTGTATGATGTTGTTGGTCTGGTTTTACTGCTTCTTTGATTTGACTTTTCCCTTTTTTATTTGGTGTTTCCTGATGAAAACACAAAACATTCTATTTCTTATATAGGCTTTTTATTTTATGCTTTGCAGATCATCAAAGCACTTAACCTTTATAGAAAGAAAACAGGCACTGATAACTTATTTTGGGTAAGTTTTTACTAGATAAAATGCTCTACGCATGAATATAGATTTGCATTCAGATGGCATTGAAATTTAGTGTATGTTTGTACTATGCATGTAGATTCATCTTGATAAAAAAGTCCCAACTGGTGCTGGTCTTGGTGGTGGAAGCAGTAATGCTGCAACTGCGTTATGGGCTGCTAATCAATTTAGTGGTTGTCTTGCTACCGAAAACGAGCTTCAAGAATGGGCTGGTGAGATTGGCTCAGATGTTCCCTTCTTTTTCTCAAATGGAGCAGCATTTTGTACTGGTAGGGGTGAGGTAGGTTTATGACAACGCACATTTAAGAGGGTTTTTTCATTTTTCCAAATGCTCTGCTTAGGTAGCAATGTCCAGTGCCTTAAATCAGTCAATGCCAGGGATCAATCTCAACTGATTTTTTCTTCCCTCTCCAAAACACATCTGAAATACAAATATATTTATTGGCACTTTAGTGTTGGGATTTGTCATGAACTCAAGCAGTTCATTGTGATACTTGAAAAGAAATATTGACCAGCATTAGATACCTTCTTGCTACGAATTACTGTCTTCTTCTGTACATGATTTCCTTGTGGTGCTTCAATTTTTGTTCTGTCAATCAAACTGCAGATATACCTGATTTCACGGTCTCCAAGGATTCAATTCTATTAATTCTTCCTTTCTTTGTGTTTCATTCATTACCTATACCTTCTAAAATGTCTTTATCATGATAAACATTATCTTAAGTTAACGAAAACAATTTATATTTCTCCCTTCAAAGCATGCCACAACATTTCAGACAGAGTCAAACCAGGATGTAATCTTCCACTTAGGAGTAGAACCTCCAACTTGTGCATCTCCTTATACATAATCTCCAGTTATTCTTAAAAACACTGCTTTCAATATTATTGTCAATAATCATTGATGCACTATCATAAGGCATGTTAGTATTATAGTGTTTGTGTCAGAAGGTCCTGAACAATCTATTCTAAATACCTCAAAAGATATCCTGGGAAATTGTTCCTCCAAGTCGGATGTGCATATTGTTTATTGGATGTACTATCAAACGTTCAGATGCTAGACATGTTCATTTCTATCTTTAAGTTAACAAGAAAAACATAACTCATTGATCCATGAAATCTTAATGTTCAGTTATTCACGTAGCCAGAAAAGTTGTATGCTATTTTATCGGTTGTTTACAATAGCAGATTGTTGTAACTGTAGCTAACCATGGCAAGAATTTAAGCCCATGTTCATGTCAGTATACCAATAGTAGTAGCATTCATAAATTATCTCCTTTAGTTCTTCGTGAACACATGATGATAAGTAAACTTTTGTATCACTAGTCTGACTTTCACCAACACATAAATTGTTGCCTGTATCTCAATCCAGAGCTGTTGGTTTTTTCCCCCAATTTGTCCATTTAGAAAAAGGGAAAGATACATGCACTACTTTTATGTCAACTATGAGAGAATGAGAGTTAACCCTTAAATGCAGAATTTAATCCATCTTGGAATTTTCTCTCATCAGGTTGTTCAAGATATTCCAAATCTGTTACCCTCAGACTTGCCCATGGTTCTTATAAAGCCGCAAGAAGCATGCTCAACTGCTGAAGTTTACAAGGTAACAAACAGCAATTTCAATTGATTAATCACTATATTCTTATCTGTCTTTGAATGAAGTTTCTTCTACTGAGATCCAATTTCAATTGTGCAGCGACTTCGGCTAGACCAAACCAGTTCAGTTGACCCATTGACTTTGCTTAGGGAGATCACCCAGAATGGAATATCTCAAGATGTTTGTATAAATGATCTAGGTATTCCTCTGCAACTTGGAGATGTTGAGATGTTCTCTCGCATCTTGGTGACATTTGATAAGTTATCTATCAATCCATTTTTGTGCTGGTCTATTCTTGTTAGAGCCTCCTGCTTTTGAAGTCCTGCCATCTCTCAAAATGTTGAAAAAACGAGTGCTTGCAGCCAGCCGTGGAGAGTATAGTTCTGTCTTCATGTCTGGAAGGTAAAAAGATTACCCTGCCAGCATCCACATTCATATTTCAATCATACGGCTTCAATCTATTGATGTAGTAAAATATGCACGTGCTTCTCTCTGCAAAATATGCATGTGTACGTGCTTATATATAATGTTAAAATTTTAGTAGCAAAATTTACAAGTTTTTTTGGCATATATGTTTATCATGCTAATTAAGTGGCATCCTTGGTGAGAGATGCGGTGGCCAAAGCATTTGCATAATGATTATAACATAAGGAGTTAATAAGTATGTAGCTCTTCTCCATCATTAAAAGCCTCTATTTCTTAGTAACTCACGACAGTTGTGAACGCCCTCATGTCTTGACATCAATATGTAATATTCAGTTTTGATTCCTCAGAGAGAGTTTAATCCTCTTTAACTATCTATGCTTTGAAATTCTGATTTCATCTTAAATGATTAAGAAATCACAGCTTGGTGGTTGTGATCACAGAAAACATAGGCAAATTCAAAGGTTTGATTTTGGCCATTGTCTTTCTGAGATGAATTCCCACAGCTTTGTAAATTGTCACATTCATTTTGTCCCTAAGCAACTTAAAAAATGTTGGAATTTTTAAGACATTATGGTGGAAAACAAGAACCATTATTCTAATGAGTTTTTAAAAGACTTCTGGACCCATGATCTTCATTCTGTACATTTTTGCATTTATTGAGCCTTAAGTGTGATAGGGTTGACATTTTAAAGCTTAAATTTAGCAAATATCATAATAAGCTAATGAAGGCAAAATTATCATTCATCTCCACTAACGCTATTGCCCAGATAATTATAAACACTGGTCTGAGTAACATAGGTTTGCAGCCCTTTTATCATCTTCTTTCTCCTTTTCTTTTTATTACATACACATCTCCTTTTCTTCCCTTCCTTTTCATCTTACATATCAATCTTTTTCTTTGTAAAGTTTCCTTTTCATGGTGATCATCAGCCTGATGTAGCCTTTGGCAAGGACCATCTTGAACTTTGCCCAGATTTGTGATATTTAAATTTAAATGCATAAAGATGATTATTTTGATTGGATGTATTCCCAGGTTGATTTTAGTCTGATCCTAAAAAAACAATCTTTCTACAAATTTTGAGTGGAATATTGTGAGATGACTCCATGGCTTAGAAAAAGAAAGAAATCTGTGAATCCACATCGAATAAAGATGTACCTGCTTGAGGATGATGATAGCTGGCAGAAATAAACACAGAAGTCAAATATGACCTTGAAAGTTGCAAAGAAGTCCAAGGATACAGCCACAGAAAATAGAAGATAGTACATTCTTGAGGAGTGTCAATAATGATCTAGTCTCCCAAACTTCAGAAGGTGGATGACCTCCTTTGCTTCCCTAAGTAGAACAGTCCTAAGTTAACAAAGGTGATATACCCTTAGGGAGTGCCAATAGATGGTGTTACTGAAGGGATTGTTAAAGATAAACAGGTGATGTAGGTAACAACAGAGCAAAGACAAAGCAGACTCCTGAAGACTGCTAACTCAATCCACTTGTATATGGACTTGCAATGATGATGCAATCTCTATATATCAATGATTGGATAACATCTTAAATTTTGCCCACTTTTTTTTTTTTTGAAAGAAAAAAGGCAACCTCAAGTGCTGTTGTAAGATACACTGAAAAAGGAACAGGGGCTCATAAATGGAAGGAAAAACCTGAGAATCAATATGATTATTCAGATTTTTGATCAAAAAAGAACATAATTCTTTGTCCTAGATGGATTTTTTGAATTATATTAATAAAAAACATGGTGTGAAGTCAAAAGCCTATTTTTCTGATTGTTGGAATAGTTTATGTTTCATAGATAAAAATTTAAACTAGTTTAGTCCCTTATGAGAATTCATCAAAGACAGCTTAGGGAATAAAAATATCTTCTGGAGCCTTTAACTGATAGCCAAATGGAGTCTTGTCAAGAAGAGAGCTTGATGGAGCACCTAATGACAATACCCTCCTGTTCTTGACAAAACATCCTTTGCCTTCTCACATCCTTTGCCTTCTCAAACTTTTTGATGACTCTCTTCATCATTTTTGTAAATGATATAGTTAATAACTTTTTTGTGTCTCACTTTTACCTTCCTCAATAGCCTTAATTAAAACCAATTTAGGTCATTAGGACTGAAGAACTGTACAATGCCCATCCATATTAGCTTGCTTACCGATGATTTTAAATTCCGCTTATTGGTGGATAGTTAAGGGACTAATCAATAATCATGTGTTTACAAATCCATGCTGCAAGACCTATTGAGGTCATAAATGGTCCCAAGGTTGCTACGACAGCCAACGCTTAGAAGCTTTGGGATAGAGTAATTGAACATAAGTTGGAATGTATTACAAAAATATCAGAGAATTAATTTGGTTTTATGCCAAAAAGGTTGACCATGCCAAAAAGGTTGACCATAAAAACTATTTTCCTCCTCAGGAGGTTAATGGAGATGTATAGAGCAAAGAAACAAGATCTTCATAAACAAGATTTTCATATGATTTTTATTGATTTAGAGAAAGTATATGATAAGGTTCCTAAAAAAATCTTATGATGGGTGGTAGAAAAGAAAGAAGTACTTATTAGGTATATTAACATAATAAAAGATATGTATGATGATGCAGTTACTATTGTAAGAAATATTGATAGTAATATTAGCGAATTTTCTATTACAATAGGCTTACATTAGGGATCTGCTCTTAATTGTTATCCTTTTGCTTTAGTTATAGATAAGCTTACTAGACATTATTCAGGATGATATATCATGGTGTATGTTATTTGCAAATAATATAATACTAGTAGATGAAATTAAGGCTGAAATTAATCATAAGTTAGAACTATGGCAAAATGCATTAGAATCTAAAGGTTTTAGGTTAAGTAGGATAAAGACAGAATACATGGAATGCAATTTTAGTACAATTAGAAATAAAAATGAATGTAGAATAAAAATTAGGGACCATGAAGTTACTAAAAATGATTATTTTCGGTATTTAGGATCAATTATTCATAAGGAGAGATTGAGGATACTGTTGTCCATAGGATTAAAGAAGGTTGAATAAAATGAAGAAGTGAAATATTATGTGATCGTAAATTATCTGCCAAGTTGAAGAGAAAGTTTTATAGGAGAGCCATAAGATCATCTATATTTTATGGCACGAAATGTTGGGTAATTAAAAAAATACATATATAACATAAATGTGGCAGAAATGAGAATGTTAAAATGAATGTGTGGTAATATAAGAAAAAATAGAATAAGAAATAAAAAAATTCATAAAA
This sequence comes from Metroxylon sagu, assembly GCA_017589505.3. Lineage (NCBI taxonomy): Eukaryota > Viridiplantae > Streptophyta > Magnoliopsida > Arecales > Arecaceae > Metroxylon > Metroxylon sagu. The sequence goes on along the minus strand of JACVBY030000432.1, from coordinate 377,460 downwards.
AGGTAAAGGTAACTTCAATTAAGGATAAATTAAGGGAAGGACGATTTAAATAGTTTGGACACGTGCAACATATACATAGAGATGCATCTGTGCGGAAGAGTGACTTGATATATGTATAGGGAAAAAGATGTAGAGGTAGACCGAAAATTACATGTGAGAAAGTAATAAAGAAAGACTTAGAATTTTTGCATTTTACAAAAAATATGATTTAGAATGGAGCTAAATGGAGAAAAAAAGATTCATGTAGTCAACTCCAATTAGTTTAGGAGTAAGGCTTTGTTGTTATTGTTGTATTTATAATATTTACATCTGATCAGAGTTGTTTCCCCAAATTACCTAACAGTCAAGTGTTAAAATCTATATATTATCTGCTAGGGGATCTTCATCAACAACTGCCCTTGTCACCTACGTTCTGCAGAAATCAATTTCTATGAGAAGGTAGGTATTGTGAAATTCTTAATTATCCAAACATTTTAGTTAGAAAATGGTGGTCACTTCATATGTTCTATACATGGAGTCAAGAGTTTTGTGTGTGTGTGTGTGTGGGGAGGTGGGGGGGTGGTAAGACTCAGCATTTTTCAGGAATCACTGACATGGCTCCTTTAGCAAACAAAGCATTTGATTCAACATCATCTTAAGTTGTCTTGGCTAATGCCATTTCTAGATCTAGGAGAGGGCTGGATTTGATTCACTTTCATGAAAACTCTAGCATCATTCAGTAAATTTAAATGCATCATGGTGTCTTCTCTCACTTTCTACAGTGTCAAAAACTAGTTGGGTCATCTCAAAGAGATTGGGAAATGTCTCAAATAGGGTGGTTGGTATGAAAAATTTCTCTTCCTTTACAACTCATGATCTTATTTACATCCATGCGAGCAAGGCTTTTGTGGGCTTGGCACTCAAAATCTCCTCCTTGTTTGTCAGTTGGTGTGCATTTTGGGAAAATTTGATGTCAATTACGGCATCAAACCATCATATCTTATATGTTTGAAGACCCAATAATGTTACCATCCCTATATCTATGTATTATCTTTTCTTTTTCATCACTGCGGCAATCATTGATGTTGTTTGGATATTTTATGCAGTGGAAGCACCATTGTTGGCGTTGGTTCACCAGAACCTCCATCTTTTGTCTACGATGATGATGATTATAAGGATGTATTTGTATCAGGTATATGTCCAGTGTACCATACCTGCCTTTTAACTAATCATTATTATGGTTGCTTATCTAGTAATCTATGTTTTTAGTTTAAATTTTTTTTCATCTAGGTTTTAGCCTATGCAACTACCCTCTACAAATCACTCCACAGAAATTGCTTATTTTCCAGCACCATAACCAAACAGACTTCTTTTTCAATGCACCATCATCTATGTCGTAATCTTTTTCATGTCTAAATTGATCTAACTGCATGTCTGAAACTTCTGGCATCTCTCTACCACTTGTTGCAGAGGCTTGCTTCCTCACCCGTGAGGAGAACCAGTGGTACACCGCACCCAGTTCATCAACAGCTTGTTTTAGCAGAGATGCGTCCTCTGGAGCAGCATCATCTGTTGAGTAGTTCTTGCTCACCTGTTTCTCCCTCCCCACTTCTTCATTGGAATTAAATTTGATTTTATTATTTATGATCTCTACGGATTATATTTTCCTTTATTTTCTTTTAATATTTATGATGACAAGAGAAATCTAAATATATTACTGGACGTGAAATTAATGCGCTAAGAATATAAATACTTTTTAATCTAAGAAATCCATTTTTCAACCTTGAAATGGACTACTAAAAAGCAACATACGTCAGATTAGCAGACAGACTCTAGGATACAAATCTAAGTCATGGGTCGGACCATAAAATTTGGAAAGATTTTTCTCCCACTTGACAAACAGGTTAACGAAAACAAAATAATTTAGAAATACTATGAAATTATGTTATCATGCAGCTCCAGTCTAAGTTGGGGCTGCGACTGGCAGCCAGTGAAAGGGCGTAGCGTCAGGTACCATGAGAAGCAAGCAGGCAAGATATGGACCGAGCCAATATTGAAAACCTGGACGAATTTTTATTACAGGTTATAACGACAGTTCTTGAAAAACTAATGGGAGATTTTTTTTTTTTTTTTTTGAAAAAAAAAAAAGAAAAAGCCAGCCTGTCCCCAACTTTAACTTGAGATCGTCTTGGCTGTTTGCGACTGAGAATCACTTGGGTGGCTTATAAAAAAAATAATACTTTTCACCGACAATCCTCACAATGGACGTCATGCAGGAGTTATAAAGAACAAGCGTTCAACCTTCTTCTGTTCACATATGAAGCCTATGGCAATTAAAAGGTAGTCGCAGATAAGGAAAACTCCCCCCACATTAAGCAGTACGGGATAGCAGGGCAAGGGTTATCATGTCACGCATTAGAAGAGATGGTCGCGAGAACTTGTTATTTAATTTAATGGACGGCAATCATTATCAATTTGAATAATGAATTAATTGTGTTTTCACAAAATGCTTACCAAGTCAATTCCGCAAAAGGTTAGTGAATAATCTGTCAATCCTACAGTCTCCAGAACATGAACTACACCACCTAAAAATGACAGATATTTTCACATCCATTTACTTGATGGCATTTAACTGTGCCAAAATTCCAAACTTAAAAAATAAAAAAAATAAAAATAAAATCTTATGGAACTCAAATCTGACACCCTTAAGATCTAGTGCTTAACATCCATCAATATTGTCTTCCTCGTAGAATAATTTACTTATCCATCAATATTGTCTTCCTCATAGAATAATTTACTTAACCAAAGCACAGCACCAAGCCCCGACACATCTTATGGTGTCAAAGATGTCATTACTTTGGATTGTGATGCATTAACAATGCATGATCAACCACAATCAACAGAGACAAAAAGGAAAACCGTTCATAGGAGACACAACGAAATGTCTGTTATTCCTCACGTAATGTAACATTGGTCCACACCACAACCATTCACCTAGAAACCCCCCCCCCCTCTCAATTTAGTTTACAGTTGTTACTCAACATTTTTCAAAATTCTGATTATATTTATCCACTCAATTCTTCCAACAGACCAAATTCCGCGAGGTCTGCCGCAACTCATGAGAACCTTTACCCTGTCTAGAGCTGTCACATGCATGTCCAGAGTTCAATGCTCCAACCATTCAAAACCAATCCCCATTATTTGATCACAAATCGGGTCAACTAACAAAAAGCTAAAGCTTTCGTGCACAACAAAACCTTCTGACCAGAACATGGATCTGGTTGTAAATTTTTGGTAGCATCATCATGCACAGCTTCTCGAACAACAACCATTCACATTACTTCCACCTTCAAGAGTAGAATCTTTACCAAAAATTTATATCCTAAATGTAGCTCAAAGGCAAGCAGAGCATGTAGACCAGATCACAAAGAATTTATTAAAATTTTTTCACCAATGAGACATTCAGAATCCATCATATTAAAATTTTTTCATCAATGAGACATTCAGAATCTACAGCTTTTCATGACTTGCCAGCGTATATTGCAAAACGATGCACACAAGCATCCACTTTTTTTTCTTTTTTTTTTTTTTAAAAAAGGACAATTTGGATGATGGACTGAAAAATATCCGCTTTGGTACCAGTCCAAAACTTATTTATGGTACTAGAAGGTCTGAGACACTTCAGATCCTCAGCAAAAAACCATAAGATGGATTAGGTGAGAAAAGGAAGCCTTATTTTTCTGCAACAGCAATTTTAAAACTGTTCAGCTAGACAGCAGCACATAAACGGGTCATAAATTATCCATGAACATTCATAGTTCTATCTTAGTCAAATAGATAACAAAAATGCAGACTATATGCCTTGCTGATGGATGAGGTGGTTGAAAGATTGGAGGAAGGGTCTCTGGGCAACCACTGACTAAAAAACGTTGTAAAAGGGCAGGTGATCAAAGATTCATAGTGCAACATAGCAACCAAGCTTTGAGTTGAATGCATCATTGAGAGCATTTATTTATGGTACGATCTCTGTCGAGCTACTACCTTAATCTACAAATTCTTGTCGCTTCTACTGCCATCAGGACCAGTATACTTACCACAAAAGTATTATTTTCACTGGTCTGGCTGTTCGCTTATGCCTGTCATCGCAACTAAGGTTATGCGCAAGACATGTGCCCATACATGAACTCCAGCGCTGCATTGCAAATATAAATCAATATAAATAACTTTGACCTTTTCTCCTTTTCAAGCTAAATTGTTCAATTGACTGCTTTGATAAGAAAACTGCCTCACTGGTCCATCATTTTGGCACAAGAGGCAACTGGCATTCTAAGATAAACTTTGCATATTGCAAGCATCACTATGTCACTTCTGAATTTTACTGCGCATATTTAAAGTTCAAAAAGAATTCAAACATATTATGATACACTAAGCATTTTTTTGCAAACTGTTTCATCCGCAATTCATCTAGCATTTTTTAGTCTTTCATGTTTCATTATTAAAAGAGAGAGAGAGAGAGAGAGAGAGATCAACTGACTCAAACTAACTTTTTATCTTCATTATTTTACAAATTTTCTAAGTTGAGCCGTTGAGCCTACCTTTCATTGTCTTTTCTCTACCCTTTCCTGCATTAGCCAAATCAAATATTAGATCAATGATTTCATTATTATATGACTTAAGTAGTTGACAACCTTATTGGTAATCAATACAATGTTCTTTCATGTACTTTTTGCAAATAGTATGAGTCGATAAATGAAAACATGTAATTTTAATGATTTTTAGGAAATTGAGCCTAAGATGCATGCCTGGACACCTACACATCCTGCCTAGGCCTTTAAGTCATCAACGCCTAGGATTGCCTTAACAACTTGACAACCTTAGAGCACAGCTCATCTTTATATCACATATCATAGCCATAATGCTTATCCGAAATGCATTGCAGGTCTTAACATAAGCTATTCACATGGACTTTATAATTTGTATTTACTTGCTAGGAAATGTTACAATACTTAGTAAAATTCTCACAAGCTATATATATATACAATGCAAAAACTTTTTAACATGAGCAATGCATTTCTTATATCCAATAAGATGTAAATAGGACATAATTATGTATGCTAGAGATTAGAAAATAAAGAATGATTCTTCATCCAAAAATAATAGAAATTCATTAGATTATGGATCCAATAACGATTACCATGTTTTGTGAAATATGATGTGAACGATAAAAAATTTAACTAGTGCTATACTAAATTGTGCAATAATTTTTAAGAGATGAAGTACTGGATCTTATATGCAAGAAAAACAACATAAAAGAAGAAATGAAAAAGAAAATCGATAAAAAAAGAAAGAGAGAAGCAGCCAGTATACCAAACAAATCGAGTGTCAATGATCTGCCAGCTGCAAGAAGCTTTTTTTTAAAAAAATAATAATAATAAAACATAATCTTTCAAATTCTGATAGAAGAAAAAGATTCCTACACATCTGTGACTAGTGGAAACAAATTGCAGTAAAACTATACAGCATTTCTCACATAATCATTCAAATTTAATTGTTTTGAAACACCAAATCAGGACATGGTACAAAAATCAGCAGCGACAAAATACACCACAAACTAAATAAATGTGAAGTCAATAGTGCACTCGCATTAAAATAACAACACAGAACGTTAGAACCCCCACTTAAATTCAAATATGACCACCATTAAGCACATAAAAGAATAGCATTAGAAAAACGCATAGCTAAATAAGAATCTGATTTAAATATTTATAGCAGCACCAGTCATTAAAACACCACTTTATATTTCCTCTAAAAGGAATAGGAGAGCTCCTACACTGGTCCAACAAATAAATTAACATAAAAAGGAAAAAAGAAACAGAGCTCAACGATAATCCATCAACTCTCCCTCAGCAGAAAGAAGAGCATCAACACCATATAATTTCCAGCTCCGCATCAAATCCATGTGATGAAGACGAGATAGATCTAGACATAAACACATCAGCCATCCATCTCCAACAGATCCAATAGTTTCAAGGCTCCAACCCAATTCATCCCGCATAAAAATCAGAGAAATAATAGAAAAGCGAATGCAAAAAGAGAGTTGTTTTTAATTTTTTTTTTTGGGGAAATAAATCTCCCTCCTTTCTATAACCTAAATAAAGCGATAAGCGGGCTACGGAAGACATCAGATAAGATCAGATCGAACGAGATTGAGACCAACCGAGAAGAGAGAGCCAAAAGATCAAGCCTGGGATTCATTCTTCCGGTCGCCGCCGTCCCTCTCCTCAAGGAGCTGGGCGTTCTCTTCGTCAGCCTGCGCGGTCTTCTTCTGGGCCTCCTTGGCCTTGAGCAACTGGAGCTTGACGTGGTTGTAGTACGCGACGCCGAGGAAGGCAATGGCATAGCCAACGAGGTTGACGGTGGTGACGGTGTCCCGAATGACTGACCACGAGAAAGCGATGAGGAGCCAGTCCTTGACGACCCCGGCGACGTTCATGGTGAGGGCGGAGGTCTTGCCGACGAGGAGGAAGACGGCGAGATTAAGCGCAAAGGCGCAGAAGGAGTTGGTGCCGAAGATGAGGAAGTTGGGGCGGAAGGAGGAGGAGGCGCGAAGGATGGGGAGCTCAACGAGGGACCAGGGGACGAGGAGGAAGACGAAGCAGCAGGGGGAGACGTAGTAGAGGGATGTCATGGGGTTCAAGGAGATGCCCTTGGAGGTGAGGAGGATCTGGATAAGGACAAGGCGGGTGGCTTCGAAGGCGACGGCGAGGAGCTGAAGCATGACGCCCCAGGCGTCGAAGCGGGCCTCGCCGTAGGCGGCGATGGCGACGCCGAAGGAGATGGAGAGCATGTTGAGCAGGGTGTCGGTCTTGAAGTTCTCTTTCTTGAGGAGGATTCCGATCGAATACACGGCAACGGGCATGAGGGCCTTGAGCATCTGGATGAAGGAGACGGAGAGGTAGATGTAGGCGGAGTTGGAGAACCAGAGCGAGAAGGAGTAGAGAGCGCCGATGGGGACGACGGAGGCGATGTAGAGGTCGCGGGTCATGGGAGGGGAGGAGGGGAGCTCGACGACGCGGAGGACGCGGACGAGGAGGACGGCGATGGCGGAGCAGAAGCCCATGTGGATCATGGTGAGGGAGATTGGGAAGGGCCAGTTGTACATCTTCGGGTCGAGGATGAACTTGTTGTAGACGATCACCGAGAAGCTCAGGGTGATCCATATCGCGACGTAGGAGTAAGACAGGAGGACCTTCTTCAACACCCCCTCGCTCATCCCTCCGGCGCCCTCCCGTTCCATCTCTTCTTCCCTTCCTCCGACCGCCATCGCCCCTCTCTTCATCACCACTGGATCAAGCGAAATCCTAACCCTAACCGTAACCCTAGCCCTACCTCAAGGAGAGCAGGAGGAGACCGGCGAGACTCGAAGAAACAAGGGGCGGGTGTATGGAAATAAAAAGGATAGAGAGAAGTGTGGATCGCTACGACTCCAGATCTGAGAGCTTGGTTGCGGACGAGAGGAGAAGACCGCCGAGGGGGGGGGGGGGGAATTTGTGGGGGGGGCGGGGAGATGAGAGGCCTAGGGATTCGCTGCAAGGCAGCATTTTTACAGCAGCACATTCGGTACTTCGCAAGGGCACGCAGGGCTCCACGTGGCGTCTCCATGGGAATTAATCAAGCTGATGAAAATCGTAACCACTGAGATGCAATTAATTAATTATTACGATTAACATATCCTAAATAATTAATTAATTATGATTCGTTTATGGAGATGAAGGGAAATTATCAGCCGTCTGATTAATCTTCGGCACCCAATTTCGGTGCGTATTTTTCATGGGACCCACGTCACATGAAATACCGCCGTAACGTCGGGGGAGGGCTGCGTGGAAAACGGACACGTGGGGTCTAAGAACGGGATTGAATAATACTTCTTGCGATATGGAGTAGTAGATTGCATGGAATCCAATCCAATAGGGTATCGGTAGATATTTTTCTGATAATAATATGATATCGATTTTTATTTTATTTTTAAATCTCAAACGTCCGTCCAAGGCTAGCACGTTTCTTGACTGTTATAGAAAGAAAAATTCCAAGGTACGTATTGCCACCAACCTACCTTTCACTCTACGTTGGGAGACTTTCTAATTCATATTGGAAGGACTCCACCACTCCGTTTTAATTGGTGTGGACTTCATCAAAAGTTGCGTTATTGGAAGGAATGTAAAATATCTATTCTTGAAGAAGTTGAGTTGTTGTTTATATGTAAATGACTTGTTCTTTATATATATATAATTTTGATAATTAGCAAAGATCAATGATTTTTTTATTTATTTCAGCTATATTAGTAATTTTGCACTACTTTTAATGGATGAATTTTGTGGATTTTTCTTTTCAAAAAGAAGTTTACGAATAAGTCAAGAGGAATATATCATAAAAAAAAGAATGCCGAGATAGTTGGAAGAAAGAATTTTTTATCATATCCGTATGATCATTTTTATATATTTCAAATCATTATAATTTAAAATATATTAGAAGTATAAATAACTTTGGATTGCATTAAAAAGTCAAAACTTCTTTTCTTTTAATTTTTTTTTTTTTATTTGCGTATGTTAAGAGAATATTCATTTTAGGAAGCTTATTTCTATTTTTATAGAAAAAGGCTTTATTTTCTCACCTTTTTTTTCCATTATTTTAGATTTCTTTAGTTTAAAAAAAAAAAAAAAAGTATGTTTGTTTTAATATAAAGATAGATTGTATACGTTAAATTGTGCAATAGTAGGATAGGAAATTGAATTATTTTCAAGATTTCTTTGAGAGTATAGAATGTAAAATTATTATATTAGGAACTCAAACAATATGATGATTAAGGAAAGATAGCCTATTATAGTAAGGTAGGATGAAAAATATGCCGCATATAGTCTTAGTTCTTGGCAAAGAAAAAAAGGAAAAAAAAAAAATAAAAAAATCTTATGATTCTTTCATTCAAAAAATGCAATAATTATAATGTGTCACCTTTAATATTTGTGAGCAAATATTTTCTTCATGCAGTACATAGCTTGAATATGCTGCATTAGCTACCTACCTTTCACTTTAAGTTTGGAAGACTTTGTAATTCATATTGGAAGGAGTCCACAACTCCATTTTAACTGTCACTTTATTAAAAGTTGTGTGAGTGGTGGGTTTGAAGTCAAGTAATGTAAAATATCTTATTCTTACCTTTTCAAAGACATGCAAGAGGATATAACAATTAAATTACATGATGTCAACCATATCTACTACATCCTGATGCTTGCATTGTAAATGACTTTCTTTATATATTTTTTAAATATTAAAAAAAATAATAATTTGGCAAATTATAAACTCATTCAAGATGTTCTTTACTAATCATCACTAAATTAGATTTTTGTGATTAGCCCAACAAAAAGAAATGTACAGCTATATGATATAATTCTATAAAATCTTGAAATGTTAGTTTTTTATTTTTTTTCATTTCAGCCATATTCTCTACTTCTAATGAATGCATTTTTTTTTTTAGATTTTTCTTTTCAAAAGCAAACTTAGGAATAAATCAAAAGGAATGTATTAAAGGAAAAGAGTGACCAAGATAATTAGTAGAAGAATTCTTGTTTTGTTTGTATATTCATCTCTATGTATTACAAATTATGATAATTCTAGATATATTGAAAGTATAATTGATTTTGGATTGCATTAGAAGTATCTGTGCTTAGAAAACATGTTTTCTCTTTTTTTTTAAAAAAAGGTTTTTCATTTGTACATACTAATAGAATATTGGTGTCAAAAAGCTTATTTCTTTTTTTTTTGTAGAAAAAGATTTATTTTCTTTCCTTTTTTAGGTTTTCTTTTAGCCAAAAATAAAACTATGTTTCTTTTAATATAAAGATAAATTGTATATGTTAAATTGCCTTGTGCAGTGGTAAGATAAAGAATTAATTATTTTAAAGGTTTCCTTGATAATATAGAATATAAATTTATTACATTAGAAAATCAAACAATACAATGAAAAAAAAAAGTATGAAGATAGTTCATTATACTAACTAAGATAGGATGAAGATAGCAATCGACAAAGCTCAAAAAAAGAAAAAAAAAAAAAGGAAAGAATAATAAATCATTTTGTTTAGAAAATTTCATGATTTTTTCATTCAAAAGAATGCAATAATTGGTATGTGTCTTTTGTATTATTTTTGAAAAAACATTTTCTTCATATAGCCAAACCTATGACTTTCTCATAAAGATCTCTACTTCCCGATCATAAAAATATAATTTTATCTTTCTACCTAATTCCTCTTTTGTGGATCATCTATTTTTAGTATTTAAATGTTAGATAATAATGTAAAATCAATATTAATAGTGGTTGGAATTTTTTGTGAATTTCTTTTTAGGTTTAAATACTTCCTTATAGAGTTTTATTTTAAATTCCTTGCATGTTGGGATGTCCTCTATTTACATTTGTTTCCTTATTGTGTTGAGATATCATCTTCTTTTCATAAAGTTTCTCCTCTTTTTTTAGATTTTCTTGAAAATAATTCCTTAATTTTTAAGATCTTTTATGGATGAGCAGCTTTAAATAAAATAATTATATGTTATGTTTGCGAAAATTATGTATGAATTAATTAGACATATTAAGTTTTTCAAAGATTATAATACTTTTTAATTGAAGTGGAATAGTTCTTTGCTCTGTTTTTTAAATGAACCTTCCAACGAGGTTAAATTCTTTTTATGCACAACATATTATGGAAAAAAAACGTATGAATAACTCCGATTCCTTTTGACACTTACCATCCTATTGAAAAAGTTAAACACCTTCTAAAGAAAATTAATTTGATAATTAAGCCTGAAAAAAGTCTTAGTTATGTCAAAATTTGTTTGATGACCATCTAAGACTATACCATTAAGATATTAAAGCATCTGACTAACTTGATCATATGCAGGGAAAAACTCATGACTAACCCATTAGACCTTCATACCATCAAAATGTTTACATCCAACTTGCAATCTTAAAAAATCATGGGTCCAAACTAAAACCAAAGAGATTAGTTTGAATCTTGTTAATAGATCCACTTGAAATTGTCAAAGTTGTAAAAGTGCAAGCCCAATTTCTGTCTTATTTTTTTGGCACCATACAGTCACTACCATACAGTCACTACGAACTGTCGGCAGGCAAACAACCATTTGAAAATCTTTAAATAAAACGAACATGCGTCCTGCTTTCATGGGACCGTAGTAGAATGTCATAATATTAGGCTTGAAGGTTTACAAACAAGAAACTAGATTAAAATAAAAACAACCAAGTTTCTCGATCATCATTGATTCATGAATTCCATATCATATCATTTCTTGAAGGAAGGACAAATTAAGTTGATGAATGGCTTATTTTATTGCAATCATCATCCAAACCATGCAAAAAGAGTGCAGTGGTGGGGGAACGGTGCTCCCCATAGCATGATATTTTAGTATAAAACGTGAAAGCTGTGACACAGAGCCCTACGTGCCACGGAATCAAAGTCATGGGTCCCCTCACAGTTGCTAAAAAATAAGACAAGAGGAGGATGGCTGGACTTGGGTTCTTTCTTTCCACGCCCTGTCCCTTATTCTCGCTGACTGGTAGAAGAACTCAATTATTCAACCATCTAAGGGTTTGGTTGGCTTATTTTAGTTCCAAGATTGTTAGGCCCTCGAAGACTGACAATGTGAAGAGAGGTTGATTGGTGCCGTGTGGAATAAAGAGTTGGAGCTTGGTGTGGTGGGGCACTGAAATTATAAGGGTGGCCAAGTCGGCCAACCAATCCCAGCTTGCACTGAAAGGGTCTCGTGGAACTTGACCTGAGGCAAAGTGGCGGGTTTGGTAGAATAGTTGAGGTCAGCTAGGCGTGGTGCTTACCCCTTCCCAGAGTTTTGGTACGAAGCCAAGTCTTCCTCCTGTTGTTAACCTCAAATCACATTACATCAAAAGTAAATTATGATGGAAAGAGATCTAACCCCTTTGTTTTTGAACAATTAAAGATTTCAAGCATGGGACCGACAGGCATACCATACTGTATCAAATCTCATTATGATGAACCGACTCATGTACTGATACTATAATAATATGGTACCTGTATGAGATCAGTAACACGCTGAATAATTTCATATTGAATAAAAAAAAAAAAAGATTGAAAACCTTATAAATCAAGTTCTCCTACTATTAATTAATTTAGATTTTAATTTTTAAGAACACGTGAACTCGGCCTACTAATAAGTTAATTCGATCAGTAGAAAAGCTTGAAATATTTGAGGCCCACATCTGGCAATGGGTTAAATATTAGCATGCAGTGTGATCCTAGTGGAGAAACTTGGCTTAACAAGCATACAGATGAACTTGATTGGCCAAAGTACCTCATGGCTGCTATCATTTCTAATAGAAGATGGGCGTGCTTCCTAATCCACTATGGTGTCAAATGAACATGATTTGGAATATAATACAGTGTCCATGCTTGTCAAGAAATGGAGGATAAGGTAATCTGGAACCTAAAAGTAAAGGATATTCTATTCTCACTGCAGAATGGAGAAAGAGGCTCAAGGCTAGTTCTCAGAGAGATTGGCTTGAAGTGGGCTCCATGACAGTGGTCTATTACCTCACACTTTCTTGAATCCATCTAGAGAAGGAAGATGTTTGAGTTCGTATTAGATGTAGACATATAGTCCCTTTGATTGAGGGTGCATTTGTGGGTGCACTAGTGGATGACTATGCTGGCTATCTATATCGTTTTTAATATGGTTAAATGAATAGGCACAGCCTACCTAACCCCAAGTTGCAAAGAGAGAGAGAGAGAGAGAGATCGACAGAGATAGAGACAGAGACAGAGGAGGAGAGAGAGAGAGAGAGAGATAATCTCAGTTGTTAGCACTCCAGCAATTTGCATTGTCTACAGATATAAACCATCTCAGTTATCTCAGTTTGAGCCAAACTTAGATTAGACCAACTTTTAAAGGACTTAGAGAGCTAAACTGAGATCAAAGAGGAGTCTCTCTAACCACTAAATCCAAGCCTCATTGGCAGAGCACAGTGCCCAAACAGCAGAACTGCAGGAATAATTGTTCCCTTTTCATCAAGGATGTGACACTTATTGGCTTTCCTTGCTCCCTTTCACAAGTAGCATCTCAGAGAGAGAGAGAAGTTAGTAATCTTTATTTATCTATACAAAGACTGCAAATTCTCAGAGCAGTTTGTATGGAATGGAATATTTTCTACATATATGGGAGAAAACAATTTTTATGGTTTCACAACAAAAAGTTGCACGCTGGACGAATGGAAAGCGAGGTTTGTCAGCTAAATATTTGCCCTGAAACTTTTATCTTATCCAAGCATCTCTGAAAGGAAAAATGAATGAGAAGTCAAACAATGTACATGGGACTGCCATTGAAATCTATGTTGGTGACTGAAGGAATGTGGCTAACAGCCAACTAACAGACCATGCATGCGCCCACCTTTTAGCCAGGGCCACTTCATCACTTCCTGTAAAACGTAATGGATTGGTGCTCATTTGGTGTCTTTTAAAGTAGTTTTTCTCAAAGAAGTTTTCTTCTCAGCAAAAGTTTTCATGAGAAGAAGAAGGGAGAAGATTTGATTAGAAAAAATAAAAATATATATAAAAGTCTCCTCCACCCCCATTTTCTTTTCCAACCAAACCCATTTTATGAGCAATGATGAGGGGAACCACAAGCATCCAAAAGTTGGAGTTAGTGCCCTGAATTGAAGGTCAAATGCTCATGAATTCTGCTTCCATATCGAAAAAGTGTAGCGCGTGCAGGTTATTATCAACATCAAGATTTTGACATATGAATTGGGTTCTTATCATATATATATTATCATATTGGTTAGCAGCTTCCTGGCTAAGCGTTTGTAGTCCAACGGTTAGGATAATTGCCTTCCAAGCAATAGACCCGGGTTCGACTCCCGGCAAACGCAATTTTATTTTATTTTATTTTTGTCGGTAAAACGTGTCTTCCTTTTGTTTTCTTTCATTCACTTTTGAGTCCCCCGGCAAAAGTAAAGGAGTGAAAAAAAAAAAAAAAAGAAAAAAAAAAAGAAATCTGTTGTTATTGGAAACTTGAAGGATAGATCCAGAATCTTTTGATTATTTTTTTTTTCTTTTTTTTTTTTTGGAACTTGGAATATCACTATATAAGTTAATTTGAACTACGTTTGATTTGCAAAAGTAAACCTATGAAATTAGAGATGGAGCCATGAGTTTCTACGTCAAGTATTTATTCGAATAAAATTAAATTTTAATTTTAATTTTATCTAAAATCTATATTATATATCAAGTAAATTTAAAATTTAAACCTCTATTTAAAATTACAAATCTATTCCAACCAATTGTAATCCAATGCATCCTTCACTTTCTCTTCTCATCTATCTATACTCTTCGATAGCATTACTAATAAAATTGAGCAATGATATTTCTAACCATTTCTTACTAAATTTCGATGAATTATAATAGAATCTTTTCTATATTTTGGATGAAACTAATTTTTCTTTTCTTTCTCATGGCAAGTTTGATTTTGTAAATATTTTTTATAATTTTTTATATATTTTCAGTATACTTATCTGAATATCCAACCTATCAAACTTTCTAATTTCAATTTTAATTTCTATATAAACCAAATGATAAGGATAAACAAGCAAATTTGAATTTTATACCAATTTTGAATTTGAAATAGGCTTATTTTTATACCGATTCCTCTAATTAAGATTCTTGAACACAAAAATTTTACATACATACCCACATGGGTACATCTAGCACACACAAAAATTTTTATACTGATTTTTAATTATATTTTCTTCTCTCTCACAGATGCACGCAAGAGTGTCCAAACTTTAGTCTGGCTTCTCTCCTTTCTCAATGTTGGCACTTCTGAACCTAAACTTCATCAAGTAAATTTATATTAAAATAACTGTTATAATGATTGTCTTGACACACTATAAGAAGATTATTGGCATCAATTAATGGAAAGATAAAAGTGTCCTTGTCAACTCAATGTTGATTCAATATAAGTATTCTTTTTAAGCAACACAATTTGCTATGAAAGAAAGATTGGTACAAAAATTGGATTTTAAAAGATTCTTCACCCAGAGAACCTGAGATTGTAGATGATGACCACCATTTCGGTTATAATAACTGTCATAATGAGATAGAGGTTAAGCACAGTATCTACTATTGATGAGTATCATCTTAACGCACTCTAAAATCATTATAATGATCATTATATTATTATAATTTAAATATTAATATCATGTGGAAGCTAACAAAATTACAATATTCTCACCTAAATAGATTAGAGTGCCGATTAATCTATTGTTCTAGTATTAGATAAACATATGTAGTATATTATACTAATCTCACCAAGAGTTTGATAATTCATCCTTTACTTCTTTTCAAAAAAAAAAAATATATTGGCCTTGCATCTCAATTTATTTATTAGTGGAAAGCGCAAGGAAGTTTACTTTTCTTTTTTTTTACTAAAATATACTTTTTGGTTATTAAACAAAACTTATATTTTAAAAATATTATATTTCTAATATCTTATCATAAAAGATCAATTAAAATTAATAAAATAATTAATACGTCCCCTTAATATAAACATATAGATTCATTGGAAGAATAGTATGCCAGCTATTCTATTAATTTTAACTAATATATATAGTGGGACATCATAAATATAACATTCTTAAAGCATAAGTGATTAAACTGTAACAATTGAATTATAAAGGATTAAAATAAATTTTAAGTAAAAATTTAGGTTCAACAGTATATTTTTGCTTTTTGTTTCTTTATTTCTTCTTTTCTTTTTCCTCGCTGAGCACCCTTCCTTCCCTAACCACTTCATTGGTGCGTTACATTAATTATCGCTCTCCATTTTTGAGCGCTTGAAGTTTTTTTCTATTGCCAATGTCATCTAACTTAACCTACTTCATATTATGCAGTAAATATAACAGTCGATTTTAGGAACGCCCAAAAAATTAGTATCCTAATACGGTCCAAAAGATGACTTCATAAGTCAAGTTTCCATCTGTCACGTTAATTCATCCTCCATCTCTCATTTTTATCAGGGTTTAATTTATATGTTGTTGACTCCCATTGTTCACCAGTTCTAACATGTTAAAAATCTATAATTTAGTACATGAAGTCGAATTCAATTTTATCTTCTGTTATTTCTGCCAAGGTGCCAATCATAAGCAGGGGGAAGACTTGGAATAAGCCTCGACGGCATGAGCTTAAGGCTGTGCACGTACCTCAACGCAGTCATAGGAGGCTGCTATAACATTATAAAAAAGGGCCTGAAAGGTCTCATAACATCAAGGATAACGACTTTGGAAACCCCTTCTCTCATACTTATGGATAATGACTGCTTAATTAGCAATTTATATCAGTTCTATTATGCAGTTGGTAAGAAGATAAAGCACTATTTTTATACTGTTATTTCCTACAAATTTACGTTATAATGGGTGAATTATTTGTCATGTCATCAATTTTATAACATTATTCCTTATACATATGGATAAATAATGGGTATTTAATTAACAATTTATATTAATTCTTTTGTGCAGTTGGTGAGATAACACTGTTTTATACTACTGTTTCTTGCAAACATACTAATAAAAGAATGCTGTAGTATGTGAAATGAAGATATAGCACGTAGGATTATTGCAGTGCTTGAAATTTATTTGCTCGTTCTTAAAGGTCAACTGAAGACAAATTTCCATAACAGCTTTAGGTTTGGACGTTGCTGTTCCTTTCAAACTATATGTATAGTAAAATACTCATATAAATTTCCTTAACAGATCCTGCAAAGCACACCAGAATCTGGTCACAGTTTTTTCAGGCCAATTTATCTTGCTATATTCTGCACACGTTTCAAATGCAATATCGACTACCACATAGACATTCCAATTCAATCAAGATTTTAAATACTTTTTCTCCCATTACGTCACAGTGGATACTCTCGATCTTCCTCTACTCCTACTTCTTCTTCCACTTTTTCTCATTCATTCTTTTTTTCCTCCTCTTTTTTTTCCCCCTCTTTTCTTTTCTTTTTTTTTTTTAATTTCTTTTCTTCACTTCTTTCTTTTTCTCCTTCCCTTTTTTTTTTTTTTACTCTTTTCTTCTTCATGCTGTTATGAGATTTGTTGCTACCAATGACAAAGTTGCATGTTTTTTTTTTTTTTTTTTTTTTTCTAATTTTCATCATTGCAAAAGATTTTGGACAAATACAGCATACGAACATCCCTCATTTTAGTACACGAAAGTTGTAAACTTACCAACGAAGGGCTTTGCAGTCCCTGGATGGTTATAAGCGAAGGACTGTGTAGTCCCGAATTTGAATGTTACGAGAGTTTGTTTTCACCTGCAGGGCTGTGCAGTGGCAGACTGAAGTCCACCCTTTCTTCATATATTAAACAAGCATATACTCCACCAAAATATAAAAATAAAAAGACAGACAGATACATAAATAGATAAATAAATAGTTCATCAGACCATAAAACGTAAAGCTACCTAACACAACCTAGTTGCACCTTAAACCATCAAAGACTACAAGTGGCCCAGCCTAAATTAATTCAAGTAAAAATCCAATCAGACAAGATCTGCACCCCAACCCTAACTGACTTGTTTTACCTAATATAATATCAGTCTGCTCACATAAATAAAGTTTCTGTAATGCCTTAATCAATCATGAGGATCATTCAAATATATAACATCCAAGTCAAATGAACTGTTCCTGTGACAATTAGTTGCAAAAACATGCTAACACATTTCTAACCCAATGTGTTCGTAATTTACACATCATTCATCCTATTCCCTGAGCTCTTGAGTAGTTAGTTTTGTCTCAAGAGGAGGGAGGGCTATATTAGAGTCAGAAATACCTACCGATCTGTTGGGAAAGCTAGATTTACATGCTGATCAGCCTTCTTCATTATCATAATCTTCTTCCTCTTCATCTAATCTTCTGTTTGATAATGCAAATTGAATGGGATCAATGGCCATTTTGTCCACATCAGTCAGCGACCAGCCTGGGTACTCATCATGCTTCATTTCGTGATTTGTCTCCAAGGACGTGATGGCGGCTGTTGCTGTGGTGGTACCCATCGCTGCAGCTGTGGTGGTACCCATCGCCACAGCTGCAGCTGTAGGTGTGTTTCCATTCTCATCCAAATCCAAATTCAAGTCAAAGTTCCGGAAGGCAGCGCCTGTGTTACTACTGCTAACTGTGGTTTCCTTTGATTCTCTTGCACTTATGCTGTCATCCGTTATGTCAGATTTTACATGAGGTGGTTTGTCATCATGTTGGGGAGAGGAGCCAGGGTCATCTTCATATTTATCACAATGAGAACCATCCCTATCCACACCACGAGCACCTCGGGCACCACGTCCTCTTCCACGTCCCCGCCCCCGTCCTCTGCCACCACCACTGTGACCTGCTGCCTCATGCTGTCATGAAAAAGCTTTTATCAGCTGATATACCACTTTATAGGAAATGAGAAACAGAAAATCAGCATTCAGGATGAGCAGGCAAAAGAATCTTTATTATTTTAGGCCCTGTTAGGTATCATAGTTATTTTTGTGTTTTTATTTTTGTACAAATTAGTAAAATATCACAAGGTTGAAGTTGAATATAGCATAATTGCACAAAACTTCTGTTATTCCTTGCTTCTCTTTTTGAAGGCAATAGAACTTTGATACCAACATGTCAAGACTTTACAAGCAATTTACAAAAAAGAAAATGACATCATCAGATATGGTGTACAGGCTCAACCATTTTCCTTCTAAGGTTTTCAAAAACAATAACAATGCCAGAAGGGCCCTTGGTGAGTGCAGAATCATAAAAGGAAGTTTACCAAATGGTGCCACCAATGATTTTGCAAGGATATATGATATTGTAAAATTGAAGCATTAAGCCATATGAATAGCTTGCACCAAACTGACAAATAATATGGTGAAGATTTGTGTGAGGTGCAGATAAATATTGTACAATAGAAAGGAAGGATGGTTATTCAACATTACAGAAGAAGGGAGACTTACTGCTCTACTCCGCTTTGACTCCTCCTCGCTATCATTGTCTTCATCTGCAGCTTTCCTGGATGACAATGCAATATACATAGTCAAATTAGCAACACAATAGTAACAGTAAAATGGTATAGTTGTCCAACTGCACTAATACTTAGTATCATGAAATTAGCACTATGAACCTTCTCTTCGAAGATCTGTCATCACCACCAGCATCAGAAGTACCCAAGTCTGGAACCTTGCTCACTACATCCTTGAGGAAGTCGAACACATTAAAACTGTGCACACACTGCTTCCTGCAGAGCCCAAATTTTTTTTTTTTTTTTTTAAAGGAAAGCTAAATATCCAGGCATGGTATAACTAATATGTCATCAAGTAGGAACAGATCTTGTAATCAAAACATTTTTAGAAACCCCAGTCAGTGGCCATTCCAGAAAGTTCTGCAACAGGCAGTATGCAAAACACAGGGGACCCGAGGGGGAAAGACTGCATTTGTTCTGCTTTCATTAATAAATCAAGCATATATCATAATCAACCATTAGACAAAGTGTGGATTTATTAATTGAGAATTGTTATAAGGCAAAGCCAGGACATGAGCAGCCTAAAATGAACAAAGTGACTCCACAGCGAAAAAAAAAACTGGCGTTGGCAGGGGCAACATTAGCCTGACCAATATGCTCAGCCCATCTTTTGCCCGGCCAATATGCTCGGCCCATCTGAAGATAACATGATTCCTTGATCAAGTGGAAATCAACATCAAGAGCCCAGAATCTGTAGGCCAATTGGTCAAAGGGCCCAAAATCCATTTCCATGAAATGCATGAGCACCTTGCACAGAGAATGACATCAAAGATAAATCGGACCAAGCACTCTGACCAATAAACTGCCCCTAGGCGAAACCTACAGCCCAATTAGAACCTAAGCTCAAACCCAGTTTAAATTAATCGAACCAGCTGCTTTCACTGAACTAGCCAACTTGGAGAAATATTAGTAAGTTGATGGGATAATAAACCGGCACTACGGCCTTAATTGTTTCTCTTTTTATTTAATAATCATAAAGGGCATTTTGGTCACTTAATTAATATCAAAGAAACAAGAAAGTCTCAGCACTCATTTCCTCAAATGCCACAATCTGAAAAGCAGAGGGCTGAGATGCCTCAAAGACTCCTCTCTCTCTCTTTCTCTCTCTCTTGCTCCTCCCCTCCCAAAGAAAGGCAGAGTTTGCCGCTTCTTAAAATTAGAAAAAGCTTTGGATATTCACCAAGGACATCCGATATACATACAGATACATCTGTGGGTGAGGAAAAGAGATTCTTTCTACATAACAGTTTCAGACACAATGGATGCTTAGTTTCAGAATTTGTAATGTTTCATGCATTCTTTCTTAGACAATGGTAAAAAGATATATTTATTTATACAAGGATCCCAACTGTATTACATCCCTTTTTTTTTTCAAGATTTGTCATGCTGATGTATTCAGATCCAGTATCCTGGTCCATGCTTCACACATAACACTTAATGTAACACATGGAACTCAAAGATTGTTTAATTTTTTTTAAAAAAAGCAAAAATATGGGTCTACATGGTCCAAAATAGAGTTGACAGCATTGATTTTGCATTCCACAGTAATGTCAAGCTAATAAATAACACACCATTTCATTTTTTTCAAGGCATAAAGAAAAATTAATGTAAACTTACTCCAATTTCTGTTATTTGACATTGTTTTAAACTTTTTTACTTTAACTTCTATACTTTTTTTAAAAAAAAATCATGACTAAGAATAATCATGTTCTTCTATATCATCTCACGGAATATGCAATGCCAAATTCAACAGAATTCCAAAATCTACACTCTAATGCCATGACTGCAAAATATATAAACCATGCATCAGAGATAAAGTAAACCTTTTAAAGATTGCATAATTAATTAAACAACTTAAATGATACTTACAAATGCAAAGAACTCACTGTCTTCACCCCTTTCTGGAGGGTTATGTCATATGTTCTGTCACAAAGATCTTGCAGAAACAATTCCAATGCTTTAGCTGCAATTATAATTCATGGGAAGAAAACAAAAGTAAACATCTAGATACGTCGATTAAGAACAAAGATATCATATAAAGAGGTAACCTTAGAACATAAATACACATAAATGGATGCTTGCATGTCTGTTTGCATGGGCATGGACATGTCACATGTCTATAAGTACTTCTATCTATACCATATTGCATAGTATGCACATTGCATAATTAAGACTTGTTAGTGCTATTATTCAAATGTTCATCTCAGCATGTTAAAAAAAAAAAAAAAAAAAAGGTCTATATATCATGCCCAAGAGTTTGCCAAAATTATATATAACACCTCCCATAATCTATATTTACAAATAGACCCAAATAGTGTTGATTTGCAAATGAACCCTTTGATTAGCCTTTCATCACCACAAATACGATCACTGACTAAATTAACAAGAGGTTCACAAAAATGTTTACTGTACTGGCTGTACTGACCGTACCATATTATACTAGTAAGGTATCGTTATGGTACCAAGTTTCAATTTGGTATGAACTAAACTAGTCCAAAATGATTCATATCGCTCAATACCAACTAGTTAAGGGTGAAAAAAAATGACACTATCTTGGTACAGGATGCGTCTCTACCATAACATATCGAACCGATAATGTAACAGTACATGTCTCAGCATTGATTTTGTGGACCTTGCTTAAATTCTTCCCCACCTGACCATTCTCTTCTTTCTTTAGTTATCAAATCACAGAACCTGTCAACAAAGAGGATTGGGTAGCAATTGCTTTGGTCAATGATGCGAAGTGGACTTGAATCTTGAGCACCTACGTCCTGATCTCTACAATGAAGGTGTCAAAGCAAAGGAACAGCTCCACCATCAATAGCTGTCCCACCAGCACCACACTCCCTCCAAGCACACTGCTTGTTCCTTATCAATAGGCTTTGTCTCCAGGTTGTTGGACCACACCATGTACTTGAGGAGTTACTTCCCCTTATCCCAATGAACCAGACTGCAACAAACTCCCCTTGGCAAAAACTCTCTTGTCCCTCAACTCCATGGGCTGGTACCACAAAGATGTCCCCCTTCCTCACCTCATATACCACCATGTCTGCTCCTTCTCTATCGCCACCAACATTACTTTCCTACCCTTGATGGCCGTTGTTGACCGAATCTCCTGGGCCAGTTGGACAAGGATCGTGGGGTCACCAAGAGCATCACCTTCTTGCCACTGTAACATTGAATGGACCTCCTTGGATAACTCAAGCATTGCGCATCAGGCATAAGCCTGGTGGTGTGCAAATGTACTTGTACAGGGCCTTGCAGTCAAATTTGGTGAGGTAAAATGGGTGAGGTATGGTGCATAGGAAGACTTCCACAAGGATCTTGGAAAGGCTGAGGGACACAAGGGAGGCAAGCTAGAGGACAAACCACATGGTGGCCTTAGTGGCCTTAGTGGGGCCCTTGGTGCCAAGGCCAGAGAAGGAGGGCTTGATGTTGAAGCAGGCCTCATTGATAAACTCAAAGGTGTTGTCCTTAAACTCGTTGAAGTTGGTCTTACCATTGGTGGCGATGGAGGACTCCATGACTTGAAAAGGGGCAGCAAAGTTGTGCTGAGGGCAGGGATGATGTGGGACTTGCAACAGGCAAGGAGGTTGAAGAAGAGCTATAGATAGTGGCATGGGTGGCTTAGAGGGGTTGAGGTAGAAGTAGAAACAGAAGCCACCAATAAGGATTATGGGGGACATGTAGGTTTCCTTGGCATCAGAGAAAACCACAACATTGGGGTCAAAGGCCATAAGTTTCTAGGGGCATGTAGAGGCAAATGATGGTGGAGCCATACTTGTCACGCGGGACTAAAAGTACATGTCCTAGCGTTGGAAGTAGTAGAATTTAAGGCGGATACCTAAGATGTGATGAAGGGAAAGTACTATGGATGGACTTTTGATGGGAAGCTTTGATGGGGTGCCCTCCTCCAACTAACCTCCAACAAGATTGTAGTCTTGATTTCCAGCAAGATCTTCAAAGCCATAGGGGAAAGAAGGTTTCTGCTATAGTAGTACTTCAGCTTCTAGTATGATCGAGCCATCTCTTTGCTTTGTTATTTCAATGAATGCCTAGAGGAAGCCCTTTTTCTTTTTTTTGGTGCGTGTGGGGGGTTGGGGGGGGAGGGTTGGGGGAAGGGGTATATATAGGGAGGAAGGGAAAGGAAGGTCAAGAGCAAATAGTGGGCAGTGCATGGATGGCATGGTGATGGTCCCACCAGCTAGAGGAGGGCTTAGGCGAGGGGTGGATGCATTGAGAGGTGCACAAGTTTCTCACAGCTAGGAGGATAGAGAGGAGGGTGGACAGAGAGGGGTGTGGTGTTTCAAGGGATGAGAGTGGGATTGCGGTAAGAGATAGGTGGGAATTGGATTGGAGATGAGGAAGAGAGGTTTGGCAGTCCCACCAACAAGAAGAGAAAACTTGCTTGGGAGGCATTTCAGTCATATATGGAAGTCCCCTATAATTTACAAGTAGCACTTTCATCAATATATACTGACAGAACTTTAACCCAAGGTTCTTGTTGCAATATAAATAGGCTTTATATAAGCCAATTTGTAAATAGTGATAGCAGAGTTTTTTACATGTAATAGCGACAAAATATTGGTAGCTGTATGCAAAAAAACCCAAAATAATGCAATAATAATGATAATCATGAATCTTCTAAAGGCTAAAAACTACAGCTAGAAAAATCTGGTTCCTGAATAATGGAATGTGATCTAATATTCACTAATTTAATTATGATGGTTAAATGATCAGAAAAACTCACATACTAAAACAGGTACTGCCAATGCAATCTTCCCGACATCTTCATCAGCTTGCATAATCTTTTTTATTCGAGACTGCCAACAAATATGCTATGTCAAACCACGTAGCTCATGATAGAGCGATTGATGCATAAAAACAAAATTATCAATAAATGGAAAAACAAAATTATCAATAAATGGAAACGAATAATAACAAAGCAATAGAATCTTGAAGCTTAACCCAAAATTGTTGCAGCTAAAAAACAACCAATAACATTAATTTAAAAAGAGAAAAACCTAATTTACTCACTTCATAAGTATCATTGGATTCAGTTGTAAATCTTACATGCAAACGATATCAAGACGTTCCCATAATCAACATCAGTGATTTATCATAAATATGTGCATATAAGGAGAGGATGACAATTAACAAGGATATATACTAACTATTTGAATGCTTCTAAAAAGGCAAGTTGATCATAGCTGATGATAAGAATGGTGTGTCTTAATGTATGGGCTCATGAAATATGTCTTGAGGCCTAATATAGGAGCCAAGAAATAGAGAGTGAATATATTACTTAGAGGCATGATAGCTCCAAAAAGAGGAAGGCGCATAGGTGGGATTTGACAGTATGTTGACAAGGAGAGTGGAGTCGACAGGTGGGATCTGAGCTCCGCTGGTCATGAAATATGGCATGTTTCAACATATCTGCCCATTTTTATATAATCTGGTTTACAAAGTTTGTAAATGCAAATTGATAAAATTCCAAAATGGGTGAACAAGCCAAACTCACGCCCATGCTCTTAGATTTGTTATTAGCTATCTCATTTGGGATGATGTAATTATGCTTCATGATCAATAAACAGCAAAGTTACACACAGGGTTTGCCATACTAGTACCAAATCGTCACTTGATAGCAATGCATGCCAATATTCAATACCGATCCATGTATCGGGCATATCAACACTGAAATGTGGTACTAGTACAAGGCCCGCTACCGAGACAGCAAATCTTGGTTATAAACAAAGTCTTTGTTGCATACAGTCAGTAATATATTGTCAATAGTTTAGAGATCAGAGTGTCAATTAATCTGCATGTAGGAAGAAAGGAGGCATGCATCTTATCTTGTTATGCACTTTAGCTCTAATTAATCAACATTCAGAGTGTTTAGTTAACAGATAACAGCCATGACAGGGTATCTTGGGTCGTTCATGGGCGTAGGTACACAACATGCAAAAGATTGTGAAAATAAAATGACCTAAGTAATTATAGAGAGATTAAAACTATGGAAATAATTATGCACATCAGCATATACATATATGTATACATGCATGTACAAATAAACACGTGTAATAATGCAAAAAAGTTAACACTTCCTCATGCATAACGAAATTCCATAACAAATAAGGTACTATCCAGAAAATTCCATTTGTATGTGGCAACAGAATTCCTTTTTTTTTTTTTTCCCTTCTTGCACGTGTTTTCGCACGGTAACAATCACTGCATAATTGCATCAATTTGCTTGCATGCGAATTGATGTTACATAACTATCAAATCAAGCATCAGATGTTGCATTTAAAAATCCCTTAGACATTCGAGTACAACAATAAGACCATAATAAGTCAAAGAGCACTAGCTGTAACATCAACATTGTAAAAGCAACAAATACATGATCAATTATTGGTTTCAACTATATTGTAAAAAAGAATACAAAACCAAGACTTCAAAAAACTTTACATCAAATGCATTTGGAGTCACCTCGGTTGGAATCTAAATGGCAAAACAAAGGTTGAAACACTAAGAGCTCAAGCTGCCAAGAATTCTATAAGGCTAACATAACTGGGACTAGTTTCAAACACAGAGGTCACATGAAAATTGGGCTTTCAGTGGCAGAATTATACCAATGCTGATAATCAATATAGCTTGTTTAATGATGAAAACAATATGTGTCACTAAGCACTTGGTAGAGTTATCCAGGCTGGTTCTCATGGTGAAGCATAATTTTCAACATCTAATGGTCTAGATCTAACATTAAATCTCTTTCTTCTTCATTTGAAGATATATTCTAAAGGTTCATTAACAGCAAGATGATGCCATATTAGAAATTATAACAAGTAGACGGTATAGGTGGAAAATTTGCAAATCATTCTTATCTCGTTGATTCTTGCACACTTGTATTTCCCCTCTTCTTGTTCCTAATTATATTCTTTTGTATGCTTCTTCCCCATCTCTGAAGCAGTGCATTTGCACCACTGACAATATAGGTTTTAGAGTCCAGGTTCCCATGCAGAACATGAATCTTTTCACAATATATAGAGAGAAGATAAAGACACAATAACAAACTTTAAAAACCTCAAGCCTTTATATAAAACGGTCAAGAGAAAGGATCAAAGAGCATAGGCAAAGTAAGAAGCATATTGAGAAAGCTGTTCTCATGCTTGATCTAGATATACTGGTGGCTATGGCTCCACTACTGGATCATGTACTTATCCTATATTGTCAGGATGACCAGATTTTAATCATTAAACAAGTTCATACATATTCCATTTACTAAATTGTTTCAACGGAAGAATCTTTCCAACATAGTGGTTTCAAGTTGCCTCTCCACAAGCATCTAAGCCATCATGGTTAACTCCTTGCGTTCCACCATCCAACCTCTCACTTGGTTTCCAACAACTTGACATCAGTGTAAAAATCGAAACCCACCAAAAACAAGGCACCTTACGCATCATTCTTTATCACAGGAATAACATTAAAAACCTAGAAACCCTAATAAGTCAAAGAAATTTAAAATTACAAGAGCGTTGCCCGCTTAGCTCAACATCAAAATTAAGTTTTGCAAATTTCATTAGAAAAAAACAAACCCTAATAACAGATTCTAGCACCTTAACGACAGCATGCACCTTGAAACCGCTTTTCTCTACGATAACCAATCAAAGAAGAAAACCCTGATCCCCTTCCTCAAGAAAACCACAATTCCAGACAAGACAAAACCAGATAGCAGAACCTCATAAAAACCCTAAATCACAATACCAGCAACCAAATCAGCCAAACCATATCCAAAGAAACATCGAGAGCTTACCGCGGGAAAGCGAGTGTCGAGCTTCTTCCTCATAGCCCTAAATCACGCTCGAAAACGAGCCAAAAATCCTCCCTGAATCCTCACTCTGGAGGAAATTTTGGCGCAGGGGCAACGCTACCGAGAAAAAGAAGCGAACTTTTGGAATCTAACGAGGCTTTCAATCCCACGGGAGAGAGTGGAGAACGTAGAAATTAAGCAAGAGAGGAAGCGGGTTATTACCGCGAATCCGCAATGTGTTCGAAGAAAAGAAAGACATAAAAAGAGAGAGAGAGTTCTGGGGTTTTGGTTTCCTCGCTTTCTTTGGTTGGTCGGCCAATGACGTCGTCTCCGAGGGCAAAGGAAGCGCCCGCGCCCCTACGTTTCCACAACCACTCCCTTCCAATGTATTTATCTACGGTTTTTTGGGCGTCTAACCAACTGACAAGCCTTATCGAGTTATGTATGGATGGGTCATGAACATTTTTTCGAATGAGTTCGTCACCATCCACATCATACATCCCATTATAAAATATATGATTGTTATTTGTCCAAATTTGTTTGGAGCAAGCCAAAGCCAAGGTTTTGAATAACACAACAATCCTATTATAAAAGCATTTTGTTAAACCATATCTGGTTGGATTAACAATACTTAGAATAAAATAATATTTATTACAATAATTGTTAGTTGTTGTTTTGAGAGAAAGGTGGTTGGTAAAAAAGTTGGCAGTCTTAGTTGGCCAAATTATTTTTCATCAAATAAAAGATTATTATTTTTTAACTTATATATAGATTTGTAGTTAATAAAATATTATGCTATGATATTTTGCATAGTTTAAATGATAAATGAACAATTGTTAATCTCGTTGTTACGATGATGGTTTAAATTTAAGTTATATTTGAGGAAAGAATATTAATTTTTTTTTTCTCTTTTTTTTTTTTTTTGAAGAGAATGAATTTACTAATTGTTACAATATTTCTTTTGATTGGATTAGAAATAATTGATAATAATAGAAAAATAATATTATTAATTGACTAAAAAATCATTTAGTGAATGAAAAACAATTGTGGTATGCTAGAATTGTAGCTAAAATTTAAAATTATTTATTTATATGAATAATTAATAATTATTATTTATATTGTACAAATATTTTTGTTTGAATCTTTATTATTAATCTATTGTGATGTTAAATCCCAATTGAAGGATACTATTGGTAAAGTTTCATGTTGTGTGAACATCCATCTCCACGATAATAGCATTGCTTCCATCTTAAATTAATATATCTTATTTTATTATGAAAAAAATACAAAAGAAGTGAGGTTATCAAAGTTGGATGCATGTATTTATTAAAATTAATAGGCATGAAACCAATTATATTTTAAATATAGATTAATGAATAAGTTAACTTTAACGTTTATACTGACACAACCACTCCATCAAAATATTAAAAGGTTATAAAATAAAATTTTAATTAATCCCCCAATTGTCCTTTAGCTATATTTCACTTTATACTTTGTATTTTTATAGCATTACCATAAAACTATAATACAATTACCATACCAAAACATTTGATATGGAGAACTAACAGTAAACCCCTAATCAATCTATTAAGTATATTTTAATTTCCTTTTGTATACGTTGGAAATTATTGTTTGCCATCTTTATATGAAATAAATCCTTGAAAAAACATCAACAAATTATTAAATAGATATCAAACTAGCCTTTCTGATTTATATTTTAGATTATTTATATAATTGCAAACTTGATATTTTTATATTTTATAAAATGCATAACCTTGAACTAAGCAGAATAGATGAAAAGAATTCATACAGCTATCCCCAATAATTAGTTCAAAATATCTGAATCATTTATAACTAAATATTTAAGTGAATAACTTCAAATGATAAATTAACATTGTTGTTTATTTTTTACTATAGCGGGCACCAATTAAATTAGTAAAGTTATTCTAATTATTAGCTTGGATTCAAACATGATCTACAATATCTTAAATTTTATATCTAATTATCTCAATTAAATTGGATGGGGCTATAATTCCTTCTCAAAAGAAAATGAGGAAAAAAATCAAAAATAAGCTGACTATACTCATCCTATCTATTTAGGTGTTAGTACTCGGATTTTTTACTTTTAGCTTGAAGGAAAGAGGGGATAAATAGCAAGAAATACAAGAAATAGGAGAAAAGAAAAAGATGAGATCCCTCAATGGATGGATGTGGAGGTTACAAGACCAACCCACTAAGCCTCTCCCAAAACACCTCAGTAGAAAAAGAGAAGGAAAAAAACTCTTGCCCTAAAATCGAACAATGTCAATGAATCCTTCCCCAGTAGCTACTGGTACAGCACTTGCTCCACAGAAATCTTCTCCAAAAAAAAAAAAGGGCATTTCTTGCAGTCTTTCCAAACGTTTCAGCGAGTTACCACCTACTGATTTGGGCTTGAGTGGTCAATGACTTTTCCAGATTAATTAACAGTAGGTGGTTCATTAGTCAGTTTGAGTAGAACCAGCTTAACAACCCAACCAAGTGCATTTCATTGGTTTTGCTTCATATAAAATCAAAAACTTTTAGCCATGAATCAATATATAATCAAAAACTTTTAGCCATGAATCAATGTTTAGCAACACTCACTGAGATGATAACGGATCAATATGAGAAGAATTGAGCTGCATGTAACCATTGGCTGTTCAGAAAACTCTTTACCATTAATCAATCTTTAACTGCATTCACTGAGCTGGCAAGGGGATTGCTCAACCCATATTGAGACTTACAGAAGACTTCACTGAATTTCTAATGTTCATCTTCCTTCACACAATAAAAACCAAAGTTTCCTGATAGAAGAAATCAGTGAACATCTAATGTGCCAGGATAGAGATTACTGGCCAAACTCAAACAAAGCAAAACAACAAAGAAGAAGGGATGAAAATTGCCCAAGGCACCATCAATTTAAATTATAATGGTCTCTGCTAATAATAGAAACCTAACAGGCTATGCAAGGATGGCAAGGAACGAAGGATTTTCGCAACATTTTATGAAACAGCTTGTGACTCTACCTGTCCTCGAATTTATTTAGGCAGTAGTGAGATCTTGAACAAGCAGCTTGTTAGCTAACTAGCCCCATAGAACTAAAACAAGCTTGGTAGTATGCAAACTTGAAATGAAACAAATAAAACATAGGCCTTGAAACCTGAACTGATAGGCCTTGAAACCTGAACTGTGTCGACATTATCAATATTTGAAGTCTTGCAAAATCTATCAAAAACTAGCATGAGGATATTGCCGATCTAATCACTGCAACAAGTGATGAATGCTACCTCAGGAGTCAGTTTCTGGAGTCATTGAAACAGCTCTATCTTTATTTGGAATTCCATTCTCTTTCTAGGCCCAGAATATTTACTAAACAAGTTATTTGCTCAAGTCAAGAACTTCAAGAATACTCTTCCAGCATGCATCCAAAGTACCAACTAAACAAATGAAACCAATGCTTGCTAGCTGTTTGATATACGCTTACTCAAAAAAATAGAAATATATATATTTTATAATCTCTGCTAACAATAGGCCAAAAAAATTCATATGCTTTATTGCTTCCCCATCATAATAGCCAGACAAATTCACACTACTCAAGTGTAGCCATAACTTCAAATAACTAACATCTTGGCCCTCTCCATTTTAAAGTCACATTTCAGAACACATTCGACTACATGAAATGAAACAAGCATCATAGCAAGATGTCATGCATTAAACTGGTAAAAAACAGCAGGTGCACAACTACATAACAACAGGGATACGCTTGTATAAATGGGATGGCAGCCTTGGTGTGGCGACAGCCTGCAATGGAGTATGCATGAAGGTGACCATCCCGGGGTTCTCGGACATGTCGACATCCTCCGGCTTGACCCCCTCAGGCAGTGTCCACTTGAAGTGATGCAGGAGGTGCGCCAGCATCGAAGCAACCAAGTTGATGCCTAGCTGAGCCCCTGGGCACACCCTCCGGCCGGCACCAAATGGCAGCACCCTGTAGTCACTGCCCTTGATGTCTATATTTTCCTCAAGAAACCTCTCTGGCCGGTATTCTAGTGGGTTTTTCCAAATTTTTGGATCACGAGCAATGGCCCAAACGTTGACATGCACGTTAGATCCCTTAGGGATGTCGTAGCCACCGATCTTGACATTGGCAGTGGCCTTGTGGGGGAGCATGAGAGGTGTCGAGGGGTGTAGCCGGAGGGATTCCTTCACCACACATAGCAGGTAGGGGAGGTTCTGGAAGTCAGCTTCAGTCAGGATGCGTTGATCTCCAATGACACGGTCTAATTCTTCCTGAGCTTTCTCTTGCACTCTTGGGTTCCTAACCAGCTCGGCCATGGCCCATTCCACTGCTATAACAGTTGTGTCCATTCCGGCTGTTATCATATCCTGCGCATGAGAGCATTGAAGCTATCAGAGATTAAATCAAACCGTTCTATTCATAAACTCTAAACAAGGATCAACACAGAGAAAAGGATTAAGCAAAAGTTTATAACCGGCTGTCAAGATGACATCAACCTTCATATAGATTTTACACTTCAATTAGAGCATTACCATATTTCCTGGCTTAAAAGTTTTCTACTTGAACTATTCTAGGCCTTGATTAGTAGATTTGATCATCAAGCCTGCAATAAAATCTATGGGCATGGCTAAATGGTTGGTTGGCTTCACTCATACTAGATGTCAAGGTGATACAATATGAACTGCATATTACCATCATAAAGGGAAAAAGGGAAAAAAAAATGTGAAGAAAAAAAAAATTGAACAGAAGTAGAGTAGGAGAGAGGAACACACCCAGAGAAGTCCAATAATGGTCTCCTCACTGAGGTCATATTGATCCTTCAAGGTGAGCAGAGCATCAATGAAGTGTTGCTTTGCACCGTTCTTGTTGCGAGATTTAGTGTGTTCTTCCATGATGATTTTGGTCAGCCGATCTCTTCGAGCATTATGTTTCAAGTAGGCATCTTCATCAATGGGGAACATCCATCTAAGCCACCATACATATTCTGCAAGGGAGAGTGACGCGCCAAATTTTATGCCATTGGATACAATCGCCTTGAACTCTTTCCCTTGCTCATCCATCTGGCCTTCTGGGCTCATAAATCGCTTCCCAAATGCAAGCCTTGTTATGTTGTTGAATGACACAGGTGCAATATGATCCTTCACTACCAAGCTCTTCCCAATCTTGTCTGAAGAATCCAAAGTTTTAAACACTAAAGCAGTTGAGTATAAATCAAAGCAAACAAGTGTTCTCCCACAAAATCAAAATTATTTCTATGTATTTAACTATAACTAAGGGATAATGAGACTCTGCCACATTAGTCTGTGTCTGTGAAGAAAAAGGATTCTAAAAGCTTGTTGACATATTAAATATATGATGGTAGAAGTTAACTTGATGTATTTTCACTAATTTACAAACAAAATTTGGTGACATAGTTCAATAAATAAGTCTTCACAGTTTTTGAAATGAAGGAGAGAAACATTTGAGGTTCCAACCTATTGTGATCAAAATAGATTTTTCTGAAGGCAGAAAGGCAAATTTTTTTGGAGTGTGGGGAGAGGGTGGTTGATTAAGATCCAATGCTCCCTTTGCTCTGTTTCCCAACTGCAATTTACTAGAAACTGCAGAATATATAGGGCCTCATTGGATTTTGACAACACTCCACATCCGCCAGTGGAAAATCTATTGTGATCACAATATCTTATAATCCAAATCAGTTCTGAGAAGCTGATAGACATGCAGTCTCCCTCTCCAGCCTTCATGACAAACAGATTTCAATTCTACACAATGAATGTGTGGGAAATAATTTATAATTCTCTATTAGCTTATAGACTTTCCAATTCCCCAAAAACTTATGTACTTTCTTATAATCAATAATAAGTTCATTGAGTGTGATAATCTTTAATGTCGATCAATTTGTATAAATACGTGTGTGCGAGCGCAAAAGTTTGCATGTATGCATGCATGTATATGTATGTATGTGTATTCTGACCAATTTCTTTTTAAAAGCATCCGCAACCATGTTTTTCTTACAATTAGTGGAAATTATTTATAGTGCATATCTACAATATATTGAGAATGGAAGTCCTGAATTTGTGGGATATTCCTCTGTCATTCTTCTGCCAAAATACTCTTGACTGTTTCTGTAATTTCCTTATTTCTTTTTTTACAATCTCTTTCTTCTATTATAAATGGTAATATATGTTCACAATATCTCTCTTCTCACATTTTATTTGCCAGAGTTTATTTCCATTCCTAAAGTATTGCTCAATAGTCTCTCTGCTAGCACATCCAATACAATTAAGTATGATGAATGCTTTACTAAAATAACAAAAACTAGGCACAGGCTGCAATGGTACAAGCTGAACAAGGACTCCAGCATAATGACTTGTCCTCTCTTAAACCATTCATCATATACTAAATTAAGACTCTCTAACTCCAAACTGCTACTTACTCCACCATCTTGGTAATTTTTTTTTTTTTCTCAAAATTAAATTTCCTTGCCCAGGTAGACATCATCTTTCATTTACCATTTAATCCTATTCCAAACTAGGGTCCTCCAATCACATCCACCCATATCTAAAAGTTTGGAACCTTGGCCTTTGCCATGTTGAAGCAATAAGTATAAGATAGGAAATCAGTCCTAGCAACTCCTTCAGTGGGCCAAAGGGAATAGAGAGTCACCTTTTTCATCAAAATTAGGTATCTATCAATCTTTAAATGCATTCAAAAGGTTTGGCCAATACAATCCAACCTTTCTTTTTTTTTTTTGGACTAAAAAGGAAAGTAGATTTGCTGATCCTACTTTCCCAGATTAACCATAAGGCGAAGCTAATAATATGGACAATATGTATGCAAGTCAATCCAGCAACCTTTCCATCTTTAATGAGGACTGGACCATATAATTGTTCTATGAATTAAATCAAACCAAACCAAACCAAACCAAACCAAACTAATACCAAAGCCAAGTCAAGATTGACTGCTCCTTTGATGACGCACGCGTACACTATGCCTAAACCAACCGCGCGAAGAATTTGTGAAGAAAAAAGTTGGGATAGCTGCAGTCGTCTCCCATCTCTTAAAGCCACCCACCCCCACCACCCAAGTAACAAGACGATGGGAAACGCAACGATATTTTTTTTTTTTTTTTAATGAAGTATCGTAGCAAAAGCTAAAGATCCTATGAACACGTGAAATCATAATTTTTTTTAATGTAAAAATAAAATCATAACTTGTCTTTTTTTTTTTTTTTTTATTCTTCTTCTTCTCAGATTCCGCTCCACGCCCAGCCTTGGAAAGGTCAAAAGGAGATTCTCCTCGCACACCATCCAGGCAAAAAGGTGGGACCCATTCTTATTAATCCTCCAAATATAGGGTACAAATAAATAAAAATAATATCCAAGAAGATAAGTTTACCTTTCTGGGTGCATTCCTGGAAGATGGACTCAACCATGGCCGTGACTTCGTCCTCCCGGACCGGCCGGATGGCCTCGAGCCGGCGGGGGGAGAAGAGCTCGAGGTTGCACACCTTGCGGACCTTCACGTAGTGGGGGCCGTAGTCGGCCCAGATGAGATCCTTCCCGTCACGGCTGAACCGGGCGGTGGACCGGTTCCTGGGCCGGTCGGCCAGCTGGTGGTCGTGCTCCTTGAGCACCTCCCGGGCCAGCTCCGAGGTCGACACCACCACGTTGAGGGTCGTGCCGAACCAGACCGACATGATCGGTCCGTAGGTCTGGGCCCACTCGGCGAAGCACCTGAACCTTACCGGCTTGATGTCGTACAGGTTGCCCACCACCGGCCACGGCCGTGGACCGGGTGGGAGCCGGAATCTGAACTGCCGGTAGAGGAGGACGGAGATGAGAACGGCCAGGCCGGCCAAGGCTATTGGGAGGAGAGATGGATCCATTATCGACAGAGAGAGAGAGAGAGAGTGAAACCGAGAGGACCCTTAATTGAAGGAGGTGGAGGGGCGACAATATATACAAGAGCGATTGGGGAGGGGCGGTAGGTAGCGGGTGTGGACTGTGGAAGGGTGGTAAAATGGGTGTAAAAGAGCGATGGGGGGAGAGGTGGTAGGTAGCTATTTTTTAATATAATTTGATGAAAGGATTTGCTTTTTTTTTTTTTTTTTTTTGGGCTGGCGTTTCATGTTGAAAATAATTGTGGTGTTGGGATGCTAATTTAAGGTAGGGGTCTGACCGGAAGTTGGCATGCCTTATATTATTGGGAGATCAAAATAAGTGGATGGTTTAATTGGAAGGATTTTTTTATTTTTTTATTTTCTTTTACATTGGATATTTTTGTTTCCATCTTTTAACCTATGTGTGGCTGTTGAGTGGTGATAGCTAAGATTTTTTTGATGAATTCTTTTGTGATGGAAGATGTGAGAATTCTTTTGGTCCTCAATTCTCTGCTGCACATTTTTGCCTAGATTGCCCCTCGGTTTACAATGACAAGGAAAATAAGAAAGAGGAAATGAGTGGTGTGGCGGGGTTGGTAGAGACCAGGAATAATAGCCCGTGGAAGAGCCCGTTTCCACGCCTGAGACCTAGTTTGGTTTCCCCCCCACCATATTTCTCACGTTGTCCTGCGTTCCTCTCCTGCTGCCGAGCAAAAAGGTTGGTAGAAGATGGAGCCGAACTTGGTATGAGAAGATGGCGTCTACTTCTGCACTACCTTCCTAGGTTGTCAAAGGTCTAATATACCATAATAGATCCAATTATGATGCAGAAAATAAGTCTCATGACGCAGGGGTTTGGATTATGGAGGACAGGCATCTGATCTTGAGCCATTTGATTGGTATACTCAACCACACCCACCCAATTTCCTGTGAAAGCAAGTCCACTTAAGCAAATAGTTTTCTGGTTACTGTAGGCCTTCTTTTCATCATCATCATCATCTTCATAACATCAGTGGGAGAGTTGTTTCGAAAGTTAAAATTATAGAAGGGCAAGGAACTTTCTACCAAAAAAAAATAATGTGTTTAGTTTGGCTATTGATCTAGCTGTTGGTTAAAAGTAAATCAAATAGGCCGTATGGTGTATAAGGCTTCTTAGTCAGTAGAATATTTGGGAAGAAAGGAATACATTTTTCTTACAAGGTGATGTTAGGCTTGTTTTATATCAAGAAGAAACGTCACGCACGGCAGGCCGAACACGTGAAATAATGGTACTCGAGTCGCATTGCACCAAAGCCCTTGTGCCACCTGGTGGACTGGCTCAGAACTTTTCTTTTCACGGGCGGTTCCTCAGGGCCCATGGTTTGTAACACTTGTCCTCTTATCATTATTACTCTCACAAATGGTACTCAGCACATGCTGCGCATGTGTCTGTTCCGAATAAAAAGGGGAGCATTAATTGGTACCGACATGTGTGAGCATCTTAATTTAAGCCAAGCTCCACCACACCAGTCTGGTGCCACGATTATTTTAGAAAAAAAAAAAAAAAAAAAACGAGACGCTTCCGAGAAGGCGGTGTTGCTTTTTTTTTAAATTATTTTTCTTGAGTCACTACTGCTACTGCTAGGCGAATGAATAATTTCTTATAGCAATTGAAATAAAATTTTAAACAACAAAAATGATTAGTGACATTACAATCAAATAATGTTATATATATATATATATATATATATATATATATATATATATATATATATATATATATATATATATATATATATATATGCGCTTGAATACATTCGAATACATTTAAATTTAAAATTCAATAATCTTTTCCAACTTTTGATCCATTGTGTTTCGAAACCACTTATCTGTTTTACTTTTTTTTTCATCTTTTGGGATTCATAAACTATGTAGATTCAAAGATAGAGAAGATGATCGGATTCAGAATTGATTATATTAGAATATAGTAAGTTTATCTCTTTATATATATAGAAAGAGAGAGGATAGATTTGGCTATATTCGAATGTAGCCAAATGCAGGATCCAATCACCTTTTTCACATTTGGATTCACACGGATTCCGAAACTATCCCATCATTTTTTACTTTTTTTCATCTTAGGGATTTATGAACTGTATGGATTCAAGGATGGAGGAGGTGACCGAATCTAAGCTTGGTTACATTCGAATATAGTCAAATATAGAATCCAGTTAGCTTCTCCATCCTTGGATCCATATGGATTTCAAATCCACTTCATCTTTTTACTTTTTCCATATTTAGGATTTATGAACTATATAGATCTAAGGTGGGAGGAGGTGATCGGATATTAGGTTGGCTACATTCAAATGTAGTCAGATTCAGGATGCAATCACCTTGTCCACCCGTAGATCACACGAATTACAAAGCCATCCCATTTTTTTTACTTTTTTCATTTTTAGGATTCATGAACTGTGTGGATTTAAGAATGTTGAGACCTCTCCCTGACACATGCCTCCTTATAGAAATTTGAATAGAGTTCTACTAGTCTTATGATATGGATCATAAGGCACAAGTCAACCCTAACAAATTTCCTGATGTGGAAAATGGGTGCGGGATGAGAGTGTGATCATCATGAAAGTGTGCTTTCAGATTGGATGATTTTAGTTTTGTTCAGATTAAACCTTTCCCAAAAATATAACAAAACATGCTAGGATTAAACATGTAATAATCAACAATTTATTCCCCTAAGTAGACCCTTAAAGAGATTAAGAGAGTCAGGACCGTAGGGATTAAGAAACCCCTAGATTAGGACACGTCCCTGATCCTTCAATAAAGCAAAATTAGGAGAAGGGGGGGTTTATAATAGCTGGCAGCGATGATTTTTTTTTTCTTCTCTCGAACGATGGTCTCGCATAGTATCTCGAAGGATGCACCTTAGATGATGAGGCTCAGTTCCTTGGACCTTCGACTCTTGTCTTGATGGTTCGATGGCAAAAAAGACCTCTTCAGATCATGAAGTTCGAGGGATCTTGGATAATTAGGCTTACGCCCATTCCCTCATGGAGTTCGATGCTTCGAAAAGCAAAGGCAAAAGAAGAAGAAACTTTCAAATTTCATTAATTGATTTTTAAACTACAAGAGGAGGGTCCTTTTATAATTGCTCAAAGGCCCCTAGTCATACAAGGAATAAAATTATCATAGAGTCAATTCTTATACATGAAAAATTAAGGAGAAAATAATCATGAAATAATGGAGGGAGCCATGATGTCTGCCTTGTTTGGATGGGTCGGCCAAAAGAGAAGGAGGTGTCCACTAGCTTCCATATTTGTTCAGCTGAAAAAGGAAACAGGGGGACCACTTGTTGGGGCGCCAACCATGAAGATTAGGATTCCTTGAAGCAAGGGGGCGGCAGATTTCTTCCAAAGTTGTCTGTTATACATGGAAACAGGGGACCACAGGTGGGGCAGCATAAAGATTTCTTGAGGACTCCTTGGGGCGCTAATTAATGTTGCCAATTTTGTCTGGGCGGTCATGAAGAAGAGAGGGGACCACTTGGTTGGCGCCAATAAGCTTCCATCTTTGTCAGGAGGCACCAACTAGCTTCCAAAGTGGGCTGGGCTGCTGTTGAGATATAGATTTTGACTGGACTCCATGTGGATGGTGAGTTAGTTCCTCTTGCACTCAAATTACAGGACTCAAGAATAAAAAAAAAATTGAGTCAACACGACTCAACTAAACTATAACTTAAAGGTCCAATAGGACTATAGACTTGATTGTAGACAACTAACAAGATGCAATGGACTCAGTTGACCTAGTCAACTTTATTGCAGGACTCAATTAATTTGACTAGACTGAGTCAAACAGGACTCTAATAACAATCAAGACTCAAATACAATCAAAACATCATTCATAGATCCTGAAACCATGATCTGATCTTGGTGTCCCCATCATTTCCATAAGTTACATGCTCAAAATACATAATCCTGTCCATAACATTTAACTTGCTCAATTTAATCACGCCTATCATCAAGCAATAACACATAACCCCCTTTATTTATTTATTTTTTTGCTCAGTTAAAAATATAATCTACATACACATCACTGTTTACTTCCATGTTAAGTCTAACATTTACATCGTAAATTTACAGTTTCACAGATACATACATATGTACATCACCATCTCAATCATCCCTCTTAGCATACAAGAGTAACTTACAATCCCCTTTACATCCACCAACACCTTCTCCAAATACTAATAACACATACAAAAAATTTAATGCTACTGAACTAAAATGCTAAGCCCACCTGCTCAGTCTTTAAATATTCTAGACTCAGTTGCTAGTCCGAAGATTTCTAACTCTGATCTGAAATAAAAATATGAACAATAGAGGGGTTGAGACCTAAGTCCCAGTGATTGGATAGCCATCTAACAATGGGGAAAATAGAAAATCCACATTATAAAATCGATAGAAATGCTAATACCACATATCGAAATAGATACAGAAACCTTTTTAAATGAGATAAGTTAACTTGTAAGTTAGCTTATGCTTCCAATAATATAACTTAAATAAAGAAATATCATTTATATAAAATCTCATGATGTCGGGCTGGGTGTGCTACCACTAAGGTACATCCCTACAGTCGCCCTTCTGCAGGTGTACTCTCAGTGGGTGAGTGAGCTGAACACTGAGGATCCCCGCACCACATGGCACCCCTCACATGTGCGGTTTACCCCAGGTGTGAACTTGCCCCTTTTCCCTGGGCCTCCTCGTTGCCTCCTTCATGGGCCAATATCTCTATGCCCCCTCAGGCTATATAGTAACCTATCTCTTTACTGAGCTGTGATTCTTGCTCTACTAGGCTGCTTGCAATTTGCTCTACTGGGCTGATCTAGCTTGTACTTTTCGTAGCCTCGGGATCATAGTACGATCGAATCGCAAGGAGGTGCTGGCTATAAATAGTGTGTGAAATGCTCATGCTATGGCACAGTCTATAGGGTGATCAAGCCCATAAATGGCCCAATGCTTTAATGCTATATGTTATTAAAAATACTTCAGAATGTAGTTTATAATCCCACTACAAAATGCTATACTTTCTTTAGAACATTTCTATTTATGTATGCCCATGCAAACATATACTGGAAGGGCAAAATCTATGCTTTTAACTTTAAAC
Organism: Metroxylon sagu; assembly: GCA_017589505.3. Classification (NCBI taxonomy): domain Eukaryota; kingdom Viridiplantae; phylum Streptophyta; class Magnoliopsida; order Arecales; family Arecaceae; genus Metroxylon; species Metroxylon sagu. The sequence goes on along the minus strand of JACVBY030000432.1, from coordinate 337,466 downwards.
TCATGCTTTGTCTTTAGAACATGCTTTTAATCTCATACTTAAACTTTAAATATATGCTTTGCTTTGATACCTTTTTGCTTGAAACCCATGATTCCACTTGAAACATTTATTTTATGAAATCTATGTTCACTTTTCAAAACACCTTCTCTTAATACATATGCTTTACTCTTAAAAGCATTCTTAACTATGAATACATGTTTTAAAATCACTATGAAACTTGGTTCTCATTTCCCATACATAGGCTATCAAAATATTTCATGGAACATAGCATTTGTTTGGTTTGATAACTAAATTACATCATACATTACATAAAGCCCTTTCAAAGCTAGATGAGAATCCCATTCATCTTTTGCTATTTCCTCTTTTTCACGGTTGCTACCCCTCCTGAAAAGGCTCCTTGCCTGATTTTCTTGACCTATATTACCACATATGATTTTATTTAGGCGACATATACCTAGGTTTTCATGAAACATGTATGCATGCTATATGCCTTAACATCTCAGTATAATATTCTTCAATCCATAATATACTCAAAAATTCATAATATACACATGTTATCACTTCATTTGCCTCTAAATCATAAGATTTTAACATCATTCTCTAGCTTAGAAAGATTTGGACCTACCTTAACAAAGATGGTTAAACTACCAAGCCTTCCTCCTTTCCTTCTCTTCTTTTTTTTTTTTTTTTTTTTCTCTTCTTCTTCTCTTCTTCCTTTCTTTTTCTTTCTTCTTTCCCACGGCTGAACTCTCTCCTCTTTCTTTCCCTTTTCTCCCTCTTTTCTTTCTCTTTTCATACGGTAGCTTATGGACTAAGGAATGAAAGTAGGTTTTTAATGCTCTTAAAATTCACATTTTGCCCCTCTCTACTCTTAAGTCACGCTTTTTAAAGTTCACGTGGCTTTTCCTCTATCAAGTATTTTTGCCCTTCAATTCTTTTTCTCATTTTGCCCTTAATCAAACTCTCAAATGACTTTTGATCAAATTTTACTTATGCCCCTAGCTAAATTTTTATTTTCAGATAAATAACATGAGTTATCCATCTATTAGTCGGCATGAATACTAGCTAATGAGAGTGATATGGGTCTCAGACCAATTCCACAGAAGATTTTTGTCCACCAAATCCATAAGCCATTTTTTTCACAAGTTAGCTGAGACAGCTAACTTCATAATTTCCTTTCCAAAAGCCATTTTAATGCATTCCAACCTCCAAAATTTTCATTCCAACCTCTTCCAAGGATCAAAAGCAGCTAGTAAACATTGAAATCATTATAAAAACTTCAATTACAAGTCCAAATAATTGACTTTATTAAACTTTTGAAAGATCATGGAAGAAAACTCAAGGAAACATCCAAAATTTCAGCTTTCATATTCTTTTAAGATTTCCACTCAAACCATTCATATTAGAAGGCTAAACTAACAATAAAAACATGCTTAAAATGAAATTACAAGACCTCCAAGTTCAGAATATTACAAAGGATGAAAAGGTGATCGAATTTAAACTTGACTACGTTCGAATGTGGCCAAGTCTACTTTTATATATATTATTTCATAAATCTTAAAAATAAAAAAATAAAAAAGATGGAATGGCTTTGAAATCTGTATGGATTCAAAGGTAGGAAGATGAACGAATATTAGGTTTAGCTATATTCAAATACAATCAAATTAACCATATATATATATATATATATATATATATATATATATATATATATATATATACATATATATATTATTGGCACGATCATAAAAGAGGGTGGCTCTCTTAAGGCTCTTGTTGCCCATTGGCATGGCAAGCCATGTTAAGGGAAGGCCCAACGTGACCCATAGGCTTGCAACTATGTGTGTCATGTCATGTCTAGCCCACTGGTCGGACCAACACATCACACGTGCAATGTGTTGGCTTACTATGCTGACCTACTAGCCCATCTATTTTATTAATTTTTTAAAAAAATATTGTTAAACTAATCTTATAAAAATTAATAAATAAATAAATAAATATATATATATATATATATTTATTTATTTATTTATTTATTCGTAATAGGTAAATGGCTTGCTGTCATGGTCGCATCATCAACCATTATGTTTCTTGATTCTCTTCTTCTTCTTTTACTTATTCGGAAGGGAGTCTTCAATATACATCTTCACCTTTTGTTTGATATGGTCTGAGCTCGAAGCTGTGACAGCAAGCTATCCTATTAGATAATTTTTTATTCACTATTATCCTTTTGATTTTAAAACTAATTTTGAAGAAATTAAATAAAATATAAATTAGATATATTAATCTTTTTTGGGAGCTTGCTGTTGGCGCGATCTATCATCACTTTTCTTATCTAGCCTTTAGGACTGTGATGGGCCGCATTGGGCCGCACTGTCTTCGATTTTAGTCTTCTATTCTTCAAATGAGACCCTTCTTTGTTATCCTTCATCTAGCCTTGCATCCTGCTTCTTGTATTGTTGCAACGCCTCAAGCCCACCTACTGGTCTAATTAACTCCATTAACGGGCTAAAATTACGTGGCCTAAAAACTCGAGTGGAAATTAATTGATAATAGAAAAACTTGAGTCATAAGCATATAATACATTTCTTTTCCATCCAATGTGAGACTATTTTTAGGATATTACAATCTTCCCCCCTTATAATGCGACTTCCTCATCGCACATCACAACCTAATTAGAATCTACCCCGAGCCGAATTGTTGGTGCTGCAAGTGTGACTCCATGCCATAACGGGACTCTACTACCGTCTCATGGGTAATCCTTTCCTCATGCCTACCAACTTTTGCATACTCGAATTGACTCTGATATCATTTATAACGCCCCAAGTTCACCTGTTGGTTCAATTAACTCCATTAGCGGGCTGAAACCATGTGGCCTAAAAACTTGAATGGAAGTTAATTGGTAGCAGATGGACTTGAGTATAAACACATAACACATTTCTTTCCTATCTGATATAGGACTATTTTTAGGGTATTACAATCTCTCCCCTTGTAATGCGATGTCCTTGTCGCGACGCCATAAGCTAGCCAAAATTTATCCCGAGTCGGATTGTTGATGTTGTAAGGATGGTTCCATGCCATGGCAGGACTGGTGTTGCAAAGGTGGCTCCACGCTACTAATTATATTATACGTTTATAACTCAAGTTTACCTGCTACCAATTAACTTCCACTCGAGTTTTTGGGCGACATGGTTTCGGCCCCCTAACGGAGCTTATTGGACCAGCAGGTGAGCTCGGAGCGTTACAAATAATATCAGAGTCGATCCGAGTGTGTGGAAGTTGGTAGGCATAAGGAAAAGGCTACCCATGGGGCGGTGGTAGAGTCCTGCTATGATATGGAGCCATCCTTGCAGGACCAACAATCCGACTCGTGGTAGATTTTGGCTAGCTTGTGGTGTGCTGAGGGGAGATTATAATACCCCCAAAATAATCTAAGATCCGATGGAAAAGAAATGTATTATGTGCTTATAATTCAATTTCACCTGCTATCAATTAACTTCCACTCGAGTTTTTGGACTACATCGTTTCGGCTCGCTAGTGGGTTGATTGGGCTAGCAGGTGGGCTTGGGGTGTTACAAATGGTATCAAAGTTGACCCGAGTATGTGAAAGTTGGTGGGCATGAGGAAAGGGCTACCCATGGAACGATGATAGAGTCCCGCCATGACGTGAGCCATCCTTGCAGCACCAATGATCCGGCTCGGGGTTAGATTCGGCTAGCTTATGGCGTGCGACGAGAATATCGCATTATAAGGAGGGAAGATTGTAATACCCCAAAATAGTTCCACATTGGATGGAAAAAATATGTGTTATGTGCTTATAACTTAAGTTCACCTGCTACCAATTAACTTCCACTCAAATTTTTGAATCACATGGTTTTGGTTCGCTAACGGGTTAATTGGATCAACAGGTGGGCTTGAGGTGTTATAATTATTTTAGTCTTTTAGATAAACCAGCATTTCTACCGTGTCAAGCTTCAATCGACTCCTCCTATCATTAAGTATCCCAATGCTATTGTAGGTACCAAAGGGGTTAGTAGATCATGGCTATAGTGGCAAATACAGAATAATTCATCCTCATATGTTTGTCATTAAGCTAAAATATCAAAATTTTCTAGCTCATTTTGAGCTAAAAAATTTATAAAATCATTACTTAAATAAAAAAAAAAATTTCATTAGATGGAGTCGTACCACACGCCATCCGGTCCGTTTGACACCTCTCTCTCTCTCTCTCTCAACGGCAAGCCCTAATGAATGGCTTAAAAATTTTAAAAACCTTTTTATTTCATATAAAATTTATGGTATATAACCTCAAAGCAAAGATCATAAGATATAATTTTAAAAAAAAGTTTACAATTTTAATCAGACCCTTCAAAATAATATTTTCAGATTCACTATTTGCGTCCTCCATTGAAAAGGTTTAATGTTTGCGATAAGGTTCATGTGGATTCTCATGGGAAGAGAAATGTATGAAGGTCCTTGACGGATGCTTGACGCAGACAGGTCCTAGGCCATTCATTGTTTTCAATTACGCAATTCTCATCTCTCTTAGAAGAAGATTGCCATCCGATCCTTTTGGACATTTTTAGATGGCAATCGAGAGGGAGAGAACAAAAAAAATGAAGGCGAAGTAGACGCCCACGGTCGATGTCGCTCACATCAGATGCTTTCACTCCCATGGTGTGTGGGCCAATTTTAGAGTCTGACCCAATATGCACATCTCTAGCTTGTTACAACTAGTATCATAGTTTTAAAGATCATCCATCACATTAAAACATCGATAACAAGAATTCAGTTATTGGCTATTACTTCAGTGTTTATAGGCCAATTTTCTTTTTTTTTTAGGTAGAAAATGATGAATAGAGATTCTCTCATGAAATTTTATTTATTAGACTCACAAAAAATTACAAAGAGGTAGAGGGAGGAGAGATAAGAAAGAACATTGCAGAAGTTTTGATGAGCATCGTATAGTTTCTACTACATAGGTTACCTCATGTGGTTAAAAAAGGTAATGGTTTCGTGAAGCACAGAAGTTAGGGAAGTATACTTCTTTAGGAAGATTTTAGAATTTCTCTTTTGCCGCAAGTTTTATATGAATGCTAAAACCAATTGGTCCAAACTTTTTCTCTGATTGGCCTTCACATGCTTCATCCTCTATTCCGATCAAAACCACTTGATATTAAAAGGAATTGTACTTAGATCTATTGCCCCAACCATGGTCTCAAGGATTCTTCGAAAAAATAAACATCTAGTGAATACAGTCCACCAACTCAAAATTGGATCCGCAAAATATATACCCATTACTTGCCCTCCAACCCTTTCTAGCCAAAATATTGCTTATGTGTAACTTTGTGGTGAAGAGTTAGCCACAGAAAGACTTTAGCTCTCTTTGAAGCACATGCTTACCATACAGTGGAATAGAATGAGCACATAACTCCAAAGTGATTAATAAATTTGTAAAATGAATCCACACTGAACTGGCCATCCCACTTGAGCTTCTAAATTTGGATGTCACTTGATAGAGAAGGATGAATAGAAGATAAGAGACTCAAGAGCTATTCAAATTGAAGAAATTATAAAGCAGACAAAGGGCCTCACACTAACACCTTCCACTGCTAAGTTTTAGGGTTCCAATACGATACAACCGAAAATGCTTCTTGATTGCACAATGATAAAGGTCCTTAAAGAGAAAGACTAAGGTAGTCAAAGCAAGCCAACAATCTTTTCAAAACCTGATGTTCTCACCATTATTAGGTATGAAAGACAAATAATTTTAAAAGGCATTCAAGTTCCCATAAATATCCTTTCAAATTGGTAATACCCTCCCCATCTTTAGTCTCCTCATAGCGGCATGGCCCCTCAAGTAGTATGCCCTGGAGATATAAGTTTGGACCAAATAACATTCTTAATGGTTCTACCTTGACTTCTAACAAATTTCCATGTCCACTTAGGTTGAAGTGATAGGTTCATGTTCCTTAGGTTCCTGATGCCCAACCCCTTTTTTACTTCTCTCTACAAATCATATCCCAACTAACAAGGCAATTGAATCCACTTATCAATTATTTTCCTTTTCACAAAAAGCTCTCCTTAGCTTATTAATTCTTCTAACTATCCAATTTAGAAGCTTAAAAACTGGCATAAAGCTTGTGGGTTTGGAGTTAAAAAAAATGAATGCAGTATTCTTTGAGCGGGCCCTAGGAAGGATCATGGACTGAATTAATGAAAAAATAAAAATAGAGATGAAAAACAATAAAAATATTTTTAAACTATTTTTATTTTTTTATTATTTGGGGTTGTATTTTATAGAAAGTTATTTTTATTTTTAATTATCAAATATATTTTTAGAAGTATTTTTTATTTTTCATGAAAATAAAAATAAAAAAATATGATCATTCTCTAAAACCAAATGCACTCTTCATTTTCTATGATTACCTCCTTCTCTTCCTTTTTTTTTTTTCTTCTTTTTTTTGTTTACTTTCCTTTATTCATTGTTTGTTTCGCTTGTACTCATTTCATCTTTAATGATATGTGAGGTAGTATCACTATAGAAAAAAAGACTTATCTATAAGGTGTTTTGCTGCTAATTTTTTTTTGTGTATGGTTGGTTGCCCAAGAGATTACCAAGGCATAGCAATATGTGAGGTCTTGTTAAAAAGAGTGGTTTTTTAAAGGTTAATCTTTTGTAAAATTTTGAAATTCCTATATAATGATCTCTTAATCTCTGTCTCTTTCTCTATAGACAAAGAGGTAGATTTAGCTACATTCAAATGTAGCCAAACCTAAATTCAGTTACCTCTCTCACCATTAGATTTACATAGTTCACATATCTTAAAATAGAAAAGTAAAAAAGGTGAGGTGGTTCTAAGATCCGTATGGATTTAAAAATGGGTAAGATGATCAGATCCTAAACTTGGCTATATTTGAATATAGCCAATTTTATGTCATAAACAAATTTGTATTTTCAAATATCAATTGAATCATATAAATTTTTATATATTTTATTATTTTTATTTTCTCTTATATAGCGATACGGTGAACATTGTGTTTGTTGTTGAGCTTACAATATAAGAGATCTTGTGGTGTGAATTAGAGCTTGGATTAAGAATCCCAATTTAAGCCATGAGAGGTTTCAATCCTTGATTTAATTTGCAACTTGATATAAATTTGACATGAAATCAGCTTGGAGATCTTTGAAAGAAAGCTAGATGGAACTGCATCACCTTTGGACCAAGTAGTGAACCTTTCGAACATTTGCTTCTATTCTTGTCCTATACCGTCTCATATGGAAAATACAAAAGAGTAGGATGAGCATAATTTCGGTTTAACCAAAAAGCTAAACCAAAATCATATAAATTAGCTAGTTCGATTTTTCCAGTATTTCAATTCGGTTTGAGTTTCTTTTTAAAAAAAAAATTCAGTTATTTGGTTTGGTTTTTTTTTTTTTTAGGATTAAAACAAAGACATCGAGCTAAACCAATTTCTTTGTATAACATTTTAGATTATTCTAATAGTAATCTAGGTTAAGGTAGTTAAATTAATCAGATTTTGGACTTAAAGCCCAAACAATAGGCTTTTAACAGTGTTAGTCTTTCTCCTTTTATGTTTTTGAGTCTGTAACACTCCAAGCCCATCTGTTTGTCCAATTAACCTAGTAGCGAGCCAAAACTATGTGGCCTAAAAACTCAAGTGGAAGTTAATGAGTAGTAAGTGGACTTGAGTTATAAGGATATAACAATTTCTTTTCCATCCATAGAGGGATTATTTTTGGATATTACAATCTCTTTTCCTTATAATGTGACGTCTTCGTCGCACGCCACAAGCTAGCCAAAATCTACCTCCGTCCTCATTGCACGCTACAAGCTAACCAGAATCTACCTTCATCCTCGTCGCACACCACAAGCTAGCTAGAAGTTACCTCCAAGCCTATGGGTAGCCCTTTTCTCATGCCCATCAATTTTTACTCGCTTAAGTTGCTCTGATATCATTTGTAATGTCCTAAGCCAACCTACTGTCCCAATTATCTCCATTAGTGGGCCAAAACTACGTGACCTAAAAACTCGAGTGGAAGTTAATAAGTAGCACTTGGACTTGAGTTATAAGCACATAATACTTTCTTTTCCATCTAATACGAGACTATTTTTAGGTATTACAGGGTTAGTCTTTCTTCTTTTATGTTTTTGAGCTTAAATTCCAAACAAAAGTTCCATAATGTATTGTTCATTTCATTTCAGGTTTTTGGGCTTAAGCCTGTAATTGAAAAAACCAATCAAACTGAATTATGCTAATTCAATTCAATCAATTCGATCTTTACAAAATTTGGTTTGATTTAACTATGAATTTGAAAAAATTTAATTTGATCAATTTTATACAATATTGAACCGAATCAATCAAACCAACCTAATGCTCACCACCGCCACAAGAGTCACTAAAATCAAAGGTTGGCCAGCCTCAGCGAGGTCACGGCGGACAACTCGTTGATAGGTAACAGACCATGTTATGTTCTGGGCTGCATGAGACCAACTTTTTATGGCATGTCCAAGAGAACGATGGATCTTCTAATGCGCTAACAAAAGTGTGTCCTGTTCTCCAGCCCATTTTACTCTTGTTGCATTCTGTTTCATTGAAGTCCCCCTCTATTTCTCGGAAAAAAGAACTCTGATGGGCACTCATGGTACGAAACTTCCACTCTAATAAGAGGTTCAGAAGCCACTATTCCAGTTAAGCCTGATATATATGCTCAATGTAGTGGGAAACTCATAGTTTGGTGGCCCTTTTCCTATCAATTTAAATTTTTAAAATTAATTGATTACTCAATATGGTATTGAAGCAAAGGTTCACTGGAGGTTCCTGCTTAAAATTTTGGGACCAATTGGTTACTCAACAATTCCCTTTCGACCTCACATGATTTAAAAGAAAGTTATAGTGGCCTTTGATGAAGTAACATTAAGATCACAAAGGTTATGCTCAACACAATCTTAATTGAGCACTTTTCAATTATAATTTTAATTTATAAGATAGTTATAAGATCGACTATACTTTATGGTATAAAATATGGACAGTTAAAAAAATACACATGTATAAAATAAATATGGTTCAAATGAGATTGTTGAGATAAATGTGTGGTAATATAAGAAAAGATAGAATAAGAAATGAAATCATTAGTAAAAAGATAGAAGCAACATCAATCGAGGGCAAATTAAAGAAAGAACGATTTAAATGGTTTAAACATTTGCAATGCAGGCCTAAAGACGTACAGGTGAGAAAGTGAAACTTGATGCATGTAGAAGAAAAAAGAAGTAGAGATGGATGGAAATTATATAGAAGGAAGTAGCAAAGAAAGATTTAAAATCTTTGTATCGTAAAAAAAAATATAACACAAAATCGAACTGAATGAAGAAGAAAGATCTATGCTGTTGACTCTAACTAATTTAAAATTAAGGTTTTATTATTGTACGCCATCAATTTTATTGCAAAACTATAATTTTATGAGAAATATGCTACTCTACAATACTTTTTTTCTTTTTTTCATGCTGCTGCTGCTACGGTTCATTTGTAAGAATTGGTTTTCAAGTGACCATTTTCCATGGTACAATTATACCAAGCCTGATATTTTCCCATAAGATTATTCCTGCAGACTAACTAGTCTTCAGAAAGCTCTTGGTTTGAAAAACTTTCAATGGAAGTTCAAATCGTAATCTATTTCATAGCTTCATATCTTAAAGTTCTTGTAATTCTTTGTTATACCCTATTCAATGCATCAACTATCTCTGGAGACATGAATTCAAGGTTCCATGAGGAAGAATGGTGGTCAAATTGAAGTGAAAGGCATTTAAGCTACCATGCTTCGGTTTGCCAATCATACTTAAAGAAGGGCAAACCATGAGCATTTCATTCTTTTATTGACTGCAAACCAGTCTTCATGGAATTGAAGGACTATGGGATGCCTATGTTTTGGTTTGTGATGCCTTTATCTTAGATGATTGAATGCATTGTGCAATCATGCTATGTTTTGGTTCCAATCATTCCCCAAGTATCCAGTGCACTCAAGGATTCTAGGCCACCCATCATTCACCATGGCAAGTCAAGAGAATGATGCCTCGCATCCACAACATATTGCATGCAATGCAGTAAAATAATTCATAAGCAATGTAGGATGGTTATATGACCTCTTGTATCATAACCACTAAAAGAAATAATATTATAATTGATGCATTCGGTTCTGTTGAGAATATTTAAGTAATTCAAAATAATAAAACTTTAATTAAATATAAATTTTATTATTTTAAATAGTATAAAATTGTAGGATTTTTAATAGATACAAATTATTTTTTAGCTTTTACATATTTCCCTTCTCTCTTATTGAATATGGATGCATCATCTTATAATCTAATCTAATAGTAAAGAAGCACGACATCTCATTGTCAATGCTTTAAATGATATAAGATACCGTAAGTATCTCTTACGAAGAGTTATGATGCATCCCTGCATGAGATACTATAGGTTACTTATGAAGAGAAGCAATGCATCCTATCCGACTTATTTGATAGAAAAATGCATTCGATCATATTGATTAAACCCAAAAGACTCAACTTTTGGTGATTGGATAGATGAGATGACTAGATGCATTTAATTGGAGGATGCTTATGTATCCATTCACATATATCCCTTTGTATCTATAAATGGGGGATCATATCATCTTTCTCAAAAAATGAGAAAACTATCTAAAGAACAACCTAATACAATTGAGAGTCAGGTTTTTAAGATTGAGTCAACTTGGGCGTATCCTTAGAGCATTTAAGAAGAGAGAATTAAATCCACATATAAAGAGAGATTTTTATTTTTTTTCTTTACAGTGATTTTATTCGCATTTCTATTTGGCTGGTTCAGGTCCGCCTGATTCTCTTTTGTTAAAGTGCACTTCAAGGAGGACACGTAACGGTTTGTTGTTTCTTGAGAGCAGACCGCCATTAACTATTTACACCTGCGTAGGGTGAATTTTACTTTAAAGGGAGCATCATTCATAGCATGCTTCAAACCAGATAATATTATTCCTAATTATTTTTATTCTAGTGAGTATATAAAAATATGTATAAAAAGAGACATAATCCTTTTCCATTGGGTATGAGGTTAAAAAAAAATGGTGTGAAAAGCTACAGGTATAACATTTTCTAGTATAAATTTTAAGGGTATAAAATTATATTTGATTGTGTTTATGAATGAAGAGTGAAATATTACGTATATAATTACTAATTATATGTGGAATAAAGTCAATATAAAATAAGTGAAAATGTAAAGAGATCAGATGAGAGAGAGTAGTAGGATAATTGTATGCCAAATCATTTCTATACAGGCGATTTAGAGTGAACTAATCTTATCCTGCCCAGAATCAAGACGATTTAGCCTCTCGATTCGATACGAAGGACGAACTGCTTTAAAGTGATGTATCGAACCAAATTGAATAATCTGAATAGAATTATCTAATATTTTATTAACCTTAATATTTCAGTTTTTTTAAATTATTTTTATCATTAATCCCATTAATCTATCCTCTTCCACGCTACCATTTTGTGCAGCAAAGAGGAGAGAATTATCTTTCTAGAAAATTAAAAAAAAAAAAAAAAAAAACGGCGTACCACACATCCTCAAAGGAAGATGAAAATTGCACTGAGTAACTTACCACCCCCGTTCCAAACGCACTGCGAGTGGAATGAAGCCTCTCTTTCAAAAGGTTGGTATGCTAGCATTATAGTATTTTTGTCCTTAGATATAGCTCTCTCTCCATATGGGTAATAGCCACCTTCGCCTTCCCATTGGGAGTGCTCGTGTCATCAAAGTTAAACCCACATGAAACTGCTCGGAATTAGAGTCATCTCACCACTCATACCCACGATTTCAGAGTTTCATTGGGCCATTTATCCCTCTCAATAACATTGGTTTGTGGTTATTGCTAATCCAACACCCTCAGCAATGAGACGAATCTTGTATATATTAATCTCTCCAAGACAACGTTGGGATCTCATTCCAAAGTTCCTTTAAGGTTAAAGCAACACTTGCTCTAGAAGTGGCCTCTGAGTAAGGAAGTCTCCACCAAACTTCCTGTCATAGTGGATGAAAAAGGCTAGCTATCATGTCCTCTAACACTCTATAGAGGGGGGGGGAGTGGGGAGGATGAAGCATCCAGTTCTTCCTAGAATCATGTCATGGATTTCCTCAACCATGTCACTGTAAAGTTGATCATGAAAGAAGCCTTCTTTATCATTATCTCCTATGAGTTAAGTATTCTTTTGGAAAGTTCAGGTTAAAAACAAAGCTTGTAAGTCCAAGTCAGAGGCAGAGCCCAAATGAAGGATTTGTTATTGAAGAAGAATCTACCATTATTATTGCATAGATAAGGAGTGCATCATAAATGCTTTAGCTTTAGAGTAAAAGGAAGATGCTCTTTCTATAACTCCTCTATTGCCGTTAATCGTATCTTTAGAAAAGCAAATCAAGCTGTAGATTTTCTTGCTAGTAGAGTAGTAATACTTCTTTAAAGTGTGTTATAGAGTCATGCTTCTTCCTTAGATTTGTTCTCTATTCTGTGTGTTGATGATGCTTTGGGTGTGATGTATTCGCATTACTACTAAAGCGCCTTTTTAGTTTGAAATAAAAAAAATGGCTAGGTTCGAATATTTTGACATGGACCTTCTAAAGAAGTACTTTGCCATAAAATATGATGATGGATTGTTGGAATGACCATACAAAGAATCGTTGCTGCATACATCACATAATTGCTCTCCCCTTCTAAGCATGTGTTCCAAGTAGCTTATATGCTATAATCACTAACCATATAAAATAATCATGGCTTCAAAAAGGCAACAATACCCTATGTATCTTGAGGCATGGGCTTCCTATGGAAATCTTTTAAAAAAATAATTGGTGCAATCAAATTCTCTTTAAATCGAATTATTTTGCAAGTGCAAGAAGTTGCACTATGATCTTTTGCTTCTAGAAGTAGGCAGATGTCAGCATTTGATATTTTAGATTTCATTTTATTTTATTTTAGTGGTATAATAACTTAGGGTACTAGGTTTATTTATTACATTGGTTAACAAGACTTTATCTTTTAAATGCCCTACTGATGCAAATATACATACATAGCTTAATTTTGAAGAACTGAATGTGAGATTAGATGGTGTTAATCTCAATGAGGAACACTTGTTAAGAAAATGGTTAACCAGCCATGGTTTGAGGTATCCATCTTAGCCTGTATGATGCCTAGTCTGAACCACTTCTTATACATCCCACAGCATTAAAACATGTGAAAATTTTAGAATAGTGAGAGCGCAAGTGCTATTTCATTGAATTTAGTTATTAACTGTGCAATCTGAAGCATATCCAGTACTGACATTCATAGCTATGTCTAGAATAACAGAGGGGTGACACCAATCATTTCAAAGAAATGATAAAGGGTTTCTTGCATCAAATATTTGGGAGAACACACAACCTCTTCCATTTGGATGTAGAGTAAGAGTGAGGGGCTATATTCCATCTTCCTGGACTGATACTTCCATGTGCTTGTAAAGAGACTACATCACATACAAATATTCCATTCATCTTCTGAACTCTTTTCATTATTTAAAAATAATCTTTTTCCCTGGAAAAGAGCAAAACAGCATGTTTGCAATTGCTTAAGATGTGTGTTTTTTTGGAGAATAAAACTATATAAATTCTATTTCAGAAAGTGATTCTTCATTATTTTCCTAATTATCTAGACTGAATGGTTTGAATGGTTTTTTTCTGAGGGAAAATGGTTTGGCTGATGGGCCTCTCCCATGCTCCTGTATCAAAGTTAAAAGTGGAGAAAAAGCTACATTGAATGGCCACTTGTTTGTATGGCAATGCCAATTTGATTGTGTTTGTTATTAATAAGCATCCATTTTACCTTACAGAATCCCTTTTCAAGTAAAATCATGGTGGAGAGCAAGCATATTCTTTTAAAGAGTTACCAACTTAAAAAGTGTAGCTGTTTTGCTATATTTTACTTTCTGAATATATTCTAAAGTTCTACTTCAAAACAGTGAGCATCTAAATCTAATCTGTCCTCAGAAGATCAAATGCATGACCTCAGCATATACTGTCTGAATGCCAAATTGGAATCATGAGTCTAATTAGTGATATCTGCATCTAGGCTCATGATTCATTATTCAGATAAAGTCCTCCATAAACTTACTCAAAATAAAAATAAAAATAAATAATAATAGAGTTAATAGTATTAGCAGGTTACAACTATGATGAACTAATAGGCTCATCATCCGAATACTAATACATCTACTTCAGATAGACTACTTGGTTAAGTACTTGAGATATTCTGATTGTCTTGATATGAAGAAGAAGAAGAAGAAGAAAGGGAAGGTAAATTGTGTTCAAAGAGAGATTGTCAAATTCTTTTTATTATATTATCTCAATCTCAAGCTTGCTTACATGAAGCCCACTACATAACAAAGAAAAACATATTTCTCTTGGGTCCTATGACCACTCAGCTAGTTCTCTTAAGTTTTTTTCACTCTTCCAAACTCTCTGTGTCTCCCTCTTTCACCTTTCAGTAGTACTCGACAGTAGAAATCAAGTACTTGGTGCTTCAACCCTCATGGGAGTTTCTGGAATTGGAACTCCCACTGACATAGTTGACTGGTCATGGGGGGTGGAGCAACTCATGCCATTGTCTTTCTTTCCCTTTACCTCATCCTCATTTATGATACCCATGCCTTCTCCATTTCCTCCGAGGCTTTTCAAGGCCAGTGGTAAAGCCATGGCTTCAACCTCCTTGATCTCCTTGTACTCCTTGTACTTCCCCCACAGAACTGAATACAGGCCTACAACAATCAAAATAGCACCAAGAACTCTGCATCCACAAGAACATATGTAGGAAATATATTAGCCTTTATTGTGGATTTAAAGCAGCAAAAAATTCGAAACAAGCTGAACTTTTGTCTCCTTTGTTTTAGAATTATGGATATGAACATAGCAATCTCACCCTCCCAGGTAGAACTTTTCTGCAAGGATGAGAGAGCTCATGATGGCAACTATGACCATCATAAGAGGACTGAAGGCTGAGGCAAAGACTGGACCTCTTTGCTGTATCACTAGTCCTTGGACATAGTATGCAATGCTAGATGTGACAATCCCCTGCAGAAGAATATTTCCCAAAAGATATTAGCATCTAAAGGGAGAGAGAGAAGGGAGAGAGAGGGGGGGTGGGGGGAGAGAGAGATACTAACAGCATAGGCAGCAGCAAGGAGATTCATATCCCAGCCTATGGCCCAAGCAGAAGGCTTGTGCTCCATCACAAGTGTCACAGCAATGGCTTGCAGGGTGCCCATGAAGCAGATCAATGTTGTGAGAGAGAGTTGAGCTGAATACTGTTTAAGTGTTACTGCCTGCAAGAGGAGGAACCAGAGTACTCACTTCATTTGCTATAAAGGAAGCCTCATGGCTAACACTAATTAAGAGATCAGCACCTCTTCTATGCTAGTTTACCTGGAGAACAAAGAGAGATGCCCAAGCTAATGTAGCTATAATGAGGAAGATAGAGCCCTTAATCCAATCTTTGTCAGTCGAATCTGTGGTATCTGGCACGTTGGATCTATGATTATGGGCATGCTTAGTCCACACCATCTCCATGACAGGTCCCTTGTAGAGGGTCATCAGCATGGCCCCGGCCACAGTCACCAAAGTCCCCACCACCTTGGCTTGGCATCTAACTTTCTTAAGATCCACCTTCTCCATCCTGTTTCCAGCACAACCCCATCATTTAAAGCAATCAATTAATAACTCAAAACAACACAGAAGGAAAGAAGCAAACTAAAATTACTCCTCTCAAATCTACCTGCATAAAACCGCCATCACAAAGGTCATGGCTGGTAAAATATTGCTCATGGCACAAGAAAAGGTCGAGGAGGTGAACTTCAACCCAGCATAATAGAAGTTTTGATCTATAACAGGCCTGCATAGTGTTAATGGAAATTTTTCATAACATGAAACATAATCTATACATATTATATCTATATCAATTTGCACTAACCCGAGGAGACCCAACGCAAATATCTGCAGGAATATTGAGAATGTGATCTTGGGTCGCACCTTCCTATAATAACAAAATTTCATCAAGCCTACGAAACCGTGCAATTGTGACATGTAAAGCATAGCTGACAAGTTGTAAATCGTGAAGATTTTTGATGAATACCGCTCAAAGATGAGTGCAAATGGAGCAATTGAGAGAGTGGCAAAAGCATGGCGGTAGACAACAAGCACATAATGGCTCATGCCATGGTTGAGGGAAACCTTAGAGATAATGTTCATGCCGGCATAGCCAAACTGGAGAGAGATCATTGCCGCATAGGGCTTGGCCCTCTGAAGGAAGTCACTGCAGCATCTCATGCTCCCCATGATCACTTCAGAAGAAGTCTGAGCTCAGAGAGGTAGAGCAAGAGAGAGAACCCAAGAATTTAATAAGAGAGGCTTCTCTTTGCTCACCACCAAGGATAGCATGCCCATGTCCAAGCTCTTATAGTGCAATAAAGGCCCAGGGGAGTGGGTGGGACGCAGTGCATGCTGACTCGGGGGTACGCTTGGGTTGGCTCACACGTGTGGGGCCTTCACTGGGCCATCTGGGACGTGGCGAGCCGGGCTTGTGATCCCAACTCTGAGCCATTGGATGTTAGGCATCCATGGCTGAGGTTTCTTGATGATATGTTGTGGATAAGGGCCCCTCTCTCATTGGATTTCATATTTTTTCTCCACAAGATGACACTTAGTAAGTGGGGATGAGACAAACAAGATGGGGATTGGGGAATGGATGCAACATTTAGGTGCTCCCTGCCAAGGGTGCAACTTGTGGGCACTTTGTTAGGCTACAAGCAAAGCGCCTACACTGCAACTTAACTCTATCTACCATTGATTTTGACCATCTGAGTTCAGACTGTTGCATCAAGTGTTTGGAATTGTACTCAATTGGATTTTAGTCAATATTTTGAGCCAGTTTCTGTTGAATTTGTCTGAAAACCTCATTGTTTTGATGCAGGTCATTTTCAATTTCTTTAAACTTAGAAATCTTGATTGAAATTTGGGATGGAGTCTGAGAAAGTTGGATAGCATAAGCTTCCAACTCAAACTAAATTTGAATTGAAATTGGGCATGAAAATTACTCTTTGAGCCCCGCTAGTGAGTTATATATACTAGACAGTCTAGAAGATGTGTCAAGTTGGCCTAACTTGCACCTTTATGGCTTACTTGATAATTGATAATCTAATCACACATGCCTATCTGACAAGGACTCCTAACCACAACAGAGATGCTTCCCTTTTCTGATTAGGTACATGCCCACCATGAGTTTGTCTCCAAATGCCTTTTAGTATAAACAAGAACAATGTGAGTATTTATTTCATCTCCTTTCATCGATACAATTACTCAAGCTCCACATCATCATTAGCCATGCCTAACAAGTTTACAACAGGCAGAAACTCTTCTCTATAAAACTAAGGAGGCATATTAGTAGGCCTCATGAGAATCTTTGGCCTCTGCCAACTTCCTCACATTTGTTTCCCTTCAAGAAATTTCTCTTCTCAGGTATTGAAAAAAGCATCATTTTTTTAAGGTACTAATCACAAGCATCACTTCTGAGCAATATTCATCCATACTTTTTTTAGGTGGCAATCAAAGCATCCACAACTAAAATTTTAAAAAAGCCATATATAAGCTTGCTTCCTATTGGAAAAATTTCATCATTCTAATGCTCTCTCTCTCTCTCTCTCTCTCTCTCTCTCTCTCTATCTATCTATCTATCTATCTATCCATCTTTGGAGCAACTATGAAAGTCTGGATCTAAATCCATCAGTTTGAATGACAATGGAATCATACACAACTAAGAGATCATGACAAGCATCAAGGCTACTCCAATAGTTCCATTTCTGTTCAACAAAAACTATAGTTGAATTCTGCAGACAAGCTTAGATCACTAGGAATTCATCATTTGCATCCAAAATAAAGTTCAGCTGAGCAATCAGACGCTAGTGGGATACACATAGCTTCCCCTCTTCTTGCCCAACTCTTTCATGTTCAAAACAAACACAAATAAGTTAGTGGTGAATGAGACTGCTAATAATAGAATTGAAAAGCTTTTAGTCCTTGGACTCATCCTTAAGCATTTGCCATGCTCTCACCTTCCAACAACTCAAGCATCCTGTGATTACAATTATATACCATCATCACAAAGCCTTAACCAAATAACAGTTATTAGAATCCTAAGTCACCTATTATTGAAAAAATAGTTATAGCATATTTTGTAATAGCAGCTGACAAAAATTACAGAGAACCACACCCTAAATTAGGAGAAAATACAAGGTAATAGCTTCATAAATCACTGATAAGGGGATTACATGTATAAAAAATGAAGCAGACTTTATTAAACTTTTAAAGAAGCAGCACCATTTATGTGCTAGCTTCTGACCAGATGAGCTATAATAATGGTGCTTAGACCCAGGTAGAGGTCAGAATGGATGCTGATATATATTTTTAGCTTCTTTATTTGGAAAAAGAAAAGGTAAAAAATAAAAAAAAATTGATAGTGTACTGAAACTTTTTTTAAAATCAGATTGCAAGGTGCTGGCCTAGTGAAAATTATATTAATTTTACAATCACTGCAAATACTCTCCTCTGGGGATGTAGCTCAAATGGTAGAGCGCTCGCTTTGCATGCGAGAGGTACAGGGTTCGATCCCCTGCATCTCCAATTTTTAATTAATAAATTTTAAAATTTAGAATGAATAAATTTTACAAAAAATATTTAATTGTTTAAAACCTATTTTGTCAAATGTTTCAAGTTATAAAGTTTTAAAAATGTAGTTTATAAAAACATATTATTTGTGTTATATATAAAACCATATTTCTTATTTATCTATTTTATAAAAATTCACAATCAACCAAATAACCCCTAAGTTTATACAATACAAAACAATTTAACATGCAAGGTTAAACAAAACTAAGATGTGACTGACATATGCATTAACCTTACTCTTCTCCATGATTAAGATATTCACTTGTTTAAATCTATTAAAATTTTAAAAAAAAGATATATCATGACCTTACTCTTCTCCATGATTAAGATATTCACTTGTTTAAATCTATTAAAAATTTTAAAAAAAGATATATCATGAGACAAATTGATACTATATTATTATTTTTTATTAAAAAGCGTTTGAGATCAAATTCACTCAACTTTATTTTACTTTTTTTTCTTATATATATATATATATATATGCATGCATGTGTTCTTGGGTCGGGCTGCTCTTTGATTTTTTTCAGGTCCAATTTGATGTTAGGTGAGACCTTTTTTTTTTTTTTTTTTTTTTTTTTTGGGCCGGGCTGGCGGACTGGACAACATGAAACAGATTCGGGTCCGATTTGAATCCGGACCCGATCCGAATAGGAGGAGAGGACCTCTCCGTAATTTTTTATAGCAGAAAAGCACAGGGCATCAGCCACCTCCCGCTTTCGCAGCTAACCAGCAACCAAGCCGGGGCAGCTAGGGTTTCATCCCTCGTTCCCAAGCGCAGAAATCGAAAAAAAAAAAAAAAAAAAAGGTAAACAAATCATCTCCCTCACTCTCCCTTTTTTTGTTTTCTAGTTCGGCTCTCACCCGTTTTATTTTCTTTCTTTCATTCTATTGCAATCGTTTCGTGTTTTGGTTGCAGATCGATCATCTCGGGTTAGTAGTTCTGTTACTTGGTTCGTCGACGAATGCATCGAAATTCTATTTATCTGTTTTGCTCTATTTTGCTTGGTTTTGTTGTTGTTGTTGAGTTCGATCCGCTTTCAAACCCTAGCAATGAATACATTAGATGATGCCCTTACCTGTTCTTGTTATCATTGCGACGAAGATTTTATTTTATTTTTTTGATGATTTATTTGAATTAAGAAGACAGATGAAATAAATGATATTCTTAGCGAGGAACATAGAATATAAGTGGCATTTGATAATGATCCATAGGCTCGTGCTTTGATCACATCGAGATCAAAATCCATATTGTATGTAAGAATCATTAGCAAATTCCTCCTATATCCTATGTTCATTGCTAAGAATCTCATTTCTACTATGTTTCTTCTATGTTCATTGCTAAGAATCATCTCAGATTTCATGTGTCTGTGTGTGCTGCTTAGATTTCATGTGTCTGTGTGTGCTGCTTATTTTAGGATAATTTTGTGCTTACATGGGACCGTGCAAGCAAGTCTTATTTTATTTAGAAATATTTTTCTTTTCTGAAGCTTTGCTAATCTCGTATTGGTACTTAATTAGTAATTAAGAAAAATCTCAGATGAATTTCAATCTCACTGCATAGCTGCCACTGAAAGACAAAGAGTCTATAAATTTCCGTGGCATTTTATTGCATATGTTGCAGAAGGTGGAATAACTTCTACTTCTTGCAAAACTTATGCCATTCTGAAGTAATCTTCTATGTTCCTTGTTTTGAAAGATTATAAGTAAAGAAATAGGGTTATGATTTTTTTAAAATGATGAGCTGGGTTCGATGAAACACATATGAGATATTTATGTAAAGATTGGCCAATCTTAGTTAATAGTCCCTGGTTATTTTTTCAATATCATAAAGGTGTAATTCATTTCATTTATTGTCTTTAAGTTTTCTAAATTTGGTTTAGTACAAAGGGTTTCCAAATGCACTTCAGTTTATTCGTCCCTCTTTTTGGTCAAACAGATGTTGAGTTTTGCGATTTGAATCTAAGGAAGTTGGTGGAACTAAACTCAAACATTGGCCTTTAATTTTTCTTTCTTTTTTTCTAGAAATATCCTATACATGGATTGTTTTTCTTTTTAATTTTCTTCAAATGATGAAAGTGGATTACTATCCCCTCTTCAATTTTATTTTGTGGGAGAAAAGAAAAGATGTTGGCAGCACGTGCATAACTAAGGTAATGGTTGGATCATTTATCATGATGATAACCTTAATCTATATCAGTGAATCAAGGCTTACCGTATCGACCTGCACTAGTGTGGTACTAGGGCTCAACAAGGTACTTAATGGACGCATGGTATGGTTGTTGTCTCACTTTTAGCAGCGTACATGTGTCAGTACGAGGGTTATGATAATTGCCCCAGACCATATTAGTAAGGTATCAGAAAGGTTTGCAGTATCAGTACAACCAACCTTGCATTGAAGCAATAAATCTTGTGTTTGGTGTAGACCCTAAACTTACAAACAGACCTCTATTGTGCCAGGAGATTAGTCTAGTTATACTTGCCATCCTACTATGCTCGCTCCCCCCATAGAGGAATAGAAGATGAAAATAACTTATGAAAAGATCACTCTAGCCCACGAAAATCAATTCAAATCTTAGTCTGGCCAGTAATCAGACATGATCTAATTAGGGATGCAACAGGATAGAGCAAATACGAGGTAAGGTACCTCCATACTTGTGCCGATAAGAAAAATTTATACTTGTACCTACCTCGTACCTGTTATGGGTATAAAATTTTATATCCATACCTGTACCTGCGGGGATTATGTAATATCCATATCCATCTCATTACTTGGATCGGTTCCATACCTGCTTCATGTCCACCATCTGTTCTGAACTCTGTTTTATTCGTTTCATATTTTTTTTTAAAAAAAAATAAATTTCAAATTTCAATTCCAAACCTAGGCCTAAAGCAATTATGGGCTGCTTTTTTTTCCCTTGAATTTCAGATTGAACAAATGGATTAGGTCCAAAAAAATTATGGTGTATGGCTACCTGTAAATTTTTTCATTGAAAGTTTGTAACTATATTTTTTAACTGATATAATGGGTATGGGGTGTGATTGGGTGGGATGAGGTAGGGTGAGGATGTCTTTATGTCTATATCTACCCCTCTGCAATGGGTATTGTTACATGTCCTCATAACCGTACCGTATCCATTTTTTGACCTTCATACTCATTCCAAATGAAGTAGAGGTGGGCGGGTACCCCTGAGTTTAGAGGAAATTGCCATCCCTAAATCTGATGAAAGCATTGGATTTAAGTCTAGATTCTGAACTTTGAAGCTGACTTTAGTTAGAGAAGTATTGAACCCAGATCTGACCTACTTTACTTTGACTACAAAGCAGAGGAAAACGATGCTTCATAAAAGCAAAGTCTTTAAATCCGAGATATTGACAATCTCGGTTAGTGGTTGTCACCAAGATGAATCAAGATCTCGATTTATTTTGATTGATATGGAAGGCTGGAAAAATTTGGAAAAGCTCAGATACTCTGAGGATATATGGGAATGTTGGCCTATGTAGTAAACCTGAAATCAATTACCTTTGGAAGGCATCGATTTTCATATTTAATGACCAGGAAACCTACCTAATATTGAAGGGAAAGGATTAAGAATGCTAGCCAAATATTAAAATTCTGCTGATTGCTATCTCGAGATAAGCTGGTGTATATTGTCAGAGGTCATAAAGGCCAAGATTGCATATACATTGTGTCAGTGAGTGTCTGATAGATGCAAACTGATAGTTGAGATGAAAAGCCAGGTTGGAGAGAACCTTCTTTACCTCTCCAAGCATTTTTATTTTGTTGGAAATAAGTGGGTGAATCTTTTGTTTTTTTTCTAAAAATTTCAATGGATGTATCTTTCTTGTTCTTTGATTTACATTTTTAAGTACATGGTCCTTGTATGTATGTTCAAAAGTGTATCTTTTGTTCCTTATTTATTTATTTGGTTGGGTCAGTCACTTTGAAAGATAGATCCATTTTGCACTTTTCTAGATTTCATCAGCTTTATTCTGCTGATACAAAATTATGATGTCCTTATGTGTTCAATATATAATTGTCTAAATGTGCTTTTTGTTTGGTCTGGACCTGTGCTATCATTTCTCAGAATAGCGAGCAATGGCTGGAAGAGGTCGTGCACCTCGCAATACTAATGATGGGCGGAGAGGTTTTCCTGACATGCCGGAGGGTCTGTTTGCTCGTGGCCCTGTCCCACGTCCACCACATCCTGCTCTGTATGAGGAACTTGAATTGCAGCAGATTGAAATCCAGAGGCTTTTGTCTGACAACCATGCTTTTGCTGAAGATCGTGCTGCTCTGCAGCGGGAACTAATGGTTGCAAAGGAAGAAATTCATCGCATTAATCTGGCCATTGCAGATATCCGCGCTGATAAGGAGGCTCATTGTAGAGAGTTGATTGAGAAAGGCTTGAAGCTAGAGTCTGATCTTAGAGCAACTGAACCTTTACGAAATGAGGTAATACAGCTTCGAGCAGAAGTTCAAAAACTGAATGTCTTGAGACAAGACCTTGTTGGACAGGTCCAGACTCTCCAACAAGAACTGACAAGGGCACAAGCTGATAACAAACAGGTCCCAATTTTGAGGAGTGAGATTGATGCTCTGCGACAGGAACTTATGCGAGCTAGGTTGTGCTTTTTTGCATGCCATAGCATATTATTTTTCTGTTAGCTGTAATACGCATTGAGTGGTGTGGAATTAGATATATACTTTGACCTTAAAATTGTTTCTTTGCAGGAATGCTTTTGAGTACGAGAAAAAGGGAAATATTGAGCTAATGGAACAAAGGCAAACAATGGAGAAAAATTTGGTATCCATGGCACGTGAGATTGAAAAGCTGCGGGCTGACTTAGCAAGCATTGATGGGAGACCATGGGGTTCAGGTAGTTTGCTTCCATATAATGTCTATGCTTAAAAGGAATGCAGGAAGTTATTATTTTAGCACCTTGGTGCCGATTAAATCTGATTTGTGTGATGGCCTTGTTTCAGTGACATCTTTTCTTTATTTTTCTTTGCTCTTTGCTCTACCATTATTAGGAATAAGCTGGTTGGTTATGTTAATTTTTGTATTATTTTGTGGTAATGATGATTAATTTTTAAAAAGCTACTGAGTTGTTGTACCTATTACAACCTTTAGCTGACTGTTGTTTAAATACTGCTGCTTTACTTATTTTAAGCTATGCTGTGTGTTGTCAAGAGTCTGTTGTATGTTGCCAAGAGTCTGTTTGTAAGAGAGTATGTCATGATATTTTTGTAATTGGCTGCTGCATACATTTTCTGCTACATTAGTCTTAGTTTTTAGATCAAATTGTTCAAGCTGCTTAAAATTACAAATCTTAAAACTGGAAAATGGCCTCTTTTCATCTATTGTTTCTGATTTCATGTGCACATATAGTTGCATTCGGTGATCCTGCTTTCTTCCTGTTTTAGTTTTAGTATAGTAATTTCTGTGGTCATGTTATAAGTTTTCTCGGCCTGGATTAACACATGGTTACTTAATGTTCTCCTCTATATATTATGTATATTTTTTGTTTGTTTTATAAACATGCTCCTTGCTGTCTGTTTAAGGTGGACACTATGGGATGAAACTTGGTAGTCCTGAAGGACCCTTCCCTTCATCATTTGGGGATAACTACAACTTTCATTCGGTATGATTTCCTCAAAGATGTCTAGAACTGGCAGTTTCTTTCTAGCTTATGGTATTGATTTAAGAGATTTCAGTATACATTGGTTATATTAATTCTGTTTTTTTATTTTATTATGTTATGAATGTTGATTATCAGGGTGTTGCTGACAAGGCCCCTATGTACGGTGGGGGTTCTGGACCGTGGGGAGCATTTGACAAGTCTCGCCCTGGACGTCGTTGAGAGTGACAGTTGAATTGTCTTCTAAAGCACATTGATGTCCTTTAGTTTTCTCATGGTGGTTATATATTTAAGGTCTAGAATTTCTTAGCTCCTTGAGTTAGTGCACAGTCCACCAGTGTTCTCTTGACAAAATGCTTATGGTCATTACAGACAACATATTTTTCACTTGCAATCTAGTCTTTATGTTTTGTATTTCACAGTACTTCTGAAACTAAATAGCGATATATTGGCATATTCTGGTTTTACTTGTGATCCAAATTTTACATGTTTTGTTGTAACATGGTTGTGAGAATGGTTGTTTTCTACCTTATTTATGCTCATGTATTAGGCATGTGAAAAAGTGAATCGTCTATCTTTAACAATTAAGTAGTTCATCTTGATAGTAAGCTTATATTTGTTCGCTAGCCTAGATGATATTAGCTTATTTAGTAATAACCGTGGCATCAAGGTTTGTGATTCAAGGTGGTTTACATTATTAACTCTTCAGGCAATAATATGGCATATTATTAATAAGTGACATTCAGTGTCGGTGATGTTTAACATGATCGTGTCAACTTGTCAGAGCTTTAGTTGATTTCCCTTGACCAAGATGATCTAAGATGCATAATTGGGCAACTTGGTCTGATAATTGCTACCATGTTGTTTCTTTGGACATCTTCTTCATAAGGTGACAGAGAAAAAACTATCTATAGCAACACATGAATGAGAAACAAGGCATATCCTTTAGGTTTTGATGGAAAATAGTGAGGTATAAACAATTGAAAATGAGTCAACATCTACCTCTGGTTTATCCACCTTGTAATTTGATCATTTGAATGCGTAAATCACTTTTTCAGTGTTTTTTTTTTTGAGATCAAAATACTTAAAATTGGGGCTGCTTGATTCACTTAAGAGATGTGGTAGATATCATTTCTCCAAGCTGATCAAGCTGGTGCAGTGTGTTTTGGAGATCCAAGACGTGGTCTTCGTCTTTCTAGTATATTTGTGGAACATCTTTATGAATTCGTGCTTTAGTGAAGTAAGTCATTGAAGCAAGGAGGTGGATCTGAATGGCGTAGTGGTGTAAAGACTGCCCTATCATTATTGGGTTCTCATAATGGATTTGGACAGCATCAGATACCAAAATCACTCTTGAGATGTCCGATGTTGATGTGCCCTATTTTAGAGCCCTCTATTTGCTGGTTGAGTCTTTTTATGGCCATGGGTTGGTAGAGTTGGTTTATGTCTCCTTTTAGTTGTAGTTTGAGTGCAGAGTAATTATGATTGATGAGCTCAATATCCCTATTTCAGATTAGGTACAAATGGTATGATCTTGTGGTCTTTCAGAATTTTCAGTTTTCCATCTCAACAGTGTGTGGTAAAGCTGATTTTGCTCTTCCATGCTAAATTACAAGGAGATCTATGCAGTGGAAAAAATCTGGATATGGATGTATAGGTTATGAGCTAATAAAGCATGCCATATGTATGGTTTCTGGGCTGCAGCTAAATAATTGCAAATGGGCCATTTTCTGTGTTCACAGATCAGTTGGGGTAATTACTGATGGTGGCTTTTGCTGAAATGCCATCAATATGCCTGATGGTTAACAGATAATTTGATTTTCATGTGACTTTGCATTTCCATTGCGGGCATCAATATAGCATGGAAAAGCCAATTTAACTTAGCTTATTTACTTATTTCAAATGACAATTCAGCTTCGAATTACTAGGTTTTACTTCAAGGTGCTGATTAGAGATGGTACTTCTGAAATGAATATGGAGAGTAGCATCAAGACTTGCTGCATTTCTTATCTAGAATTGTCAACTGAGACCTGTGATTGAATGTTGCAGCCTAGAGAAGTGTCCAACAAAGTTGTCTTGATCAATCTTTCATCCGTTGAGAACATGGTTTTAGTTTTTTTTAGGTTCATAATCTGTTTCAAGTTTCTGATTGCTATTTATTCAATTTGTAGTTTGTCTTCTAAAAATTAATGATAAAAACTATGTGCATACGTTGTGATATGCAATGTGCTCTGTCATGGTTGGAGATCATCCTGGATTATTTCAAGTGGTGTGGATCATGTGAAGACAGCTGGCTACTTATCACAAGGCAAGTACTTTATTCTTCTATGTCGGGTGTAAGATTATTCATAAATGTTCCCTTTCCAAGACTCGGTTACATATGCTTATAAGCATCAGTTTCTGTATTAGTTGATCCATGATTGCCCTTTGCTTATCCTTTAGATATAAAGAAATTGATTTAATTACTTTCAGCATAGACCCTTGAATCTTTTATTAGTAATAGTGTATATAAGGGCTTCTCCATCACAGCATTATGGATTCTGAAGATTTTCTAGATTGCAGCACTCCTATTCATTTTTCTGCTGCTTCCGATGCAAATCCAGATGTATTATACTGAATTTCATGCATCACCTGTTTGTTTTTGCTTATCACTTGGTGAAGGCAATAGGTGTGGATGATCTATCATTTACCACAATTTGAGTTGGAAAAATTTTGGAGCTTAAGATTCTTTCTTTCAAATTTTAGATGAGCTTGGCCTAGGTGATGACCAAAATATCTACCTCAGAAACAAGAATCTAGCAAATTCTGATCCGAATTATAGTTTAGCCATTTAAGTGTTATGGGACTTTTTATTAGTCTAGATTTATTTACTAAATCATATGTGGACTGAGATCTAGGACAGCAAACTTAATAATTATGGCACCAACATGTGCTGCATTGACTTGAAAGAATCAGGTTTGGAAGTTGAGCAACATGATTTAGAAAGGCTACTTAAGACATGATGTAACAGTGTCTGTCTGAAATTACTTTCCTATTGACAAAGAAAATAAAGCATTCTGGGTGCTAGTTATGATTTAGATACTGGTTTTTAGGGATTTGTAGGCTCCTTAGATGGAAGAAGGCTAAATGTTTGGCTCTCTGGCAGGTTTTTATATGCTTGTTAGTTGTTTTCAGACAGACTTTTGGCCAACCATACTTTTAGTTTCAGATGTGCGTAGACAGATGGAGAGCAAATAACTTCCACAGTAGGCTTTCAAATTTCTTTGCTTGCAATATCTGGATTTTGTGACTGAATAGTTCTATAGACTCAACAAATATTGTTCTAACTGGGGCATGCAAATAGTCATAGTATATGAATCTCTGGAGTGTTGTTGTTTTGAAATCTATCTGATGTTGATAAGTGACGTAATTCAACTTATGTGTTATTACTAGTAGAGAAGCCAGTTTTGCTGGCTGGATCAAAACGTATATAAAGTTAATGTTACTAAAGTGAATCCAGGAAGTCTTCTATGTTGAAAACAGCCAACTTGAATCCACTTTCCCCAATGGTCTTTCTCAAGTGGAATATTTTGATCTATAAACAAACATGATGAGGACAGTTGTAGCTAGAACATCATATATCAGTATTTTGGTGAAAGTGGAGAATTTGAACCCATAAGACAAACAGTGTGTGGAAATGAAGTTGTTCCGTAAAATTGTGTAGCAATAGTCATGCCATCTAAATTGAGTATGGCCATTCATTTAATTATTTACCATTGTTGGTTCTGGTTCAGTTATCGATTGGGATATTGGGATGATGGCGGAATGGTACACTTGGGACAACAACCCATCTTAGCGTCCCATCAAGACTTAAAATCTTAATTTCAACACATCTAAAGTTGCCTTGAATAATCCTATTGGATAATTTAGACAACTTAGAAACTCAAGGCTGATCTATTATTTCAAGGAAGCATGTAACTTGCATTCATAGATGCATGCGTATGGGGAAGACTAACATGTACATCAGTTTTGAGAATTGATATAAAAGTGCTGGTGTTGACGGAGAATACTTTTAAGAAAAAAAAATAATGGTGGAGAATGACCAATAAAATCTGCATACAAACAACTTAGTTTTGAGGCACAGTAATAAAGATTATGGTTATGTTAGTTCCATAGTTGTCATATAATATTGATAAACATAACATGTTGCATTGGGAATGCTAATGTTCATCAGTGTGCTACTTTTATAAATGGGACATGGCTTCCAGTTTTTTTAGCATGGTATGATGTGCCAGTGTGTACTGCCCCGTACTAGTCATATCATGCTGTACTAGTACCAAACTAAAACTTAATATGGAGGATGTATCGAGTCTTGGTACACAGAATCGACCTATGTACAGAGCATACTGACACTGTACTAGTATGATATTTGGTACCGACATGGCAAACCTTGATTCTGAGTATGATAGTTTATGCACAATATAATATATATCTTCTCAGCACAATGTAGTTTAACATATCTGTTACATATTTTAGAGATAGGGCCATATTATAGAGCTCCATCATGACATATACCGGAATTTGGGTTTTATATATAAAAGTTGTGCATGTGTTGATCTTCATATCCTAGAAAATAGTAAACAAAATTGATATATATGATTATCAAAAGATCTTTCTTGCTATTTATCTGATTTTTATCTTTAGTACAGAAAAAAAGAAAAAAAATGGTACGTGACAGCAATAAAACACATGCTACAAATTGTTGCTGCTTGTGTAATTCTGTATCATTTTGACACTAAATTGCTAAGAATATATAATCTAAGGGGAAACTGTGTTATGTTGGCATTTCAATTCAAGGCACATACTGATGTTCAAATTATGATCTCATTCTGCTTTCTTCTTGGTCAGATTTAACATAGTATTGAAGGATGAAATTTTGTTACTCATCTGTTAGGTGCATTCACAGAATCACGTGTACTTAGATATTTATTTTATTATACTATAGCATATTAACAAAATCAAGAAGTTGACTGGTAGTTGGCATTCTTTTTTTTTTTTTTTTTTATTTGAGAAGATGAATGTTGTTTTATATCATAGATTTTTGCTGTATTCTGATGATTTGCAATTCAAATTTGGAAGCTTAGGTTCACTGTTTGAAGAGTGTTATTCATGACTTCTTGTACCCTAAAAAGGCTTCTTCTTCTTCTTGGTCATCAGACAGAACATTTTTTTGTTTGTTTTGGCTTACATCCATAGAGGATTTGACATTGTATAAGTCAACTTCAGAAGAGATTGAATGAAGAATTCTAGTCATTACTAATCTCTACAAATTTCGTTCATTTCCCTATACGTTCACTTGCAAGCATGTGATAGCAACTTACCTTGTCAGCATGTCATATCTACCAACTTACTGCTCCTGCTGATTTTTTTTTCCTTTTCTTTATCATTATGAGATAGGCTTCTTAACACATTCTCACTGTTTGATTTGAAAATGAAGTGGCACCATCTTCTACTGTCAACATTTTCTCTGCTGATATCACACATGTTTGAGGAGATGATTTTTGTTTTTGCTGTCCAGAACTTGGTTGCCTGAATTGGGACTGGGTGCAGGTTTGAGATTAGGAAGTGGGTGTGTTAGGAAGGGGGTGCAGGTTTGAGATTCTGGAAAGATTCTGAAGTGGGTGTGTTACCCTAGGTAGAAGTTTCCAGCTACTAAGGAGCTGGGTCATGATAGCTGTAAGTAACTGGGTCAAGATAGGATTAAAAACAAGAAAAAGGCCACCTTGTTCTTCAATTGTTCAAATATTTTCGAGCAAATTGATCCTGACCACTGGAATTTTCAACCAAGCTGTGAGCCTTGAGCTTGCTCCATGCCCAAGTATTGTGTTAGTGATAGGATTATAATTAGTTATTGATAATATAGTGTTAGTTTCTCAGCCAGTGTCTCGTGATGTTCGATAGCTATGTTGTAGCATGTTACCCATATGAGTTACTTTGCCATTTCATGTAATTGAACATTTGAAGACCATCTCTTGTGAATTCAACTTTGTATTCTGTTGATTTTTTTTTCTTTTTTCTTTTTTTTTTTTTGTGGAGCTGGAAGAGGATTTGCATTGAATTCTTCTTCATCAAGGTGGTTTTGGTTCAACCGATGGATGTTTTGACATTTGCTGAGAACATTTCTACCTTGCTTGCTAATTAAGCTTGCAGCAACCCACTTTGCACCAAAGGGTCCAAGATGGGTACTGGAACCTTAGAGTAAGGGACAGATCTGAGATTGGTTATAATCAATGTTGAAGTCTTTACCATTTTGGTTTGGTTGAAGCTGCCAAGTGGAATAATCCTGCTTAGGTAGTGGATTAAAGAGATTTTAGTGAATGTTGAATTCCAGATGCACTGATGCTGGAAACAACCAAGAGTTCCATAAGAAAGTGGCCTTTAGTGGTGTTGCATAGAAACGCCGCCTTGAGTTGTAAGAGTAAAACAGTTAATAGGGAGGCATGGACTAACTTGGATATTGAAATCCAAGGTTGTGGTTGAAGGAGAGGGATGACAAGCCCATTTTCTTCTATAAAACTGCTAGTGAAAAATGACTAATGAACAAGTTGAAAGACACTGAGATTGATGATAAAACTAAAGTTCTAGATGAGATACTGTGTGGTAATTTGATAGTTTTTGTGCACGTTGATGGAGTGGGCAATTGAAGGCAGAGCCTTAAACTCTAGTGAAGGCTGGAAGTGTATGATTTGTTATGCATTTTCTTGAAGATTTAGAGTTGTACAATTTGTATGATTTTCTCCATGGCATGCTATACTGACCTGTACCGGTACTGAGTCAGCACATGGTGTGGGAGGCATACTGAGTATTGGTACACTGAATCAACCACTATATTGGGCACACCAACACTATCAAGATGGTAATGATGCAAAGTTTAGTACTAAGATTGTGAACCTTGATTTTCTCCTTTTGCTGACTTAGAATCGTGGAGTACTAATTTTATGGTTGTTGTCTTGTACCTTTTCAAGATCACAAAACATACAATTGTTTCAACAAGATGCTGGAAGATGAATGTTATAATATGATGAACAGAGGCTATTTTACTATCCAATTGTCATCTATTAGAGAAATATATGGGAGTCATGATGATTGATTTTCAAATTTGCTCAAGGATGAGTTTGGGTATATCAATGATGAGGTGTCCCCAAGATTCAGTCCGGAAGAGTGCTATCATCGTGCAGGAAATTTGGAGAGAAGCTGAAGGCAGAAAAATATTTGAGGGAAATTTAAGAAGAAATCAGAAAAGTCTAGGCAATCATAACTTAATGTTGCGTCTAAATTAGGAACATAGCCCAGGTTATGCAGGATGTTGAAGTTACAATCACAGTTATAGAATTGAGGAAAGAGTATGGAAACTGATACATGAACTGAATTCACCGAGTATGGAAACTTATCATTCTTTTAGTATCTAATTTTTTGATTCATTTCCCTGTCATGATGCACTTCTGAGGCTGCTTTGCATGCACTTCTTTTCAGTCCTGTGGAAACTATATATGCAATAGGCTTCAGTGAAATCTTTCCTCGGAAATGTTCCTGATTGAATGCATGCTCCCAATGTCTGGAATGTTGCATGGTTGATGCTTTCTTTCATTTTTCTTGGCACTCTGCTTAGTCTTGGGCCTTACCACCCTTCTATGGGATGACTTCCGTATTCTGATTTCCATGCTCTACATTTTCATAAAATGACATAAACAGGCTGGGATAGTGAAGGAGAATTAAAGACCTCATGCTTGTTGTCAGTAATCTGATTGTGTGATAATTTGCCAGAGCCATTGTAACTTGTTTCATTTTGCTGCATTAAGTGGTTGGAGGCTTCCAGCATATTGGCTGCTGGCTGTCTATATTTTGTTTTTTAGCATGTGAGTCTTCTAAGTAAAAAAGTGTACTGTGTGCGCAATGACTTAGCTCTTTAGACTGCTCTCTTTTTTGTAAATAAAAATAATAAAAAAACCTGTATGGACTCAAAAGCCCAATATATTCCAACAAATTGATCAAGTGGGAACATCAGCAAACTGCACTAGCATTATATAGTTTTGTATAAATCAGAAAAATTTCAACTTATATTGATATTATTACCTCCAATCTTGATAATGCTAGTGATCCTGATCCATGTGCAGATTGTATGTGCCTCATGGTATGTTATCGGAAACACCTATTATTTCTATGATTTAATCCATCTTGGGCCTGAAGTTTGTTATGTTTTACTAATGAACATGGTGCAGTGCTACTTCTGTGCTGGGCTTTTGATGTTTAGCTTCTTTAACTGGCCTCCATTGACTTGTCTGAACCATCTCAGAACTCCAGATCATTTATGGGAAAATGTAACTGATAAATTACATAACTCAATTTATGTTTCACCCAGGCAAGGGCAGGAGCCATCATTGGTCATCTATCTCACTGTAGGTGTCCAGGGTGTGGACCAAAACAAAATAAAAATGACAACACTAAAAATTAATCAATTACTGATATATGTTAAAGAAATATGTAAAAGAGAGCTGGTATTAATTAACTACATGTGAAGTAGTTATGGCTTTCTAGAATTTAGTTTCGCTCTTAAATTCTCAATAGTAATGCTTGTGTGAACCAAGGGCTTTCAGCCTTATGTTACCCCATGAAAGTTTACTGACTGTATGCTCTTTTCTTCTTCTTGGATGGTACTGATTAATGCAATTTAGTTTAGCAAACTATTACATCCACTACTACGATGTTCTTTTCATAAATTGTCTGTATGATTGGTAATAACTGTATGCTTAATATTCTGGAATAATCTGCAGTGTGGAAGATAAATTATTCCTACTACTGTTTATAAGTGAAGCTGTTATAATTTTTTATGGGTTTCAAAAACCTTGCAAATGAACCTTGCTGAAACTAGTACTATGTCTGAATCACAGTTAAGCCCTCAGCTGTGTCTTCAAAGGCACATCTTCGTGAGGCCAAAATGTAGGCTTCGAAATGGCTGAATAGCTCTTTGCTGCATCCTTCTCTTCAGATTTTGTAGAGATGCCGATGTGATCCTTGCCAGTAGTCTGTTTTTCGCATATCTTGATAGGGTGCCCAGCCTGTTGAAGCTGTTGATTTTGTTTGCTTCCGTTTAATTGAGTATTACTATTTTCATGTAATTGTGTTACAGAACCTGTTGACAACACAAATTTATCGGTTTCCATTATCATTTCTGATCATCTTCTATTCTTTTGCAGGCTAGAAGCTACCCATGCGTAAGGATCAAGGCATGTCTTCTCTCCATAGAGGGGATAGAAATTGGATCGCACTGGAAAAATTGGGGGAGAATTAGAAAGTAAAGCAAGTGCAGTGGTATCTCAGAGAAGAAGATTCTTCACTAAGCCTTGAACAGGTGCCTTAATTCTTTCCATTGATGCCCATGGGATCTCTCTCACGGGGGAGAGAGAATTGGTATGGTATGCTGGAGAGAGGCGCAATAGAAGTTTTCCAGTGGAAGGGTGATTTGCAGTGCTCCATCTTCTTGGAGGTGTGAGATCTATGGCTTAACAGACAAGACGGTGAAAAACCTTGGGATCGTGGGCTCCAAGTGTTCTCTGAGGCTTCATATGGACCCATTGTTCGCCTTGTTTGTTCTGCCAAATTTAATGCTTTCAGATGGAACATTAATGGAAGATTGCCCTCTCCTTGTGTCTGTCTGACTGCTCTGGCATGGAGATACAACATCAGACATCACTGGAAGCAACTAATGGGGAAGGGTGGATTCAAGGCTGCTTTTGATTTTTGGAAACATTTTTTTTTTTTTAAATATTTTTATTTTCTTCTTTTTGATCGCTTTGATAAGTAACAACAAAAATTATTTTTTAATTTTATTATAAATGATATTTTTAAAAGAATAGACGCATTTTTAAGTTCTCTTCCCTTTCTTTTTTATTCTCTCTCTCTTTTGTTTTTTTTTTTTAACTGATAGAAAATAGTGGAAAGATATTTGGATTATTTTCATTTTTTTGTTATTTTAAAATTATATTTTTTTAAAAAAATATTTTTATTTTTAATCATTAAATGTATTTTAATAAATATTTTTTTAGAGAAATGAAAAGAAAATGTAGGACTATTCTCAAAAAATAAAAAATAATAATAAAAATAATAAAAAAAAAGAAACACCTTCGTATAAGATGGTTGGCTAGTTTGGTGGAGCAGAAAAGAGTTAACAGAATTCAGAAGGTAAAATGCAAGGCCTTTCTTTTTCCTTATCTTTGAGTCTCGTTTCAGACGGTTAGTCTGTTTTTGGTTGGTATTCCAAAGAAATGCTGTCTTTGGTTCGCATTCCAAATATGTGACCGCTGGTGCTCGCGTTTTGTGATGGTGCGCGTGTGATACGTACTCTCCCTGTACGTGCTTAATGTTGTTAGTCTCTCTCGAGACTAGAGAAAAACCATAATTCTCATGTATCGCTCATAAGATTAGAGCAACAATTTTCAGGGAACTGTTTTGTGCCAGGAGGATCAACTCATACGTTACGTCCTCTTTGTCTATTGTCTGTCTATTGTTATATCAAAAGTGAAGAATTGCGGATCCATTGATGATCTTGCGCTCTCGTACTACAGCTTCTGAACCACTTAAAGAGTTTACAAGCATGGGAAGTGTTCCGTTTTCGTAGCTTGCTATCATGTGCGATAAGGATCCAAGCGAATGTTTAAAATGACACATAAAACTGGGAGTGTACATCTTGGCTGTTTGTTGTCCTGTCGAACTAGTTTTACTCTGCGGTTTCCGGGGGACATCTTGTCTGTTTGCTGTCTATGTTGTCATGAAACGTCTCA
The DNA here is from genome assembly GCA_017589505.3 of Metroxylon sagu. Lineage (NCBI taxonomy): Eukaryota > Viridiplantae > Streptophyta > Magnoliopsida > Arecales > Arecaceae > Metroxylon > Metroxylon sagu. Next base: position 302,199 of record JACVBY030000432.1, on the reverse strand, counting down.
GCGCATGCACCAAAGCTGACAACAGGAGATGTGAAGGACATTTGATCTGATAGCGGTTGCTGGCTGGTCAGACCGAGTGACCCGTGGAGGGAATCGGTTGCCTCTATCTTTCAGGGATGCCAATCCTGTGAAACGAGCTTGTCAAATGGGATACAAAGTCTAAGCTTATTGCGTTAACTAACAAAGTTGGAGGTTATTGCTCCCACTGGCTTGGCATTAGGTAACATTTTATTGAAAGGTGCGACGTAAGTATGCACAGTTCTAAGATCATTGGCATAGGAGAATCTAACGGATGTTAATTTTTCGAAATAAGAAAACACATTTATGAAATCAGACTGGATAGGCGATGAGCATTTTCCAGTGGGGGTTTAACCCCGTAGGATGCATTAGATAAGGACGGATATTCGCTTAATTTGGGTTCATGATTCCTAACTTGCTTCTCTTGATCTAGGGACTCAAAATGTCTACTTGGATTAGCAAATAAGATTATCAATAAGATGTGATGGATGATGGATGAAAATAAATGGTAGATAGGAACGTCCGGGCAAAAAGTTTAAAGAATGAGAAAGACAAGCTAATTGTTTTTCATACCTACGAACGGTGGGTGGTTCCTAAGGGGACCGACCACACTGTATCTCCAAAGCATGAAGATCTATTTGATGTGATTCGACCTATCAGATCAAAAAGGATGGATGAAGATCACGTCGATCTCTGAAAATTATCCTTCGGAATGATAGTTCCAGAGCAATGGAAATGGTGACGGTTCTGAAATCTAAGCTGCTACAATTAATAAACATCATGTCCTTAACCTCTCTAATCCATTATCTCCAAATTTATGCTTCAAGCGATACGGGAGCATCCATGAATTAGTTGCACCTCCTCCTACCTTCTCTCGCCGGGGGCAACAACTTTTATCCCCTGGACTTTAGAGCCACTAATGGGCTACGGCTGGCCCTTGGGTCATCAGGTCTGTCTCATATCTGAAGCATTTAAAGTTCACTCAGCAAAGGTCTTAGTTGCCCGATATTTGATCTCAAAAGGGCACATATGCGCACACAAAAGGATTTCTAAGTCAGTCCAAAATTAGGTGAAGTCGAACCCGAGAGGGGTATGGACCAGGCTACCACTCATCGTGGAGATGGTTTGAAAACTGGCGAACATGCGAAGCATGCAGTCACGTGTTAAAGGGGGCAGACGGCAGGTCTATTCATGCAACTTTGAACTAAAGAGCACATCCTTCCACCTTCACCCATCACCATTAACCACTCATATATATATATATATAGCCTTGGGTCAAACAGGAACGGAAGTGATCCAACTCGATCTCAAACATATTGTGCAAGCAAAATTTTTGAGCAGACCATAAACCAGTTACCTGTAAGCTTAACACAGCGCTAACCAATATTTTTTTTTAATAAAAAGAAAGAACTCAATAAATAAAATTTAAAAAAAAAAGAAAAGAATAACACAGCATTTAACACGGAGGGATCACCTGGCGTGCACCGCCAGCGGGATGAGCTCCGAGAGCGGCGTGGCCGCAGGAGTTGCCGCCGGGGACGGCACCGGCGAGCTCCGGCAGAGCGGGCACGTGGTGCTCACGCGGAGCCACTCGTCGACGCAGCCGGCGTGGAAGCAGTGCCCGCACTCCGGTACCCGCCGCAGCGCCTCCCCGCCCTCGTACTCCGCCAGGCATATCGGGCACGGCCCCGGCGGCGCCGCACTGCTAGCGTTGTAGACGAACTTGGGGTAGTAGGCCTCGATGGTGGCACTGTCCAGGCCCACCACCACGAAGACGGAGGCGTCGGAAGGGGTTCCTCCGCCGACAGGAGCGCCGCCTACGGTGGCGGAGGAGGGTGCAGCGGCGGAGGAACGGGGGCGGCTGCTGCTGCTGCCGCCGCCCTTGACGCGGATGCAGACGTAGGAGGCGAGCATGATGGTGGAGACGAGGACGAGGAGCCCGACGGCGATGGCGATGCCATAGCCGAGGCCGACGCCGGCTGCGGTGGAGGAAGGAAGAGGGGCAGAGAGGGACTCTGCCGACATGGGGGCATGTAGGGAATACGAGAGAGAGAGAGAGAGAGAGAGTTGGGGGGGGGTGTTAGGTTGGTGGTGGAGGTGAAGGGCACGAGAAAATATTTAAGGCGTAATAAATGGTGGGAGGTTTTGTTCCCAGAACACCCCTGGGTGCTGGGGAGTATTGTGGAGGTGATTAGGTCGTCGTTAGAATGCTGAGGTGATGGAGATTAGTTTAAGGTTGGTATGTGGTATTTTCACGTAGTGACATTGGAGAACTTTTGAGCTCATGAAGGCATGTTGTGTTTGTATAATTCTCTCTTCTACTTCAAGTCGATTGATTAATGAATTAGTCCAAAAGCGTGCCAGTTTGCTGCCTCTTTGTTAGTAGAAGGACATCAATCACAAGTTACTCGTAGTTTACCCATGAAACAGTTGTTGTCTACGTACTTTATGGATCTTTTAACATCCATTGACGAGCAAATTGAACATTCAATCAATGGGAACCCCGGCAAGTGCGAAGATCCTTTCATGTCTCACACACACACAAGCTTTGAATCTTAAAATTAAAGGGAGAGATCATCAACCAGACTTTAAAAGATAATAAGATGGAAGGTAACCAATGCCTAGTTGCAGAGCTATTATTGAATATGTTAAAGGGATCATATTTATTGGAAATTATTTCTAGCAATAGTTTTACTCTTTTATCTGATGGTTATCAGTAGATTTCTGCATAAATAACTCTGTTCGGATGGCTGTTTTGGCAAATAAAATTTTTAACCTCTATCTTTAGAAACTTAACTTCAGCAGCAAATCATCCAGATGTAGCCTCTTGCATGAGGAACAACAGGGAGTGGATCTGACCACCTGATCTCTCTTTTTCTAAGATGGGGATGGGAGGAGTCAGAACTTAGAAATCAAGCTTAAGAAAAGAGAGATGCATAGATTTATCAAGTAGAGTTGCGCAATTTTGCTTACAGCCAGGCAGCAGCTCTAGCTCTGCCTATCAATCGCCATGTCACATAGCAAGGAGATGAAAATAAAGTGGTGAAGAGGTACAACTTTGTTGCTCATTTTTTGTACAATAAAGAGGGTCATATATGGAGGAAATAAAGCAAAAGTTGTCCATGAGCAAGATCCTGCATCTGGACCTACTGCCATCTGTTTGGAAGTTGATTGAAGGCCACCTATAGTCCACCATCTTATTAGAGATAGTTTAATGAGTTCTATCCATGTGCATGGGTCTGTCCACCAGATAGGTTGTATCACTGAGATTGTATGCTGGTGGCCAACTGCAAGATTAGGTCGAACTAATGGCTTTAAAAAACATATAAAAAAACATGGGACTCTGTTTTGATTACCATCCATTTGCCCCTGAGAATGTTGCATCAACCGAAAACAATTGTCCTCAACTACCATTTCTTCTTGTTGAAAATAAACTTTTGGCCCACAGACTTTCGCTCAAACTTTCGAGTTTAATCTGTTATATTTTAAAAATATTACACTCCTGCCATTTCGTCACAACAGACCGTGTAATGGAAAATGAGGTCATATCCTTCTCCGTTTTTTTTTCCATATAAAATATTATTTAGAGAGATGTACAAGAGAAACACAGAGATCAATTCATGTGATTAAAATAAATAAATCTCACAACAAAAAAATATATATAAAGGTTTTTGATGGGTTATGGAGCGCATTGCATGTGTCTGTTTCTGGTACCTCTCTTGTGTTGAACTTTAGGTAGGGCCAAGAAGACTCCAACAAGCGTGCATAAAGCTCTGAATTCTAATATTGTTTTGAGCTTCGAGGTGTCCAAATCTATCTTTAAATTTGAAACCACAGGTACGACAGTCACTTGCTGTTGACTCTAATCTGATTTTTAAATTAATACACAGACACCAGTCTGCCACAAAGAAGGAAACACGCCGCTGCTCACTCCCTGTCCTCCGCTCCAAAAATTCTCTATGAACCGTATCACATCTTGACCAGCTCTTGGAAGTCATTGGTGTAGCTTCAAAGAAACTTTAATATGAAGTACAAGAAATCAATAATAAGATTAAGAGGCCAATGTAGCTATGCTTATTGTGTAATTAGATAATATAACACTAGATTATGCAGCAATATCAGGTAGATATAAATGAAATACAAAAGAATCATAATTTACTTTCAAAATTTGGAAGACTAAAATCACAGATTCCAGCTTTTATTTTTCTCACTTCCCTGTTTTCTCCTTCCATTTTCTCTAAATCCTTATAGCCTTTTTTTTTGGTAGCAAAATGCTTATAGCTCACCATGCAAACAACCAAATGATGTTGGCAGGGGATAGAAAACTCAATAATAATTTCAAAATTTTGAGTTGATAAAAAAGAAACAATCATCACATTGCAACCAAATGCATTTAGAACAGCATCATACTTGCACTTCCTAGAAAGATGAAAGAGGGAAGGGCAATTACAAGCTAGAAGGACAGCATCCTCTCACTGTAAATTTATAGAAAAACATCATAAATCTCTAGTATTAAGATATCTTTGTTGGGTCAAACAATCATAAGATTTATTGGATTGTGGGCAATATTTGTTTGCACTAGACTTTGAGCTCCAATCTTTGAAACATGCTTAAACTACCATCTAAAGCTGGCCAAATTTGAGGGTATCAAGCTCTCCAAAGTTGGCCTTCATTCAGCTCACTCAATATTAGGTTAGGCAAACTTAGTTGTACTTAGATAATCCAAGCTCAAGCTTCATGGCAAAATTGAAAGTTTCTGTAGAAAATGATGGGCAAGAAATCAGTTTGACAATAATTCATGTAGTTGGGTGTTGATCGGTGAGGACTATGATTTTGGAACATAACTATTATATTTTATATTACTAAGTTCATTTCCTTGAAGACTATAAATATAATGATAGTTTATGTATAAATTGAGAAACTGCAAGGTTCTAAAAGGAAAATGTTGAAAATACGAAATATGGTGGGTGATAGCATGCATCAATATCATTTTATACTGCATGATTTCAATCATCCAGCCACTAGCCAAGGTCCTCATGATGGTGGAATAATGAAGATTTGGCTTGGATAAGAAATTTTAGTAAGACATCTGGGAATCAAAGCTATCTTTCAAAGTGTGCATCAAATAATTCCCATCCCATCGCACTCACTTTTCCAAGTTGATTATTCTCAAATTCTTGCATTATTGTTTTAAAAAAAAGAGAAAAGTTGAAACAACTCAGCTGCTCTACAGCTAAATTTCTAACCTTACTTCTTTTTTTTTTTTCTATACATTGCGAACAATTTGTACCCCATTTATTTATAGTGAGCAATTCATCTTGCAAATTTTTATAGCTTACAAATAATAATAACTCATGTAAATTAGACTCTAAAGCAAAATTCATACATAAGTTATGCATGGTAGATATTACTCTTTATTGGCATGACATGCATATTATCATACTATTGTAGTGAGAAGATCAAAAATTTTAATCCCACCTTGATTTTGATTCTATATATTTAATATATTTAGCATCAAAGTGGAGTTTTTTTTTTTGACTTTTTAATAGAGCTAAAAATAAATCAAAAATAAGCCTCATGTTAGAGCATACATTTTGATATTCTTTTTTTTGTTTGACAAAGGTTCATATACATATTTCTTTTAAATATTGAAAGCATGGATATGATATAAATATAAATCAGGTGATTAAAATTTATGTTCAACAAATCAAAGTATCAAATGAAAGATAAATTAAGTTAAAGCTATAATTATTTATTTTTTTAAAAGTTTATGCACTCTCAGATTAAACCAGATATTTTGATACTAATTGAATAATTATTTATCTATTTTTTATATTTATTTATTTTTTGATACATATAAATATGAATGTATGGGTATTCAAACTTGCATTCATACTAAATAAATTTGAATATATTTATTATCCAATCTATTTTCACCTTTAACCTTAGGATGTTTATTTTAAATATATATATATATATTTCCTACACAATTAAAATAAATTATTTTCTTTTTTTAAAATAAATAAACCTAGAAACATGATCAAATTAATTTCATTCGTCCGAGATGCATGGCCAACAACCCTTTGTCCTTCTCTCCACCGTCCAAAAGCGTGTCCCTTCGCGGACTCCAACTTTTGGACGGCCGAGATCTCTCCATCGCCCGAACGTGGACCCACGTCCTAGAACGCCCGGATGCCAGCTCTACTCGCACCAGCGAACGGTTGCGATCCCATCGAACAAAATTAAATTTAAAAATAATAAAACGCAAGCCCTCTCGCCGCGTTTAAAGATAGGGCCAAGGCTTCCGCCCTCGGCTCGAGTCCTTTGGCCAGGAGGGAGGAGAGGGAGCGGGAGAGGGGAGGAGAGGAGAGGAGAGAAGGGAAGGTGAATTCGGTCTCTTTCTCTCCCTCGTTTCTCTTCTTTCTTTCTCTATCATGCCGGTGGAGGAGATGGAATCTCCGGCGACCGACGCCGGCGCCCAGGGGGAGAAGGAGATGGTTTTTGCCCAGGTGGATCCGTTCCTCGTGGAGGCCCTCGAGAATCCTCGCCATCGGCTCACCGGTTCGTGATCCTGATCCTGTCCTTGTTTCTTGGTTGAATTCCCTTTTATTTGAGAAATTTGGTTAGGGTTTGGATTCTAAGGGATTCTGTGGTTTCGTTACGGTTTGTTGATGGGATCTTTGGTTGTGGGTGTTTAAGGGGTTCTTGATTTTAGGGTTCCTGTTGTCGGATCTTTGTGATGGTTGGTGCGATTCGAGGCGGGTTCGATAGCTGGGGTCCTTTTTGTTCCCCTTTCTTTCCTCCCTGTGGAGTGAGATCGCCGAATATTGGATTCTTTATGGAGAAATTTCTTGTTTAGGCCTTCAAATTTAGGGTATGTTGTTCGGTGCATTGCATTGCATCAGATGTGGTATTGATTCTGTTGCTGGTGATTGCCGAGTTCTGTTCCTTGGCGTTTTCTGTTTGAGAGTAGAAGTTGGATTGAAAAATCCGTGCCTTAAGATTTCTATGGTTCTGCGATGTAAATTGCATGTATGTATGGATGATGTATCTTATCTTCACTCATTCCTGAAAATAAAAGTTACTCTAATCTGAGAGGGAAAAATAGAAACTGTTTAATGAAGAATTATCTGCTGTAAGATGGATTGGTTTTCACAAGTGCATAAGTTCTTGATTAGGTTAAGTTTATGCTGTGCCATTTTAGTTGAAAGGACCTCTAGAGGGGGGAACATGAAATTATGGTGATGGGTCATACTTGGATACATTTACTTACGGTTTGGGAGATCATAGGTTAGTATTGCCTAAACCTACATGTCTATTTAGGCAAAAACCATATTGAATCTTTAAAAAGGGGCTCCACTTGAATTATGTGAGGTCAACTTCAGCAAGAAGGCTCGTGTGGCTGATGCTACACGTAGGCATCGTCTGGCACTCCTCTAGGATTAGTTAAAATTGTTTCCTTCGAAATGCACTCTGAATTTATATGCTTCTGAATGTATGGATTGTTCAATTAGTGATCTGAACATCAGGTGGTGGTTGGTTCAGTGAATAGCATATGGAAGTCTTAACTTTGTAGTCTTTTCTTTTCTTTTTTCTTTTTCTCTCTTTATGTTATGATTCAACAGGAAAGTGGGTGAATATAGCATTGTTGAGGTGTTTATTTTGTTTTTATTAATTCATTTTTTATTTAATTAAGAGTAGGCCATTGTTGTTGGGGAAATCACATTTTATGTTGAGATGATGTAGGGTGAGATATGGCAAGCTAGAAATGATTTTACAAACATATCTGCTGATTGAAATTACGACACCAATAAGGACGAAAATTCTAACAATGCTGGTGCATGATATTTATGATGTTACAATAATTTATTATGTGGTTCTTGGTATCAACTTCTCAGGATGTTAATGGTAGCAACAGATGAGTTAGGATATTTCTAATAATACAGAAATTTTAGACTTAGTATCGCTAGCTTGATATTTTTTGCCATAAATGTTTTAATCATATTTGCTGTAACAATCATGAATGGTTTAGAGTATTCCAATAATTTCTATTTTTGGAGTTTTGGAGATGAGATCACTTGACTGGTTTGTTCAAGTATTTTTTTTTTTCAATAATTACGGCAAGCCTAGGTTGTGAATTGCTCTACCTTGGTGACTTGTGTTAGTGACACTTATAGATTCGTTGATGGAATCATTGTAATGTATATTTCTCCGTAATGATGTTTGCATTTTATATATGTTGGTTTGTCAACTCCTAATTAAAAGCTATTCAGGATTACTTCATGTTTGGTTGTGCTTTTGGAGGACCCAAGGGCACTTTTGAGTAATTTTAAGATGTTTAATAAAATTTTCAAAAATTCTTTCTGACTCTATCAAAAGCAGTTAAAAGCTCTACTTGAAAAATTTTGAGAAGCTGTTTTCATTAGACTTATAATAGATTTGGATGAACAACATTTAATATTATAATATAATAATAAAATAATATAATAATATAATATAACATAATGAGACAGATTTGGTTATATTCAAATATAGCCAAGCTTAGATCTGGTCATCTTTCATATTCTTGGATCCATGCAGTTTATAAATTCTAAAGATGAAAAAAGTGAAAAAGATAGGGTCGCTTTAGAATCTATATGGATTTAAGGATGGAAAAGATGATTGAATCTTAAACTTGGCTATATTTGAATGTAGCCAAGTCTACCTCATAATATAATATATTATATTATATTTAAATATTATTATAATATTATTATAATAATATTATTATAATATATTCTAAATAAAATATAATTATTAAAATTGTATAAAAATATTATTATAATTATAATATATTATTAGTGTAAAATAAGATAATAGTATTATATTATATAACACTATAATTTTGTAATATTACTATAATAATATATCACAATATTGTAATATTATATTATTAGATAATAATTATTATAATTTTAATAATATATTATAATGTAATTATTATATGATAGTAAAATAATATTATAATAATTTTACATTATAATTATTATTATATTAGAATATTCTTATTTTTTTACTATATTGTAATACTATATATTTAAATATTATTATAATATGATATTATTATATTAGAATATTATTAGAATAACTAATAATAATGATTTTTAAATAAGTCATAGATAGATAGTTGAAAGTATTATGCAATATCTTTTATCATTTTTATTGTAAAAGCATTTTCTTAGTTTGGTTACCAAACAAATGTTAATGTATCAAACTACTTTAAAAATATAGTTAGCAAATAGCAAGTAGTTTTTTTTCCAAAAGCTCTATAGTCTACTGGCAACAACTCTGCCAGATGAGATCTTAGTGAAGTGGGACATTGCACTACTAGTTAAGATCACAGCCCTAGATAAGGTCTTAGCTTCTTCAATACAGGTATGCATGCCTGGTAAAATGTTTTTGATTTCTTGTTCCCTAATATACTGGATTATTATCACTTCAATCTTCTTATAGGTTGCTTTTCCATTGGTATCCATTGGTTAGTTAAAAACCCATTTTAAGCTACTATAGTTAGATTGCTATTCCTCTATGATTAAAGTAAATCATGTTATGCCATGCTGAACATGGCTGGCAGGATATGTATCCTGTTATGCAATGTCATAGTTCAAAGAAGAAATTGGAATGTTGGGTGATACCAAACCAACTATTCTTTAGTGATTGAACGTTAATATTGTACTGTGTTGTTTCTGCTGTATGGATGACTTGTAAGGCAAAAGTCTGATTAATTTTGATGGAATCATGTTGTTTTATTTTCCTCATATATGTATCTGCTTCAAAATTTTGTGAGATTCTTGATTGCTATTGACAAATGCTTGCGTGATGTTTATACTTAGAGGCACCTCTGCGGAAATTTTAATTCATGAACCATGGAGCTCCACTGTAGCATTGCTAACTTCTTGATGTGGCTGCATTATGAGTTCACATGACTGCATTTAGGGAGAACTGTAGTTTTTTCTGAATGGTTGAGAAGGGGGGAAAAGGATGACATCTAAGTTTTTTTTTTTTTGTTTTTCCCCTCTCTCGAACTTTGGTTGTTGCTTCTTCTTTATATTATTAATGTACTCTGGTTGATTATTTGTTTTTGTACTGCAGTTCTACGGATGGAGCTGGATATTCAGAAGTTCATGCAGAACTCTGATCAATATCAATTTGAGTTTCAGCATCTCCCTACTTCATATCTTAGGCGTATTGCCCATCGTGTTGCTCAGCACTATGGGTTACAGACTATGGCACTTGACAACATTATAGATGGTTTGGGTAGCAGAGTAATAGCAAGGAAAACACCTGACAGTAGATTTCCAGCTGTCTGTTTATCAGAGGTTCCTGCAAACAGGCCTGAAAAGGAGATCACTGAACAAGTTAAGATTGTTATTCGTCCAAGGCCAAGCAAAATTTCCCCAAATGATGCAATGGAGCTGGGAACTAAAAGAAGTTCAATGAGAACTGTGGAAGAGCGGAAGGAGGAATATGACAAAGCTCGGGCCCGTATTTTCAATGGTTTGAGCAGTCCAGAAGTAGAATGGTCAGGGTCATCATCATCAGCTGATGGGAGAAGCATTTGTTCAAGTAAGGATGAGCAGGAATGTTATAGGACTCCAGAAGAAAATGAAAAGATCAATGCAAGAGATGGTGGTTCTAGAGTTGCCATTTTCAGGGACAGGGAAAAGGACCGTAGTGATCCGGATTATGATCGGAGCTACCAAAGGTATAGGGCCACCTACACAAGAACTGAGCGTTGCATTTATTTCATCTTGATCAATAGATCTTCTTACTAGCCCAACTTATCAGCCACACTGAGAATGATCCTTAAATCTTTGCAGGTATGTTAGAGGTTCTACGCTTGACCAGAATTTTGGCTTGGGGGTGTGCAATGTTATTCAACATCCATTCCTGCACTATGAGGCGGGGATTTCTCAGTTTGGTCAATTGCCAAGGAACCAAACTCCTATGAACTACAACCTGTCTAACCCAACTATGAACCCATATTGTTCTTTTGGATCCGATCAAAGCACCAAGGAGGCTGTGTATATGCAGTGGCCCAGCCCTGCTATGATGTATGCAAACTCCTACGAGCATTTCGGACATGCTGCTTTCCAGGTAGTTTCTTGCTTCCCCTCTCCTTTGATCATTTTTAGTTTACTTTCAGTTCCTGATAATGATGTTTTGCATGTGCAGGCTCCATTCTACCAGCAACCTCTGAGCTTTGAGCATACACAGAACTGCTAGCAGACAGGGAAGTTGTGTAACAGATGTGTTTCTTTAGATATAATAGAGACATTGTTTGAGACAGTCGAAACTGCTTTTTTTTTTTCTTCTTCTTTTTCAACCCTAGATTATATATATTTTCTGTAGTGAGGGATGTGGTGCGCATGCAGCTGACTACCTTCATTCTGATTAATTTTCATGGAGCATATATTCTTTGATCTTATGGTCCTGTTCTATTAATTATTTCTTGGTGAGTTTTTGACTTTGCTTGCCATATGGACCTTAAGAGGCCATGTTAGATGTGAACAAGAAAAAGGTCATTGGCTTTAGCTTTTGACGAGTGAAATGGATGGGTAAGAGGCAGAGGGACGGGTGATGTTCATGAATATTTTAAAGATTCAATATAAATAAATAAGGGGAACATAGGGGGAGACTGGATACTCATTTACCAACATGCACTTAGAAGTTTGGAAGCAGAACTTGGAATGCTTGCTTGATAGAACTAGTTGAGATGTTAACTTGGTGGCTATAGGTTGCTTGCAGTGGTCACGCAAGCATTTGTTGGATGAGGTCGTCACCATGGGGAGATCAACCTGAGTTGGTTGATAAACATATAACATCGACCAACGTTATCTAAATCATGGTTGCATTCAGATCTCTCTCTTAATTGGTGAAGTCCCGACTGGTCCAGAAGCTGCTTGCCGCTTGCAAATCTTTGAGGCCAAGCAGATGCAAATAGAGCATATTTTTGCTCATAATTTGTTTAACTATATTAAAAAAAAATTGTTCTAGTTATCATATTATATGTTAATGAAAATGTCAAATAACTGGTTATGCGACGGTTGTTTCTCTTTTGTATCGTCATCTTATTGTTGTGGGTGGTATATATATGTTGCGGTGATGATTTGGCCTATTCCTCCTTAAAAAAATGGATTTCCAAATGGATTCAAATGGTTTTTTTTTTTTTTTTTTTTTTTTTTTTTTTTTTTTTTTAAGAAGAAAATTGAACAACAGGGGTCACACCTCGGTTCCTATCGCCTGTGCGTCTGCACATCAACCGTGGGATGATCCATGTCTCAAGATAAGATGAGCCTTTGTTCAAATTACGGGAAGAGGCTGAGCTTTTCAATGGCAAAGACTAGGCTGGGCACATTGGTCAAGTAGCTGGTGCTGGCGAAGTCTGCGCTTCACCAAAAGACTTTAACCTAGTAATCACTAACGCTATCCATTTCAACACACCTTGACCAAACCGCCTCCAATGCTACAGGCAAAACAAAATAATCAGGGGATTTGAACAGAAGATCAGGAGCACGTTGTCCACTAGTCAAGCAGATAAATGAAATTGTAATGGAAAATAGATCTAGCTGACGCATTCAAAAATTAATTCATTCAGTAAGAGGTTATTGCATTTGATAGCCCTGTAATGAGATCACCGACCTTGACAACTGTGTTTCAGCTAGGTCAGTTGTTGATCTAAACCTAGGACAGGGCAATGCTCTCCGCTCACATCCTTTTTATGTCCAAAATAACTTGTTGACAAATGCAAATATTATATAGTCTTAATGTTATTGTTCAACAAAAAATGTTGACAATTTTGCCTAAGCAACTACTAGGTTATAATGCATTCCAGATCCAGCTATATTTAATCTTTTCGATAAATCCTGCAATCCTTCAGGATTCCCCATAAATCAGTACATCACATCCCCCCCTCCCTCATATTATCAAGGAAATATAAAGAACTAACTTGTGTTGCTGAGCCCACCCCTGGATTCTGAACACGTTCCTGCTTCCTTATCCCTGTATTGCTTCAAATTGTAATTAATGAAAGTCTCTCTAATTTGTATTTAACCCTGCTTCTACTAACTTCCACCCTCTAAGAGTGGAATTCATCAGAGTTCATTGCATATGATCCATTTGAGCAGCCCATAGTAGGGCAGCTTTACATGAAGAATGCATAAATCCAAAGAACAGGAAAGATGTCTTGCTCCTAGTTGTTCTTCCGTTAGCTAAAAGCATCTGCAGTTAAAAGGACCTAGAAGGTCGGATGACTTGTTATTTTCTGCTCCTAAATACAAAAATAGTTCTTACGTAGGCTAAGTGACATTTCTCAACATGGATACATTGACCATGACTCATCAGATAGGCACTATGCAGCAAGACATACGGAAAGAATCATAATCATAACCAATTTTCCTTCCATTCAGGGTAGGCATGACATATTGAATCTTAAAAAAAAAAAAAAATCATGTCTTCTTCACTTTGGTCCAAGAAAATCTTTTCTGGGTTGCATTTCAAGATTAATATTGAAATATGAACTGACTTGCTCTATTCAATGACCAGCATCAATCTTCAGTGCAAACAAAGACCAACAGCGGATTTCAATAAGCAGACATTAACAGACATTAATGCATGGTTGGTTGTCTTATGACACAGTCTGAAGTTGGTTAAGATGGACATCAATAATGAGGTTAACAACATCACTGAAACAAGGGTAGAAAATTAAAGTAATTATTGTATATTTCCTACTTGAACAACGACACTAAGGTAGTGATACACTGACAAAAAACTAAGATGAATTTATCTCCAATCAATCCCCAATGATGCCAGAAGTTGATGTGAAGTTAAAATTGCATCTGAGGTTTGGTAATTTAGACCATTCAACAAGCTGGTAATCAACATCCATAACTACGCTGAAGTTACAGTCCTTATTTCCTACCTGAGCATGAAGTTACAGTCCAGTTTTGTTCCAACTACATGCCTGAATGGCACTCACACACCAATTCCTAGTGCATGGCTCAGCATTCTTAGTCCTATGTACTAAGGTGGCCTTTGGTCCATGATAAAATAATATCATCAAGAATCTTACATTCCTAATAATCTTTCAAATACTGAGAATATAAGATTATCATATTTGGTTTGCCTTGCTAATGTTAATTTGGATTATTAAGAATGCAAGATTTAATATATATATATTGTATTATCTAAATCTAAATAATATTTATGATATAAATAATATTAACTATATATTATGAATTATTTAAATATAACAATTTAATATGCAAGAAGGTCTAAATATTAATATTTTTAAATTTAAATATATTATTATATAAATGTATAATAGCATTTAAAATAATAAATGTTATATTAATATTAAATTTAATATTAATATAATATATTATATTACGAGGTAGACCTGGTTACTTTCGAATGGACTTGAATGTAGCCAAATTCAGGATCCAATCACCTTTCCCAACTTTAGATCCATATGGATCTCGGTGCCACCCCACCTTTTTCACTTTTTCAATCATTTGGGATCCGTAAATTATGTGGATTCAAAGGTAAAAGAGGTGATTGGATTTAGACTTGGCTACATTCAATTGTAGCCAAGTTTACCTTATTATATTATGTATTAAATATTAAATATAAATATAATATTAAATATTTAAATATTTAAATATTACTAACTGTTAAATATATATTAAATTAAATATTATTAAATTTTTACATTAAAAATAAGATTATCATACCTAGGTAATTACAAATACCATCTTTCAGATAGAAATCAGATTACCATGATTTGGGGCAATCTTGAATTACTAAAAATCAAATATTACTGTTCAGATTACCATGTTTAATTGCCAAACATGGTAATATAGATATGGTAATCTGCATGGTAATTCTAGATTATCAAGATGGATTACCATCAACCAAACACCCATAAAGAAACATCCCCTTGGCACATTTGGACTTACAACCACATTAATGTATCGATGAGGCAAATAATTTACATGGAGATCACTTGTTTCTCTTGCAAGCTCCATGGATGTACTCATGTCAAAAAATAAGGGGCTCACCCTCTTACAAACGCTACTTGCCCTGAAATGGAAGTAAGGATTTAGGATGAAGCAATTTGGCAGGCACTAAACCACATGTCTCCATACTTCTCTCATTTACATGTAAACATACCATGCCTTACCAATCATTGATGTCTACTAAATTCCTTATAGTATCTCAAATAACTGGCATATTGTTTAGATCTCTTGAGTACTGCAGGTATGCATATTTCATAGGATTCCTCTATTTCCATTCAATAAAACAAAAATGCTTTGTGCTCGTACATGTTAACAAGCATAGTGACCAAAACCAGTTTTTCATAATGTAACTAGATGAATTCCACTGCTTGAGAATTGATAGGTCAAGATGCACTTTTGTCTCAACAACAATGCACTGGAAGGAAGTCCATGCTAGGCAAGCTATATGCGATTGCTTTCAGCATCCACATCCTCATCCAAAATTTAATATCAGAATATTGATAAACTAATCTATACTCCCAACTAGTCCTATATAACAATTTAATTAAGTGATATGATATCCAACTGTAATTATCATAAGCAACCTGACACCAAATACATATAGTGAAACACATCGAGGTGACTGTTGCCGCATGCAACGTTCATTTCCTGCAACTGCCATAAGCTATCAAGCTGTATTTGTCTATGGTAGAGATAATTTGAAGTGCTTTGCCTCTTTAACCGTTAGTTCTTTGCATTTAGAGATCCATGTCAACCGCTAATTAGGCACATTGGAATCACTTAAGCACCTTACTTAAAACTTGGAAGTTACCAACTCATATCTAAGCAAGATACTTTTCAGGAGCTAAGAAAAAAGAATATAAGAAACAAGCAATATCCCTTTAATTTGAGGCCAGGTTTATGCAAGTCAGGATCTCATGTAGCGAATGAGATCAAGCAGGAAAATGCATTGAGTTGGACATTATGTCTTTTAATTATTGACATAAGATATTTTAATAAATGTAGATTCTGTTTTATGCTTGTGTTAATGCTAGTTGATTATATATTCAATCTCAAGCAAGCACTTAATAGATGATTGTGGGGGGGAGGAGAATGGGGCAGAAGTGATTTATATTCTAGATGAAGGCAAGACAACTCCCCCTTTCAGGATCCTTTATTGTCATTATTCCCTGTAAACGGAATATTCTCCAAGAATTTTAGCTTCATCAAGCCCACGATTAACAATCTCTGCTTAATTTGAGTCTTTCATATCGAGCTCCATCTCTCATGTAGTATCCAGCCTTCATTGCTTATGATCATATTAACTCAAACGGTCCACTACTGTAATGAATCCCATTTGTGCTTCTGTAGTTCTAACATCATCAGTTCTACTGCACTCATGCCCCCTGCTTATTTATCAGTCAAATCTTTGATCTACAAAATATTATTTTCATGGTTGGCGACATATAATTTCCCATCAAGTCTCCTAAGCTTTGAGAATTCAGATAACATTCTAGAAGTGCATTTGCAATCAAATATTTTCTTCTAACTGTATTGAAATATTTTATCTCCCCTTTCCTGAAAAATTTGCCGTCATTTTCAAGTTTTGAGTCTCAAGATATATAAACTTGCCATGTGAATCCCACTTATGGTAATTCTATGATTTAATTCAGCTTAATGCTGGATAACTATTCATTGCTTTAACCAGATAATTGAGCAAGAACCAGTGGATCTAACTTCTAATTGCATATATGCATTGAAGAGTATGATTTCAAGGTGAATAAACTAACTCTTAGTTGCTTGTCCAGCATAAACAGACAACATATAACCTAGATTAATTTCAACTATCAATTCTTCCTCTAGTGACTAAAATAATAACTGAACAACATATATCTGCATTACACGCCTTAATATTGAGGTTACTGTTTACAGGGAGAATAAATGTCAAACAATGGAACCATTAAGCCCCAGATAGCTGTTACTGATGCCATGTTTTTAGAGCTTAGTATCTGCCATGGAAAGAAGCACAACCTATCATCTCATCTGTGATGTTTTGAAACTCAATGATCCTGTGCTCCTATGTATGTTTGATATATATGTTGCGCTATTTGAGAAATCAATTATACAACAAGAGAGCAAAGGGGAGAAAGCAATGCAGGCAATGAAGATTGATAGAAACATCATAGTTCATATATATTCGTTGGCCATGGAGTAGAGGAATTTTCAAATGTTAAACATACAAAACAGGAAATGAAATGACAAAAGTCAAGTGGAAGCCAAATCCATGAAGACTATGTAAGGTTCCACATAAATTCAAACATCACCAACAATTAAAGGTATGCTGAATAATTTTCGGTAAAAGGATCTCATTGGCTTAGATGAGCATTTTGGCAAAGGCATAGTTCGCATATACTTTACCTGCATTAGAATGTAACTTCATCATCATAAATTAAATGATATCAGCATCATCCATGATAAACCTCAACCACAACCATACTCTGTCATACTGCTTCTGGTTGAATCCATTGCACCCTATCTCCTTTCAAATCTGTATCTATTCCCAATAATTCACTGGAAAATTCAATAAGATGCCGCCAATGATGTGTTTTGACTGGCATAACTATCATGTTATAGAAGTTTATATCACAGATTTCATTCTACATGAGTAAAGGAGAATTTTTTTTCTTTCAAAAAAAAAAGGGTAAAGGTAGGCGTAAAATCACATAAAAGAAAGTGACAAAGAAAGACTTAAATTTTTTTGTATCTCACAAAAAAATATACCTCAGAACAGAGCTGAATGGTAAAAAAAGATTCATGCAGCCAACCTCAACTAGTTTAGGATTAAGGCTTTATTATTGTTATTATATCTTTTAATTGTTAATATGAGATATAAGACCACTACCACTTTGATTGTAAAATATTGATTGCTTGTTGAACCTTATGAATCATGTAAAAGTAGGAAACTCTGAATTCAGGGGATAAATGACACGGAAAATCTTGAGCAAGACATAAGTAAATTTTCAAATTTTTATTTTTGAAGTGTTAAAAGCAGCTAAAGCAGGAGGAACTACCACTGTAGGAGTCCAGCATCATCGTTCAAATAGAAAGAGCAAAAGCGAACTGCACTGGTGATGCAATTAGATGGTATACAGTAAACATTCATAATTTTCTAATGTCAACAGAATTTTCAAGTTACACGGTTCAGAACAATGGGCAACACTAAGTAAACAGAAGCTAACACTGTTCAACTTTACAATGTCTAAGTCTACTGAAAAGTTTAAGAGTGAATCAAGGGTGCACAACTCTTCATAGACCAACCTTATAAACCCTGAATTATGCATTCCCCTTGTCTCTGATTTGTTTCAATGAGGAATGCTACCGTATCTTTGCTCAAGAAGACTACCACTGCCCTTCTTTAACCATCAACAGAATAAACCAACCAGTTTCAATCAAAACCCTAAATCCGAAGACATTCCTAATTATGATAGCCAACATTAGATTGGAGATAATAAACTACACTGAAGCTCCAATATGTAATTTCATTCAATTTCAAGGCAATATTAGTTATAACTAGCACTGATAACCAAAATGAGAAGAAGAAGAAGAAGATGAAGAAGAAGAAGAGAAACCATAACAACAACAGTTATGTTCAACGACAACAGCAAAGATGGCAATTACAATGGAAGAATGGAAAAAGAAACCCCTTACGAATGCCAGATACTTTTCCTTTGTTTCCTTTATATTCCTTGTCCCCAAACCTCAATCTTCCTCATAACCCCAACTCCTTATGATTAGATGTAGAATTAGAGAAGAATTACCTGAGATACTCGCTCAATCATCACCTGAGGGAAAAAGAGTCAGCTCCCTTCTTCCGCCTCCCCTCTCCCCCGACTCCAATTCCTCCGCAGGCGGGAAACCCATCCCCATCCCCATCCCCATCCCCATCCCCATTCCCATTCCCATTCCCATGTGATGCATCCCAATTTGCGGCGGCGACAGGAACCGGTGATCGAACCCCCCACCACCAGCGACGCCCCCGCTAGCCGCTGGCCCGAAATGCCCCATCGGCCTCTGGTAGTAGTACTGCTGCCCGATCTGGTGGTGATGATGGGGGTGGTGGAGTGGGTTCACAGAGACAAGCGGCACGAAGGGCGGGTCCGGTCCGGCGGCGCCGCGGGGGCTGAGGAAGTGGTGGGGGACGGGTGCGCTGGCGAAGAGCTGGTGGTCCGCGGCCGAGATGTGGCCGCCGGCGAGGGCGGCGCCATGGGCAGCGCCTGCAGCGGCAGCGGAGGAGGAGGAGGAGGAGGAGGACTGCTGGATGCGCTTGAGGTAGAGGCGGTATTTCTGGAGGTGGCTGGCCACGTTCTCGCGGGTGAGGCCCTCGACGCCCATCAACTGCATGATGGTCTTGGGGACGGCGTTCTTGATCCCGAGGTGGGCCACCGCGTCCACGAACCGCTTGTGGAGCTGCGGCGTCCACACCAGCCGCGGCCGCTTGAGCGTCCGCGCCGCCGCCCCCTCCTCGCCGGCGCCTCCGCCGCCGCCGCCGCCGCCGCCAGAGTCGACGTCGTGGTGGGGCGCGGCGGGGGGTACTGGTGAGTGGGAGTGGGAGTGGGAGGGGGAGGGGAGGTCGAAGGCGAGCGCGAGGTCGGGGCTGATGAGGGTTTGGGAGAGGGGCATCAGCTCTTCGGGCTTCGGCAGCTGGTCCTCCCAGCTGGCGAACCAGCTGTTGCTTCCATCGACATTGGACTCCTCCTCCTCTTCCTCCTCCTCCTCCTCCTCCTCTTCTCGCATCCCTGTGGCTCTTGATCTCTCCACCATTCTCTCTTTCCTTCTTAACTTTGGTTAGGGTTGATGGAATTTGTGGGGGAGAGAGAGAGAGGGAGAGAGGGGGTTCGAGGTGGATCTCTCCCAATGTTTGATTTATTATGCGAGGTTTATGGTTAATTAATAATTGGAATTATTACAGCGGCGATGGGGAGTCGGGCTGCTGCACTTGGACACGGCGGCTTGACGTGAGGTGGAAGCGTGTGAGTCGTCGGTCTCCAGATGTTACATTATTTTCGAAATTATAATATTGTGTAGATATTATAATTTTTGTTGCCTGTAATTTATTTATGGTGAAAGAGTTAGTTGTGAATACCATTTTGGTTTATTAAATCATTAGCCATTTAAATCAATTAATGCCGTATTAATTTACAGTCATTAATATATCATATATATATATATATCTTCTGTATTAAAGAAATTTTATAAAATTTAAAATTATAAATAATATTTTAAATAACATGGACCTTATCCTTCTTGTCATGTTAGATGTTCATGCATTCTTTTCATTATTTTTTTATATATTCATTTATTTTTATTTTTTTTATATTCTTTCTTTCTTTCTTTCTTTCTTTTTTTACTCTCTTTATTTTCTTATTTTCTTTCTTTTTTTTCTCGTCCTTCTTACATCAAGGCATTGATTGGAAGCTTTAAATACGACCATCAGGAAATAGTGCAAGATTATAACATAAAAATATTTAATCTTTGTATGCTTGCGAGGGAGGAGCTTGGTGCATTCCATCGTGTAACCCAAGTTGTGATGTTTGACGAACAATTCTTGCCACGGCTCTGGTTCTCTGTGGACGCCGCTTTGTGGATAACTCTGGCATCAAACCCACAGAAAAAGTAAAGCAAAGCTAAGCTGGGGCATGATGCTTTAAATTAGTTAATCGATGCGTTTAGTTTAAAGAGAACGAGAAGATATATGGGACGTGTTTCATGCTTCCATTGGAAAGTCGCCCCTTTTCTAATCGAGGCTCAGCTCTGAATTCATCATCCACTGGCCCTGGATGCTCGCAGCCTCAGCTCATCACCCACCGTCCAGGTGACGTCAGACATGTCAAATCGTGTAGCAAAAATGCGAAGGGATGTAGGATTCGTTGGACGCCATGGAAAGGGTTTAGAACTGAATGAGGATTCCATCTCTGTGTATTTTTCTTTTTTTCTTTTTTTCATCATTATTATTAACTCAGAAGAATATAACGTATTCCACACCACACTAAGGGCCCACATGAGGCAGCCAAAATTTCCTTTAAGCTACAAGTCAGGCTTGGATTTATTTATTTAACTTAAGCTCAAGATTGATCCGAGCTTAAGGTCAGACCTAGCTCGAAAATGAAATCCAATCAGACGAATACATAATAATTCATTTAAGTTAAAAATTAAATCGATAGGATTAATTTTTATTTTTTTAAATAGCTATAATAAAAAATAATTTTTAAAGATCTTAATGTTATATTTGGATCAGATTTAGATCAAGGCCAATGTTTTGGGTCAAGTTGAGGTTAGATCAAATAATGATATAGTCTAAAATTTTTTTTGAGACTTTAATTTTAAGATTGAATTTGGGTTAAATTAACTGGGGCTTTAGGTGGCCCGATGGACCTTAGGTTAACCCGGGCCTACTTTCAGTTTAGAATCAATTGTAGCAGGCCGTGAGGGTTTTGACAATCCGAAGACTTCTGATTGGTTCACTCTAGGCTCTTATGCTCATGGATTTGTTATAAAAATATTCGTTTTAAGTATTCATGATAGACTTCAGTTTAGTGCTCGTACTTTCGTAAGGGCTTGTTCGAGCTGGGAGGCCAAGGGCTTTATGATGGAGTGGCTATTGAGACGAGGGTTAGAAACCTTTCCCTTGGGCAAGGAAAACACAGCATATTTTTCGTCACTTACCGTCATGAGCTTGGACGATTGAAGAGAAACGAATAAGCCCGTACCATTCAATAGCAGTAATTCAATAGCAGTAACAATAAGTAGCAGAGACTTTATGATGCCACTGTCATTGGAAGAAAGCCTAGCGCCATCCTTCGTCGCAGAGATGGCTTCATTTTATGCCGGAGTTCTATCAATTTTTACATATTCTGATTGGCTTTTAATACCACCTATAACATCTAAAGTATATCTGCTTGTCTAATTAATTTGTTAAAGAATCGAGTTCGTATGTCCTTAAAAATTTGAGTATAAATTAATTAGTAACAAATAAATTTGAATTATAAGCTTTTTAAATTTTTTTTTCATAGGATGTGAGACTATTTTGGGAACAAGTGAAACGTTGATCTAAGCCTAAATCTATATAACAAAGTGATGGAAAAGATAATATAGTTTGAAAAAAGAAAGCGGTTGAAAGGTTAATGAAGGATGGGTTGAGAGAAGGAAAACAAGGAAAAGAGCTGCAAAACTATGAGAGGCTTCTCGTAGAGCAAATGAAGAGGGTGGATCATAATATACTAATTTAATTCTTTTCTCAGAGATTTTCTGATTGATCGTGACGGATGGAAGGCTAATTAACTTGTAGGTTTTCTTTCCCTTGAAAATTGAAAATTGAAAAAAAAAAAAAAAAAAGAAGAAGAAAGATGTTGTAGCCTATGGACTGAGCCCCTTAAAAAAGGTCCTAAATTCAAACCTTGTGGTGCGCCCCAAGTATCCGAACCTTCATAACGTGGAAGAAAAATATTTTGCTCCTACTGAATATGGTAGGTATGGCTTGAATTTTGGGCCTGATCCAACTTAGCATTTCTGAAAGTAATTTTGAATGAAAAATTTTATGAGATCCTTAGTCAAAAAATAGTAAAATTTTATAAGATCTATAGTATGAACTTATATAAAATTATAATTTTAAGAAGTTAATGTGAGATTAAGAAGATTCAAGATTAGAATTTTAAGAAGATATTGTGTGATGAAATTTGTCTGTAAACATAAACCAGTTATCAAATCACATTAATTTTATATATCTTATATTCTTTTCTCTTCTCAATTCTCTATATTCATTTGTATCTCAAATATTGTTCTATCCAGATTTTGTTGTAGCAAACTGGAACTTTGTTTGCTAACTTATCTTGATCAAAGAGGAAGCAATTGAAGTAAATTTTGCATATGTTAGTGATTTCTTGATTTAGTTGAGTGAATGGCTTGGTTCACGTAGCACCGTAGCCAGAGTTGTGCTCCAACTAGGCTAGTTCTTAGTTGATCTCATCAGAAATATTGCTAGTGATACATAATATTTATATATGTCACTTAATTTGGTTTACAGGCACTTTATTCTAGGCTTACTCCTTTCCATCTATTCAAACTCTTCTCTCAATTTAGCAAGATGTGAGCTTCCAATAGCAATTAGATTTTAGTGTGGCATACAAGAATGGAATCTAACTTAGAAGATTAATTAATTGATTGAGCAATGATACTTATCTACATTAATATTAATTCAAGCATAAGAATGCTAAAAATAATTCAAAGAAGGGACTACTTAATGAAATGAAATCTACCAGCCATGTAACTCAATCCTGATCCACAAAAGAAGGAATCTAATGATTGAGGACCCTTAAGACCAAGATGTATACCTTCATATGATCAGACTTAAGAGATTCGGATGGGTTTAATCATCAATGATGAGCACTCACTTTGTTATTGGAAGGTTATTTTCAGCACTCCATTGAACCGCTACTGGACTTAACGATTATCACCACTAGTATGAGAACTCTATCCATAATGGGTTCCAAGGTAAGGCAACCTCCTCTTTAATTTCGGATTGTAGGGGACCCTTAAGGGCTTGAAGATGATGACATGGAGAGCTGAAATGAAGAAGACGCCCCTTAGTAGAACAAAGCTTGAAAGATACCTAAGTTGAACCTCACGCTCATTCCCTCACGGAAGACATTTGCATCACACAAATGAGAAGAAAAATGGAACTACAATAGTTTTCATTTTATTCATTCATAATCTCTATTACAAAGGCTATGGAGAGGTATTTATAGTCCCTCCAAGCTCATTTGAAAATTCGAAATTCATGAAAACTTATATGGAGAAGATAGTGGGGAGTTGGAGAAAATGGAGGGGAGTTATATGATTTATGGAGAAATATGTGGGCGGACCAATTTGAATTTAAATTTAATTATTGGTGCCTAAATAGAGAAGATGGAGGGGAGTTACATGATTTATGGAGAAATATGTGAGCGGACTAATTTGAATTTGAATTTAATTGGTGGCATCCAAGTGGAGAAGATGAAGGGGAGTTACATGATTTATGAAGAAATATGTGGGCAGACTAATTTGAATTTGAATTTAATTATTGGCACCCAAGTGGAAGCTGAAATGTTGAAGTAGTATATTCTCTTGAACTAAGTTGGTTCCGGTGCTCGAGTCAGATTTTTGGGTTGTGGTTGAGCTGACTCCTGTAGCTTCAAATGGCCTACTTTATAATTCAATTCATAATGAATTTGATCGAAAATATTTATTGATGTCCGCACCAGATTTTGCCCAAAAATAATCCATTGCATTGCAATTTGGTCCTGACCCATGCAAATCATCATATAATTAATCTTTTCGCTCAGTACCAATTAAAATTATCTTCTCATGTATCTAACATTATAGCTAACATGGTGTTGAAAGTTTTACATGTATGAATTATCAATAATTGTTAGTGATTTTAAATTTATAAAATTAATTAAATAAATTTGATCCAATGATACAAGCAGGATGGGTTCACTATAGATATATTATTCATATGATTTGGGTTTTAGTGCAACTCTGTTGAAAGATGTGATTGACAGATTGTGTAGATTAAAGCTTAATAATGATCGATGATAGAAGGGCTTATTAGAGTTTTATTGTAAATAGAATAGATCCCTTCTCCTCTCCTATATTTATGATTAATTTTTTTTATCAAGAAAACTATCTATTGGAGAAGGGAGAAAAGAAAGATCTAATCCCAGTATTTCAAGTGAGCGCTTCTTCATTAAAAGATTTCCTGCAACTCTTATATAAATCATTATGGCCCAAATAGGTATAGCTATGAATTTATATTATTAAAATTACACACATATGATTTTTAAATTCCTATGCATCAATCTTTTTGTTAACACAGCTTACAAATGTCCAAACCACAGTGCATCGATATGGACATCTTCCTAACTTGGACCAGAAAGAAAATAGTCTATTTAGTTGGTCTGTTAGTTTAGTTGCAAATAGAAGAATGACCACCTCTTTCATGGAAGGTTCCTTTTACTTTGATCAAAGATAGATGGATGTTCACAGATTCAAACAGCACTAATTGAATCTTTCAAGTTTTTTCACAGATTTCCAAAGGCATGCATGCACTACTCTACCATCCTAACATTGAAGTTTTATTATTAAATTTTTAAAATTTAATATGATAGAGGTGATCAACACTGAAAGAGAGAGAGTGAGGGATCCAATTTTATTGCGCATGAAATAAGGAGAAGGGAGGAGTGGGACAGGTAACAAATTTTTAAAATAAGTGAAGGATATTTTTTTTTTTATTTCAAATTGATCATTTTTTATATCTAGATCGATATGTCAATCTAAAATAATTTAGTTTAACATGCACGAGAATTCTCCAGCAGTTTTTATATTCCTTGCTCTGCTAGTGAATTCAGTTTGTTTAATTTTTCTCTTGAAAGAGATTTAGAGCTCAAACAGAAGACGAGGAGGATAGGAGGGGGGTCAAAGGATCTATATATGCTTGACTAAATCTAGTCTTTCCTTTGTGCCATTTGCCCACAGCTAGGTGGCTGGAGAAGCTTGGAATCTGTCTACTGTTCAAAATATAGTATACTTTATAGTGGAGCAAGTGCCTAAGTCAAATTGACTTCCAAGTTGCTTGCGGGTCCAAGAAAGCTTCTTCAAAAGGAGATTAGCACATGATGTAAACCATCAAAAACTTTTTCAAATGTGATTTAATACTACAATCAAAGTTTTCTAAATGGAAGATAGG
The DNA here is from genome assembly GCA_017589505.3 of Metroxylon sagu. Taxonomy (NCBI): domain Eukaryota; kingdom Viridiplantae; phylum Streptophyta; class Magnoliopsida; order Arecales; family Arecaceae; genus Metroxylon; species Metroxylon sagu. The sequence goes on along the minus strand of JACVBY030000432.1, from coordinate 276,366 downwards.
ACCAGACTTTCTACAACCATCATCATGATTTCAATGGAGATTGAGATGATTGTGAAAAATAAAAATGAGACGTAGAGAGAATCATTCCATTCATAACTAAAACACTGTATCTAAGTTTTATCCAGAGATTTGAATACGTAATGAACAATAAATTTTTATATTTTATTTTAGTCAAATAATGCAAGCCCAGTGGATAAATCTACTGTAGAATAGTCAAACCATGACATGTAATATCTTTATTTGCGTAATAAAATAAATTATCATATTTATTTTTTTTAATGAAAATAGTATATTTTATTATCTTGACTTATTATAGTTTTTAATTAAAAAAAATATGAGTAACTTCATCAATCTAATATTCTATTTGTTCATATAAATATGAAACAGAAATCTTGAAGGCCTTCACCAGTCGTTGCTTTTGGGCATCATGTCTCGATCTGAGAAAAAAAAAAAAAAAAAATTATTATATTTGATCTTGTTTTTAATAAATTATGATGTAGAAATAAAAAATAAATCTCTCGCTGCTCCTCTATATCCCTTTCTCTTTATTTATCCTTTCTTGATCCCCTGAAGCCGATCAACCCCGGAAAGAGAAGTTGCCGTAAATCCTTTTCGCAACCAATGGAAAGCAATCCAACGGACCAGATCTCACCCCGCTGCCACGTGGTCGCCGTCCCGTACCCCGGCAGAGGCCACATCAATCCCATGATGAGCCTGTGCCGGCTCCTCGCCTCCCGCGGCCTCCTCGTCTCCGTCGTGGTCACCGAGGAGTGGCTCGGCTTGCTCGGCTCCGGCTCTGCGCCACCGCTGCCGCCCAACCTCCGGCTCGTCTCCATCCCCAACGTCATCCCCTCCGAGCGGAGTCGCGGAGCCGACGTCAACGGCTTCCTCCAGGCCGTCTACACCAAGATGGAGGGCCCCGTCGAGCGGCTCCTCCAGCGACTCGAGCCGCCGGTTGGCTCCATCGTAACGGACTCTTTCCTCTTGTGGGCAGCCGAGATCGGCAGGCGGAGGAATATTCCGGTGACGTCGTTTTGGACGGAGGCGGCGTCCGTGCTTTTAGCTTTGTGTCGTTTCGGCGAGCTCGACGCCGAGGGGCAAATACCGGCCGAGTTATCAGGTACGTCCATCATATAATACGCGGTCGGATGCGTCCGGCTTGCGTCCGGCAGGCAGGAGGCGATCGATTTTAATTTTTATTATAGTTCATTTGATTTCTCAAATATATATATATATATATATATATATATATATATATATATATATTGTTCATTAATTAAAGATATTATTATCGAGTCTAAAAGAGCCGTCTATTCTGGCTGCCAAAAGAAATAAAAATATTGGAAGGCCTTTATTGGCTTTTAATGGCAAGACAGGCTTATTTCAAGGATTGAGCTAAGTTATTTGTTCAATTCAATGTCTTCAATCCTGTGTACCATCCATTATATTTTTAAATTTTATTTTATTTATCATATCAATGTTATTTTAAATTAAAAAAAAAAAAGATAATGATATGGTAGCTCGAATTAATCACTCATAAGCTGATATAGATATTCTATCGATTACTTTACTTTATTCAATTGCATATTCTATGGCACCAATTCAGTCCCAACTTAAAGAAAATTTATTTAAGCTAATTTTTTATTATTACTTTTTAATTTTACTGTTCAAAAACTTTATCACCATCCCAAGCAGTATAAAACAAAAAAGTTGCTGAAGCATTTTTAAAAATACTTTAGATCCCGTAAATTATTAAGCATGACTTTGGTTATTTTTTTTAATGAAAAAAATTAGGTATTACGTAGGGTTTCACTATGGTGCTTTTTTATATTTTTAAATATTAAAAATATGAATCATCCAATCTTATTTAAGAGATGCAGATGTAACACATATGTGATGATACAGTAAATAAAGTAGAAGATAAATAATTAAAATTATTTCTTTAATTTTTTTATTTCAATTAAGCTCTGCAAATTATAAAAGCAAAATCTTACCATATAGCTAACCCCTTTCCATTATGATGATGATGGAAAATAAATAAGAGCCATAAGAGGTCTGAAAACTAGTTGAAGAGAACTAACAAAAGATTGAAGTTATTCTTTAAGGGATCCTTCTATATATATATGTGCGCAAGTTAATAAGAAAATTTGAGAGAACCAGAGAACATAAATATGAGGAGGCAAAGAACAAGTTTTCTTTTTCTGCGTACCTGTAGATTATAACCCCTGCTTACAAGAGAGTTAACTCTCCCCCTGAGATTGAAATCCCACTACAGTTTGGTGATTCTGTAAGTCTTTGTTTGAGTGGATTCCTGGTTATTCAATCTCTATTCCTATCTTTTATTTGAGTGAATCTTCCAGGACAACATTATCTCTATCATGCAGTGGTAAACATGAAAGATAGCAATGCTGCAAATCAAATTCTTCCTCTTCTTTTGATGCAATCACGCAGTGTCAAAGCTGAAATGGTTTCTTCCAAAATGACAGGGCAACAAGTGGAAGCCCAGAGCTACCTTCCTCTTTGGGGTTTCACTTCTTCAGGTTCACTTGTCTTCTTCCTGTCTACTGACTCTAACCGAGATTACTTCAGGGCACTCGTACGAACAATCTCTTGGTTCAACAAAGCTGAAGGTCTCCTCCTCCCCACTTTTTATGAGCTTGAAAGCAATGCAATAGATGCTCTCAAGTCCAAGCTCCCCCTCCCCATCTATCCAATAGGCCCTCTCATCCCCTACATGACACTAAACAATCCCCATTGCGACGCCAACTCCACCACCAGCAGCTATTTTCAATGGTTGGATTCTCAACCAAGGAGCTCGGTGCTCTACATTTCTCTCGGCAGCTTCATGCCACTTTCAAGCACTCAGATGGAGGAGATGGCATCAGGGCTTCTTGCAAGCGGCGTGCGCTTCCTATGGGTTATGCGTGAAGAGTTCAAGCTTCTTCAAGAGCAGAGAGGAGAGATGGGCTTGGTGGTGCCATGGTGCGACCAACTGAGGGTGCTGTGCCACCCTTCTGTGGGGGGTTTCTTGACGCATTGTGGCTGGAATTCGACGATGGAGGGTGTATTTGCCGGCGTGCCGATGCTTACCTTCCCTTTGATGTTCGATCAGCACCCAAACAGCAAGCTAATTGTGGATGATTGGAAGGTTGGTGTCAGGTTAAGGAAGTCACCAGAAGAGGTTGTAGGGAAGAAAGAGATTGCAAAGGCGGTGCATGACTTGATGAACTTGGACGCGGTGGAGAGCAAGGAACTAAGGAGGAGGGCCACGGAGCTCAAGGAGAAGTGTCACGGGGCGTTGGGAGATGCTGGCTTATCGACCATCAACCTTGATGCCTTCGTACAAGAGGTTTTAGACAAAAAATGTGGCAATGCTTAAATTACTATGCCTGGATGCTTTGCTAAGGCGAGAGAAAACCAACCTTTGTTGTCTGAGCCATATATTTCTACATTTCACAGAGTTCTTTGTCGATTCCTTCCTTCATTTCATCAACCTTGTGGTTGGTTATGCACTCAAAATAACTGGCTCGTTATTTTCATCAAAAGAGTTACAGATTGTTAAATAAGCAATGAATCCTCTATTATTCTCATAATTTGTATGCAAAACAAATTGCAAAAGAATCTAGGTTGAATTCTTATGCCATTGAAATCAATTAATGCCGTATTAATTTACAGTCATTAATATATCATATATATATATATATTCTGATCATATATTTTTTTTGCAAGAAATTTTATAAAATTGAAAACTATAAATAATATTTTAAATATCATGTGACCTTATCCTACTTGTCATATTAGTGTTCCTTCATTCTTTTCATTATTTTTTTATATATTCATTTTCTCTTTTTTATTTTTTTTATTTTCTTTCTTTTTTTTCACTCTCTTTCTTTGATTTATTTTTTTTCTCGTCCTTCTTACATCGAGACGTTGATTGCAAGCTTTAAATACGACCATTAGGAAATAGTGCAAGATTATAACATAAAAATATTTAATCTTTCTATGCTTGCGAGTTCTTTGTGCACTCTTGTAGATAAGTCTGGCATCAAACATCCAGTAAAAGTAAAGTAAAGCTGGGGCAGAGGAAACAACATGTCATAGCAAAAATGCGAAGGGATGCGTGATTCGTTGGACATCATGGAAAGAGTTTAGAACTGAATGAGGATTCATCGTTATTAACTTTAAGAATCCAAAGCACTCCACACCACACTTAGGGATTGAAAGTGAGCTGGATCAGACCAAGCCATACCCTTGCTTAAGGCAGCCAAAAAGTTTTTTAAGCTACATCTCGAGCTTAGCTTTTTTTTTTTTTTTAAACTTAAGCTTGAGATTGGCTTGAGCTTAAGGTCAGACCTCGTTTGGAAACGAAATTCAATCAGTTGAATGCACAAAAATACATTTGAATCAAAAAATTAAACCAATAAAATTAATTTTTATTTTTTAAATATCTTAAAAAACAAGCAATATTTAAAAGTTTTGACATTACATTTGGGTCAGATTTAAGTCAAGATCAATGTTTGGGACCAAGTTCAGAATAGACCAAATAATGATCTAGTTTAATTTTTTTTTTTTAGGCTCTAGTTTTAAACTCAAACTCGGTTTACATTAATTTGGGCTTCAGATCGTCCAATGGCCAACTTTCGGCCTAGAATCAATTTTAGCAGGCCTTGAGCGTTTTGACAATCTAAAGGCTTTTGGTTGGTTCACTCTAGACTCTTATGCTCGTAGATTTTACCACGTGGCTCCTAGTTCACGAAGGCCTACCGCGCTCCACGTGAACTTGCCCATTCTTTCCTGCACTCTACTTGGTGAAAGCATTTCGAAAGTATTATAAAAATATTTGTTTAAGTATTCATAATAGACTTAGACGAGGGTTAGAAACCTTTCCTTGAACAAGGAAGACATGTTTCTCGTCGCTTACCTTCACGAGCTTAGGCGATTGAAGAGGAACGAATAAGCCCATGCTACTCAATAGCAGTGATAGTGACGAGGACAATTTTCATAGGTTAGTCTCCAATCTTAGTCTTGATATGAGGTTGCATCACATAAACAACACAGACTTTATGAGGCCATTGTCATCTGAAGAAAGTCTAGTGCCATCCTTCAATGCATAAATGACTTTATTCTACAATGAAACTCTATCAATTTTTATACATTTTCATCGGCTTTTATACCATCTGCAATACTTAAAACATATCTACTGGTCCAATTAACTTATTAATTCATCGAGTTCATGTGGCCTTAAAAATTTGAGTATAAGTTAATTGACAGCAGATGAATTTAAGATTTATGCTCTTCAAACTTTTTTTTTTCTATATAATGTGAGATTATTTTAAGGATAAGTGGAAAGTTGGTCTAGACCTAAATTTATATAACAAAGTGGTGAGAAAGACAATATAGTTTCGAAAAAGGAGGTGGCTGAAAGGTTAATGGAAGAGAAGAGGGAAATGAGGAAAAGAACCGCAGAACTGCGAGAGACTTATCATAGAGCAAGTGGAGAGGGTAGATCATAATACACTAATTCAATTCTTTTCTCAAAAATTTTCTAGTTGGTCGTGATGGATGGAAGGCCAATTAACTTGTAGGTTCTCTTTCCATTAAAAATTAAAAAAATAAGAAGAAAGACATTGTAGTATGTGGCCTAAGCCCCTTAAAAAGAGGTCTTCGATTCAAACTTCGTGGTGCACCCCATGAAAGAGTTGTGCCCTAAAAGTCAATCGTAATCTGTATTGCGATAGGGTCTCTTTTGTTTTTTCAAATCATGTATATGATATTTTGGTTATAAATAAAAAGCATTATGTTTCATCATTTGCTGCTTCTTATAATTATGATGAACCCCATAGATTAAAGCAATGGTTTTAGGGCTATGATGAGATTATACCAATGAGACCTAAAACCCTAATTTAAAACATTCTCAGTCATTGATACATTGAGTCGGGGATCAATGTTGTCGGAAAGATTAGCACATCTTATGTATGCTAGATGCAGAAGGTGATTGATCTCACAATCACTTATGTGAGACACTAATACAAAGATGTGGGTGTTCATTAGAGGAATGAGTTCACTGAATTGACCTACTAAGAGAACATCTTATGGATACTTACTTATTTGTCAAAAGATGATTCTCTAAGTGGGAGTTGTGCAAGTAATCCTTAGACCTAAAATCACCATTGTATCTTATGCACATGAATCCATATTTTGGTTTACACTCATTCATGACATTAAGTTGTGTACGATGTATTCTGGATATAGTGGATTGTGTATGAAGATTGTAAATAAATCAATAAGAAATCAATCATTTCTAGTAAGAGAAGACCACATCCTATTTGCTCTAATCTTATGATAATTCAGGAAGTCTTTGATCAAAGCAGAATGAAAAATTAGAAAGAGTTTCTAATGTTTCATTAATTGAATTATCATTAGAAGATTAAGAGAGATATGAATAAGTAATTGAGTTTGACATTGATCCATACTCATATACTTATTCGAGATGCAGTATGATTGAAGGATTGAATTGCATGGTAACTTACCACTGAAGGGTATGTTTGATATATCCACCAAATTCCATATCTTCTAAGTAGACATGATACATTGTTAGACGTCAGTCTTGTCTTGTAGATTTGATTGAATTAAAGAGTTTAATTTGATCAACAATTAAAAAGGGTTCTAATTGTTAAGTTTGGGATTGCACTGATTGGACCTATAAGGATTAGAAATGTTCTAATCATGATAGATCAACTTGCACCCATACATATTGCTGGCTAAATGTGGAACCTAATGGGTCATACACAAAAGAAACTGATCAAGGGTCTAATTGGATTAGATCATGTTTGTAAGATAGACATGCTAGCACGTGTTGCAAACTTTAGCTCTTAATTCGAATTGGATTCGAATCTGATTTTTATATTAGGTTAATTTAATATGATCAGATTATGACCTAATATGGGTTGGCCAAGAATTGGAACCCAATTAGTTATATTTGGACCATTGGATTGCTCTTTGAATAATAGATCTAAACCATTGGTCAGCAGCTCGATATGAACCATTAGATGGCTCTCTGAATGAAGGACCTGAATCATTAGTTGTCGCATGAATCTGGACCATTAGTTGGCACCTAAATCTGGACCATTGGTGATGGTGCCTTGCTTCTGAACCATTGGATGACGCTTTCATCTGAATTATTGGATTATCATAAAATAAGTGTAGGGTGAGGTTATCAGCGTAAAAAGACTGATAGCGCATGGATAAGGTGTATTGGATAAGTTTTTGAGCGGATACGTCTTTCCACTCTCTGTTAGATGTGTCCCTCCTTTTAGTACCTCATCATGATAAGGCGCTACCCTTGGGACGCGCCTCATCATGATAAGGCATGTCGATGAGATGCATCCCTTGGTGATGCATCGCTCCGCCTTTTATAAATAGGAGTACATCTCGGGGTTCAGTAAAAAAAAAATCCATCCGAAGAGAAATCAATTCCCTCTCTTTCTTATTTTATTTCTCTTATATGTCTTATCCTAAACCAAGACAAAGAAGTCTTCTTCAGTACAAGAGGCTGTCTTGTCCTAAATCAAGACAAGGAGGTATTCTTCAGGACAATATCTAAATCAAGATAAGGAGGTCTTCTTTAAGACAAGAGGCTTTGAAAGGTTTTTTTGTAAGAGAAAGAAAATTAGAAGGGAAAGAAAACAAGCCAATCAAATCCTTTAGAAAGATTAAGCATCAAGGATCAAAGTTTTGAAGGAGTTAGAGTCTTGAACCCAGTTCCTATGTGAATCAACGTTGGAGGGTGAACACTTAGGCACCTTGTGGATATTCCAACATATTGGATTTAGCGTTACAGGTACTCTTCTTATCCTACATTTACTATTTATTCATTTGATTGTTACCATTAAGGAGATCTTGGTTATTAAGGGTTTTATGTAAATAGATTTCATTAAAAAATTTATGAAATCTATACGCTTCCACTACACTCTTAGACATGCACAAAAAACCCTAGCACCCCAAGTATCTAAATCTTTGTAATGTGGAAGAAAAATGTCTTGCTCCTACTGATTATGGTAGCTATGCCTTGAATTTCTGGACTTGATCCAACTTAGCATTCCTCGAAGTAATTTTGAATGAAAAAGTTTATAAGATCTTCAGTCAAAAAATAATAAAATTTAGTAAGATCTATGGCATGGACTTATATAAAATTATATTTTAAGAAGTTATTGTGAGATTGAGAAGATTCAAGATTAGAATTTTAAGAAGTTATTGCGTGATGAAATTTCTTTATTTTTTTTGTCCGTAATCATAAGCTAGTTATCAAATCATATTAATTTTGTGCATCTTATGTTCTTTTTTTTTCTCAATTCTCTATATTCATTTGTATCCTAAATATTGTGCTATCCAAATTTTGTTGTAACAAGCTGAAACTTTGTTTGTTAACTTATCTTGATCAAAGAGGAAACGATTGAAGGAAATTTTGCATATGTACGTGGTTTCTTGGTTTAGTTGAGTGAATGGCTTGGTTCACGTAGCACCGTAGCTAGATATGTGTTCCAACTAGGCTAGTTTTTGGTTGATCTCATCCAAAATATTGCAAGTGATACATAATATTTATGTATGTCAATTTGTTTTAGAGGCACTTGATTCCAGGCTTATTCCTTTCCATCTATTCAAACTCTTTTCTCAGGTTAGCAAGATGTGAAGTTCCAACAGCAATAAGATTTCGTCCAAAATAATCTATAGCATTGCAATTTGGTCCTGACCCATGCAAATGCATCATGTAATCAATCCTTTTGCTTTAGGTTTACTCAGTACCAATTGAAACTATTTTCTCCTGTATCTATCATTATAGCGTTGGAAATTTTATATGTGTGAATTATCAATAATTGTTAGTGATTTTGAATTTGTAAAATTGATTGAATAAATTTGGTCCAATGATACAAGTAGGATGGGTTCACTATTGACATATATGATTCATATGGTTTGAGCTTGAGTACAACTCTGTTGGATGATATGGTTGACAAATTGTGTGGATTAAAGCTTAATAATAACCCATGATGGAAGAGCTTATTAGAGTTTTATTGTAAATAGAATAGTTTTCTTTTTCTCTCCTATATTTATGATTAATTTTTTCCATCAAGAAAACCATCTAGTAGAGAAGCGAGAGAAAAAATATTTAATCCCAGCATTCCAAGTGAGTGCTTCTTTGTTGAAGGATTTTCTGTAACTCTTATATAAATTATCATGGCCCAAATAGGTGTAGCTATGAATTTATATTATTCAAATTACACACATAAGATTTTTTAAACTCCTATGCATCAATCTTTTTGTTCATACAAGTAACACAGCTTACAAATGTCCAAACCACAGTGAATTGATCTGGACATCTTCCTAACTTGGACCAGAAAGATAATAGTCTATTTTGTTGGTCTGTTACTTTAGTTGCAAATAGAAGAATGACCACCTCTTTCATGGAAGGTTCCTTTTACTTTGATCAAAGATAGATGGATGTTCACAGATTCAAACAGCACTAATTGAATCTTTCAAGTTTTTTCACAGATTTCCAAAGGCATGCATGCACTACTCTACCATCCTAATATTGAAGTTTTATTATTAAATTTTTAAAATTTAATATGATAGAGGTGATCAACACTGAAAGAGAGAGTGAGGGATCCAATTTTATTGCGCATGAAATAAGGAGAAGGGAGGAGTGGGACAGGTAACAAATTTTTAAAATAAATGAAGGATATTTTTTTTAATTTCAAATTGATCATTTTTTATATCTAATATAGATCGATATGTCAATCTAAAATAATTTAGTTTAACATGCACGAGAATTCTCCAGCAGTTTTTGTATTCCTTGCTCTGCTAGTGAGTTCACTTTGTTTAATTTTTCTCTTGAAAGAGATTTAGAGCTTAAACAAAAGATGAGGAGGATAGGAGGGGGGCCAAAGGATCTATATATGCTTGACTAAATCTAGTCTTTCCTTTGTGCCATTTGCCCACAGCTAAGTGGCTGGAGAAACTTGGAATCAGTCTACTGTTCGAAATATAGTATACTTTATAAAGGAGCATGTGCCTCAATCAAATTGACTTCCAAGTTGCTTGCAGGTCCAAGAAAGCTTTTTCAAAAGGAGATTAGCATCAAAAGTTTTTTCAATTGTGATTTAGTACTACAATCAAAGTTTACTAAATGGTAGGTAAACAAAATTGGATCGAAATTTTTACAATAACCATGATTTAAATGAAGATTAAGATGCTTGTAAAAAAGTAAAAATAAGATAGAGAGAGAGAGAATCATTCCATTCATATCTAAAGTATTGCATCTAAATTTTATTTAACAAAATATTTTACTGAAGTGGAATATGAATACATAATGGACAATAAATTTTCATGATTCATTTCAGCTAAATTATGCAAGTGGACAAGCCTGCTGTAGAATAATCAATCATGACATGTAATATCTTTATTTGCGTAATAAAATAAATTATCATTTTTAATTTTATTTTTTTAATGAAAATAGTATATTTTATTATCTTGACGTATTATAGTTTTTAATTAAAAAAAAAAATATGAGTAGCTTCATCAATCTAATATTCTATATGTTAATATAAATATGAAACAGAAATCTTGAAGGCCTTCACCAGTTGTTGCTTTTGGGCATCATGTCTCGATCTGGGCAATAAAATAAATTATTATATTTGATCTTGTGCAGAAATAAAAAAATAAATTTCTTTCTCTCTCTCTCTCTCTCTCTCTCTCTCTCTCTCTCTCTTTCTCTCTATTTATTCTTCCCTGAACCCCTGAAGCCGACCAACCCCGGGAAAAGAAGTTGCCGGAAAACCTTTTCGCAACCAATGGAAAGCAATCCAACAGACCAGATCTCACCCAGCTGCCACGTGGCCGCCATCCCGCACGCCGGCAGAGGCCACATCAATCCCATGATGAGCCTGTGCCGGCTCCTCGCCTCCCGCAGCCTCCTCGTCTCCGTCGTGGTCACCGAGGAGTGGCTCGGCTTGCTCAGCTCCGGCTCTGCGCCACCGCTGCCGCCCAACCTCCGGCTCGTCTCCATCCCCAACGTCATCCCCTCCGAGCGGAGTCGCGGAGCCGACATGAACGGCTTCGTCCAAGCCGTCTACACCAAGATGGAGGGCCCCGTCGAGCGGCTCCTCCAGCGACTCGAGCCACCGGTTGGCTCCATCGTAGCGGACTCTTTCCTCGTGTGGGCAGCCGAGATCGGCAGGCGGAGGAATATTCCGGTGACGTCGTTTTGGACGGAGGCGGCGTCCGTGCTTTTAGCTTTGTGCCGTTTCGGCGAGCTTGGCGCCGAGGGGCAAACAGTGGTCGAGTTATCAGGTACGTCCATCATATAATACGCGGTCGGATGCGTCCGGCTTGCGTCGGGAAGGCAGTAGACGATCGATTTTAATTTTTATTATAGTTCATTTGATTTCTCAATAAATATATATATATATATATATATATATATTGTTCATTAATTAAAGATATTATTATCGAGCCTAAAAGGGCCGTCTATTCCGGCTGCCAAAAGAAATAAAAATATTGAAAGGCCTTTATTGGCTTTTTAATGACAACAAAAACTTATTTTAAGGGTCAGATGAGTTATTTGTTTTTATTTTTTTTTTTGGACAACGGACAACTTCACTAAAGATTCCAGCTCAATCCCTTCAGTCCTTTATACCATCCATTTATATCTTCGGCTTCATTTTATTTATCATTAATGTTATTTTAAATAAAAAAGATGATAATAATATGATAGCTCAGATTAATCATCCATAAAAATTGATATGGATCTTCTACCAATCATTTTACTTTATTAAATTACATATCTTACGACACCACTTCTGCACCAATTAAAAAAACCAATATGAATGCAAGTGATGCCTTAAAAATTAGGTTTACTGAGACTAGATTTTTATGATTTTTTTTTTTTTGGTTAAAAAATAAGCTTCAATTCTAGTGTTCAAAAGCTCTGCAAAATGCCTTTAGCCCCATATTATTCTCTTATGCCTTTAAACTTCCCTTACCATCATTAAAAGCGCCATAGGAAAAGCCTTTAAAGTTACTGAAGCATTTTAAAAAAACACTTTAAATCCCCTAAATTATTAAGCATGACTTTAGTAATTTTTTTTTAAAAAAAAGTAGCCAGATATTACATAGAATTTCATTTTAATGCTTCTTTATATTTTTTAAATCTTAAAAATATTAATTATTCGATTTTATTTTAATAGATGCAAATACATCACATGTGTGATGGTATAGTAAATAAAGTAGAAGACAAATAATTGAAACTATTTCTTTAATTTTTTTTTATTTCAATTAAGCTCTGCAAATTGTAATAGCAAAATCTTACCATATATCTAACCCCTTTTTGTTATGATGATGGAAAATAAACAAATTTAAAATTTAAAATTTTTCAATTCATTCAAAAATAGAATCATAATGTTTAAATATATAAAAAGTTAGAGGAAATCTAAACCCTTAAACCACAGTTTTAATTATCAAAGTTGGAAAGCATTTTTTTTATTTTGTAAAAGTATATTTTTATAAGAGAAATCAAAACACCATCTTGCTACAATCAACAAAATCATTTAAAATTGGATTCAAACTCTAAGAGCCATAAGATGTCTGAAAACTAATTGAAGAGAAAACTAACAAAAGATTGAAGTTATTCTTCCGGAGATCCTTCTATACATGTGCTCAATTTAATAAGAAAATTTGAGAGAGCCAGAGAACATAAATACGAGGAGGCAAAGAAAAAGCTTTCTTTTTCTGCGTACCTGTTCATTATAACCCCTGTTTGCAAGAGAGTTAAATCCCCTGAGATTGGAACTCCAGACGAATCCAACTACAGTTTGATGATTCTAAAGTCTTTATTTGAGTGGCATCCTGGTTATTCAATCTCTATTCCTATCTTTTATTTGAGTGAATCTTCCAGGACAACATTATCTCTATCATGCAGTGGTAAACATGAAAGATAGCAATGCTGCAAATCAAATTCTTCCTCTTCTTTTGATGCAATCATGCAGTATCAAAGCTGAAATGGTTTCTTCCAAAACGACAGGCCAAGAAGTGGAAGCCCAGAGCTACCTTCCTCTTCGGAGTTTCGCTTTTTCAGGTTCAGTTGACTACTTCGTGTCTACTGACTCTGACCGAGACTACTTCAGGGCATTCGCACGAACATTCTCTTGGTTCAACAGAGCTGGAGGTCTCCTCCTTCCCTCTTTTTATGAGCTTGAAAGCCATGCAATAGATGCTCTCAAGTCCAAGCTCCCTCTCCCCATCTATCCAATAGGCCCTCTCATCCCCTACATGACACTAAACAATACCCATTGCGACGCCAACTCCACCAGCAGCAGCTATTTTCAATGGTTGGATTCTCAACCAAGGAGCTCAGTGCTCTACATTTCTCTCGGCAGCTTCATGCCACTTTCAAGCACTCAGATGGAGGAGATGGCATCAGGGCTTCTTGCAAGCGGCGTGCGCTTCCTATGGGTTATGCGTGAAGAGTTCAAGCTTCTTCAAGAGCAGAGAGGAGAGATGGGTTTGGTGGTGCCATGGTGCGACCAACTGAGGGTGCTGTGCCACCCTTCTGTGGGGGGTTTCTTGACGCATTGTGGCTGGAATTCGACGATGGAGGGTGTATTTGCTGGCGTGCCGATGCTTACCTTCCCTTTGATATTCGATCAGCACCCAAACAGTAAGCTAATCGTGGATGATTGGAAGGTTGGTGTCAGGATAAGGAAGTCACCACAACAGGTTGTAGGGAAAAAAGAGATTGCAAAGGCGGTGCATGACTTGATGAACTTGGACGCGGTGGAGAGCAAGGAACTAAGGAGAAGGGCCACAGAGCTCAAGGAGAAGTGTCACAGGGCGTTGGGAGATGATGGCTCATCAACCATCAACCTTGATGCCTTCGTACAAGAGATTTTAGACAAAAAATGTGGCAATGCTTAAATTACTATGCCTAGATGCTTTGCTAAGACGAGAGAAAACCAACCCTTGTTGTCGGAGCCATATATTTCTACATTTGAGGAGTTCTTTGTGATTCCTTCTTTCATTTCATCAACCTTGTGGTTGGCTATGCACTCAAAATAACTGGCTCGTTATTTTCATCAAAACAGTTACAGATAGTTTTCTAAGTATACAGTTTAGAACGAGAGAATACGTATAACACTGTCGGCAGTTTTTCCTTTACACAGCCACACGAGGAAAATGTAACGTTTTCTTTTACACTAACAATGTTAAATGATTCATATGTTAAATGTAACGTTTTCTTTTACGTTATTGAATGGTATGGTTCATATGTTTAAAACTATTAAAAAGCTGTAATGACATTCAATATTGTGGTAACAGCTTAGTCGTTTCTTGATGAAAGAAAGGCTATATATATTAACAATTTCTTGGATCCTCTCACTACTCTTTGATAAGCTTTATACACCATCAAATACAAAAAAAAAAAAAGTGCGAGAAACCTTCAATTAACCTGAACACCGATGACAATGGCCGGAGGTATGTTTTCGCTTTCTGTTTTAAACCTTATGTTTCATATATATTTAGAAGCATGTATAGGATTTATTTATATTTTGGCTTACATTTGGTATCAAAGCCAGAATTAGTCTCTGCCTTGTCATATTATTTTTCACGTTAAAAAAAAAAAAAAAAAGCTTCAGACCATACATATAAAATTTTTGGATCCATTATTTTTTATGTTTGAAACCGTTTTATTATGAGATTTCATGAAGTTATGTGATTTAAAATCATGATTTTGTGAATGGAAAGTCATTTTTCTATCAGGTCAGAACTGGGTAGAATTGGATCCGGCTAAAGGTTGAAGACGACAGTTTTGAAAATATCATTTTTATCTGTCATTTTCAAAGGGATACTTTTAAATACTCTTTATGTATTTAGTTTTATTTATGTGTCTAAATTTTATAGTTATGCATGTATAATTTTATTTTATACATGCAATTTTAGTTTAAATTGTTTTAGCACATAAATAATGATTTATTAAGCATTTTTGGTTATTTTGCTCAAATTAAGACTATGCACAAGATGTATGATTTTAATTATGCAATTTATGTTTTATTTATGAGAATTTTTATTTACAAATTACAACATAATATTTAGCCTAGATATTGTTAGAATTTGTAAAATTTAGACTAATTCTCATAAAATTTTATTTTGTGCATAAAACTTTAGTTAAGTGCCAAAATTTTTAGCACATTAAGATTCATAAAATGTTCACTAAATAAATTTAGATAATTATTTAGGTGAACTGCTAAATTATGAATAATTCATAAATAATTTTGTAGTTGACATGAAAAAGCGTGATCTAAGAAAGTTCCATATAAACTAGTCCTTGACAAGAAATTCTCCATAGTGCCACTAGTTTCCCTGGAACGTTACTCTGTCTAAGGAATTAGTTTTTTAATGAGGTTTCGTCCGACCAACTTTCCTGAGAGTATTCTTAGTGACTGCCTACTATGTTATTGCATAATTATTTTTAGGCATTCAGTAGAGCCTGAAACACAATAATTTTAATTGTCTAATGATCAATATAATTTTGAATAACTAGAGACTAGCCACAGCATCTTTGATTAATTAAAATTATATATTAAGTTAATATTTGGAATCATATAAGGTATTAGACATAAAATTGTAATCAATTATACTTAATATAATAAAGTTTATCCCATAGAAAATTTTATTATATTTATATAATTAATTAGGATAAAATATCATGTTACTTTCATAATTTACCCACAAAGATTATGAATTGGCACATAATTTGGTAGTTTTATCATATAGTAAAACTTAGGATAGAAAATCAAATTATTGTTATAATGTACCCCTAAAGTAAATAATTTGATATTTCTATCATAAAGATATTTTGTATCTACTTGAATAAAATTTTAGCCCACAGGTAATTTTTATGTCATTAGATATAATTTTGTACATATTTACATTGGTAATGTATGTAATTAAGTTTCGTAGGCCTCAAATTTTGACATAAGCTTTAAACTTGATGCAGTTTCTCAACCTACTAATTTTTATGATATTTGCCTAGACATTTCAGAACTTAGGGATGATAATTATAAGGTTTGAAAGAAAAGGATTCTCCTTTATTTAACCACCTGCAATCACTGAAAAGAGTACCCCAACTGAAGTTGCGCTATATGAGCGATGGGAGAGATCCAATCGGCTCAGCGTGATGTTTATTAAAACTAAAATTACTACTGAAATTTGTGGTTCTATCGATCAGCATGAGAAAGTCCATGACCTGCTGAAAGCCCTTGACGATCAATTCGTCACTTCAGAAAAGGCCTTAGCAAGCATCCTAATCATGAAATTTTCTTCTCTTCGTCTTACAAGCATTAAGGGTGTGCGTAAGCACATCATGCAAATGTGGGATATTGCGGCTCAACTTAAGAAACTCGAGGTTGATATGTCAGAGTCCTTCCTGATACACTACATTCTGAACACCCTTCCACCTCAATATGGGCCTTTCAAAATTTCGTACAACACACATAAAGATAAATGGTCAATCAATGAATTAATGACCATGTGTGTTCAAGAAGAAGAGAGGCTTGTTACAGAATTGGGTGAGAGTACAATGCTAGCTACTACCCGCGGGAAGAATAAGGCTGATAAAGCTGTCAAGTTTCAAGCCACTCAAAGAGCTAATCAGAAAGAAAAAGGTAAAATGCCACTTCAAACTAATATCAAAAAAGAAAGCAAGTATTTTTTTTGTAAAAGGAAGGGACATATGAAGAAGGAATGCAAAAAATTTCAAAAATGGCTTGAGAAGAAAGATAATCCAATCTCGTTTATTTGTTATGAATATAATATGGTTAATGTTAATAATAACACCTGGTGGATTGATTCTGGATCTACAATTCATGTTGCAAACTCTTTGCAGGGTATGCAAAACCTAAGGAAGCCAGTGGGAAGTGAGCAAAGCATCTTATCGGGCAACAAGATGGGTTCACATGTCGAGGCTATAGGGACTTGCAATTTGACTTTAAGTAGTGGCTTTATTTTACAATTAGAAAGGACATTTTATGTATCAAGTTTCTTACAAAACTTAATTTCTGTTTCTAAACTAGTACCTTTTGGTTATTCTTTTAACTTTAAAGACGCATCTTTTAGTTTATTTTATAAATTTAAATGTATTGGGAATGGTATTTTGTCTGATTATCTTTATCAAATTTGCTTGCAAAATAATGCCACAAATAGTTCAATGCATATTCACACTGGCACCAAGAGGTGTAATATTAATGAGAACTCCTCTATGTTATGGCATCGGAGATTAGGTCACATCTCCATAGATAGGATTAAGAGGTTAATGAATGATGGAGTACTTAGTACTCTCAATTATACTGATTTTGAGACTTGTGTTGACTGCATTAAGGGAAAGCAAGCAAATAAGTCCAAGAAGAGTGCCAATAGGAGTTCGGACATATTAGAAATCATTCATACTAACATATGTTGTCCAGATATGGATATGCATGGTCAGAAATATTTTATCACTTTTATCGATAATTACTCACGATATATGTATGTCTATTTGCTTCATAACAAGCATGAAGCATTGGATGCCTTCAAAGTCTTTAAGGCTGAAGTTGAAAATCAATGCTGGAAACAAATACAAATAATGAGATCTGATAGAGGTGGCGAGTATTATGGTAGATACAATGAGAATGGACAAGTACCTGATCCCTTTGCCAAGTTTCTTCAAGAGCATGGAATAGTTGCCCATTACACTATGCCTGGTTCTCCAGATCAGAATGGTGTTGCAGAAAGAAGAAACCGAACTCTGATGGATATGGTGTGGAGTATGCTTAGCAACTCCACTCTTCCTAAATTCTTGTGGACTAAAGCACTAAAGACAGCTACGTATATATTAAACCGGGTTCCAACCAAGGCTATCCCAAAGACACCTTTTGAATTATGGAAAGGTTGGAAACCGAGTTTGCAACATATGCGTGTTTGGGGATGTCCGTCTGAGGTGAGGATATATAACCCACAAGAAAAGAAGTTGGAACCAAGGACCATTAGTGGTTTTTTCATTGGCTATGCTGAAAGGTCTAAGGGTTACAAATTTTATTGTCCATCTCATACTACTAAGATTGTGGAATCAAGAAACGCTAAGTTTTTTGAGAATGACATGATCAGTGGGAGGGATCGATTCAGGGATTTAATTTCTGCTCGTGATCATACAGAATCACAACCTTCCACTTCATCAGATAAATTGGTTATAGTTCCAAGCACTCCTCAAGTTCAAATTGGTGTTGAACAGTCAATCGCTGAAGTTCAACAAGCTGCTGAGAACCTTCCAGTGGATCATTCTGTACATAAATTACCTCAAGCACCTGAACAAACAGTTGAACCACAAGCTCCTCAAGGAGATGATAGTCCAACATTAAGAAGATCTACTAGAGAAAGGAGATCGGCAATTCCCAGTGATTATATTGTGTATCTACAAGAATTTAACATTGGAGCCAAAAATGATCCTGAAACATTTTCACAAGCCATAAGTTGCAAAGAATCTAATTTGTGGCATGATGCCATGAAGGAAGAAATGAATTCTATAAAGAGCAACGAAGTCTGGGATCTTGTAGAGTTGCCTACTGGGGCGAAGGCCATTGGCTGTAAATGGATTTTTAAAACCAAAAGAGACTCATTAGGCAACATTGAGAGATATAAAGCAAGACTTGTTACTAAGGGGTTTACTTAGAAAGAAGGAATCAACTACACAGAGACCTTTTCTCCTGTATCTAAGAAAGATTCTCTTCGTATTATTTTGGCATTAGTTGCTCATTTCGACCTTGAGTTACAACAAATGGATGTAAAAACAGCATTTCTTAACGGTGATCTAGAAGAAGAGGTTTATATGAAACAACCTGAAGGTTTTTCTTCTAGTGATGGTGAGCACTTGGTTTGCAAGCTTAAAAAATCCATATACAGTTTAAAACAAGCCTCCCATCAATGGTATTTCAAATTCCATGGAGTAATTTCTTCTTTTGGTTTTGTTGAAAACCCCATGGATCAATGTATATACCAGAAGGTCAGTGGGAGTAAGATTTGCTTTCTTGTTTTATGTGGATGATATTTTACTTGCAATCAATGATAAGGGTATGCTGCATGAGGTGAAACAATTCCTCTCCAAGAACTTTAATATAAAAGATATGAGTGAGGCATCTTATGTCATTAGCATTAAAATCCATAGAGATAGATCTCGTGGTGTTTTAGGTCTGTCACAAGAAACCTATATCAACAAGGTTTTGGAGAGATTTTGGATGAAGGATTGTTCACCAAGTGTTGTTCCCATTGTGAAGGGTGATAGATTCAATTTGAACCAATGCCCAAAGAATGATCTTGAGAGGGAATTCATGAAGAATATTCCATATGCTTCTGCAGTTGGAAGCCTTATGTATGCTCAGGTCTGTACTAGACCTGACATAGCATTTGCTGTAGGGATGTTAGGGTGATATCAGAGTAACCCAGGTATGGACCACTGAAGAGCTGCAAAGAAAGTTATGAGGTATCTTCAAGGAACCAAAGATTACATGCTTATGTATAAGACAGATGGACAATCTAGATGTGATCAGCTATTCGGATTCAGACTTTGCTGGTTGTGTTGATTCTCGCAAATCAACATCTGGATACATTTTCATGATGGCTGGTGGAGCTGTTTCTTGGAGAAGTGTCAAACAGACCTTGACTGCCACTTCTACTATGGAAGCCGAGTTCGTCTCCTGCTTTGAGGCTACTTCACATGGTGTATGGCTTAAGAGTTTCATTTTCGGACTTAAAGTTATGGATTCTATTTTTAGGCCTTTCTGTGACAATTCAGCTACTGTTTTTATGGCTAAGAATAATAAAAGTGGAAGTCGAAGCAAACACATCGACATCAAGTACTTAGCCATTAGAGAACGTGTTAAAGAAAATAAACTGGTCATTGAACATATTAGCACTGAGTTGATGATCGCTGATCCATTGACTAAGGGCATGCCACCACAGAAATTCAAGGATCATGTAGAAAGCATGGGACTTGGTTCCACTTTATAGTTGTATACATTCAATTTATCAATGAAACTCTTACACATTCTGATGTTTTCTCATATTCAGGTGCACTTTAATTTATTTGAGAAAATATATATCATTTTAGACCAACAATAAACGTAGGGTTTATTCATTAAGTTTTGTTACCACATTAAATACTTGAGAAACTAAATACATCGTGATACATGGTTAGCCTTTCTGGTTCTTAAAGGACTTATCACTATGATTCGTGTATTTATTTTCTTAGAAAGTTATCTGATGAACGTATGCACCAAGTGGGAGAATGTAACGTTTTCTTTTTACGTTACCGATGTTAAATGGTTCATACATTAAATGTAACATTTTCTTTTACATTACTAATGTTAAATGGTATGGTTCATATGTTTAAAACTATTAAAAGGCTGTAATGATATTCAATATTGTGGTAACAGCTTAGTCGTTTCTTGATGGAAGAAAGGCTATATATATTAACAATTTCTTGGGTCCTCTTATACACCATCAAATACAAAGAGAAAAGTGTGAGAAACCTTCAATTAATCTGAACACTGATGATAATGGCCGGATGCATGTTTCCACTTCCTGTTTTAAACCTTATGTTTCATATACGTTTAGAAGCATGTATAGGATTTATTTATATTTTGGCTTACAGAAAAATCATCTCAGAAAGAGCAGCAGCCAAAATCAATAAAACCAAAGTAGCTAAAAAGCTTAGCTTGTCTCCTTCCACTATCTTTGAACTTGTTGGCTAACAACTCCAGCCCAAAAACTATGAGCTTGAGTGTCATGCCATAGACAACCATAGACATGCACCTCACGGGAACGACCAAGGGTGTTGTGCCACTCTTCTGTCGGGGCTTCTTAACACATTGTGGTTGGAAATCAACTACAGAGGGCATTTTATCAGTACCCAAGTAGTGAGCAAATGGTAGAGGACAGGAAGGTGGGAAGGTTGTCCAAAAAGAAGTAATTCAAAGACAGTGCAAGACTTGAGGACTTGGATCTCGAAGAAAGCAGAGAATTAAAGAGAAGGGCCATGAAACTTAAGGAGATACGTGCCATGCCCGTGCTGGCACCCTCTGCAACAAGCTTGCAGCAGCCATTGTGACAGCAGGGTGCTGGGAAATGGTGGATTGTCAACCACCAACCTTGATGCTGTTGTTCAAGGTGAGAAATGTCAGAGTTTGATCATAAGATTGTACTTAGTTGTTTCACTTGGAGACTTGTTTTAATGTTCTAAACTATTTCATTTGGAGCCTTAGTACAAACTTCATTTGGAGCCTTAGTACAAACTAAATTTTTGCTATAATGATAAGTAATCAGCCCTTGTTTTTGAGCTGTCCCCCCTCTCACTTGAATCATTGTTTCATTTCAACATTATGATCTGAATGCCTGAATAAATATAAGCATTCTCTTCTGTTTGGCAACTATGAAAATTGCAGACTTATGATATTGAGCCATTAAAAAATGAAGCCAATCTAAGATTTACTTAAGCTTAAATCTCTTGTGCTGAAGAGATAAATCAAGAGAGAGAGAGAGAGAGAGAGGTCTTTTACCCAAAATGGTAAAGGACCTTCCTAACAGCTGATAACTTGAATCATGGATAAATCATCATCAGTTTGTATCAGTATATCTTAACTATACTTTGTCATATAATGTCAAAAGCAAATCTACATTTGAATCCTAGATGTCTCCATATCTTCATTCTTCTGAATAGTAGAACTAAAATAATACCATCCTCGAGCATATAAACACCCGATATTTCGAGGTTGAGTCATCTTCAAAACCTTTCTCAAATCGTTACTGTGAAGCTGATTGTACCAAGAAATCAAGGAGCAATGTAAGAGAAATATTTGAACTCTGTGAACTGAAATGACCAAGGAAAATTAAAGGATCATTGGCTCTAGAGGGCAAAATATGTTGGTGCCAACGTGCCAATGGAGATATGTTTTTAAGGATTAAAATCTAAACATGTGAGTGTTAATGTTTTGCCGATTGAGCATTGCTAGGATATGTGCAAGAAAGAAAGAAACAAGATCATATGAACCAAGCGATAGCTCCATCGGGAGGTACTTGTGACATCCTTTTCAGAGATTTTCTAATTATGACCAAGAAGGCTGTCATCCTGCTTGTCATTATGAATAAAATTATCAAAAAGATAAAAAAAAAAAAAAATCCTTAGCATGACCAGCCAAATGAGTGAGAGAGTAGGCTGAGAGTTTGATTTGCCCATCATGGGTGTCTCAAAATACATTAAGAGGTTGGGCTTTCAATGTCATGGAATGCTGAATTTAAATTTTATAGGCAAAGGAAAAGAAGGATTTGCTGACAGAATCCTGTCATTATGTATCTATGAAAGCTGCGCTTCATAAAAAATCAGATGTCTCAACCAACAGGAAAAGTATATACACATTTACAAATTGCAATAATAATCAAATGTAGCAAATTGCTATATTGCCAAACAAAATGTTCTGATGTCTTGCTTCCATCAAAGTGCTTCATACTCCCAAGTGAAGAGCATGAGACCAAAAGCAGACAAAAATAAATCCCTTCTTATCATCTCCAGGATGATTTAGTTTCACAGCACCCTCTTTTCTCTGAAAACGAAGAAACAAATACATATTAATTACCAGTTGGTAATCCAACATCATCATTTCTCCCAGATCACTTCCTCGAAGCATTCAACTCTTCAAGCAATTTTGTTGCTGGAGGTTGCAAAGCCACAGCTCCAAATTGCGCGCTTGAATACTTATTGTACACAACCTTCAGCTTGCTCTCTGGTGCCGCTGAATGAGAATTCACTAGAATTTGAGTACAGTCTCTGCAGCAGCATCCAGAACCAAAATTTTTTTAGCATGCATGACTAAATCAGGTAACACATTTGTAAGTAGTATTCAGGTAACAACTTACAATAGCTGTGGCTCAGAGAACCCTGTGTGGTGGCTGAGTGTTTCGGTCCAAAGTGGGCTCTTCTTAAGAGTGCATCGAGCTGCATAAACAGCAGAAGCAGCAAGCATTGATGGACAGAACGTGATCATGGAGTACTGCATCAAACCCAACTCAGCAAAGAAGAAAACCATGTGCTCCATCTGCAATTTAATTAGAAAAAACTGAGTAAGAGATGTAACTGAGACTAAATGGGCAACAGAAAATATACCAGAAAACCTCCTATTATTACCTCTTTGTCAGATAACGCAGCCTTCAAAAATCTAACAAGAAATACGTAAGGCGTGGGAACAGTTAAGTTCCATTCCAGCTTGTTCAGAATTCCTTTCTCCATGGCCAGTATTTGCTCTCTGCTGTAGGCCTTATCTGATATGCAAATGAAATCATTGACCTGCACCAGATGTCCAGCTTGTTGATTAAACAACTGATGGAGAAATCAGAGAAAGAAAAAGAATGGATAGTTGTAAATGTAACATACCTCTGGAGCCCATATCTCCTCATACTTGCAGGCAATGAGCATGGCAGAGACTCCCACAAGCTGCAGTTCTCTCCTCAGGACTATTTCTGTCGAAAGATACCGATCAATAATGTTGAAAGTGAGGTACAGAGTCTCTGGCTCTAGCTCAAATTTGTGATGCACTTCAATCAGCCAATCAGCCAGAATTGATCTCATCTTCGCATTGATCTCCACTTGTGAGTCGATGTACTCATGTTGTCTGCAAGAGTTCTGCATTGCCAATTGGAAGTTACACAAGGTTAACAGACAATGAGAAAAAAAAAAAAAAGGATCCATCTGGCAGAGCTTGTATGAAAGATGCACCTCAGCAAGTTTATAGAACTTGTAGATATCTTCGACATAATCCACGACAGCCAACTGATCATCGGCATCCGATGCATCAATGTCATGAACCAACTCTTTAGGTTTGTCTGCGACTCCACAGGCAGCCTGACGTGTGGAATAAGTAGGAATAGTTAGCATAAGTCATCGCATATAAATCAAAACATGTAGGTTATAATCTAGTGAAAATATATAGATATATATATATATATATATATATATATATACCTTGCTTCGAGCTGTAAGTACTTTGGTGAGTGTCTGGACCTTCTTTCTCGAAGACCTGCTGCGGGAACTACTACTTTCAGATTCTTCCTTTGTTTTCTCATCAGTGTCGGGGCTGATCTCAATCACTTTCTCAGGCTTAGCCTGGACAGTAACCTTCTTAGCTGCTTTTGCCGCATCCTTCACCACTGCTGCTCCATCAGCAGGAACAGCCACAGGTTTCTGCAGCATCATAACAAGGCACATGGAAAATCCTTCATTCAATCCATACCACCATTGAATATGGAGAAAAAAAGATGGAGAAAAAAAAAATGTACCTTATTGGCAGCGGCGGCGGCGGCAGCTTGCGCATTTGCAAGGAGTTGAGCACCAAAACTTCTGAAACAAAACAAAGGATACGAGATGAGCTGAACAAAAGAGGAAAGATTAAAAAAAAAAAAAGGATTACAACCATCATGATATTGGGATGGAGATGAACCCACCTAGTAATGGGCCGATTGATCGGGGGAAGTGGCTTCCTAAATAAAAGAAAATATGACAGAAAAACTATTTAAAAAGAATCAAATATACGGAACCCTGGGGTAGAAAATAAGGTTTGATGTTCTTACCCTTCCACAACTCGGACATTGACCAGATTACCAATATCTCCGAGGGCTCGCCGGTTCTTCCCATCGGCTCCAGCCGCAGCTTTCTGCTTGCCCACAGGATCAACCCCACCTGATAATTTCAGAACATATGTTATTGATATTTTACTACCGACTTCCCAACGCTTAGACGCTTAACAGAATATCCACAAGAAGTTCATAGGCAAGAAAACTTCGTAGAACAAGAGTCCAAGACAGAGGAAACAACAGAGAGACATCCAAATCTTAAGAAGGATAGGGGAAAAATCATGATAAAAAAGAAGCAAGGAAAGATATCTTGCTAAGCCAAAGCCTCAGAGGAACATGAGGTCAATAGACTGAAAGAACCAACCTTTCCCCTCCCCAAAAGAAGTGAAAGAAAAGGAGATGCAGTCGATTATTACCCACAAAACCAAAAGAATCAAGGATCGAATATTTACGAGATGTAGATGTCTGGAATAAAGGGGGGAAAAACTCAAAATATATACGATCGAGATAAAAACAAAGAAAACCAAGAAAAATCTAGAGAAGCAAAAAATACAGGAAGGAAAATCCAAAAGAGAGACGAGGCCAAGAAAACAAAAAATCTCTCGTTGTAAGCATCTCAAGAAACCCATCAAAGAATAGAAAAGAGTTCTTCTCCGGTGGATTTGCCTTTCTGCTGCTGGGAAGCCACCGCCTGATGCCTGGTAGCCATCGATTCTTCTTCTCCTCTCCTTCTCGGTTCTTCTCCTTCCTACGCTCGGAGGATTCACCGCACGGCCGGGATTCAGCTCTGAGAGGAGAAGGACAGAGACAAGTCCCTTCTCTTCCGCGCCTCTCTCTCTCTCTCTCTCTCTTACGTTTGGTTCTCCACGTCCCGTTGGGGTCTCACATAAAAAGGGCGGAGTGGAAAGGGGACGGATGTTTCCTTTGGGGTGCCTCCCAACGGTCGAATTTTTTAAAAAACTCAACGGTCCTTTGGGGTGAGATCCTACGGCTTGCAAGGGAAAGTGCTTCGAGAAAAGTAGCCGTTGGGGAGCTGATGGGTATTAAAGGGATTCCTATTTGGATTAATTAACGCCGTTGGATGAACTTTACCTATAATTTACAACTTAATCTTAATTACAAATCACCATAGATTAATTAACAATATAATGTTACCAATTATATAAAATATTATATTATATATGTCATATTATATGGTTCTTTCCCTCGTTAGGTCCACATGAAATATGGATCCAAAAATTTTAAAAAAATAAAAAAAATATAATAGCTTCGGAATTCGTAAAGATTTAAAGTTAGAAAAGAACAATTAGATCGAACCAAATCCAACTCTATATGATGACATTCATTTAATTGGCTATCTTAAACATTAGGAGAATATTTTTGATAACATATGTGCATATCATCTTCTACATTGGACCTTTCACTATTTTTTATGATATACTAATAAATTTTTTATAACAAAGAAAAAGATAGGCTAGATAATTTAATTATCTTAAGTAATAACTTTTATATATATTTTAAAATAATTTTTTAGATATATATTTTTTAATTTTAAAATTAAAAGTAAAGCATCGAAATCAAAAGTTCGCACTACTAACAATGATCTGTATCTTTGAATTTGCCTAGAAGCTAAAACGTATCTATCTTGATAGTTTTAAAATTATTGATCAATCAAGTGCAAAAATGAATAGCAAGAATTATCATGATTAATAGAGCAAATCCTTTATTTAAATACTTTATCATATATTTTTAGTACATTAACACAATGAAAACTATCTATTTTTTGCATCCACTTGAGATATAGTATAGAAATTAATAAAATATGTGATTTTTTTTATTTCTAAATATTTTTAACCATATAAACTATGATTAATGGTACGAAACTTCAAATTTAATTTCTATTTTTAATTTTAGAATTTAAAAAAAAAAAGTATAGTACCCCTTATCCTAGGAGTATAGTGTGACATACATCCTCACATATATTAGTACTACAAAACAATATGTTGAGTCCTTTGAGTCTCCTCAAATTATTAAATATTTTTTTAGCATGTTTTGATATTTTCTTGTTTGAATTGCTTTCTAAATTACTCTTAAGATTTAAAGTGATTAATAATTATTCTAGGACTCATAAGTTAGATTCTAAAAACTTATTTGCAAATAATTCATGATTTATTCAAGAATGATACATTATAAATTAGTAATGCTACCCATAGTTATTATCAAGAAATTTTGCTCTTATTCATTATCTTTAAAACAAAGCTCGTCTTTACATGACTAAATGTATATTTTTATATAAAAAGGTACATATATAAACTTATCATGATAATCATTATTTACTTTGATTAAATTTTTTTTTCAAATATTACTAATTTATTAATTACAAACATTTATATTCTTTCCAAATTTTTGATGAATTTATTTTCTTTTTATGTCTTGGCAGCTAATCAATATATCCATCACATTAAAGCTGCAGTTATGAGTAAAACTCTGTTTGAATCATTCAAATAGAAAATTTCATGCTTATCATTTTATCTAAAGTTAATTGCAACATCTAATTTGTCATAAGGATTCCATGTCCTTCACCACCCTCCCCCTAATATGTTGAAGCAAATTGATGTTATGTTCTTCATCCTATTGGACTCTTGGAGTTTCTAACTTCATTTCCTCAGGCTTCTCACCAAATACATGTGTAGCTAATTGTTTTTATTATTTTAATGTTACATTTACTCTCTCTCTCTCTCTCTCTCTCTCTCTCTCTAATTAGTTTGTTGTCAAAAAGAGATTAGCATCTAACTCTCATCCATCTCTTTGAAAAAAAAAAAGGCCTAGCTTTGCTTCAAGCAATGGATTGGGCCGGATTGGGCCCAATTTAACCCAACCCAATTAGTGCTTCTCTTCATGCTAAGCTGGGGGAGTCTCCACCGGTCGCTCCGCCGTCGCCAAGGCAGCTCTCTCGTTCTGTGAGGCGTTTCCGTCTCTCTCTCTCTCGCGGAGGGGAGAAAACCCCCAATTCCAATTCCAACCTTCTCCTCCCCTTACTCCCTCCTTCGCATTCTCCGATCTCCTCCCAAAACCTTCAATCCCCCCAAACTCTACTCTCATCGGCGCGAGCATGGGGACGCTGGGGAAAGCGATCTACACCGTCGGATTCTGGATTCGGGAGACCGGCCAGGCCATCGATCGGCTCGGATGCCGCCTCCAGGGCAACTACTACTTCCAAGAACAATGTAAGCGATTCCTTCCTTTCTCCTGTGCCATTAAAGAAAGAGATTGATTCCCGTTCTGGCGATTTTGATCTTTTCATCTCACATTTTTTTACTTTTTTTTAGGAGTTTATATTAGATTCTTTTCGCTCTTTGGGTATTTGGAAGCTCGATCTGATAGTAACACAACAATCAAGATTCAAGATTTGGGCGTGTTTTTGTCGCACGTGGATATGATCCTTTTCTTGATATAAAGGTGTGATTTTTATGGCATCCCTGACGTGGAATAATTCATGGCATCCCTGACGTGGAATAATTCATGGCATCCCTGACGTGGAATAATTCATGGGATGCGCAATTATTGTGATTTCTCTACTTTTGGGATCTCTCTTTTTGGTGTCTTCGAAACTAAATAGGAGCGAATGAAGTCTCGTAGGGTAACTAGGGTTTTAAGGTCAGCAGATTTTATCCTATATTCTCATTTTCTCCTACCAATTTATCAATCAAGACTTTCTCTTGATGGGTAATTATTTTATGATATTATCATCATCATGAGTCATAAATTTTCTTGGTGTTCTACTAATTGGTTTAAACCATGGTGAGATGTAATGCCTGCCAATTGCAGGAGTATTGACTTTTGTGAAGGTTAAGGTGTTACGGATAGGTATTGAAATATTTTGAGAGCCACTTGATCATCATGGCCTAAATCAAGAATTGATTTTCTTATGCTGTGTTTGTGAGAGCATTTCATTATCAGGATGCTGTATATGACTCTACTGCTAGCTTGTTAAAGTTCCATTGGACAGGTCAACCCAAAATGATTCCTTGTTGAGGTACAAATTACTGCCATAAAAAAAAAGGTGCTTTTTATTTTTGGTTGTGTGAGAGCACAGAACAGGTGAATGTTGTTGCTTGCAAATGTCAGAATTGTGCATGGATAGGAAAGGAGAATGATGAAATATGGAGAAGGTGTGAGGAAGATGAAGGTATATCAATGGGAAAAAGGAATAGGAAAGATTTGAGGAGACTCTACTTGTGGTAAAGCATGCCCGATGCTCCTTTTTGTGTTTGTAAAGAATGACAAGCATTGCTCTTCAGATTGATTCAACCGCTTGCAAAATATGTACATGAAGTTCCATCAGACTCTTCCTAAATATTCTCTTGGAAATCCTAGGAAAATTGGAACTATCTTGCATATTATGCTTATCCCTTGGGAAGCTGAGATGGTTTGTTTGGTCCGCCAGAAATTTCTTTTGATATACTGAGTCTGTTAATTTTGTCATCTTTAGAATGTTTAGCTCACAGCCCACATTGGACTTTGCTTTTAATGTTAGATGTATAACTTCTTCATTCATTTTACTGTTTGCATAACCCCTTATTTAAATACATTTGAAATATTCATACTAGATATTATAGTTTCACTGAGCTTTTGTGACAGTTCACTGTGCATGACTTATGATGACAAATTTGTTAAATTTATCATATTATTCATACCCTAGCAACTGGATGTTGCTGATATTACTTTTATCAGAATTACTATAA
Organism: Metroxylon sagu; assembly: GCA_017589505.3. NCBI lineage: Eukaryota > Viridiplantae > Streptophyta > Magnoliopsida > Arecales > Arecaceae > Metroxylon > Metroxylon sagu. The sequence goes on along the minus strand of JACVBY030000432.1, from coordinate 246,928 downwards.
TTACCTGACTAGCCTGTCTGATAAGGGTCTACGGAATGCCTGCATCCACTTGTGGAAGGTTTCTGAGCATTTGTGATCCCTGAGTTTGTGAGATAACTAACAGCAGAAAGGAGATTTATGTTATATCTAAAATATAGGGATTTGAGAGGCTGAAGGTAATTGGGGAGAAAGCACCCCTGCTAAGCCATTCCTTCTATTCACTGTAAAAGGGATATTTTATGCATATCTTGTGCAGGCATCCAAACAGCCCCTCAAGCAGGTTGTAAGAGCACAGTTGATCGTTGAAATGGATCGTTAACTTTGCATATCCCTTCATATCATGAGATTGATCACATGTGGTACCAGTGCTATAAAAGCAAAAATTGTTCAATCTACTTGAAATATAAATGTGACATTCAATACTCTGTTAATTTGCTTCTTTTTTTTAAAAAAAAAAAATTGATTGTTTCTGTGGGTCACCAAGACAGTCAACATAAAATCTGTCATCTTTCATATTTCTTGCATCATAATTTGATGATATTGGAGCTCTTCCATACATACATAGGAAACCCAATTGCATGGTGCCATGCCAAGTTGCATCAACAGTTTTGCTTATACTATATGAAATTATTATATCAGCATGTTTTGATATCCTTGTTGCACCAAAGAAGGGCATTCTTGTCATTTTCTATTGGAATTGACATGATCTGCTAATCTAGATTCATTTAGCGTGAAGTTTAAGGACCAAATATCCTCCTTTCTCTTAGGTTTTTTGGGTCAATGAGAGGGTAAATTAGTCCTTTCCAGTGGCACATTGCAAAATATTGTATGCAATATATGTGTATTCAATCTCTGAAGATACACACATTTAGTTATTTTTGCTTCATCAAGCACAACTGCTTGGAATCAACCATTTTTTTTAAAAATAAGATGTTATATCAGACACACATTTAATCTGGAAATTGAACAATGAGACAGGTGTCACAGCTACCACTAGGAGAATTTAGGAATTCCACCTACTTTAAAGTGGCCTTATTTGCACCATCCAAACACATAAAATGATCGTTCCTACTCAGAGTCTCCATGCATGTACATTGTTCTTGTAATACCATGACATGAGCATCCAAAATCATGATTACACTCATTTGGTAATAATTTATAAATGCTCTTGTAACAATAGCTGTCTGCAAAAATCTTCTCTATTATTATTTTTTTATTCATTTCATATTTTCCTTGATTTGTTTCATTAGAAGATAGGATAGTCCACCAGAATTTGCCCCCCAATAAAAAAAGCTTTGATAATGTAAGGTCAAGGTTCCTGCTCCCTTCATTATCTTCATGTTTGCATTTGATAAACTTTTCTAAGATTTTGCGATGTATGCCAGATTGTTGCAATTAATTTTGTGATGTCAAATACCGCCCTTCTAAAATTTTCTCTAAACTTATTATTTTGTTGAGTAAGTATAATCGTAGATCACTATCGTATGTTTTAAGTACATTTGTGCATGGAGCACAACAAGACTATTTCATTTTTTGAGGTAATTGTTGTTGACATGCAATATTTGTTCATGTTATTTCAGTGTCAAGGCATTGTACATTAATGAATATATTTGACAAATTACCCAACGTTGACAAGGATGCCTTTGTGGCTCCAAGTGCATCTGTCATTGGTGATGTTCAAGTTGGTCGGGGATCCTCAATTTGGTATGGATGCGTATTGAGAGGTATACTTCTTATCAAGCATTTTAAACATGATTGAGTGATGTTTATGGTGCTCAAGATTTATGCTAGATTAGTAAGGATACACACTGTTGATAATTTGGCATACTGATCTAGTCAAAATGTCAACTTATCTATAGTTTTTATCATGAATATTTTTTCTGTAAAAAACAATATAATAATTAGAAACTTTGATTAATTGAACTTTTGAGATGGTTTCTTTGAATCCGGATTGTGTAGTATGGATACTGCGGAACAATGATTTGTTACTTTTGCTATACATATCTATGCTTCAAGGCATCACAGTAAAAGATTTGGATCTTGTATTGTACTTTTGATTTGACTTTCATTTATGTGTAACATGATAGTTTCATGTACCATGTTTAAAGGCTTCTTCTGTTTTATTGTGGTTCTGCATAATGAGTTAAAAAGTATAGGCATATTGTATGCAATGGCTCTTCTAAAACAACAGAAAGACGAAATATATCCAACACCGAAGTCTGAACTCTAGAAGGTTGCTAGCAAAAATTCTTTCCAGGATTCAGTTCTAAATTTAGATAGTTTGTTCAGAATTGGGATATGTACCATGCCCTTTTTGTATCTGATTTGTTGCTAGAGTCAAATACCTGCATATGATTTTGGTTGAATGATTTTAGCTGGCTATGAACGGATTAATCATTTTTTTTTAGTTCCATATTTGTGGTCTTGCTTCTATTAGGAATGAATTTTAATTTTTTCAAACAATTCTAGACTAAAACCTGAGAAATACATGAATATGCACTCAGCATGCAGAGTAGGAAGAGATATCTATGTTAACTCCTCCATCTATCAGCAGTAATTTTGCACTTCATGCATTCTATATTGGTTTAACTTAAATACCTTTGTTCTTGCAGAACCACCACTCGTTATGCCAATTTAATCATCAACTGACATCATCATATCCAGATAACACTTGGAAACAAACCTTATTTGTGCTGTTTATTCATCTTTTAGAATTACAAAACAGTAGAAACTTAGACCTAACCTAGATACAGGCTCACTGCAATTGAGGATTCCCATTCTCTTCTATGGTGGTACCAGGGTTTCAATTTCCAGTGGGTGTGTTAGCCACTGGCAGCAAAGTGCATGCTATGTCATGCCATCACACATGCTTTACCGTGCCAAAGTTTAAAAATATTAAAATAGACTTAGTATCTTTTTAATTAAATATTTTAAGAATTGAATAGAAGGTATCCTGCTGACCTTGTGCCAGGTACTGGAATTGGCACAGCACAGGGCAGCTATTGTGTCATGCCACCACCCATGTTTTGCCGTGCCAAAAGTAAAACTATTAAAAATACTTAATATTTTTTGAATTAAAATATTTTAAAAATTGAATTAAAGGTATCCTGCTGACCTATGCCAGGTTCTGGTAATGTCATGGCACAAGGCTGCTGCTGAAATCGTTGGTGGTATATTCATTAGTCATTGCTCCCTATTACATGTATAACAATTTTAAAAAAGTTGTGACTTGCTGGACCTGGTGGTCTTCCCTCGTGTAGTTCCTCAATGGCCACAAAGTTCTGTGGTGTTGCATTGACTCTAGAAGTTCTGATTCTCGCTCCCATCACTTTGGAAATGTGGAATCTCATTTACTCACCTACTACCTAAGAATTTCCTTCTACATGAAACCCCACTTCACCATTCCTACGGCCACTCCCAATATAGATAAATGAGTGCAAATTCTACGTGAGTCCTTGCTCTCCTAAAGCACTTAAACACTGTCAAACATACAATGAACATGCCTTTCTTTATCCTCCTATGCCTGTTAAGCAATAATTGCCATAACATAATCTTTTCCAGATTTATAAGACCTTGTGTGGATTCTTCCTATTTGTTTGAAATCATTTTTTAAATTACAAAATTGTCTCAACAGTTTATCTAGACATGGAATTGAATTGGTTCTCCATATCCTTGTTACTCATCTTAAATTTTTCTTCAGGAAAATAATAAAACAATTCCCTCTACACCTGTCTATTTTTCCATAATCCTCTTAAACTTTATGAATTTGTATGTGTTTTCTCTATAATCATCAGTTGAATATAAGTTTTCTGCATTTATCTTAGAAAAATTTGGAGTTTCATATTTGGTTGATTAACTTGTGATTTGTGCCTTATAGATCAATGCATTTTTAGGTGATCTTTAAGTATGTCCTATTTCTTTGTTTTGATCTTTCTAGTATAGGTGAATCTATAAGAGGGTTAAGCCTAATTGCATGACCTGACATCTGTCTGTTGCCTAAAGGCTGTAAACTAGAAGCCAGCTTGCTCTGGGTTTCTTGGCAAGTTTCTTGCTGCCAAAAGTTGCCATGATCAAAAATTAGGCATTAAATTATAGGGGTTGAATTCAGCTTGGAAACCTATAATAAAATGCTGTCAAACTTTGATCGGTCATTCCTAAACTCTGTTGTAGATGGTATAAAGCTTATGAGTTCAGCTTTGGATATGTATGCTACCATGTTGCAGAGGCATCACTGGTTTGTGGGAACCAAGAGAAGGAGCTCCTTGCTTCAACTAATGTGCAAGAGAATTGGTTACATTGGTGCCTGATTCATCTATTTAAACGATTATGACATTTTCTATTTGTAAAAGCAATCCTTCTCAATTCATCTGGTGTTTCCATTGATCTCATTGATAAAGCTAGTTAGCTAAACTGCTGCAAATCTATTCTTGTATGTTGTGAGATGCAGTTGCCATGCTCATTCACTTTATTTAAACAGCTTCTTGCTTTCTTGATTGAATGGCAGTAAATTGACAATCCAAAGTATGCTCCTTCCAAATGTATTCCTCTTGTGGTGTTTGCGCTCAAGTAGTTGGGGAGTACCTTCTCCAATTTTTCATAATTGTACCATCATTCACCTAAAGAATCCTTGTTCTTAAGATTCCTAGTGTAATTCTTTTCCCCCCTAGTTCCCCTTTCTCTTATGTCCTTATTTTCTCTAAAGCTCAATATGGCTTATCTTAACATTCGTGGTTGCAGAACTGTTACCTTTATAATTTTCTTGGCCTTTCCAAGTACTTGTAGCGTTTGTTGTTCTCTGTTGTCCCTTTATGTTTAGTTGCCATTTTGAACCTGGCATTAGACCATCACTAAGTTTTGCTTACTTTTTACATCTTCAACAACTACTAAAGACAATGTTGTAAATTACTTGAAATACAGTCCAACCATATGGATTTGAGTTTCTATGGCCCTTAATCATTAATGAAAGGATGTTACATTTAGTCAGATTAAATTTGTGATTTTACTTTCCCCTTTCTTTTCAATTTTAATTTTCACCACCCCCCCCCCCCAAAAAAAAAATAATAATAATAATAATAATAATAAATAAAGCACACTGTTAAGAGTCATGGTGCTGGTACTGAAGATTTGGAATCAAATCCAACCTTCATCAGGGTTGGATACACCTACTATATAGTCCAGATTGCCTAGGGGTGTAATCTAAAAAAAGGAAAAAGTTAAAAGAAAAAAAGCTAAAAACTTGTTTCAAAATTTCCTTAGATATACCTATTTTTCTTTAATTTTCTAATGGTAATTCATGTCTAAGAATTCTAATATCTCATCTTTCCTTGTCCAGGTGATGTAAACAGCATCCAGGTGGGATCTGGAACTAATATACAAGATAATTCACTTGTGCATGTAGCAAAGTCTAACTTAAGTGGGAAGGTCTTACCAACCATCATTGGAGATAATGTTACCATAGGTAAGCATTTGAACATTCTATTATTGACATTATTTCTTGTCAACTGATTCAGTTGTGCCTTCAAGATGTTCTTCAAACCAAGGCATTTCCTTTTAATTTCTCTATTTCATATGTTTTTACTAGAAAAATTGATATATCATGCACCACTGAATCTTAAATTGAAAATTTAACACGTTTGGGTATATCATGATACAAGATGAAAAAGAGGGAATTATCTCTTTATCGTCCAATTGTTATAGAGGGATGGTGGACCTTGGTTACTTCATCGTGACTTGGACATCACGGGTTCAAAAAGTCTCTCCACGTGTAGGGATAATTCCACCTACATCGTGCCTGCCCTAGACTTATACTGGCAGAAGCCTCATGGGCTGCCCTTTTTTTTATTTAATTGCTATAGAGGCCAAAAAGATTACGAACTGCAAAACTCTCTTAAGCTGATTAACCATTATGATGTTTAGAGCTTGAATATGACAGGTCATAGTGCTGTCTTACATGGATGCACTGTTGAGGATGAGGCTTTTGTTGGTATGGGTGCAGTCCTACTTGATGGGGTTGTTGTGGAAAAACATGGCATGGTTGCTGCGGGAGCCCTCGTACGGCAAAATACAAAGATCCCATCTAGAGAGGTAGCCTTCACCACTTTTCTGTGAAACTTTTTTTCTTTGCTTTTAAATAAAATTGCATCTGCCGCAGTTCAAAGCTTAAGTTCCCTCAAATTTGACAGTTTTTTGTAGTTTAACAGATAATCAAACTACACATTTTTTTGCTTTTCTTTTTTTCATATTTGCAATTCTTGTGGTAATAACTAATTCACTGCAATTAATATCTGACTTTTTTAAAAAAAAAGTCAGCATAGTTTTTGGGATATGATGCTTCCAACATGTATGGTATTTATAAAAACCGTGCTTTTATTCAATATACTTATTATAAAAAAATTGGATCCTGACATGTAAAAAGAGATCTGGTGTCCAGAAGTAATTTGACCTTTATTTGTTAGTTCTGTCGAGGTGTGATTGTTTTGACCGGCTAATAAAAAATCTTAAAGTGAATGACAGGTATGGGCAGGTAATCCAGCAAAGTTCCTGAGGAAGCTCACAGAAGAAGAGGTTGCTTTCATTTCACAATCAGCAGCCAACTATTCCAATTTGGCCCAGGTGCATGCTGCTGAGAATGCAAAGACATTCGATGAGATCGAGTTTGAAAAGATGCTGCGCAAGAAGCATGCTCGCCGGGATGAGGACTACGATTCAATGCTTGGAGTTGTCCGAGAAGTGCCACCAGAGCTTATTCTTCCTGACAACATCCTACCTAACAAATCTCTCAAGCCTTCTCAATAAGTCATGGCTGATATAATCGACCATCTTTACCACATTGTTTTTATGGATACTGTTTTCAGATGGGAATGCCCAAAGGAGATTCATGGTTTCTGCTTCTTTTCACCATCTCAATAATCTTTAGGTCGAGCTGTAGTATTTTAGGATCGACCAAATACTTTTGGATTATCAGATTTTCTTCTTCAGATTTTATCTGAGACACAATTCATGTTATTCGAAGATCTGATGCAATGTAAGAATTTTGAATGACCTGTGAAGTTCCAACATAGTTTAGGATTCTTAAGTTAATTCATGAGATTTAGTGCGACTATATCACTGTGCTATCTTAGCAGCAGAAAATCCAGAACAATTGTTTTGACGTGCATATTAGCTATGTGACCGAGAGCACTAGCATGCCCCCACTGTCTACTGTCAGGCACTACCTCCTGTCAGGCACTACCTCCAGAATCTATCCTTTTAAAGGACTTTAATGTGCACCTGCCGTGTGATAGCTGGACTACCATTGGCACAGGATTTCCTGAAATCTATCCTTGCACTTAGAGTGAAAAAGCCTTCAGTTGTAGGCGTTTATGACAACACACAGAAAGTTACTCTTAAATCCCATCATTATTGCATGGACTGGGTGAAAATGAAATTTAAGGATTGAATTAGGGAAGCCCCTCTTGGTGGCAGCAGAGTTGTAAGAGGAAAGTCTTCAAGCCTGCAGCAATAAGACTTGCTCCAGAGGAAGCACTGCAGGCAAATCTGGTCATTAGAACTAGAAATGTATCTCTGCTACATTTCCAATGGCTCACCGTATTGCTGATTTCCTTCACAAATATTATTTGTGCTTCATAAGCCGGAGTTCTATGACAAGACAGTTGTTTTGGTGCTAGCTCTGTCACTGGTGTCTGTCAACCATGGTCCATCTTGCCATTGCCCGATGCTGAATTTATCTGTGACCAGAGTTGGACCAGTGTTCTCTGATAAAATGAGACGTCTGCTCTTTCACTACAACAAGATCACTCCAAAAGCATCCATAAACTCCCATTTTCATCCCTGCTATCTCAGTTTTGACCCTTGGATTGATTGCTTTAAGTTGGAATCAAGCATGTGTTTTCATGTTGGTATCATGTTATTGAGGAAACATTTGATTCATAAACGGGTAGAAGAAATAGTTTGTTCAGTTTTATGTAATTCTCTCGCCACCAGCCCAAGTCCAAAACACAACAATTAATTGTCTACCTGTAATTTGTATTCATTCGCACAAAAAATGATATAAAGGGTTTGTGCTACTTTACTTGCCTTCCAAATAATAAGGGAATTATTTGGAAAAGGAAAACTATTGTAACATATAAGACGGGAATATGCTTGTACTCTGTCTAGAATGCAGTGTTGATAAAGAGAGAGAATAAAGGATGCTTTCATGTTGGACACAATCAGAACGACAGGAGCCGCTTATAAAATAGCTGTAAATAAATGGCTACAATCTGGTGCTAAGGCAAATAAAAGGATGCTTTGGTGTTGTACACAATCATCAGTCTATTAGCTTCACCTATAACAATCATACAAGTACATATTTGCAAAGCCTCATCAAACTTACAATTGCACATAAAGTTGTCAATTTTATGAGGTCCTAGTGGGAGCTCGATCATCAGGTCCAGCAAGAATAATCTGGTATTCATCACATAAAGACAAGAAATTAGTGTAACATTTGGCAATTAACAGATAATGTGAAAACCATGAAAATGTCTGTAGATAGGTTTCAAAATTAATACACAATATAATGAGCTGAAAAATAAGGCTGATAGAGATACAATGAGTTTCAAACATGAACTTAATATGCCCACAGCAAGCAAACAAAAAGATGATCAATGAACTACTGTTAAGGAATGGATACTTACATTACAGTCAAAAGCAAATCTTCGAGCAAGCATGATTGCTGCATTCCTCTCTCTTTCTGATTCAAATGCTAATATGAAGGAAAGACCTTTCTTAGCTTGCCAAAAGATTGACTGAGGTGCAGCATTTCCTCCACCTCTAACCCCACAAAGCTGGAGATTGAACAAGGAAAGTAAAAGAATTAGATATGCTCAATAATTTATCAGTGAAAAAGATGGCAAACTCAAACCAACTAAGATTATTGCAGTGACTGGTGTCAACACCCAGTGACTTAAATTGCAATAGAGAAACGGAACATGAAACTCATGAAAGGAAGATCTGGAAACCATCATAAGCCACCAATTTCCATATAACCAAGGGGCAGTCTAATGCCATGTGACCATATTTGTGTAATATTTATGGTACAGCAGGGAAACAGCTGCAATCATAGATTTTCAGTTATATGGGGTCCACCCAAAGAGCAATTTTCAGAATCCTAGAAACATAGGGCTCACAAGATCAACAACCAACAGGGCCCTTTCTACTTGCTTCCCCAACGCCACTAAGCCACCTTTCAGCTATTTAGGAATGATGACATGGGACTTATTAATAAGACATCCATTTGGGCCCTAAATAATGCACATCTAATTGTGTAGATATGTATGTCATGAATTCTTTGTCAGGGAGGGAGCATCCATCTAAGTATATCAAAGCAGTAGTAGACAGCTTTTACATACAAACTTGTGGCAATGGTACTGGATGCACCTGTGGAAAGTTCCATCCGAGTACTAATTGAAAGAAAAAGTTCCTCCACAAGCAGAAAGCTAAACATAGTTGCTCAGTCAAAAGTCAAGCCATGGAATGTATGTCCCATGTTAGTTGGATTAAAAGAATACAGCTGAATGTCCCCAGAGTTGATATCACAGACTTTTTGCCTGTCCATGCTTCTTTTGGTGTTATGTTTAATATTTTTAAGTTGAGCGCATCATTTAGTTTTCTAAGGCAATGGATTCATACTCCATGACAGGTTGCTACCTGCATTGAAGCAGAATACAATTCTTTTGCTTTTGTGCTCCTCCCCTTACGAAGTTTTATCCTCATCTTCCCCACATGAAACACATGGATAGACTGCGAGAAGAAATCCTGACCATTCATCTGCGTGACAACCACCTGAAAAGCAACATAACAGACATCTGAGGTTCAGTATCTGTTTGAAATACACCAAATGCAATCTAACGAGTGTCACTTACGAATCCATCTGCATATTGATGCTTCCCTTTCTATCAAAGCAATCATAGAAACTGAGCAAGCCCCAGAAAGCAACAGAACATGAGCATCATATATTGCTAACACATGATAAACAAAACATATGAATCCTTACGAAAGCAGCCTTTCTCATGAAGAAAGAAGCCAAACAAATGTAATGTATTAAGACTATCAATTTTTTGAAACAACTAGCACCACACAGCTTCAAAATCCAATAAATAGGATGTTGTTACTCACTGGATTGCCACTTGGACCCATTGGCATATACATATTTTGATGAGCTATCTCAATGTTTAATATTTGATTCTTTAGTTTGTATGGTATTTTAAGAAATAGTAAAAACAATATTGCAATTGAAAAAATATAGTGTGCAATTGGAAAGGCTGAAGCATTCTTATGGAGGAGAACATTAAGACCAACATTATAAAAGTAATCATCATAAGACATCATTGACAATAGCCCAGGAACTTGATCATTGGAAAAGTATTTGTGGTTACAAATGGATTTCCAAAACATACTGCTCAATCCACATCTTGACTATCCAAACATTTCTTTCAATACTCTCTCTCTTGAAAACAAACCTAAGAACATGCAAACTTTGATTTAAGCCTCAACCAAAGCAAGATGAACATGCATCAGACTTGGACAGAGAATGCAATATCGGCATGTCAGCAAGCCAAATCATTATTTACTGATTTGACTCTGTTCTCCCTCAACCCCACCCCAATGACATGCAAGTGCATGCGTGCACAGAGAGAGAGAGACCAAGCAAGGACCTCAGACTAGTCCATGGATTTGTGAATAAATTCAAAGTGACAGATGCTATAGATTTTTCTTAAATACCTGATCTATTCCATTGAAAGATCCAAATGCTTGACTGACTTCAGAAATACCAATAATATTGTTCAGAATATTTGTTATAAAATGTTAACAAATTCAACATCAGGATGAGAATGAATTAAGGAGATCTCTTTAAAGGTCCCAACTAATTAGATTCCGCACAAAAATCCTACTTCCCCTTTCGTTCCCATCCATGGCCATATTGTCTGAAAGGGAAGAACCTCTCATCACTTTCATCTAAGTCTTGAAAACTAGAAGGATACTAGAGGAGAAAGCCTGGATGGCCATCAAGATAAACTATTACCCCGAATATTTCATCAATGTTTTATGCGTTATAAAAGCCATTATTACATAGGACTTGTCAAACAAGGGCATTAATTTGTACATCACATTCTCATAAATGAGAAGATCCAAGTAGCCCTAGGACTACCAAAAGGAAGCAGAGAAACAAGTAAAGATGGCATCGCAATAGGCATTAAAAAAGGGAATTGTGTCAGAGCATAGTATTGTACTAATCTGAGTTGAAGAGCATGAAAAGAGGACAGCGAATTTGAAAAGGACCTCGATATAAGTGGTAAAAGTAGGAACATTACTTTGTATTACGGGGTACAACCTTGGAAAGAAAATAGCATTATTAGGAGGCAAAGTTAATCAAGACACAGCATGGCGAGCCTGCTGCATTAAAACCCAACTATGACCATTCGAGTTCTTCATGGTAAGGAAGGGCTGGATAAAGATAAAGCAATCATCCAATTAATTAAATATGTATATGTAGACAGACACTTTTCTTTTTGAAGGGTAACATGAGGACCATCCAGTAAATACACAATGAAATAATACAACAAAAATAGAGAGGAGAAAAAAAATCAGAAATGAGAAAGAGCTAACAGATTTACATTTGATAGGACTGATGTGCATTAGAAACTTGACTCCTCTAATCAGACTTTTCAAAGAGGCCACATTTTCCATCAGCATGGTAAAAGTCTACAAGCATAGCTTAATATCAAGGTGCTAAAAGAAGCAAGAAATCTTACATTAAACTCAGTTTCTGGCCTTCCCGCGAGTGCCTCCACATAACTTCCCAATCCTGCAGCTGTTAAGGATAACTAAGTTAGAATAATTTTAGCTGACTCTGATGAAATAAATAGGCCCATGTATATGTATGTATGCCTGCATGTATGTGTATGCTTGCATACCAATATCAAAAATCTTGACAAGTAGCTATCACGACCCAAATCTAGCTATCTACCTTTTAAGATATATATACAATGTAGTAGATCTAGCATTCACATGCTTAAAAGAAAGATCATCACTAGCATCATTTACATACACTTGCTCCGGCAAAAGAAATCATGCAGCTTAATGCTCAAAGAACCAGAACTTCCAATGCATATCTTCAGAAATCTTCATAGAACTTGGTAACACTTTTGTTAAAAAGACAATTCCTTTACAAACAATACATTATAGTGGACGATATATCATCACCAAGTTAAAGGGACAAACCCAGATCTATCGGACTCGTTGTCATCACCGTGAACCTTTCATCATTTAAAATAATCTCTGCTTGCAAAGATCGCCCAACATCAAAAGGCTCTGGAGCATACGATGTCTTTGTTGCCCCTGCAAGTTATGAAACAGTTGAAACAACAAGAGGTCACCATTTGCATGCAAGCAAACAGAATAATTTTCAGAATGTGTTTTATAGATATATAAATCAGAATCGTAGATAAGAATCAGAAGAAGCAATGAGAGCAATAGAAATAATTGTAGATTATATGTACCTGCTTATTCATTATCTTACAAAACAATAAGAAATTCTACAACACCAATAAAAACAAACTGATTGTTTAAACTTTCACTACTTATTTGTATTTTATCCTTAAATATATTTTAGGTACTAATTAGAAGGTTCAAGAATGGGACATCTGAATCATCGACTCATTGTTGGCCAAATAAGAATCATGGAAGTAGCAAGATAAATAGAGTGGGGGTTAGCAATTAGGACCAGAGAGAGAGCATGGCAGTTTGGGGGTTTAGGATACGAAAGGACAAGAATTGGGAAGACCATGGTGGGTACTCTATCATATTTGCAACAATAAGAAATAGTGAAGTAGATTTCTTAATAAAATATGTTAAATAAAAACTTATGGCATTTTAGGAAGTAAAATTGGCAGACCTAAAAACCCAATTCAAGAGTATGGTATAGATTTTATTTCAGACCTAATTGGGAATATTTTCAATGCTGGATGTCTCTTTGCCTAATGGATTTATTTAGATTAATTCGCTATTTGTGTTTGTCCCTTAACATTATCGTTGGATTCAATTTGGTAGCACTTTGCTTGAGTCCCCTGATGACACTTCACACTAATTTAGAGAAGACTTGCTGCCCAAGGGGACAATCAATACATGGTTCCTTGTGTTTGCATGTGAGAACAAAAGAAGGTGACAGCCCGTATGGTTGTTCCTCTCTTTCGAACTTCTCTCCCTTCTTGTTCCATGCCACTATTTTATCAACACATCCAGTTAAAAGTAAATAGTATAAACAGATTTTGATCTTATTCGTGCAACAGAAATACAGAGCAGAACTTTGATTGCAATGGGGTCTGTTATTAGCCCCATGTGTCTGCACTTTATGCAGATTACAGTGGTAAATCAAACCAGAGAGAGATCTGAAAAAAATGTTCTACAGGTAGAATCCCTCCTGCAGCCTTCCTACTACTTTCTTCTTTCATCCCTCTTATCCAACTAATTTTTGTTTCCCTTGATTATTTTCCGATCAGCAAAAAGATCATATCTTAGTTCTACCTATATAAGCCTCCACCAAGGTATGGAAGCACTAATGTTACCCAGACATTTCAGTTTTTCAGAATTTCGGAGTATTGATACACTTAAACATTTGGATACAGCATGGCATAACATGACACACTAAAAATTGAGTGTTCTAGCTTGTACTGTGATTTAGGTCAGTCTCTTGTTCTCTTTTAAAATGTTCTTTCATGCCCTGCTTACACAAGCCAGAAGTGGCAGCATTTGGCATGGCTTTTTGGAATGTCATGTCAAAAGTTACCTCATTGCAATTGATGGGACCTGAACTATATATATATATATATATAAGATTGTGCAAAGGTGTCCCCACATCAGGATTTTTGGAGGTTGATGTGCAAAGGTGTCCCCATATTAGGATTTTTGGAGGTTGAAGTGCCGGACACTTTTAGATACCAAGACACTTGGCAGAAGAAGCCTGTTATCAAGATGTTTCAGTTGTCAGGTCTTATGGGACTTCAGTCTACCGTGGAATATCCTTTCCAGTCCAGTCTTCATTGTCCACACCTCATTTCAGTTATGGTGTTTTATCAGTCTCTGATTTTGCCCTAGAATAAAGATCATGCTAATTTTGCTTATATATCTTTCATTACTCATCTTCTCCATTCCTATGATGCCGCTTTGATATATTATTACAGCCATTAAATATTTTCTGCTTGCCTTTTGTTGTTTGGTATCGAGGATCCTTTATCAACTGTCTTCTCATCTTCTAGTCTCCTTGTCTTATTGTTCTCCTCAGTGTTTTGGATTAATCTCATGGCTTCTCGACGTAATGATGCATCTCTAGTATGCAATGTTACAAAAGATGCATCATCTGTTGAAAAGCCATAAGGAAAGGGATGCTGATTGAGAAAATAGCTGAACAAGGTACGAACTAATTCACCTATAACAAATGGTCGCATAAAACTTAACTTGTAGAAAGGTAAGTTAAGAGGAAAAAAATAAATTCATATACCTGAAATTAATTCCTTCTTGTTTCCTTCAGTTCTATACCACTGAATAGAGCACTTAGAGATGTCTGGAGAAGAATCCATTCGAGCAACAATACATAAACATGACCCTAGACTTTCAGAACCCTCAAGCTCATATAAATTTGACTTGTTCTCCTCAAGCTTTTTCATTGTTGCAAGCTGGTAAAATTTAAAGATTTAACAAACATTCAGCCATTGTCAATATATTTATTGCTGATAGTAGCATATACACAGAAAGATCTTTATTCCCAATAACGGATCTAAAATGAATAATTCTTGCCATACTTTTCACTGGAAACTTGTGAATTACCAAGATGATTCAGTTAAATGAAATTACAATTACATTAACCAAACAACAATCTGGATATCAATATTGGTTAGCATCCACTCACTACAGAAAGCAGAAGCTTGGGAAAAGAGGTAAGTATCAAATTTGAAAGACACAGTATATGAAAACTAGTATAATTAATTTAGCCGTGATTATTTCACAAGAAGTCAGCAGTGTTGTGTCTCCAAAACTCTGAACATGTCTAAAGCATGGGAGTTAAAGAATCATGTTGCAAGCAACAAAGCATACAAAAGTCAACACAGACAACAAAAATGGTGGGTGACTGAAGCATGCAATGAAATAAATTGGGTCTATATGACAAAATCAATGATTACTTTTATTATACTATAACATAAATCAATGTGATCAAAAACAAACCTCTTTCTTTAGCTGAATGCAATGCATTGACTTCTCTGCAATCTGAACTCGCAGCGCTTGAAGTTCATATTCCATGTCCATGACCTATTGGAAGTGTATGGTTATCTTATTAAAAAGATGAAAGGAGTACAAATATGGCCAGCACTGTAAGATAGAAATTCACTGGAGCTAATAGAAGAGAAGCATAAACAACACCCTTAATGCAACAAAGCAGAAACAAAACCAACCAAGGGTAGTCCAACATCAAGAGTCTAAGATGAACATTTCCAAAAATTAAAAAATACCCTGCTTGGCTGATGCAACATTTTGATTCTCCTGGCCTCTTGAATCTCTTTCTTAAATTCTTCCAACTCCTATGAAAAATAACATGTAACTGTTTACACAAAGAGAATGGATATATAAAAGTGATGTGAAAACAAAAAAGAAAATCTGATAAAAGAGTAGCAAGCATGATCAGATCCAAAACTCAAAGGCTAAAAGTCCCCTTATAAAATCAACCAGAAGCTAGTAAATGTATCTCCACTTTCTAAATTTTGTCTTGTCGGTAAGCTGTAGGTTTATGACAAGCAACAATTTATCAGGAACTTTTCATACCAACCTGCTTGTCCACTATTCCAGACATTTGTTCTTGTTCCTGAAGGGCCTCTTCAACTCTCTTCACTGCTGCTCTGGCACTTTCGATTTCTGCACGAGCAAAAGTCCTTTCTTCTTCAATCACTTTTTTTGCATCCTCAATAGCCTGGAAGCAACAAGAAAGACAGGAACACGGTGTAATCTAAAATGATGAAAATTACTTTATGGTCATCAAAGCACTCTGCAATACAAATATAAAGGATATCTGTTTATTAGTTTTCTATCTGCTCTGAAATGCTTAAGATTCTTTTATTCTTTGAAAGGAGCATCCTTTCTTGTGGGAGCATTTGTTTGTAATATTTTTTTCCTTTCTGTCAATACTGGTCTTTAACATTTAAGTAAACTGAAACTCATTGCACGGATCTTTCATTTTCCTTATTTTTTGCTGGTGATTGTTAAAATTTTGGCTGACAGAAAGGCAGGGGAGTGCAATGTAGATATGAACAAAGCAAGTAACAGAGATCAGCTCTTTTGATCAGATTGAAGGGAAAGGCGAAAAGAATAGAAAGTTCATATAACTATCTGCAATTTAGCTAGCTATGAAGTCATGAAAGTAAACAGCCCAAGCAATTAAGACAATGGGAATAATGCATTCAATTATGCAAGTTATTTTTCACTATGCATTTTTAAGTGCTTAGACATTACCTGTTTGAGAAAAGTTGCTAATTTTTTCACTTCTGCTTTCTCGTGAAGCAACTCTCCTTCTCTTTGAGTTAGTTGAACTGCTAAAGCTTCCACCTACAAGAAGTGTAGCATCTTGTCACATTTGACTTCAAGTTAGTCAAAGCAAGCTTGAACCATGGTGAAGCTAACTATACAAAACTGGGATAAGTGATAACAGATTGCTAGATGTAATCACCACAAACCAACCCATTGATCTAAAGAAGCCTCGAGAACCTTACAAGAATTTGATTGCGAATGCGATTCCCATAAGTACTATTCTTCTGGCATTTTTCATAATACTTCTTCCAATACATTTTGTTTGGATGTTCATGTAGTTCCTTATCAAAAATTTCTTCAATAGAATTTGGTTCTAAATGTTGGCTTCCAAACGTTAAATATGAATTTGGAATCCATGCTGCATCCGAGTTACACATGCCATGCACATCCTTTGACCTTTTTTCTTTGGAAGAAGAGGAGGGGAGGGGGAGAATGAGATGGAAAAAGAAAAGGCATGCAGACTCTATTGCAAAGTTTCTGTTATTAAATAAAGCATGCAGAGGTTGCACAATTATGGAGTCCAATCTCATGTGCCCAGTGTTAAGAGTTATCTTTACATATAAAAAAGAAATGTAGCAAAACTATGTTCATATGACACAAACTGCACAAAAGAATTCCAAAATTGCATGCCTTTGTGATTCTAAGCTGTTAAAAACACTAAAGCAATGAGGCCATGGAACAACAGTCCGATTCAAAAATGTGATCCATGCATGCGTAGATGACTGAATGTACACATAAGAGAAACAAATGAGAACAAAGTGAACCAACCAAAGAAATGGCCTCCTCAGCATCATCCTTATTTCGACCTGCCACTCGGCCTCTGAGTTGATCCAGTACATCCCTGAGTTTCTTCAAAAGGACATGTCTATCCAATGAAGCCACTTCTCTCCACTTTGACTGAAATCCAAAGCAAGATTCCAAGCATAGTTGCTAGATATAAGATATTTCTCAATATAAAGCATAAATCAACGTTTTTTTAGGGGGGAAAACTATAGGAGGAGATGCCAGATAATAGGACAATTTAACATTGTTTTAAGAGCTGCAACCTAATTAACAACTTCTTGGCTAAAATTCCTAGGCCATAGCACAACTACCAATCCATCATACTTAACTTGTAAGAAGGAGGAGAAAAATTAACACAATAATAATTTTATGTGAAGTAGGACAGATATGGGATTTGTTATAACATGACTAAAGAACTCAAGAGTTAACATAACATATCCTCTGACAGAGGATTGGGTATTTCAAATAGCAGTAATTTCTAAATGCCAATGAAGAATGGGAATGACACCTCATCTGACAATTTGGCAGCAGCAGAAAGACCCTTCTCAAATTTATCCGCAAGGTCGCGAACAGAGAGACGCTTCTGCTGCTCCAGCAGCAAAGCTGTCTCCTTTGCAACAATTTCATTGAGGGAGGGCACCGGAGTACTCTCCTCTGGCTCAATAATTATGTTGTTACCTCCTATCTTATAATCCGGAAACCGTCCCGAGACAAAATTAACATCGGATGATACCAAATGAATCGACTCCTTCTGCACCGAGACTCCAAAATCAGGCGCCACCCTCGTCATTTGTACCAGACTCCGACACTCTGTTTTCAAACAAAATAAACATATAATAAAAATACATTCCAAACAATAAGCAAAAAATGTTTTTTTTTTTTTTTCAATTTTTTTGTAAGTAATTAAAGATGATCCTGTCAAACTCCAAGTTTTACCTCTCTGTATTAAAACTAACACACCATAAAACATCAAAAAAAGGGATTAATCCAGTAGCTATTCCTTCTGTTTCCGGCAGCAAAAACGATTAAACCAACCAGAAAAGAAGAGCATTTTCGTGGAACATACCCACAAACATGAATAAAAAACGTAAACTTTGACGAATTGCGTTAAAAGTTTCATAGCTACACGTCGAGATTAATCGAACTCATCCCAAAAAAAAAAAGAAATCGGTAAACATAAATTTAAACTAAATAATCTTTCAACAACGACGCACCAATTCCTCCCGAAACTCTCAAAAACCAATTAATTTCAAAAGAGATCACAAAAAAAGAAGAAAAAATTGCAGGAACCGAGCTCGATCGCAACTCGAACCTGCCAATTAGAAGCGCCGGAAGAGTCGAGCGAACCCGAGCCCAACACGGATTGGAATTAAAAACTACGTAAGGGTGCAGCTGGAGAAGAAACCCTAGCTCGAAATCTTTCCAAAGAAAACGCAACCAGAATCCTGGAACACTCCAGCAGCTTCGAGCCTTCGATCTCTCTTCAATTTTTTTTTTATTTTTTTATTTTATTTTATTTTTTTTGCCTTCTATTATTCGATTCCGCTTTCTTTCCTTCGCCCCTGTTCTTTTCGCTGCTTCTTTTAGGCGGGGCCCACCTGGCTCCACGTTTTGAATGGCTGGCCTCGATCTGCCATTAGGGTTCGAACCAGTCCGTTTGGGCTGTCCGATCTTGATCGGACGGGTGGGGTTTGAAGCTACGTTGACCGTCTGGTCCATTTACGGATTTATTGATTATTTTTATACGTAAACTTTGATTCCATGCATCATATGCGCCCGTTGATATCGGATATATTATTATTTGCCATTTAGGTAGAAATATTCATTGTTATTTATTTGCCCCTTAATTAATTAATTTTAATACTTGCTTAATGGTCATCGTACAATGAGAATTTTTTTTTTAATATATGTATATATTTCTTTTTGATGATGAATGATGAGCAAAAGATTTATGCTCTGCATTCAAATATTACAATATACATTTAAAGGTAACTAAAAATAAAAATAAATTAGTAAATATTAGAAATATGTAAAATTTTCATGATCATTATTATTATTATATTTTAAAGCCATCAAAGACTGATAAATAGATGAAAAAAAGAATTTGTAATATGTTGAGCTCATCAAACATTTAGTAAAGAAATTTGATATTTGATTTAGATTTATCCACTCTCCTCCTTTCATAACTAAGTAAGCGATATTAAGATGAATTGAAGATAACATTTATCCTATAAATAAATTGGAGAAAGACTTATCCATCCGTTTTCAAGGTGAGTTAAAGATCTTATCTAAGTCATATTAAGATGAATTGAAGATATATCAAGCAAAAAGGTAACAACCAAAGGCATAACAAATTGGTGCAAGACTAGAAAAACCTTCATTCATGCGAAGCCCTGATCAGGAGATTAACCATCATCTCTAATCTAATCATCATACTTTGGCATGACATGAATTCTTTGTGGAGCAAACAATGAGTCACAAATTTTAGTTAGGTGTTCATCCAAGGAAGGAGAATATGGTCGTTTCTGGCACATAAAAATGGCCATGGATGCCATGTGGCTGGAATGGAAGGGCCTGCCAGTCCCACGGTATAGAATAGAATTCAAGTCAAGTCAACAGGGCGAAGACAATATAATAAACTCATCCTGGTATCCGAGGCTGCCTTGCCTTCTCCTCATGAGTCGTGACAACCGCTAGACTGCCTTCAGTATTCATTCATCCGCGTTGAACTGAGATGGACTGCTCCACTTGCTAAAAAAATATGCCTTGAAATTTTAGCAAACGGCCAAGCGGCGTTGAAACGCTTTTACTCAATACTTAAAACACCTCAAAGTTTATAAAAATCGATTCTGATAGCATCGTTTATTTATTAAATATAAATGCATGGTGAGAGATTTGAAACGCATGAAACCAGGCTTTCATTCGCACGACGTTACCTTCGAGACAAGGCTCGCCTAAACCCCTTTCCAACGCCTCGGACCCGGTTATATGTTGTTATGTTTTCCCCCAATGAAGGATGCCCATTCATTTGTGCGTATGCCTTAAGGTTAAAAATGAGCTCAAATCGACCAGAGGCTACCTTTGGGCCGAGCTTAGGTCGAGGTTTATTTGAACTTTAGATCGGTTTTATTTTTAAAATTAAGGTTCATATTAATTTTGAGCTAAGGTTTGATATGATTCAAGCTTGGTCTGAATCAGATCCAATTATATTGGATTAGTTGAATATTCATATAGTTTTAGTTTATACAAAATTGAATCCGTATATTTACTGCCTAAACAAACAATCATTTTATATATATTTTAATCCAATTTAAGCAAATAACTTATATATCCGAGCAAATTAGTAAATAGTTTTATAAAATAAATTATCAAAATTAGGCTGGCCCAATGTTTTAGCTCAAACAAGCTAATTCGAGTCAGCCCAATGGATTTTAAGCTGGGGCTCGAGTCGAGCTTGGGTCTGAGTTAGCCAAAAATTTTCATGCCTTTGGCTTGGATCAAAACCCAAAAAAAAAAAAGTTTGGGCTGAGCTTGGGCAAGGGTCTGACTCGATTCAGCTCAGCCCACTTCTAGCCCTTGGTATACTCTATCGGATTATCCATTGCATAGATCTCAAAAGAACTCGATTAGTAATCTATTGCACAAATATTAAGGTAAAATGGGGTATGATCCAATGGTTATAGGTGTGAAGGAATAAGTTTGGGTAGAATATGTTCCATTCACTCCTTCTCTTTTACTCTTTTATTTTTTTACCAAATAATCAAAATATTTTTAAGTAAGCATATGTTTACATAAAGATAATAAAATATGTATTATTATCCTTATTTTTTTACTTCTCCACAAAAGCATAGGAATACTGATAAGTAATCATATGTTTGTATAAAAATAATGGAATGTTTACCATTATTTTCATTCTTTCTTTTCTACTTTTTCATCAACATAAATATTTATAAGCAACTGTATGTTTGTATAAAGATAATGAGATATGGTTCATTATTCTCATTCTTTTACTCTTTCATTTCTTCAAAAATATGTATGAGTAATTGTATCTTTATATAATAATAATGGGATATGGATCCTTATCCTTATTTTTTTACTCTTTTATTTCCCCATTGATTCAAGTTTGTAGGATGAATGATCAAAAGAAGAGTAGTAGAGGAGAGAATGAACAAATCACGAAAAAAGAAGGCTGAGCTAAAGGAGACCCTTCCTTTTTTTTCTTTTTTTTTTTTATAATTCTCTTTGCATTAAAATCCTTTTAAAATGAAATTGATCGGATCTATTTCACATCTATCAAACAAACATCTTCTCGTATTAGTTACCCAAACCTTAGCAGACAGTTTGTTCAAGAAATCTTAAAAATTTTTAGACATCTTGTGAGAATGTTTTAAAATTTCAATATTTGGTTTAACAAACCCAGGGATTCTCTTTGGCATTAGAGATGCTCACGTGAATCTGATTATGTGATTACCACCAAGGAAGATGGTAATGTAAGATTTTCACTTAATAGGAATGTAACACCAAAATTCTTGAACACAAAAAAGCCCCTCAAATAACTTTTATATTATATAATTATAAATTAATTATATATAAAGATTGGTATGAAACATATATATATATATATAATTAATTAATATTATAAGTTTTCCTAATATAAACTTTAATTATTTTTTACTATATATTAATAAATAATAAAAAATCATTATGTTAAATTATATATAATAATTAATTATTTCAATGTAATTATATTATTATTATTATTATTATATTTTCACACTAATGTATTAATTAAATTTAATATTGAGTAATGAAATATATAATATAATATTAAAATGTTCATTTAATTAATATAATTCAATAATATTATTAAATAACTATTATTGTGATAATATTACATTATTATTTCATATTGTATGTATGTTTTACAATATAATAAATAGTTTATATATTGAATATAATAATATATATATATATATATAATATTTAATATTATATAAAATATATTAATAATATTAATAATATTTTGTAATATTTAAATGTATACTATTATGTATAATACTACATTTATAAATATTTAATAATAATAATAATTTTTTAAAATAATTATTTATAGTAAAATATAATATTATATAATAGTATAGAATATATAATTATAATAATTATATTATATATTTAGCATTCTGCTACCAGGTTGCCGGGCAAATCCAGCACGGATTTAAAATTTTAAAAAAAATCATACCTTCCTTGATGCAAGATGGAACCTTTCACGCCCTTGGCGGAGAATAACATCTTACGTTTCCTTTCGCGCATGGCCTCACCCTAACCCTGTGAAGAAGGAACGGAGGTATCCTTCTTTCGCGCTGAGGATTCCACCTGGTGCCTCCTCCGAACGGGGCCTTTGAGTCGAAGTCCCAATCGCTGGTCTTGGCCGTTCGAAAGGAAGGCCCCCCCGATCGCGGCTACAAGAAGAAGAAGAAGAAGAAGAAGAAGAAGCATCATCCCGAAGACGACGAGGCCAAGAAGCTTCAAGAAGCCATGGAGGAGCGCCACTTCCGACGCCTTCTTGACCGCTTCCCGATCGTCCGTTCTCGTTACTACTGCGTAATCTCTTACTGTTCTCCTCTTAGATGCCATTCCGTTCTTGATTCGTTTCTCTGTCCGGCATATTTTTGTTCTGGTCTTAGGCGTAATCTTGATGAGTTTTTTTAGAGCACTTCCAATAAGTGCTTCTGAAGAGTGAATTAGAGATACTGGACTCGATTCCTTGATTGGTGAGTAAATCAAGGAAAAGAAATCATTGAGGGCTAAAAAAAGGAGAAGGAATGGTTCTGAAATCGGTTTTATGCCGAAGAAAATTGGGTACTCCTACATCTGAATTTATCTTTTTTTTTCCCCCTGCTGTTGGAAGTAGTGTTCTTGAACTCAAATTTCTGATTGTTCTCATCATTGTAAAATCCATTGCATTCTCTGTTCAGTTTTTTATTGAATTATTTTTGGATAGAAATACAAAACATAGATTAATGAATGATCATGCTGATTTTTATTGTTGGTCGACTGGATATTCATTAAAATGATTAAAATGATTTTTTTTTTAAAATTTACTTAATGTATTGGATTTCTTTAGAGGGTTTTCTTGCTGCATTTCATGATATGATGACCAAAATAATTGTATCTTTGAAATTGAAAAAGAAATCAATCTGGGAAACCAGGGAAACTTCAGGACATAATGCCAGACAGCTTTTCAGTCTTTCTCAATGGGTTGAAATTTGGTATCATGTGTCATAAATCCTTGTCGTGGTTAGTTTAGAGATATATCTGTTGAATGATATCCCACTTTGGTATTCATCAAGGCTCTTGTATAAATACTCTCTTTGCTTTTGTCGAAACACCACTCTAAAAATAAGCATTATCGAAGCAGCTCTTTGCTTCTATGTATGTGATATCCCAAATTTAATTTCACATTGGATGGGAAAGAAATATGTTATGTGCTTATAACTCAAATCCACTTGCTATCCATTAACTTTCACTCGAATTTTTGGGTCATATGGTTTCGGCCCGCTAATGGAGTTAATTGGGCCAGCAGGTGGGCTTGGGGCGTTACAAATGGTATCAGAGCCGATCCAAGTGTGTAGAAGTCCTGCCATGGCAGCACCAACGATCCGGTTTCATTACACATTAGATTGAAAAGAAATATGTTATGTGCTTATAACTCAAGTCCACTTGCTACCCATTAACTTCCACTCGAGTTTTTGGGCCACGTGGTTTCGGCTTACTAACGGAGTTAATTAGACCAACAGCTAACGGAGTTAATTGGGTTTGGGCATTACAATGTATATTTTTGTATTAAAAGTATCTGAATATGAAATTTGCAAGGCATTTTCTCGTACAGCTGCAAGCGCTAAATTTCTTTATGAATTTGAGCTAGTATTATCTTGACCTTTTTCGTAGCTAGCCACTTATTTTAACAACCCACTAGTATTAACAGCCAGACATAACTCCTCCTTACAATTACCCTAGAAGAAAAGGTGGATTTGCCTCAACTGAGACTACTTAACTCTGTAAACTGCACCCATGTGCAGGTTGATATGCACGTAGTTTGCCAGTTTGTTATGTCATTTCTCTAGTTTCACTACTATGACGAACTCATCCGACATTATATTGACGCATGCTAAAACCTAGTCCTGCAACAATATATACTTGACAATCTCCATGCTTGGTTTTGTATAGACCATGACTAATGGAGTCCACCAAATTAGCTTCTCTTTTTAACTGGATTTTACTTTAGCAAGAGTCCCCACCATTGTTGTCAGGATCTTACAGGGCACAATCTGGATCATATGATCCAGATCAAAATGGTCCTTGGACATAACAATTAGATCCCTAGATAATAATCAGTGTAGATCGTAAGATCCAGATTTGGATCATAGATCTAGATGGTGGATTTTACAATCCTTTGGATCATAAAATCTGGATCCATCATGTTTTTACCAACTAAAGCTATTAGTATATCCATTTCATAAGATTAATTAATTTATTTGACTTTTAGAATGACCAATTCACCATTAATTAACTTCTAAAACATCAGATCAGCAATCTCCTTCGAAATTTCAACTCTTAATAGCGAAGAAAAAATAATTTGCTGAGAGTCATCTCTTCTACCATTTTTAAAATTTGGTTCCTCAAATGGTCTCTTCACTTCAAAAAAGAAACATCCTGTTTATTTCTTGGACGTGATATTTATGAGCTTATGGTTGTTGGAAATTGGGCTTTTTTTTTTCCTTATATGATGGCTTCTACTCACTATTTGTTCAAACCAAAAATTTAATTATTCCTTTTGTTGCCTTTTGTGTTGTTTCAACTCTATCTTTCGTGTTCAAAAGAAATCAAGAAGAATCTTAGGATTTGTGATCTGTTCTGGGATCCCACCTAATTTGACCCCTTCTATGATTATGATACAATCCTGATCTTAACAAAATTGGTCCTCATGATATATGAGGATGCGAAGCCCTCATACTCTTTATCCTCATCACTATACAAGGTCAAGGGCTATCTTGAGTTGGATGGTGTGCTAAACCTTGATAATTTATGTCATGCAATTTCTTTTTATTGAAGATAATAATTGCATAGATTTGTGTGTTCATAGCATGGACATCTCGTCAGCACAGTTATTTACAAAAACATGACTAAGGTTTAATTAAGACATATATATAATTTCTTTTTATTAAAGATAATAATTGCATAAATTTGTGTGTTCATGTCATACACATCATGTTAAAATAATTACTAAAAAAGTACAAGATTTAACTAAAATATTTCATTTAAGTGCTTCACATGCTTTTATGTTTCCATTATATTTTATTTAAAGCATTAAACTTTTCATTATATATCAATATATTTAACCCTCTCTGAGATCACCACAAAGGCATGAACCATCCTAACCTATTTGGAAAGCTAATTGTGCTCTCCATGAAGCCATTTGTTTTAGTATTGTTTTACTGAAGCCATTGCTTTGCCAACCAGCATCCATTTTGGTATTATAATATGCTGAGTCATAGAATGATGATGTGATGCAAAAATTTGACGAATCCTCTTGAAACTAAGTTAGCACTCATGATCCTTATCAGGAATGAAAGCTATGTACTGCTGCAGCTCTGAAAGCCTCTTGGATATGCTGACTAGCATCTATTTTAACACCACTTATAATGATTTGCCGCAAAATAATCTTCTTTTAGTTCTGATCTGTGAATTTACCTTCTCAGATTTACTAGCATTTTTTAGCTTTGGTATTAAACTCATCATATTTACAGAAGCTGAATCAAATTAAAAAAAAATCTGTGATTCCCTTGAGGAAAAAAACAAGGATAAAAGGACAAATCTTTGTCATCAATTTCAATTGTTTCTTTGCTTGCTTTTTCAAAATGCTGGTTCCTTTCTTCCTGTATATGCCTTTTCTTATGATCTTAACAAAACTCCAGGCTGACTCGGAAGGAGAATCGAGCTCATATTCAGCAAAGAACAAGGTCAGAGACTTAATCTGTTCACTTTTAGTTTCTTAGACTTTGTGTATTTGTTGTTTATTAACTTTCTCGTTTATAATCATGTTACAGGTAGCAGGCCATAAAAATGCGTGGAATAACATGATCAAGAAAAATGATTCCACTAAAACTAGTGATGAAGGTATAACCTCATGTGTAATATGCATGTTCATAGTTTAGTACTAGGTGATTTTTCATGTAGTCATGCAATAAGAAGAGAGCTTGTATCAGAGCCCACTTAATTAAGTTGAGCACCAGATAACATTATATATATATATATCAGCCTAAAATTGCATCGTTACACAGCTCACATTTTGATAGATTGAAATTTGAACTTTAGGCCTATGGTAATTTTTGTTAATCATGTTTGCATGCAATATATATATATATATATATAATATCCACTGTTAGTTGCAGGAGTTCTATCTAAGATGTGGCATCTGCTTCAGAATCTCTCAGGAGAGTCTTACACCTGCTTATTAAGTGGCTCTCATTTTTTATTTTTTTTCCAGAAATCCACTTCTGTGCACCTGCACCCATTTCAGGTAATTAAGGTTCCACTGGTGTCTTGCCTTCACCCATTGTTCTCCTGTCCCCATCTATTCCATTGCACCCCTAGAAGGTTTGTTTAGTAAAAAGAAAATTATCTGCCTGTAGGTTAGATGAAATGGGTAATAATCTAGTCAATAAATTTGAAATATCTTTCATGGCAGTCAGAAATACAGACGTTTTAATTTTTTTTTAAGCATATGTAGCAATAATTAGATTCTCACTCATTGGCTGTAGCCTTTCTTACAGTTAAGAAACATTGCTTGTTATGGTATTGTTATCTTAAATGTTGGATTAATACTCTATAAGAAATGATGAGGTGTTTGATGAGCTCTTTGTCAACACTTCATGTCCAACTTAGTTGTAATAGAGTCGAGCGCTCAATTAGTGATGCGAGTCATGGAATGCTTGATAATCTGCTAGTTAGCGCCTAAATCTGCAGATATTAATTGAGTATCAGCATCAAGTATAGCTTGAGCTTTAGCTAGGTCTGGCTTGTTTAAGGTCATATCTACATCCCTATGATCCTATCTAAACCTGCTCAGCATAGAATGTTGCAGTATGTAGACACCATCCAACTGCCTTGATGACCAAGACCTTGCTCACATTTATGAGCTTTGATATAAAGTTGCAATTATCTTTAGCGAAGTTAACAGATCTAGTTGTGGTCTTTCAGATTTTATAAAACTCACATGGTTTTTTTCAAAATGGCTTCCTAATGCTTATTTTTGACTAGATGTGAATAATATTGGTGGAGGAGAAGCTATAGTCATGGGCTCAATTAAGTTTAATCAGGATGACTAAGCTAACATTCTCATGTTCTGATTCACATTCTGATTGATAGAACTCTAATTGGTTTTATTTATTTAACAGATCCATTCTGGCAGAAACTAAGAGTAGCATCTGAAAAAAAGGTATATTACATTATTTATATTTTAGCTTTTATCTGCTTTTCTAAGAACTGTACAGTTAGCATGCCATCCTATTGGAATAACCTGGATTGCTAATAGATCACTAGAGATACTTTTGTCATTGTTATGAGTCTGCGAAGGACTGGAAAAAAATGGTGTTTTTGTTCTTAGATCCCTTAAATCATACCGCATCATGCAGCAAAGTGTGCATTTTTATACGTATAAATTTTCAATACAGACAAGGACTAATATGCACGTATGTATATTATGTGTGAAAAAACATGTTTGTTGATAAAGTGAGAGTGAGTGTTCAGTGTCCAACGAATTGATACAGAACTGAACAGCACCATTATAAGCTGTCAAGAAGGATGGGCTATGATATTTATTTCCTTACACCTTCATTCTTTTTTTGTTCGAGTCTATATGTATCACATTGATGGTTTTAAGACATTATCAGTTGACAAGTCAACTGTATCAATATCTCAACCAGGTTTAGCTTAATTTCATTAACCTGTTTGATTTGCACCAGGTCCTTGCAACATGAACCATGGACCATGTAATCTGCAAAGTGACAACAATGAAGTGTGCAATAGCCCAAGAATTTTTTCAGCCAATATTATTCCTTACTTAAATCAACCACATTCTTCTAATATAGAAACACAAGTGTCTTCTGACATTTTATTTCATTTTTTTCTTAAATTTCTATAGTGCTCATATTACACCAAAACAAAAAAGAAAAAAAGCTTTCTACAACCTTCATATTTTTTTGGTTAATATGTCACAGAATCAGCATAAAACTTCAATATTGGACTAGGGTAATGATGAGTTTAATAAAACATGGCCTGAAGTCGGTGTATCTTGTCATAAATTGAGAAACTGCTGAAACTATCATCACTATTCATCAGTAAAACATTAAATTATTTTTTTAATATGGTTGACTTGAACTAACTTTGTAACTTTTTAAATGCACTTATATGGATGGTGTTCAAGTCAAGTCAACAAAATAGCTCAATTCGGCTTTCTTCGACTGGCTGCTTCAATCAGGCCACAGCTAGGCACACACCAAAGCTCTTGGGGGACCAAGTTATCCTTATGGTGGGATTTTTGTTTTGCTGCAAATTGGCATGCCTCACACACCATGGTACATAAGAGTGGAGTATTTGATGGATATTTTTGTGACAACATCTAGCAATGAGAAGGGGAACATATGGTTTTTCATAGCTGTGGAAAGAGAAGTCCTGGTGTGTGGAACATGTGGTATTTCATAGCTGTGGGAAGAGAAGTCCTAGTGCGTGCTCCTCTCTCTCTCTCTCTCTCTCTTTCTCTCTCTGATTTAATGGATGGCTGTAATCCCATCTAATGTTAAGGGAAAGTGGAAGGATACATTGAGCATCCTGGTTTTGGGAAGAGATAATTCAGACTATGGTTCCATGATGCTGAATTTTCTATTAAAAAAGAAAAATATGAAAAAGAAAAAAAACTAAGGGCTGTGGGGTCATGCAAAACCCAGAGATGGATGGTACTGGCGTGACCAGAACTGGACATAACCTGATTCTGTGTGGGCCAAGTTTTGGTCAAGAGATTTTCTGTTAGCTTTTGAAAAGTTAGAACAAATCAAATATTTTGACCCTGATTTTGAAATGGTTGAGTATGGGCCCAAGCTGTGACTCGACTCATTTCATAAGGATAGTCTTATTTAGCTCAGGTCATGTTAAGTTAAATGTGTTCATGATCTTAGATGAGTGATTTAGATTACCTTAGAATCGAGTCATCAAGTATCAACTAAGGTTGGGTGTCAAGTTTATCCTAATATACATTTTTGATCATTTCCCTATTAGCTTAAGCTTTGTTTTCACTTTAGCTCAAGCAAAGTAGGTCATGATGCACTCAATTTTGTCTTTGGACCATGGGGGTTGAATCATAGCCCCCAACTAAATGTTGGGTCTGGTTGAGTTGGCATCATGGTTGCATATGTTCTTGTTACTTGGCCAAAATCCAACCTGACATGACCCACTGTCACCCTTACTTCGAAGAATTAAGGTGCAATGGGCATGCGATTTTCATAGACTGGTAGAGAACCAGGCCTAAGTTAATTTGAGAGCATAGGAATCTTTATGGAAGTTTGGATGCAGACATCTTAATCAGGCATACTGTTCCTTTGTCATCCTTTCCTAGTCTGCAATACTCACTCATGTTAAACTATTATTTCCATGGCATCTCCAATTTATGGCTTACTTCGGTGTGATGGCAAGGCTTCCTTTTCTCCTTTTTTTTTTAATATCCTTTTGGGACATTCAGGCCCCTTTGCTCTTCAGTTTGATATAACAGATGACAATACAAATTGTGCTTGAAAGAAAATCTTTGTAAGAAAGAATTCAATATATATAATCTTGGCATTCCATGGACCGCTGCTATATGATTGCAGCTCCTCCTCTAAAGATCTCACGTACGTTGCCTGTCACTTTCTCGCTACCGCTTTGTAAACAAGATGCATTACACAATCCAGATGAATGAAGCGGTGATTGAAATTTCTCTATTTTTCAGGTAGGTCCAGCAGAGGCAGAGAAGTTTTGCAGGGCATTTAAAAGAGTCCACAAGAGACTTGTATGTTCTTCCGCTTAACCATCACACTTTATTTTCTTCAGCTAAAGTAGTTCCTAAACTTTCTAAACTTTCCTAACTTGATATATGGAATGTTCATGCATCTCATCTCAGGTATATGAAGAACTAAGTCTTGAAGCTGCACGAAGGTTTATTGATGCAGAAAGAAACTGACATGATCGACCATTATCAGCTACCATTCGATGAAATGCAGGTATTCAGGCCACCATCTGGATTTTCTTATTTGAATTATATTTGTTCTCTCTGAAAGTTCTGCAACTGTGACATCAGAGTTCATTTTATATCGCATTGGCCATATATTCATAATAAATCATTTCTCAATGATGGGATTTCTGCCGACTGAAAGGATTTCTGCAGACTTAAAGAGTTTGATGATATATAGGACGCTAGTTGCTAACATAGGACAAAATCCCTACCAACAGGATCTGCAAAGCTCTGGTTGTAGAGGTCTGCCAGCTCATTAACAATGGGGCCTTGTTCGCATATCAATATATAAATCTCAAGTCTCCAAGTAGTCATCTAATTGTAAGACGCCTCCTTTTCAAAACATAATCACCATTTTTTTTCATCTTATTTTATTTTTATTTTTATTTTTTCTTTGTTATTGTGAGAGATGGAGGGGAGAAGAGAGCAAAATTCACCGAAATTAGAGATCTGACCACTGAGCAATATGACAATTCACATCATCACGCCACTAGTTGTAAGTTGTAACCCAAGAAGGATTTAGCTGGAAAAGCAGAAGTAGAGCCAGGGCAGAGTAGTGCTGCAGTCGGTGACTTGAGATAACGATTACAGGTGGTGTGCTGCAGGGCCTTGGAGAGTCGTGTTAATACAGTAGCTAGCTAACAATTATTCTGTTTAATAAATCAGGCAAACCTCCTTAAATCTTCAAAGGTTGGAACAGCTAATGGTAGGTCTGCTAATCTTAACCAATCTTTTAGATGGACGTGATGCCTACCCATGGGACGCAAGTCTGCTAGCATCTTAAACCAATTCTTCTTTGAGATAACCGGTCCCCTCTAATTGCCAGAACTCGAATACCTTTTTCTAAAGGAAAGAAGATTGGGCGCAAGCAGTTTGAGCTCAGATCAAGTTCCGCTTGTGAAAAGCTCGATTCGAAACCAAATAAGCCAATCTTCAAGAAGCGAAATAAACTCAAAATTAACTTCAAATCAAATCAAAAATTGACCAACTCCATACTCTCCAATATATTTATACAATATACAACATGCAATGCATAATATATATATATATATATATATATTAGACCATTAGATAAAAACCACCTTGAATGATTTTTTTTTTTTTAATCAATTAATTGCTATTACAAACATAATCAAATTTTTAGCCAAACTAAGATTTAATCAATATCTTAAGTTTGAACCCATATCAAGCTGATTCAAAATATTCCTGCTTCGCCTCAAAGTTTAGGCACAAAATTAATTTCAAACCAAACATAACCAGACTGAAGCTTCATCAAACTTGGCTCAGCATACCCATCCAATTTTACCCATCACATCTCATGAACAGGCAGCGACCACTAAGGCTTGGGGTGACCCCAGTTCGCCATCATGGCCAACACCTTGAGGAGATAAGATTCGGAAGAAATTTAAGGAGCAATGCGATACCCAACATTCATGCGGATCTACACCAGATCTACCCTGATAACAGAATCTCCTACAGCAGTGCTACTTCGATAATGACACCAAAGCTTAACAAAAGCACTCAGTTACTTCGCTAGAGCAATGCTACTGGCAAATGCACAGATCGCAAGAAGCATTCAAAACATAAAGTTATCCATGTTTATGCATATCAACAGACTATAGACGGTAAACTAAATCCTCTCCCTAGAAAAATAAAACAAGGGGGAGAGGGGAAGGAAGGGGGGGGGGGTGCCGCACACCTGCGACATCTTGACAAAGCCAACAATATGAATTGATATCACTTTCCGTAAGTCTTAAAGGCTGAAGAAACAACGTTAATCAATGTAGATAACTAAGAGCAATTTCCACTGGCAATTAAACATGAATTTTCTCAATGAAAACATTTAGTTATCAAAATGACATGAAACAGTCACCTGAGCAATGTCTCAAAATTTTGTTTAAAAGAGGACCATTTCAAGTCCAAGCATGATACATCTCACTCGCTTTGACAGCTAAAACATAAAGCAAGGTTAGCTGCTAGACGTATCACTCATGGAGTGTTCCCAGTATGTCATCATCCCGGAACAGATGATACCTGAAATGAAATCAACAAAATTTGTGGTTATTAGCATAAGAATGAAGAGTTCCCGTACCTAAAATCTTAATTCCAGTATAAATGAAGCCGGAAAAAAGAAAAGAAAAAAATCTTAATTCCAGTATAAATGAAGCCAGAAAAAAGAAAAAAATCTTAATTCCAGTATAAATGAAGCTGGAAAAAAGAAAAGAAAAGAAAAGAAAAGAAAACTATGGAGAAGCAGCCCATTGCATTAATTCAAATGATATTATAACTGGGATAAATCAAATTGTAAAGTTGTTTGGCATTCAGCTCAGTTCACACTACTCGATATGAATCAATGCAATGTCTTACAACCTTAAACAACGAAAGAAATACAGTTCATTCGCAGGCAAGCGCAACCGTGTATGATACAATGGTACAGTAAAAAGGCCTGCACAAACCCACATAGCCTTTGCCTTCACGTGCATAAAACTAAAAGCAAAAGAGAATTCTTTGGTCATGGCAGCAGAACAGTATCTTTCCAAAAACATTAAAATATTAAGTATTTGCACATATAATGCACTAATTAGACAATCAAAACAAATCACATGACCTTTTTCAGCATATTAAGGATCAGTTGGATGTATGAACCTTTGCAATACACACGCGTGTGCTAAAGGTGCAATGCCTACATACATGTTTCTAGATTTTTTTTTCCACATGTGGGTTTTTTCTCCCACATAACTACCCCATCCTCCCCCCCCCCCACACCAAAAATAAAAACCAAACCAAACCAAAAAAAAAAAAAACCGAAAAGGTCAGTGCCATTTTGTCTCCAAAATTGCTGATATGATAAATCCATGTGTAACCCAATAAAGCACATGATCCAGCAACCAATTACAGGTAGATCTGGTACCTAATATGATTTCAGATTTCTCATATAAACATGGGCTTGGGTTCAAAATGTAAAAGTGGAAGAAAAAGAAATCAAGCTTACTCGTTGTCACCGAGTTTTACTTCAGTTCCTCCATATTCAGGTAAAAGAACAGTGTCTCCTTCCTTGACAGAAACAGGGATAAGATTCCCATACAAATCACGTGCACCAGGGCCTACTGCTACAACTTTTCCAGAATTCAACTAAAACAAAAGGTAAAAAGATAAAATAAATAAATAATGATCAAGTAAATAACAGTGAGCGTGTCCATTAAAAAAAATCACAACCTAATTAAAAAAAACACAAACAAATTCAGGATATATGTTCCATCATAGAAAGACCACAGTGAATTACATTTTTGCAGATGATAATAGGACTACTTGATTGAATTCATGTTATAGCATAGCACATTTACCCAAAAGCCTATTCATGTCCTACAAAAGCACTTCATCATCAGACAAGATTAACCTGCATAAGACATTTCTTTCTTGCATGCTGACCATCACTATGGCTTCCACAAAGGTAAACCAGTAGCATTTCAATAACCAGTTGTAATTATCATTCAAGGGAATGTAAGGAAGAACTGCAAGAGAAGTGAATCTGTGATGTGGTTGAGTCTTCCTTGATGCACCTCACACTAGCTTGCAAGGGTTTCTCATTTACATGGCAGCTCACGTTCTAGAGAACTCTAAAGTTGGGTCATTCTAGAAAAACAAGCAAGTTGGGAGAACTAGCAGCAATTCTTAAGCATGGTTTGATGCTTTATAAAAGACCTACCAAAATTCTACACATTATGGACCACACAGTAGGATAGGAGAAGCTAAGACAGCAGGGCACATGAAATCAGATTCTAGTGGGCATTTTGATGTTAGTATAGAGTTTGGATTGTTAGACTGTTAAAATCAGGCAAGAGGCACACTTCAAACTTTGTAACTTCCTTGATAGTATTTGAACTTTTCGTTTCAGTCAATTTTGGCTAGGATCAAACGAAACTACTTTTTTAACAACCATATATGCTTAATGTTACATAATGTTTTCTAAAATTTGTCAATCATATTCAATAGCACTTACCTAAGGCTCTAATAATCTAATCTACATTATTTTTAGATAATCTTTGTTATTATAGTAGGCAATATGCAACCATGATGTGTCTTTACAAATTAGAAAGCATTATGTGTTTATATAATCCTTTTTTCATTACTTAGATGAGTTTATCTTTCTTTAGAATAAAATGGCACATTAAAATTAGATAATGTAATAAAATGCATATTTATTTAGACAGATTCTTTTTTCTAGCTTAGATTGTTCAAATAAAATATAATAAAATATGTTTACATGACGAATGGCTTAGAATGAGATATGCTCAGATGTGGCTTCTCTTGCTTAGATGTGTTACCAAAATGAAATAGAACGCAGCATGCTTAACAGTTTTTTTTTACTTTCTTAAATGGTTCTTAAAATGAAATATAGAAATATGCCTGGAGGAAATTTAGTTCAATGCAAAAAATTAGTCAAAAATATTGAAGATTAAAGAAGGAAAAATATAGGGCATTATAACTATAAGATATGTAATACATTAATCTTTAAATTAATTTAGTCTGAAACAACCTAAATTACAGAAATAACGATCCTAGGTAATTGAAAATATATTGCGATAACTTTTCTTGACCTTTGCCTATTTTTTTCTAATTTGTGGATCTCTTTTAACTTGTCTGACCAAAATTACAAAATGTGAAGCTGGCAAAACCACAAAAATTTGCCAAAATTGGAATTCTACCAAGAGACCCAAACCAACTTTGAAAACCTTGATCAAAAGGATGGCATGCAATCATCTGTCAGGAAAT
Organism: Metroxylon sagu; assembly: GCA_017589505.3. NCBI lineage: Eukaryota > Viridiplantae > Streptophyta > Magnoliopsida > Arecales > Arecaceae > Metroxylon > Metroxylon sagu. The sequence continues at coordinate 211,461 of JACVBY030000432.1, read as the reverse complement.
GATCACAGTCACTTCAGTGACTCTATTTTCTCTTTGTTACGAGAAACAAGAATAATGCTCCCAGAAGATAAAGCATTGGCAATTCATGCTAAGGAAGGGGTATTGTGTACCAATCCTGCCCCTCCACCCACCCACCAAAAAAAAAAAAAAAATCCCAACACCCACAATATCTGCCAGTATGAAATAAGCTTCCTAGCGAGCAAGCATGCATTGGTGCACACATCCCAAAAGAAAGGAATGGAAGAGATAGGACAGCATCTAAATATCCAGACTAGCTAACCTCATCCCCAAAAGTATTCCCTCTATATTACAATTACTAATGTATTTTTTTTTTTTTAAAAAAAAGAATAACTCTCCATGCTGCCCACCACTATAACAATGCTCTCCATCAAATCCTAGCAATTCAATTCTCATGAAATTTTTGAATGAAAAAAAAAAAAGACACAGCTTCTAAAGTTCCAGGCTTTCCCACCAAAACCCACTTAGGGTGATTTGATTAATAGTTACATGAACAATCATCTAAAGCACTTTATTGTGGTATGACCAAGACTTGATAACTGTTCTGGTTGACATGACTAAGTAATTTAAGTATCAAAATCTCACGTCAACCTTTGAGAAGTTAGATAACCCCATGCTAGCTCCTCCAGGGAAGTAATCCCCTCAAAATTCTCTTTTTGTTTTTTCTCAAAAATCTCCCCAACTATAATAATCACGTACCAGGTTCTCTATCTCAAAAGCTATAAAAGGAGTATAAAGCAAGCAGCAGCCAAGATAGTATGATTACAGTACAAATATCTGATCCTTACCCAGTCATCCTTCTGATCCGTAGACCAACACAGCTTTAAGGCATCTAGTAAAGGACAGATCATGATTAAATAGATAAAAAAACCAAAGAACCAACAGCTTAGAGGTTTTTAAAGATAACCTTTACATTAAAAAGGTATTTTTATCACTTCAAAAATTTATGAAATATCAATTAAGAATTAAAATTTAAGATATGAACATCCACAAGCAATTATCAAATTTGCCTGCAACCATTGACATTTGTAAATCACACATCAGTTGACCGCTTCTATGCAGGAATCAAGACCAAGGCCTCAAGATTAATGTGATGTGCAACCACTAAAAAAAAATCGACATGACAACATTGCCAAAATTTTTAGTTCTGTATTCTCCAAGAAAGTTTCTTGATGGAAAATCTTTTTAAGGTTTAACATATTCTGATAGAAGTGCCAAGCACCGCAATATGGCATACCAACAAGTATTGTGATTTTTCCATGGTGTTCAAGTTTCTTAAATCCTCAAGAAACCAAGATGTGATATCCCAAATGAACATCAAATAAGAATTTAAAATAATAAGTATTGGGATTTTCAGAGGATGTTCAAGCGTTTTCCGCGCAAAGCAAAGCAAACTGAAGGACCCATCTAGCGAAGAATTAAGTTTCTAGCCTTTAAAAGAAGAAATAATGATAAGGGACAAAAAGGAAAAGAAAAATAGAGGGGTGGGCAATCAAACAATGAACCATTAATTGCCTATGCGCCACATCTAATTAACGGAATGTACTTAAAAAATAAGATGCTTTGGTTAGTAAACCTTCAACATCACATCCAGATGCAACTGCGACTGGATGACAATAAGCACCATAATCAAGCATTCTGGGCAAGGATGCGAGGCATCGGACCGTTGGATTCTCTACCACATCCTCATGGGGCCATGAGAAGCGAACCATTGCCCTTTTGTATCACCACACCATAAATCACAGTTTGGAGGCATATAACCAATCCATAGAGCACAACAACTAATCAAATGCTATCGAAATGTTAAGTAAGCCAACCAATACTCGATCAACTACTGAAAATAGAGGCAGCACACGATAAACAATAAAAGAGTGGCCCTTTTTTTTTTAACTATTGGAGCACAAATTAGGGCTTGCATGATGGAACTCACCACAAATACCACATGAAAACTTTCAAAATTTTCAGTTCAAACAAAACTCAGATGCAGAAAAGATGGACTGACTGATTCTTTAAAAAAAAGAAAAGGGTCTACGAATGATACCTTGGTGGTCTTCTCAGGGAGCAAGATTCCAGCATTGGTCTTGGAAGGGGGAACGATCTTCTCAACGAGAACGCGATTGAGGGAAGGAATAAGACGCTTGGCCATTGGCAATGGAGGATCGGCGAGAGAGAGAGAGAGAGAGGGCTGAAGGGAGTGCTTTCTTGGAGGGTGGACAGCTCTCTGGGCTACGGCGATAGGGGCCGTTAGGGTTTAAGGGCAGAGGCTTTTATGAGGGGAAGAGGTAGGGTTTGGAGAAGGTTCTGGAGAGGCCGCCTTTGAATTAGAAACTGGTAATGGGGAACGTTCTCGAACGGGCCTGCGGCCTTCAGAAGGACCGATGAACATTGAACGATCGCTGATTTCGGCGACCAGGAGCTAGAATTCGGCAAGCGAAAAATATTCGTCCATCGGATGATGGCTGGGTACTGTTTCTAGCACGTGCGGATGCGCACGGGTGAATTGTTTTGAAGCAGAGCCACACTAGCCGTGTCTTACAGGTGATATATCGCGGAATTACGAGGGGCCAAACCGCAACAACAAAAAATTGAGAACTAAAATAGATTATGAGCGAAACTTTCATGACCAAAACTATATTTTTTCCTGAAATCTATCTCTTTTTTTTTTTTTGAAAAAAAAGAAAAAAAAAAGAAAAAAAAAAAGGGAAAAGAGCATTCACGTTAAACGCCCTCGCGCTGCGCTTTCCCTTGCCTCAGACCTGATTTAAATCTCTGTAATAAAAATCCAGCCTCCCCTCCCTTTGGATTTTATAACATATCCAACCCGTGAGTTTTCTCACGAGCCACTTATCTTTAAGAGACCGAAATTTATGCTGCCTCTGTGACGTTCATAACACTGAAATAAAAATCCAGAAAAACCCCTCTGAAAACGGTAGTATTGTTCAACTCCCTTTCTGTGATTCTAGTAAGAATTCAACCCAAGGTAGCGATCTGGTGATCCATAGATATGTCCTGTTACCATCAACAACAGGAACATTGAGATCTCAAGTTACATTTATTTTAATTTGTATACAGAGCATATTACAGAAAGATTGCTTGCCCATGAGATGACTGGGCTTTCTTTTATAGAGAAGAACATAGAGGACCATACACATAATCTTCTACTTGCCCCAAGTCAAATTAGATAATTGATGGATCCTCATGTACCATTCCCTATTACATCTTAGAGGCATCTGCAGTAATCCGGCTCAGAGCGATGGCAGTTCTTGACCCAGACTGACGCCCCAACTGCTTGCAGATGAAGTCACCAGCAGCCATTAGCTTGTTCAGGTCCACACCGGTCTTTATGCCCAGCCCATGGAGCATGTAAACAACGTCCTCAGTGGCGACATTTCCTGAAGCACCCTTTGCATAGGGGCAACCTCCCAGTCCCGCAACAGAAGAATCCACTGTACTGATCCCCATCTGTGAAAATGATTGCTAAGTCGCTCAAATGAAGAGCTGCTTAAATGTGGATTTATGGCTAAAGATCAAAGGATGTCACCTACTTGGAGGGAGACCAGAATATTTGGGAGAGACTGGCCGTATGTATCATGAAAGTGGACAGCAAGCTTCTCTACAGGAATGACAGACATGACAGCTTCAAGCATTGGAACTACGGTGCCTATACAACAAAAAGGGATGATATTATTATAGGAAAGTTAGAACATACAAAGAATGATATCATGCTAGCAACACCTAATCAGCAACCATCTCAAATAATGATTTTCTTGTGGAGAAGGAAGGCATGCAAAAATTATTTTAACTTTTTAAAATCAGCATCTAATTGGTCAAGAGTACAAAGGAATCTGAAGAAATTGATCTGCAAAATTCTTCTTCATAAAGTTTCTTTTGTCATAACTCCTAATAAATGGGCCCCAAGCCACATTAGAGCCTTTAAGATTGCTAACAACAAATCTGCAGTATATTACATATATATCAGGCCTACAACTTGAAGCGCTGAAGTGGAGATCACAATTAGCTTGTTCGAGTTATATTCAGTGCATGAACATTCTGAATAGAATGCTATTGTGGTACACAGAATTTCCTCTGGTTAACTGCTTGATCATGCTACTGGATAGACTGTCCTATTGTTTTTGTAAATATTTCTTGTTATGCAAGTTTCTCTCACTTCTATTCTCATTATGGTATCTAACTGCTGACAAGGAACTCCACATGTTTTGTGCTGCATATCTGCTGAAGCTCTCCAGATTTCCATTTTTGTGCGATCATTTGTGCCGTGTTCTTAATATAGAATGTTTCCAGGTGAAATGGGCATTCGCCCAGCTGCCCCTCCTGCAAATGGAGGGGATTTTGGGTTCAATTCTTAGAATGATGTTTTCCCAAAAAATTGGAGCATCCCTCCCCCCCCCCCCACAACAAAAAAATAATAATAATAATAAATAATAAATAAATAAATAAATAAAATTCTTTATTCATAGAATGAGTTAAGACAGAATAAAACTAACAATTCTGCACACCGAATGAAGTTTATTTATAAAATGAGTTAAGAAAGAATAATCTAAAAATTCTGCATGCTGAAATGCATGCATACTTCTAGACTATCACTATTATTTACAGATCCCTGTCTCAGGGTTGCGATGCATGCACATTATTATGATTGAGCGAAAGCCCAGGCCCTACCTGGAGTACCAACTCCAATTGTATCACCAAGTGAAATCTCGTAGCAGCCCATGTCATAAAGCTCTTTCGCCACATATGCCACCTTTGATGGAGGCACTGATCCTTCTACTGGACATCCAACAACACATGACACATACCTACCAATTTAAAATTGATTGCTTAAAGTCAGAAATTGCACTAAGAATTCTAGTCTTCAGGTGCTCCTATTTTTAGTTAGATGCTTTAAAAATTTTTATACATAGTGAAATTAATCACAAAACTGTTGCTGAAAAAGATACGTAGCATTATGAAATAGATTAGACACCTACTTGACATTTGCATAGCTCAAAAAGACGATAAGTATTGATTTTGATTAAGCAAGTTGATTGGACAGAATTCTTATGTTGAAATCATGATCTGACATTGAAATCAGTATCCATTTTACATCCATGCTTCATAATTTAACATTGGAATCTATAGCAAATTAGTGAGTAAAACCTACCCACGAACAGGAATTGAAAGCCTTTTTGCAGCGAAGGTGACATCACGATAGCGGTTGAGGCTCTCTTCTATGCTACAATTGATGTTTGATAAAGAAAAGGACTCAGAAGCTGATGCAAAAATGGCTACTTCCTTTGCACCTGATGCAACAGCTGCCTCAAATCCCTGAAATGTATGATAATGACCATCAACTTTTCTGCTGATAAAGACAGAAAAAGTTTATCATTTAACTTAAGACTTACTTTAAGGTTGGGAGTTAAGACAGGAAGCCGTGCACCCTCTACATCTTGAATTGCTTTCATGACATCCTTTGCATCTGCCAGCTATAGGTCAAAAAATTAAATCAATAACACAATTGTCCAAGAGGTAGAATTGGCACATGCTATTCAGAACCTCCCCCCCAACAAAAAAAAAAAAAAAAAAAAAAGGATATTATAATTAGTGAAAATTAAGGTAAACCGTTTGGATTTTAACTGGTGGCTTGCTGGTTAAGCAATCAATGGTTGAGTGTTTTAAGAAGTTCCGCATTGCTTTTATGAGAAAACAAATGCACATCACAAAATCATATTCTTAGGCATAGAGTGTAAGTTAGACAATGCACTTCTTTGGTTGTTGATATGCAATGCAAAGGGTGATAATGCTCAATCCTTTAAACTCAAACCAGAATTGATCTACTCCCTCGATCAACCTAACCTCCCACTGTTAACTTTGTCAAAGAAGTCTAATCTCCATATTTCAAGTTAAAGGCAGTTTCAGATTCAGTACCAAATTTCCATTTTCCACATGCCAAAGTTTAGGTTCTTGCTAATGGTACCATGCACACTAAACCACCAAAAATCCATGTCTTCATACCTTCACATATCAAAGGCTAAGGCCTGAATTGGCTTAATATGTATCCTGCTTGAATACATCACCAGATAGGATTTGCAAAGTGATGAATGAAGATCCTAGTATAGGTGGTGGAGGATGTGAGGTGCGAACTATTGAATTGCTATATGGTTCATATATTTATGGCCCTATATGATTTCAAAGTCAAATTATGGATAACAAGGACATATGTGGCAAATAAATCTTCAACGATGGGTTCAAGTATTGGATTGCAAACGTCATATTGGATTGCATAGGTTGGCTGTTATATAGGAAAATTGCTCATCTATCGCTAAATAGCCATCCAAGTTAAATCTGGAATAGCCAAAGCCATATTTATCCTCCTACTCTGTCACTTATATACAGCCTAACAAGCAACCTGCAACTTTCTTGATGTAGACTCCTGCTATAACATACTTTTAGGATTCCATGTGCAAACTTTACACATTTGATCAGCAATGGAATTGAAATCAAGGTGTAATATCAGTCTAAAGTTTAGCATATTCATGATTATACGTTGTTTGTTCATGAACTAGACTTGCTGACCCACTGTAATTATTTATATAGGACTATTTGTCATGTTTGCGGAGAAACATTGCACAATATACAACGTTCCACTTCCCAAAATTCCCACATAAAATAGAGGCAACTATTTTGCTCATCTATGTTATATAGAGAAATATGTCACCCATTGATTGCAACACAAAATGGATCAAACAATTTTTCTATCCATTCAATGATTTCCAAGGGTATGTAAATCAGTGATCACTTAAAGAACTTCCAATATAGGACTATTATTCAAGTAAGGTATCTATAACCAGCTTGCATTCAGCACGAAAGTTATCTTGACAAGGAAATAACAAAAGCTCTAGCCTAGGAATTTGCCTAGCAACACAAACAAGCCAAGCTCAATTTTATCTTTATGCTCTTGCTTTCGACTTGACTGAAGTCAATAACACACACATCACCAGTTATTATTTACTGTTTATAAATGAAAATCTATCATTTATATCCATTTATTTATTTCATATAGTGTTATGAACAATTTGATATACAAGCAAATGTATCTTAGCCATGACATCTAACCAGTGAAACATTTATTGACTTCAGCCATGAGACTGAGAACTAACTTCTGGTATTCACACACCTTGGGGATTGATGCCACCCCACTTTCCGTGGTTTATTTTATCTTCCTCTTTCAAATCACTTCCTGATAACCTTTCCCTAACTTTGCAGGTTTCTCCCCTCTCCCCATCTGGAAACCCTATTCTCAAGGTCCTTGCATTGCCAACAAACAAGATCGCAATGAAGAGACCTAATCATCCCATCCATAGTTCACCGTCTTAGTACCGAGGGGCATGCCGATAAAATTTTAACACAGTATCAGTACATCTAGCACACCTAATACAACAGTGTCAGTAAATGCCGGTACCAGTATGGTATGGTAAGCCCAATACAACAGTGTACTGACTGGTACAGCAAACCTTGGTCCCATCCATGTTCTCTTTGTTTTGATCTTTCCTTCCTCGCCTCTCTTTGCAACCCCAACCTAAACTCTGGGGCTTCTCAGCTGCTGCTACAATATATAACCATCACCCATCAATCCTTTCCCCTCCACAGCATTAACTCCATCCTTTTGAGAGTACCAATCTTTGCACATAAAAAACTTTGAGCCTCAGCAAACTGAGCTCATGGTGGGTCAAGTGGAGCTTGAACTAGGTCTACCCAAGTGAGACAATCAGCTGAGCCTGAGCTGCCATGCTGATAATCAAGCCAAACTCAAGCTGGTCCTAGCTTACCTAAACTCAAGCATGATTCACAACCTTAAGATTTATGGTATGTCCATTATATTCTTTCCAGCCACTACAAACCACATGTTAGCAAGCTTCTGTGTACATAACATCTTTGTAATATTAATGAAAGTATACTAAGAGACATGCACTGAACTGTAGGTCCAAACATGAAGCAAATTCAGATATTTTTATATATCTTTTTGATAAATTATTCCATACGAGAGGATAACCAAATGAACATACTGGAACCAAAAAGGCAGCCCATATAATGATGAGAGAAGAACTGAAGTTACCTGTGGCACCCATTTTGGAGAGACAAAACTTGTAGCCTCCACAACAGATAATCCAGAGGAAACCAACTTTTGTATCAGTTCAATCTTAATAGACGTGGGTATAATGGTCTTTTCATTTTGTAAACCATCTCTTGGACCAACTTCCACGATCTTTACAAATTTTGGCAGACCTCTTAAAAACTGCAGAAGCCACATTAAACAATCAAATGTAAAATTAGAAATAATAAACAAGCATCATGATGGCATCAGTATCAGAAAATTTCAAACTGCTAGTGAAGACAGATGCATTACAAATATATATATATATATTGGATTCATGTTCATAGGATGTGACTATAATTTGGAATTAAAGCTTTGTTGTTATTGTTGTTGTATATATGTGTGTGTATGTGTGTGTGTGTGTGTCTAGATATATATGCATCTATATGTATGTATGTATCTATGTATGTATATGTATGTATGTATATAATATGTATGTATATATGTATGTATGTATAAAGAAGAATATACAAATAGAGCAAAAAAAAAAAAATCTGAAACAAGGATAAGTTTTTCATAAAGCAGATTATTTTAACAAATTTGAAAGGTATGTCATTTTCTCACATTTTATTTTTGTAGGTCTTATTTATATCATCGTCAATAGTAAACAGTAGCAGACAAGGTTTTATTTCTTGAGATTAACACAAACGTTTTATACATCCTCCCAAAAATTACTTAGTTCTAAGGTTCTAACAAACAAAAATAAGTCACATAGCAACTCTAGTTTTCCCATCATAGTCACCAAAGGCAATTGCTAATGAATCATGCCACTAGTCTTGTTGCTATCAATTGCCAGGCATCTCACTTAATAAACCTCAAGAGGGAAAATTAGAAAGAGAAAAAGTTAGGATATTGCATATTCTACAATTTATAGAAGCTTTTTCATTGTCACTCTATTACTTAATTACTATTGATGGGATAAGTATGGATCTTGAAATGTCACCATAGAAAGTTTAGCACAAAGTAGGTAAGGGAAGTAATCATGGAAGATGGAAGAGCAAACTTGTTTGATGGTGGTAAGTACAATAATATGGTGAACACATTGGAAAAAGAGGCAACCTTACACCCAGCTGCAAATTCTAGTGTTGGGGGTTGTAAGTTGCAAATTAAACCATTGGATGTCTTGTATGAGGCCTAAAATACCCATGCACAGAAATCACATATTTTGGAGTCCTTTTGCCTATGCATCAAGACATCCACATATAGTTTTATTATCATAATATTGTATGTTAATTTTTGATTTACTTGAAAGTGTAACATTTGCAGCAGTAGGCCTCATGGATCACATCCAACATTTTAGATTTACATTTTTCAAAACTTAACATTAAATAAATTTTGCAACAGGTTCAAAGTTCTCCCTTTACACCCTATGCCTATTACAATTGTGCCCATAGTTAAATTTATCTCTCTCTCTCTCTCTCTCTCTCTCTCTCTCTCTCTCTCTCTCTCTCTCTCTGATCGCATCCAACAGTTCAGATGCACATTTTTCAACCTTTAACATTAATTTTGCAGGATGCATAAAGTTTGCACCCTATGTATGTTACAACTTCACCAATATTAATACAAACACTTCATGTATATGCATACGCATCTGCATCTGCATGTGTGCATCTTCATCTTTTCTGGATCATAATGTTTCCCAACAACTACAGAATAAGTATTAATTAATATGTCAAGAAAAGCTAAAAATCAATCAAAACCTTTTAACACTCAAGATAAAGGGAATATTGCAGGTCACCTTGTTTGATAGACCTCTTATTTCCATGTCATTGCAAGATGAACTATAGCAATGATTATGCGGATGCCATGAATCACAAACACAGTCAAAGACCATTCGACTTCTACCAGTGCATGAGGCCTTCAAAGTTAAGGGATCTCTGCAAAACTTATCTGTTGGATGCCTTCTCCAGGCATATTCTTCACTGCAATGAGAATGAAAAACATACATGTCTTTTTTTCAGAAACACAAGCTAACATGCAACCAAATATATGGAAAGCATAAATTAAAAAAAATAAAGAAATTAGAATGCAAAATATGGGAGCGAGAGTGAAATAGATAAGATTAACAAGATTTACCAAAATGACCAAAAAGAAACTACAATATCAATCTTCTCAAAATAAAAAATCAAGATACTCTATATTTCATCTAGTTTAGGTGTCTTTAGAACACTAGTGCGATCTAATTAGAAATGAAGGTCTGATTCAAGAACAAATCAGGGGCTGCAGTGACCCCAGAAAGAGAGAGAGAGAGAGAGATGACATGGATATCTGGCAACACCGATCTTCTATTAGATTGCATCAGAACACTGCTTGAGATTTCACAAGTTTATCTCCATTACATTTCCTACCCGTTGGTCACAGGTCGTGCACCACTGAGCATCCCTTTATAATAGAACATTGTATGAAAAGACCATGTTCCCCAGTTTGCAGATTGACTTGGTTCTCTAGTAGATTGATCATGAATTCTGAGGAACCCTCACTTGGTTAACTTCTTATTCTAATCCTAGTTAGAGTTCTGTTACTTTACCAAAATTAATTAGTTAAAAGATAGTGAAAGTTAGCATTTTACTACTTGATTCTGCATCTTTTACAGAGACACTCTAATATCCTAAAAAAGCAAGAAGCAAATTATCATAACTTATTCCAATTTCAAGAACATGTATAGTACAATGCTTGCCTTGGAATAAAACTTTATTTTTATTTTATCTCTCCAATTGGGGGCATCACATCCTCTGCTCCCATAAGTCTTCGTCATCATGACCAAAGCACTATCCAAATCGACAATAAGTACATGGAGACTAGCAAGCACTTGCCACTCTTGCAGAACTATCTTTATTTTCTTGTCATGCATCTAATCTTTTGGGTAGATCACAACTCACAAACTTTGCACCTCTAACAACTCCAAGTATGAGTTTTATTTTCTTACTTTTGAGAAGGAAGGTATTGAAATATTTGTTGTACTAGTTGAATTGAATAAATACAAATATCATAAAGTCGGTCGTGTTTAAGTTATAGGTGAGGGCTATAGTCTACTATGGTGTATGATTTAGGTACACTCTCACTGGTGGATTGCTTTAGCATTATGCTCTAACAATTGGTCCTCACATATCAATAAGGATAGAATTCAAATTAAAGAGTGGACCCAACAGAGGGACGGTTAATCAATCATAACCATAAATAATAACCATCAAACCTTCTCCCAACTATTCTGTTACGAATCCTTAAACAGTAGTGTTACCACATATGTTTATAAACAAAAGGTTAACAAAATGCCAAAGATTTTGATCCTTCACATTTTGTTTCTCTGGAATTGAATGTCGAATTTATCTATGCGCCAAGCCTCTTAAACAAAGGTTCATGTGTAAGAAGACAAGATCATTTTTAGGACATCCTCCTTATTACACACCTATTAGAAATGATGTTAGTGCCAACAATTCCACTAAAGAGGATCTTATTTAAAATAAAAGAATGCTATATTTCACTTGGCAACTTAATTGTTCATCTTGTCTCTCTTCTTCTTTTCTTTTCTTTTTTTACTATCCACACGTGCATCATGTCTTTTCCACTTCCATTGATTACTAGATCATCATCACCCATCAAGGCAACATAAACCAATATTGCACAAGATTTTCTTGAAAATGGAGGATTAAACCATGAAGATCGTCTGATTATTGGGATCCTCTCTTTTGTGTGTGGGTGCGGGTGTGGTTTTTTTTTTTTTTTTTTTTTCGAGTGCATGTGTGTGGGTGTGGGTGTTTTTTTTTTTTTTTTTTTTTTTTTTTTTTGTGTGGGTTGGGGGGGGGGTTGTTGATCTCCATAGTCTTGTGCTTCTGGAAGAACATAATTTATTTATTATTATGTTCAAAATAGATATGCAATAATTTAGTTATTATGTTCAAAATATGTATACATACATAGAAATGATGAGAAAATGAATATTTTGCTAATAAAAACATTAAACTGTTCAACATAATAGCTAATAATAGAAATACTAAGAATCATAAGAGTCAAAAGAAATTACCAGATGATCAATGACAAATTCAAGCACAAAGGAGCAAAACTTACTCGCAGCTGTTAGAAGAGCTGCATTCTCTGCCTTCCCTGTAGCAATTGGCCATTTCCATTTCATCTAATCTAGGCCTGCAACCACTAGAAGTGCATCTTTGAAGCCTGCCAGCATAGTTCAAGTTTGGCAGGCTGTCGAGACCTATCGGCTCCTCTAAGCTGGACATTTTGGAACTGGATATGAAAAAGGAAATTGGAATAAATGCATGTAACAAGCAGGTTGTCCACCACGAACATTTAGACAAAATGCTTGATGCCAGCATTATATCAGCGCAGTATAGAGAGGCACACCTCAATAATTGGCAATATGCAAGAGTTCAAGTATCTGATTATGGTGCAAACAGATCACATGATAAGTAACAACTATTGCCAACCATACATGCACAAACAAAAATGTAATAGCACCCACAAAAGGTTCACAAATCAATGGATTGGTCATTTCCGACATAAGAAAATGAGGCATTTTAAGAAACTGTGTTAATTCTAGCTGAAGTTTCTCGAAGAGATATGAAACACACATTGCAACATAGAACCAGAGAATACTAAGAAGATAAAGGATGGTCACTTTTTCATATCTAGGTTTGATTATAACACTTCAAGTTTGATGAGCCCATGATGTAAAGTTCAATGAAAAATTCAAGAGGCACTTTCAGAGTCAATCTTATCGTTTTGAACAAAACTATTATGGTTATTACTTTAGGCCAGTTAAGTGTTACCCAATGACATCAAGACTCAGAAAGAGCAATGCAAATTGAGTCACTTTAGACTGGCATCGGGCACGCACATATGCCGCAATATATATCACAAGGCACTGAACTGTGTACAACTTCATCTGGCTCACTACTGCTAGGCACCAAGTCAATTTTTTGATTTTCTTTTCTTTGTTTTGGCATGGCCGACATGAACATTGGCACCAACATTTAAATTCTTGTTATAAGCATATCTGTGATTATCTAGGACTAAATAACGATCTTTGTAACAATAAATCAGTCATTGAAGTCAATTATATAACTAGCAAAAGCCATAGATATGAGAAAACCACCCATGATAGAGGGTTTGGCAGACTCCTAGATGTAGTTAATAGACAAAATGTACTAATTAGATATGTCAAACCACAAACAAGGATCACAGAACATGAGAGACACTTATTGCCAATTTAAATTACATCATTTGCGAAGATTGAACATGCATGAGACATTACGGCCAACTTCACCTACTACATGCCTAATTTGGCCCCTCGTTGCATGATCGATGTACCACACTTAGAATTCAACAGGTACCACTAATTACATATAACACATGCAATGGACTCGGCAAAGACACAGGTGAAATTGCATCATTCAGTAACGCAAACAGACCGCTTGCATTGGTGCAACAACTTGACTCCACCGATCTAATCATACACATCTGAATCAACATCAAGAACTGAAGTGAAATTAAAACATAACCCGGCAAAAGAAAGGAACATATCCTCCCATAAAATTCCCAGCAATCCACTCAAATAAACAGGCAATACAGAACGATTTAAGAGAAGAAAGCAAGAACAAAAGATGAAACTATCAGCCAGGAAACACGACGAGCCCCGTAATCGAGTTCGAAAACATCGACAGAAGATGCAAAACCCCAAAACTCAGTCCAACAAAGAAAACTCCAAACAAAAAGAAGAAGAAAAAAGAGAAGAAGAAAAAAAAAAAAGAAAAAACAGCTCACCTGAAACCGAGAGGAGCTCTGCAAACAAACCGATCGATCCGGATAGGAATAAAGGGGGAGGAGACCAGGGGTTTTGATTTGATTTTTTTCCCCCAAATTCAAATCAGGGTTTCGGAAAACCGAAAGAAATTGACCGAGGGGTTGTTAAAAATTTCTTGGAGGCAAAGGGAACGTTTGCGATTGGGCGGGTTTGAATCGGTGGGTTGGTTGCGGAAAACGGCAGGTGGTGCGAACGCGTCGAGTTAGCTGAGCTGTCGGGTCCGACGGTGCCTTCTCCTTCCTCGCCGCGCTCGCCCGCGTCGAACAAAGTCGATCGATTGGGACCCGTCGGTGGTTCCGCGGCTCAGAACGTACGCACCGAGGAGTCGGGAACCTTTTAATTCTGGTTGGAGATTTTTCTCGAAGCAAGGTGGAGCCCAATCCAACCGTGCATCTGATGGAGCTCTAGATCGTTGGATCTGGCCGGCGGATGATGGAGTTCGGTCAGCGATGGACGGCTGCGGTTTGACTTTAGCTGATCACCTGGGTGTAGCATCATTAAAGGACCAAAAGAGACGGGAAACTGCCATGATGTTGGACCAAAACTATTGATGAATGGACCATGCCTGTTACCTGAGAGTGAGATCAATGTCGATCATTAATATCGAACGTTACCTATTTAACTTATTGGTGGACTTTATTGGTGGACTTTATTGGTGGATCTTAGTTTTATCTTCATATATTTATGAATATTTATTGGGGCCACATTTTACATCACACAAGATAAGAAGCTAAGGCTAATTGAATCCACGAACACTGGTAAACCTACACCCGCATCCATTGAGGTTTTGGGTCCAAATTTTGTCATTGAAAAATTGGATCAAATCTAAGTTTAAGTAATCAAGCCGTGTGGGATCTTCTAATCAGATTTGGATATGTTAAAATTCATGTCATACTTAATATATATTGTTTGAGAGCATGCACTAATGTATGTTTAGTTTTGCATTAGTTATAAATGCAATAACTCTTAAGTATTTATATAGAATTAAGAAATTTAAATAATTTTATTTTAACTTATCTTTTGGGATAGAAACTTTAAGTCAAAAAAGTATCGAAATAGACTTGGCCTGTGACTTATGTGAATTTAAAAATACTGTTAATAAGCTTGTGATATTTGTGATTAAATTTATATAAATTTAGATATAAAGTTTTAGCTTCAACTGCTCATTTACCTGTTTGAGTACATAATATATTGAGGTTGGTGCCAATGATGTTAGACATATCATGATGAACACTTACCATCCTAAGTAAGTTGTGAAAAGCCCCAATCTCCCATACTTAGGTATAAAGCAAAGGTAGCTTAGTTTTTTTTTAATTTTTTAAGATTATGTTACACTCAACCTCATAAGTTGGATGCTAAAAAGATCTTATTTTACAAATTAAGGTATAATGCAAAGGTTGCTCAACTTTTGCTCTCTCTTAAGGATGTCTCATGTGATTCCCATCTTCTATTATATATCCATCTCATTCCTAGGTCAAAGGTTAGCATGAGAGCTAAAGTAAGGGCTATTATTCTAAATGTTTATGGTAGACAATCTAATAGATTTAAGTGCTTATAATTTAAGTTTATTTGCTGCTAATTAACATCCACTCGAGTTTTTAAACTATATAGTTTTGAATGTTAATAAGTTAATTAAACCAACATATGGGCTTGTAATGTTACAAATAGTATCAGAATCAACTCGAATATGCGGAAGTTGATGAACATAAGAAAATGGTTACCCATGGAACGGTAGTAGAGTCTTGTGCCATCCTTGCAACACAAACAATCTATTTTGGAGGTAGATTCTGGCTAGCTAACTTGTGGCGTGCGGCAAGAATATTGCATTATAAAGGAAAGAGATTGTAATACCCCAAAAATAGTTCCATATTAGATAGAAAAGATATGTGCTTATAACTTAAGTTCATCTACTACCAATTAACTTCCACTTGAGTTTTTAGGACCACATGGTTCAGTCCACTAACGGATTAATTAAACTAGAAGGTAGGTTAGAAGCTTTACGGCACCCGATTTTATCATATGTCATCATGAGATTAGCTTCCATCATGTCATTCAATCAAATTATTTCATAGAAAATTATATGTAATACCTAAAAAATAGTCTCATATTGGATAGAAAAGAAATATATTATATGGTTATAACTCAATTTCACCTCAAAAATAGTCTCATATTGGATAGGAAAGAAATATGTTATGTGCTTATAACTCAAGTTTACCTGCTACCAATTAACTTCTATTCGAGTTTTTAGGACCACGTGGTTTCGATCCGCTAATGAGTTAATTAAGCCAGCAGATGAGCTTAGAACGTTACAAATGGTATCAAAATCGATCTAAGTATATGGAAGTTGGGGCATGGAGCCACCGTTGCAGCACTAACAATTCAATTACAATCCGGCTTAAGGTAAATTCTGTTTAGCTTGTATATTATAAGGGAAGATATTGTAATACTCAAAAATAATGTTGAGGCCTTTCATTATGAAAAAGAAAAAGGAAGAAAAATAGCTGCTTTCATTCCCCACGTCATCATTCCCCTGGTCTCGTGACAATGGTGCAATTTTATTTTATTTTTTTTTTCCCAAGCTAAAAATAGAGAGAAAACAATGGCAAATCATGACATAAGAAAACCAGAGTGTGAAAATTTGAAAATATATCTCGCTTCGATATTTGGCTCCCTTGGGAGTTGGACAGCCACAAATTTTGGCAACTTGAACAACCTTCTCTTTGCTGACATTATCAAAAATATTGTGGGGATGAAGCCTCTGCATCCTTGCATCAAACTGCTTCTGGAATCGAGGCAGGACGACGTGCATTTGGTGCAATGCCATAGAGTTTGCCACCTGAAGAACAGCAGTGTAAGGAGCCTGGGTCACTGAGTTTGACACATCGATGCCATGGATTGATATCAAAACATGCGTCAAGGGGCATTGATGGCTCTGTTTTTACCCCTGAGCAAAGAAATGATGCTAAAATGGAAGACGAGGAATAATTTAGGCTTCCCTTGGATGATAAGTGATTCATATTCTCTTTTCAAATCCAGCATCTCAATTCGCATTCTCAACTCAATCCTCACCTGGATTGTATTCAATGATTCATATTCTAGCATTATTCCAAAGCAATGTATTTCACATCAGTGATCATTTTATTTAGTGCATTATAATTGCAATGTATTTATGAAGTGGTGATTCTTGCTGGCGTGCACTGCTACGACTTGTTATGTTAATACATTAGAATTCCTTTAGAGATTCCTGAAGCAATTGAAAGCATTAGTATTTAATATTGTTTCAGTATATTTATATTTACAGAAAACTTCTGTTTGGCTTCACTTTTGCTTTGAGAATAGTTTGATAGGGAATGGAACTCCTAAATTTCTCTTCCTGATTCTGTAGCTGAATTGTTGTTCTAGCATGCAGGTAAATATTCTAATTCTTTCAAGCTAGAAAGCCTCTGGTCCACAACTTCATAACTCACTTAAAATATATATATATATATATTCAGAAGGTTTTATTTAAACTTCTCGATCATAAATCTCTTCAGTACATAATTAATATAAGATTAAACACTTGCTAAGAGCAATTCTCACATACTCTTTTTATTAAAGTTTAACATTCTCGCTATGCTAAAGATCTAAATTTAAATTTAATCAATTCAATTATAATCATAAACATCATGATCAAGTTATGATCAATTCCAAAAGAGTCCGTATTGCAATATCTTCTAATCATATGGGCTATCGATTATATATTTAAGAGATCCTGTATACTTATATAGGATCAAAGAATTAAAATAATATTTTTAGACTAACTTTTTTTGAGTGAGATTTTGAGTTGTTATAATTGTTATCATGCACTTAAATATATTTATTGAGGCATCCAGATAATTTTGAGGATGGGTGAATCCAAGGTTTCTGTCAGCATGGCCAGCTGGATGAGTCTACAGGCCTGATACATAATCCCTGGTTTTTTTCAGAAGGTATAAAGCTACTACGCCACAATTATGCTGATGCAAAATGTGTGAGGATTCATGCATGTGGAAATGAGATGCAATTATGCTTGCTGACTAAGATGCTATGATATCACAAAGAAGCCAAACTGATGCTCTGTTAATAAATGATGTGTGGTGTGCGCTAACATCACCAAATTATGCATGGTTGTTAAAGAAGTGAATTCAAGCTAGCATCCATTCTTGATCACTCTTAAGAAGTGGGAAAAGATACAGTAGAATCAAATGCCGATTTCTTGAACAGAGGAAAAGTTGCCCTTTCGCTCAATCAAATGCTTGTTGAAACCCAATTGGAAGTTGGAATGTCCGATAACTTCCATTGTTTATATTAGTTAGTGTTGCTTGATGTTAGAAAGAAGTCAATGATAGAATGGATTTGATTCGCATCGTGGGGAATCGAGAGAGATATAAAAAGTGGCAAAAGGGAGGTATAAAGTAAGAAAAGTTTGATTCAAAGCTGATATTCTTTTCCAAAATGGAAAATGGATTGTGATATGTGGCGCAGTCTATGTTCAATTTGACTTCCAACATAATTTTTCACCCAACTTGCATGGTTAGACCACGGAATATTTCTACCATATAAAACCAAAATGCATATAAACTGGTGATGAATAAGGTGAGGCCTAAAGCCTCTCTTTTGATGAACTCATTGAACCACAAAGACACTTATTAATGCTATTCCTCCTTGTATGTTACTCAAAAAAACAAACACATATACATATGAACTGAATTTAACTACATTCGAATATAATTAAGTTTAAGATCCGACCACATCCTTCACTTTTGAATTTATATAGATTTCGGAATCACCCCATCTTTTTTATTTTTTTTTATTTTTAGGATTCATAAATTATGAAGAAGGTAATCAGATTTAGGCTTGCTATATTCGAATCAAATGTAGCCAAGCTCAAATTCGATCATCCTTCCCATCAAGCTTCAATCCGATCATCCTTACTATTCTTGAATGCACATGGATTACGGATCCCAGAGGTGAAAAATGTGAAAAAGGTGGATTAGCTTCAAGATTCATATGAATCCTAGAGTGAAAAGAGCGATAGAATTCAATACTTGACTATATTTAAATGTAACTAAATTCAGCTATATATATATATATATATATGTATATGTATGTATATATGTATGTATATATGTATGTATGGGGAAAAGAGAAAGGAAGAACGTGTTTATTAATCCAAATATGCATTTCAATATGCAATTCCAAACTAGCTTTTACAGTTTTTTATTACAAGGGAACCAAACAAACCTAACTTTTGGATCATGAAAAATTGCCTTCCTTTAGTGTCATAGTTCATAATTTTAAAGTAAGTGCTTTTCTAATATTTTAATAGAAAATATTTTTTTTAAAAAAGCAATTTTTTAGAGAGAGTAACAAAGGATCAAAAAAAAAAAAACTACAATCTTTTTCGTAATATTTACTTTCAATAGGAGAAGAAAATATTTGTTTAAATCTCATATATATATATATATATATATATATATATATATATATATATATATATATGTGTGTGTGTATATGTGTGTGTATATATATATATATCTTTTTCTTTCATATAACTCTTTTTTGTTTTTTTAACCATCCGAACATGAGGTAAAAGAAAATAAAAAGTTTATTAATTTTTTAGATAAATTATAATATCATATATAATTAAAACTATTAATCATTATAATAACTTTAACATTTTCATATCCCTTCTTTTCTCTTCAAAAAATGCCCAAAGGCCTTCTAGAAGTAGGTGCTTTATTGCTACCTTACTCCTATAGCCCAAACCGATAGCTAAACTAGAGCTGGTAAATGAACGATAGGGTACTTATTTTGCTCTCCTCTTTTCCATTAAATTATTTTTAATTTTAATATTCTCATTGGTGAACATATTCACAGCTAGAAGGATTAAAACAAAAAAAAAAACCATCCCTTATTTTAAGTTATACAATTACATTTAAATTTAATATTATTTAATTACATCAATTTATATTCTTTTTTAAATTTTTTTAATAGCATACTACTCTTAGAGAATGATTTAACAACTGAAAAACCTTCAAATAATATAACATCAAAATCTTGGGCTAATAAAGAATGGATTAGCAGTAATGACAACAAATATTAAATTGCCAATTTAATAATTTGCTTAAAAATATAACATCCGTCATTTTAATGCTCTGCGTTGAAGGCATGGTGAGAAATTAATTATTTTTCTTTCTGTTTACTTTATTTAAATCTCTTTAGATGAGGAAAAGTTTTTTTTTTTATTTTTTTAATCCTCTGCAGCAGCGAATGATGTGGTTTCCAGTTAATTTATTTATTTTCCTTCAGAAAAGCACTGACCAAAATAATGGCTTCCACCCTCCCCCCCCAATTCCGTTGCCTTTCGACAGCGGCGCCGCCTGCGTTCACCCCCATTATTAAAGATAGAAAAGCTGGTAAAGAGAATCCACGGCGTGCGTGGACTAATGGTTTGCCGGCGAGATTCCTTGCGCCTCCTCCTCCTCTTTCCATCATCATCATCATCAGCATCAGCATCTCAAGGGGCTGATATTCTCCTCTTTTCCTTTTCCTTTTCCTTTTCCTTTTCCTGAGGGTTGTGTGACGAGTTGGGGAGCAAGGTGTTGGCTGGAGTCCGGAGGGAATGGGAACATGTAGGACACGCCATGTGAACTTTTTGCCTAAAGTTTGAACCATGTGCACATCAATGAATTTGGTGCATGTACTAGTCATTTAATCTATCGTATACTAAGTAAAATTATACTTAAATTTAAATTTTTGATTCGCTTAATGAATAAGAAGCGTTAGAGTTAATTAACTTTTTTATCTAATGTGCATTCGGCTCGATCTGTATCTAATTTGTTCTGATTCGATTGTCACCTCTGGCTTATAGATTCAGTTTCGTAAGTTTGAATTAAGTTTCAACCTTAGTATTAAGGGTTGAATTTATTGTAAAATTAGGGTGAGTAAAACACCCTGAGACCTGGACTTGGCTGGACAACATAAATAGAGCAGTTGGACTTCATTAAGTAATTATGAATACCAATAGATTAGAGATGCAGGTGGGACCTTGATGAATAACTTATCATTGCAAGGATCTTAGTTAAATTTTTGAGTTTAGACCTTCTCTATTCTTTGGATGTTATATTCCACCACTTGCCATTAGTAACTCCCATGTTTAGTAAATATACCTATATTCTTAGCTTCTCAAAAATACTGATAGAAGAGATGCAAGATCCATGAGAATTTGGTTATCAGGGTACTAGAAAGAATCTTTAATTGGATGGAGATTAGGGTTCTCTTGTATTTATCTCACATGCATCAAATGTTTCTAGATTCCATGCGATCAATGCTAGTGAAGACCAACCATCCAATAGAAAATGATATTTATGCTAACATTTTTTTAAGGAAACATAACTATGAAAAATGCAACCATATTTAACATGTTAATAAGACCAAAAAGGTTTCATTTTTCAATATAATAAATCAAATTATAATATATTTTATTTTGTCCTATTATCTGCCATTACTTTTATAATATCCCTTCTTCTCTTAAACTTAGGAGTCTTCTACTAATGTGCAGGGAATTGAGAGGTGGAATTCATTTTAATCATAATATACTGCAACTTGAGGGTCTAGTAAGATTCACTTAAGTAGTTATTTACTAGCAATTATGTAAAATAACTATTGAACCAGTCATTATTCCAAACAAAATCTAAATCATTTCTCTATTAGAGCTTATTATTTGTAAACCTTAGTATGAATGTACCATTAAACATGTAAACGTTTTATTAGTGCTTAATTTGAGATTATTTTAATAATAAAAAACAAGTCTATAGATAATGGATTACACATTCAATCTGAGTGCCTTGTTTGCTATCCCTAAATGCATCCTTGTAATTATTTACTAAGTGGCAAATTACTTTGCTAGACCTTACTTCAACTAGAAGTGACCTCACTGGGCTTATCCCTCCAGAAAAAACTGCAGCCATCCTATACCAATTATCCAATAAAGCAATAAGGGAAGTTCGTGGCTTCTCCATTTTTTCATAAAATATATATATATATATATAACAATCAAGTACAATCTCAAAAAATTGCTGAATAATAATAATAATTTAATTTAAAAAAATTTAATAACAATAACAATAACAATAACAACAGATACTTAATTTTAAACTCATTAAAATCAGTCATATAATTTTTTTCTCTATTTTATTTAATTAAAAGCTATATTTTTTTAAAATATAAAGTTATTAAATCTTTTCTTACAATTTTTTAATATTATTTTTAATTTATCTTTATTAATTCATTTTTTTGCACAATTCATTTCTAAGTTTATATTGTAAATAATATTATTTTTTAAATTTATTCTTAAAAATTAATGCTACTTATATTTTTTTTAATGAATAATTTTATTTTTTATTTTATTTTTTAAATATTACTATATATTCATTTCAGCCTAACATTTTAATATCATAAAGTATGATTAATCTATAAAATTTTTCATCAATTGTATAGGTTTTTTATGGTTATAAAATATCTTAATTATATATATATATATATATATATATATATTAGTATAACAGAGATTACATGGTCATCAAAACAGTAGAGTTGAATCGGCCAACAAAAATCAAATTTTCAGCAATTAAACTAATTTGGTCACATCATCATTATGATACTTTGGATTGGACTTGTGCCTAACAAAAAAAAAAAAAAAAAAAAATTGATCTTGAAAGGCAGAGAGGAGACCACGTCAGAACAGATGACCCGTGACTTGACCACCAAAACAGGCCGGCCTACAAGCCAAATCTCTTCTCCCTTGAGAAAAAGTCTGCCAGCCAGCCAGCTTTCATGACAATTTGCACTGTAGCTTGTTAATACCATTGATTGGATGGAGTTTGGCGCCTCCCTGCTCCCTTCCCACAAGGACAAAAATCCCCAGCAGTCCTTCTAAAATCTAACCCCATTGCAGAAAACAGGCACATGACCCATATTAGTTCAGAGTTTCCCTCACTTTCTCCCATCAAAAGTTAAAGGGAAAAAAAAAAAAACAAAAACCAAAAAAAAGAGCACAAAAAGCAGCCACTGAGAACCCTGACGCAATACAACTGTAATGGATGAGAGAGAGCATCATCCTGTAGCACTGAGGTTCTTTTGGATTCTGCGAGCCTCTCTTTTGTTGTCACCCTTCCACGGTTCCACCTCCCCAGAGCTGCCATTTCCCATCACCCAGAGGCTAACAAGGCCATGAGAACAAGCTCACAGCTTTGTTTCCTTCTTGTCTGCTTTAAAAACCCACCATAAATACACTTAAAAGCCACCAACTAGTGCTACCAAGGCACACTTACTGCCTGCTGTCCACCTCAGAGACCGGAAAGCTCTTCTCCCTTTGTCATCACAAAGCAAGCTCATTTCTCTGAGCTTTTGTTGGATGTTAGGTGGCTTTGTGCAGCCTTTTTGCTGATCTTTGTTTCTCTCTTTTCATTGCGGCCAACTCACTGCTGTTAAAGCCACCTACTTAGCATCATGCCTCAGTCCATTGGAAAAGCCACCTTCTTTCTAACCATGACCGGCAGTTCTCACTCATCTAGGTCTTCGAGATTTCCGAAGCAAATCCCGGCTTTGTAGCCTCTCCTTTGTTCTTCTTCTGGTATCAGAATCCATTTGAGGAGAAGGGAATAGCTCCCATTCGTTAAAGAACTCATCTTTGCTTCTGTTTCTCCATTTGGATTAGCCTCTGTTCCTTTGTTGTTCTTCTCGGTTTACTCTGTTTTCCAAAGCCAAATCAATCTCACCAAGATGATCACAGCTGCCGACCTCTACCACGTCCTCACAGCGGTCGTCCCGCTCTACGTCGCCATGATCCTGGCCTACGGCTCCGTCAAGTGGTGGAGGATATTTAGCCCGGACCAGTGCTCCGGCATCAACCGCTTCGTCGCGCTCTTCGCCGTCCCTCTCCTCTCGTTCCACTTCATCTCCACCAACAACCCCTACGCCATGAACTACCGCTTCATCGCCGCCGACACCCTCCAGAAGCTCATCGTCCTCATCGTCTTGGCCATCTGGACCAAAACCAGCTCCCGAGGCTGCTTGGAGTGGACTATAACCCTCTTCTCTCTTTCCACACTTCCAAACACTCTGGTGATGGGCATTCCCCTGTTGAAGGGAATGTACGGCCCGGCCTCCGGGAGCCTAATGGTCCAAATTGTCGTCCTCCAATGCATCATTTGGTACACATTGATGCTCTTTTTGTTCGAGTACAGGGGAGCCAAGCTTCTAATCATCGAGCAGTTTCCCGACACCGCGGGGTCCATCATTTCCTTCCGGGTGGACTCCGACATCATCTCGCTCGACGGCAAGGAGCCGCTGCAGACCGAGGCGGAGGTCGGAGAGGACGGCAAGCTCCATGTCACGGTGAGGAAGTCCACGAGCTCGCGCTCGGAGGCATACTCCCGGCGCTCCCACGGGCTGAATTCCGGCGCGTCCATCACGCCCCGGCCATCCAACCTATCCAATGCTGAAATATATTCACTTCAGTCATCGAGGAATCCGACGCCAAGGGGGTCCAGCTTCAATCACGCTGATTTCTATTCCATGGTGAACGTGAGGAATGCTAGTGGCGTCAGCCCGAGGCATTCCAACTTTGGAAACGCGGCTTTCGACGAGGAGAGTGTGGTGGCCGGAGTTCCGAAGGCCAACGGGGTGGCGAAGAAGAAGGCGAAGGCGGTCGAGGGGGGGAAGGAGTTGCACATGTTTGTTTGGAGCTCGAGCGCTTCGCCGGTTTCGGAGGGTGGGATTCATGTCTTCAGAGGAGGAGAATTTGGAAACGAGCACGGCGGAGCAGCTCACCCCACCGACCACCACCCAAAAGGTGAGTACTTGGTGTTCTGGTTTTTGTCTGTAGTTTAGTTTTATGTTTCTTGTCTGTAGAAGTTTTAAATGTTGTTCCATGGCTTGTTTCTTTTTTATATATGGCATGCTCTTTTTGCCTGTGGACCCTTTCTTACGTTCTTGATGGTAAATGCCATGTTTATCCTTGTAGTTTTGGTTCTTGGTTTAGAACCATGATGTTTATCTTTTGAACTTTGACGACACCTGACATATATGGTTGTAAGCTTGTTAGGACAAAGAGTATATGCCATGTTCTTTTCCTGTGGACCATTTCTTCTGTTATTGATGTTAAATACCATGTTTATTCTTGTAGCTTTGGTTCTTGGCTTAGAACTACGAGGTTTATCTTTTGAACCTTGACAACACCTGATAGGTATGGCTTAGAGCCATGATGTTTGTAAGGACAGAGCAACACCTATCATGTTGCTTATTTTCATTACTTTAGTAGAGTGGTGCTGTTTTTATCTCTTTGTTCTTTGCTGATGACTAGTTTGTGACCTTACGTTGGTTATTAATCTTCATTTCTTTGATCTTAGATGCCTATGATGTATATGGCCGCGATGAATTCAGCTTCCAGAACAGAGCTGGTACTCAGGGAGTTCACTCCCTGCAGAAGGATGGGCCTAGCCTCTCCAAGCTTGGTTCCAATTCCACAGCCGAGCTCCACCCGAAGTCGGGGGATGATGGGGGAGTCAAGCCGACTTCAATGCCGCCTGCCAGTGTGATGACCAGGCTTATTTTGATCATGGTCTGGCGAAAGCTAATTAGAAATCCTAACACCTACTCCAGTCTTCTTGGTCTCATCTGGTCTCTAGTATCTTTCAGGTCATGGTCATTCCAAAACAACGGTGTCTTGTTTTACAAATTTTCTCATGTATTTTATGAATCTTAGAATCTCATTGTTATATTTTGCAGGTGGAATATTGAAATGCCTGCAATCATTGCTCGTTCCATCTCCATACTCTCCGACGCAGGGCTTGGAATGGCCATGTTCAGTCTTGGTGTGTCAAGTTTCTAACTTGTAGTATGCTAGCTTCAGTTTTAATCCTAACCATGATCCTTGATGACTGAGGATATCTGTTCACTGTCCAGCTGAAAATTTCAATGTCTACTGTCTTTCTCCATTCTGAAACTTGTATTAAAGAACTTGGTTTTATTACTGCAGGTTTATTTATGGCATTGCAACCAAGAATTATTGCCTGTGGCAATTCAATTGCTGCATTTGCAATGGCTGTCAGATTTGTTACAGGCCCAGCAGTCATGGCTGCAGCCTCAGTTGCTGTTGGACTTAGAGGAGTGCTCTTACATATCGCCGTGGTTCAGGTAAACAAAATTAACAAAAACTTATCATCGTGTTTAGGAAGATAAACAATGAGTTGGACTAGAGGACTAGTCTAACTCAATTGCATCCTTAGTCCTTGTATTCTTTTGTGTGAAAAGAAAGTCAGACCAGCATGGAAGTCACTTCTAACATTTCATCATTAAAATCTGGGACAGAGATTAACCAAGAAATTTTAACCATGTAAAATTTTTCTTTATGTGCTTGTAGCTATCTGGTTGGCTATAGTTGGTACTAGTGAATTGATAAAAGATGGTTGCTGTAATAAATTTTTCATTTTTTTAATTACAGGCAGCTCTTCCTCAAGGAATTGTTCCATTTGTGTTTGCCAAGGAGTACAATGTACATCCTGATATTCTAAGCACAGGGTATAGACTCTAAATTTCCATACTTTTTTTATCTTCTCTTCTATTAAAGGTTTAGTCTCTTAGGAATATGCATTTGTTTACAAGAATGCTCTATCATGATACACTGGCCCATGTACACCTGAAAATATTCAATGTATGAAGCAAACATTGGGAACCTTGTTTAAACTCATGCCTTTTCCTAAACTATCATCCAATTCAGAGGCTTACTTATTGGATGGAGCAGAGCTGAAATGTTGCTTCAGTTCTACGATTTAACAGTTCTTCCACACAAATGTTTTGACTACTTTTGGCCATTACCAGTAAGGAAACAAAAGAAATGAGGTTATACTGAATGGAGATTTTATGGGCATGAATTCAAAGCACTTTTGTGCTGTCTGCTGACACCAGTCTTACTTGTATTGTTTTGGTCGGTGGCATTGCTCTTATTAGATCTGAAAGTTTCATGCATGAGAAATTCATTCACAACTAGTCTGACCATTGAATCACAATTTTTAAACCGATTAAACAATGATTACATGCTGAAGTACTCACTAGCATGTGGTTCTGATACAATGCTTAATGATTTCAGGGTGATCTTTGGAATGCTGATTGCGCTCCCAATCACACTAGTTTACTACATATTGCTGGGACTCTAAAGCTCAAAGACTTAGTGCATTCGACAAGAGTATCAAGGTCGAAAGGATTCTGTAAAGATTTTTAATCATATGGTAGTGTAGCATTCGCTAGTCTGACTGAGATAGGTGAGGTTTTGGTAGCCAAGTATTTGGAAAAAAAGAAGTTTCAATCTAGGGACCAGTGGCTAGATAGTTTACACAACCAGGCTTCGAATCCATGAATCTCTTTTATTTTATTTGAAGACTTCTGCAGCTGGTGTTTCAATCTCCTCCTACTCGAAGAAGAATGTAAAAAGGTCATATCAGTAACTTGATCCTTCTTTTGATGCAATATAAATCTCACCATGGAATTTTCACTGCCTGAATGTAATGTAAGCTTCGGCCATGTGTGTCCCTTGATTAATGCCAAGAATTTTTTACAACCGGCCCCTCTGAATCGCAGTGATAGTCACCAGACAAACTGATGCTGAAACCAGCGCCTTAAGAGGCAGGAAAGAGTTTCTTTGATAATATGAGTTCTGTTCTAGTTTGGATCAAACTCTGAATTTATTGCACCTACTATTGCCAAAGTATTAAGCAGGTCTATGAGATGAATCAGCCATTCACAATGGTATTGTCTGACCTGGGGGTCAAAGAAAGGATTAATATTTTCTGATCCTGGTTGTAGATTTGCATACGGTTTCTGAAGAGGTACCATATGTTTTTATGAGGTTCTGGCACCATTGATGTGGCCATAAACTTAAGAGAGTCACAAGTTCTTGAAGATTTAAAAGAACAGTAAGATTTTTGTGAGTTACTTTAAGCTCTCATACCTGCCCTCCTCCTCTTGGACGACCAAACTATTCATGAAGATCAAACCATGGGGGGCTTCCATCCATCTGCCAACCATCTTAGGTATCAATAAATGGTGACATGAGTGGGCTTTTCAGGATAATATCCATAGGAAGATGCAGAGGGTATCATGGAAGGGCGCTTAAGTGGAAATGCAATCCTACTGCCAGAGGGGATCGCAAATTTCTGAACTGAAATCATGCACCATTGAATCTAACTTGAAACCGAATCCGAAAGTTGCTCATGCTGACAGCCATCAATTGAAATCATTGCATGTCATCATGGTGAATATAATGGACGGTGGTAAAGCTAAAGTTACACTTGAGCATCATTTTTAAACAACAATAATTAAACATCATTTGTTTTAAAAAAAGAATTTAGAATAGTTCACATACATAAGTTGTATATACAAACATACAGTTAGTTATTTAGGTGCGAAATGTTGCAGTATAAATCTTGAAGCTTCTCCAACCAAACGATTAAGCTTAACTTGAAAAATAATAAGTTTTCAACTAGAATATATCAACGGCCATTGCTGCTGAAGTTATCATTATGGCAGTCAGCTATGGCACATATATAATTTTAATATTAGCAGACTCTGCTCTAAATAGTTAGTTAACAAACAGGTTGGGTTGTTGGACCCATAAACAACTTATTTGGATAACTTCTCTTCTGCAGTAAAAATCTCTAAGGTTACCACCATTATAGCTTTTGGATTTGTGAGCATGAGATCCTAAAGAGGAACCATAATAGCCACTCCTCAGATCTTGGACAAGATTGGAGCATGTGCCAAAGCAATAGAGTTGACGATTTGAGTTTAGCATTAATAAATTTGCAACAACAAGCAAAGATCCGAAGAGATATATTGAAAACTCATTATTTGCTGCAATTTACAATATGCGAAGTTGGTCATGATTGCCATATGTTTACTATAATGGTCTCATATTAAAACCTGTTCTACTAGTCTTTTTGATCAAAACCTGGAGGGATCCACCTCTGGTTATGTATAATTACTCGGTAGGGCCTTTGCTCTCAAGCACTTGGTAATTTTGAAAAGAGCTTGTTGTTTGAGAAGCTACCATAGCTCATATGAGCAATATCATTGCCTCATTAGCCAATTTTGCATCATCTTGCCATCTACTCATGAGTCCTTTCAGTTGCTGCCAACAGCTACATTATCAATGAAGTCCACAAGAGATCATTTGTAATCATTGAAATGCAAGGTGAGAGATCTAAAAGCGAGGGATGTATCAGCTACAGAAGATCTCTGCATCAGCATGCAGAAGCACTGTAGACCAAGCACACCTCACCTCACACTGTCCAACATAACTCACCCAACTGCTGCCAACTGTGATCACACTAGAGTTGGGCAGGCTCAAGTTCATTCAATGATTTCTTTCCTCAAGAAAGTCACATGGAGTGATGGCACTCATAGCAGAGCAGAATACTCTCTTCAATCAAGACCAGCTTTTTATCAATTGCAATTGGAGAATGCCTAAAAATTACTAGATAGCTTCACATTTAAACAATACTTAGAATTAGTTTATGTAATTTATCTATGGAGACTGACATGTCATGTATGATTAAAAATTCTTACATTCAGCAATGGTAGCATCTCAATCTCAATCTGTTGTGTCATTAAAATACTTGATAGCTATGTACAACAACAACAAAATGTTGAGAATATTTTTTTATCAATCTCAACTTGATAACATGTAGCATTTGAAAAATCTATGCATGAGAGAGAGAGAGAGAGAGAGAGAGAGAGAGAGAGAGAGAGAGAGATTGCTTCTTTATATTGGCCGAAATCCAGTTTACACAAGAACTAGGAACTCAGGTGAGTAGCTTAGGATTCACCTAGCACATACTGGTCTTTGTTGAATGTGCAAGCTGACCAAGATTTGAGTGAGAGGGAAGAAAGTCTCCTGCCACTTAATCAGAAGTTAGGAATAACCTCTGTTAAAAAATTGGACTCTCTCTCTCTCTCTCTCTCTCTCTCTATATATATAATCTTCCATTTCCCCACAAGTTAGATTTCATAGAGCTCTCATGCTTGTAAATAATCCTTTCTGGAGATGTGTGGGGGGAAAAAACGAAAAGAAAAAAAATCAGTATCAAGCCATCATGGATGATTGTCAGGGAACTTTAATAGGTGGTTTGGCATGACCATACATGTACAGTGGCAATTGAGCTATAAATATCAGAAAAAATTACATATTCACTTTCATTATATCCATTATGAATTAAATTCTACAACATGATTTAATCACATAAAATGGAGAAATAAACAAATTTCTAGATAGAAACCATGAAGAGTTGAATGCTTTTGAGATCCAATTTAAAAGTTGCTCATGCTGGCAGCTACCAATTGAAATAATTGTAGATCATTATAAAGAATATAATGGACAACCGTGAAGCTGAAGTTACATAAGAATATTTTTTAACTGAAATTTATCTAAAGATTATCATTCTAATAACCATGATTTAGTGCCAATTTCTTAATATCTAAAATATTCACTTGCATGAATGCATACATATGATCATATTTATGCGTATTCATGCATACATATAAATTTGTAATTTAAATAAAAAATAGTAAATTTTCAAACAAAAGCTGTCATGGGCCATTGCTACAGAAGGTGCTTTTTAAGGCAGCCATAGCAGATGTAATGATATAATCTTTGATATTTATGAACTGTTATGCATAGTTTGATGTATTGAAATTGGTCATAGTTATTATAAATTTATAATGGTCTTGTATTAAAACATAAAATTTGTATGAGAAATCTCTTGTGATGGTTATATAGAAGCAGTCGGTAGGCCTTGTCCATACCCACTAAATAAATTACTCTCCAATAACAAAAGTTTATTTTTTAAAAAAATCCATAGAGGATTGCTGTTTATGACACTAGAAGTAGAACCAGACTATAATGTCTTCTACGCAAGAATCCTTTCTAATGTTATTGGCGACATCTATGCCGTCTAGTGATTGTTTCTACAGCACAAACAGCCTTGTTAATATTCACCATCATGTGGAATGCCTGAAATAAAATCATGGGATTCAAATCAGAGGCATTCTTGTTAGGAGACGCGAGTTAAGCTAGAGATGTGCATGGGGCCAACTTCTGGGCCACAAGATACCAGCTTGAGCCTGCAACACACTGGATGATGTTCGGCCAAGTCCATTTACTGAATTCAGGGTTGCCATGCCAACCATTCAACACCCTAGAGCTAGAAAAGTCTTACGTTATATAAGGAAATATTAATTTAAGAAATTTATAACTTAAGTTTTTCTACTACTAATTAATTTAAATTTAAATTTTTAAGATCATATGATCCAAAATTCAGCCTATTAATATATTAATTAAACTAATAGATGGGCTGAAAGTATTACAAATCTATATGCAAAAATTGCAACGCATAGAATTTTTGCGAGTATTCGGTTCAGTTTCGAGTTTGAGATTTTAAAATCTAATTTAATGTAGATTTAGTCTAGATTGACTCATTTAGATAGAGCGGTGGATTCGAATTCGAAACTTCTAAATAATATATGATTCAATTTTATTTATGTTGCTATTTTTTTATAATTTTATAATTATTAAATAAATTTATTTAAATTTTGGATCAAGTATGGATTGGATAACCATTCTGGCTTTCATAACTAGTTTAGATATGGTTTGACATCGGTTTTAACAAGTCGGTTTGATTATTGATTCATTTTTTTTTAAAAAATAGTTTTAATGCTGGTTTTGATTTTCAAATTTTAAAATCAAATATGGGTTGAAATAGCGAGAGGAAAAAAAAAAAAAACGCAGAGTATCCCGTTGCCATCCGTACCTACATGAGAATCGACATGGGAATTACTTGGGAATTAAAGCGACCTCGGAATTACCTGAAAAATTGACCAACTTTTTTTCTGAAACTTACCCACCGAACGAAGCCTTTGAGAAAGGAGGGGATTAGCCATACAGAAAATGGACCCACCAAAACATCACAAAACCCGTAACAGTCCAGCTTACAAAAGACCGAACTCAAATTTTGAAGTTCAAATCACTCTTCTCCGGGAGCAACAAAGCATGGCCTCCTAGATACAACTCTGAGACAGCAAACTGAAACAAATCTCCTCCAATTTAAATTCAAATGACTCAAAATCAATTTCAAACTCAGATCATGTTAAGACAGCATCTCCACTACCATTAATCAGCAACATCGACAACTAGGAAAGAAGACCTTCAATTAGCAAGCCAACGACATCAACATGATGGGGGAGCTCCACCATTACCATGAGTACCTTCACCACAAGCCATGGGGTCAAGAAGAGAGAGAGAGAGAGAGAGAGAGAGTGGGCCAACACTTGTGATGGAGGAACTGTCATCACCACGGACCCATCACCACAAACACAACCAAACATCTGTGACAGGAGAGCAATCACCATCGTTGCACCCCCTCCCCCCCACTATCATGAGGGAGGTAGCAAATAGTATCTCAGTCCAAATTAATAAAGTAAAGCTGAAAGGAGGTTGGGGTTCACAATTATGGAAAGAAGAAGAGGAGAAGAAGCGATGTGTGTGTGTGTGTGTGTGTGAGAGAGAGAGAGAGAGAGAGAGAGAGAGAGGAGATCAAGAGTGGAAGGTAAGTTATCAAATAAGAAGTCTATATTTCTGTGAGGCAGAGAAGAGATAAGTTAAAACTGGAGCACATGGAGGGGCTTGAACCATGCAAGGAGTGAAGAGAGAGGAGCAAAAAGGGCAGACCTGGGGCACAACCATGTAGATGGATAGGGATAGAGGAAGCAAAGGAGGCCAGGCCTGGATAAACCCATGCAGATAGTGGGAGGAGAGAGAGAGAGAGAGAGAGAGAGAGAGAGGAGTGAGGGAGAAAAAGAGGTGAGAGGGAGAGGTAAAAAAGGACGAAAGATGCATGGAGGGAGGGAAGTGGATTAAGACCCATGGGAGTGGAGAGATAACTCAAGAGGAGGAGGAGAAGGAAGCCCTGAGCTTAAGCTACAAAAGTAGAGGAGGAGCACCATGAGAGGAGAGACACCTCAATAGGCTAGGGCCCAGCATTATTCTTAAAGCTTTTTTCATTGTTATTTTCATTGGAAAAATTACATTGTCACAAAGAGATATCCCTTCTTTAATCAAGACTACTATTTCAACAATTGCAAATGAATGATGCTAAGAATTACTAGAAAGGTTCATGTTAATTAATACTAGATTTAAGGAATAGTTTTTGAAACTACAATTAATCAAGCTTCAATGAAAATGCTATGAGGTACATGGCACTGCATGGTTTGAGCAACTCTTATGAATGTACCAGTCCTTCTATCCCATGTAGCACACGAAAAATTTTATGTGACCAATCGGTTCCTTGTAGCACTCTCTTGCTTAAGCAATAGGGGTTGTAATTACAATTATAATATATGTAATTTACGTGATATGCTATACTATATAAAATTCAAGTTGGATTAGGCTAAGATGATCCAAACAATTAGCCCAAGAAGTGTGAACATGTGATCGAAGCTTAGCATAACTTATATATTTATCTAGTTTGCTTGAAATGTAGGAGAGTCCGAGTGAGTTATTAGCCTTAAATTGATGTACATCCTCAATACTATTTCTTGATGAAGATTTTTGCATGCATTCTTAGATATTATTTAATTTCTAAGGTTAGAGATGGGGTGTTATTGTCAGCAGAAATGATAAGTATATATATATATATATATATATATATATATATATATATATATATATATATATATATATATATATATATATATATATATCAACCATGTAACGAGTAGAAGCGCCTCTCGAGTTTAACGTCAAAAGCTGGAAGTAATCCTATGCCAGGGGCAATCATAAAGGAACTAGCACCCTCTATGGTTGATGCTTTATTCTAATGAGATTGACAAATCTATATGCCTTTCCCCTTCTCCCATATGCAATATAAATCAATTCATTATTTTTCATCTTTTAGGGATCAATATGTTCATGGTTCTCTTCTCTATTTTCAATACAAATCACATAACAAACCTCATGAAATAATTGTTTTCATAAATTCTTCCCTAATAGATTTATAATACATATGTGTGGGGATAGAAGGATTTAATATATTGTAAAATTTAAGCTTCAAGTTTGTTAGATGAGATTTTAAACCATCAAATATAATCTAATAAATTATAGTGTTATATCAGTTTGTGACGTTTCTCTCTTTGTGTGAGATATAAGAGAAAGGTTTAAAGCATATATAAAAAAAGTGGAATGTTTGGGAAACTTGTCCTTCGCGCATCCAATCTTGCCAAACTAAAATCTTATAACAAAATATGATATTTTAAAACAATTTGATGATCAAGGAAGGGTTCTGAAAAAATACAACCTTCTGTTTATAAACATTGTGGATGCAGCTGACTAAATTGAACTTAAATAGTGTGTTAGCAACCCCTTTGTTTTGCAACTTTCATATTTGGATTTGGTAGTGTGTAGACTATTCTTTCGTTTTTTCTTATATTTTGTGTATTGTAATTTTGTACACAAATACATATATTTGCAAACACATGCGTTGCAAAGTGAGAATCTCTACTGGATATGATTTACAAAGTCCACCAGCAAAAGCAAGCAAATTTAGCCTTCAACATCATAAATATATGTCACTACATAAGCTATGCAAGGCAATATTTGTTTTAAAACTATTTTTGATTAAGTGAAACTCATAAAATAAAATGCACATTTTTCCTTCAGTAATGTTTTGGCAACGTTCACAATGCTCTCTGCCCAGAAGCCCCATTAAGACAAAGGAGGGAAAAAGGAAAATGTCAGCTTGAGTAAATCCCAAACAAGTTTTACCATTCAGATTTAAATGTCATAAGTTAGATGGAAGAGAAATGACAAAATATACATCTGGATTTACCATTCAGATAAATCCCAAACTTGAGTAAATCCCAAACAAGTTTTACCATTCAGATTTAAATGTCATAAGTTAGATGGAAGAGAAATGACAAAATATACATCTGGATTTACCATTCAGATAAATCCCAAACTTGAGTAAATCCCAATTAAGTGAAACAAGTTTTACCATTCAGATTTAAATGACAATATATATATATATATATATATGGATTTTGTCACAAATATCAAAGAGAAACGCTAGTTGGAAGACTACTTTGTAGCACTCAAACCTTGGCTTCCATCTCCCTCAAAATCATTTTCTTCAATCTTATCATGTCATGATTGTGTCAGCTACTACATAGTGGGTGCCATAAGTTGGTGCCCCTTGTACTTTTCAATACTAAATTCACTTTGTTAATTAGAAAATGCTTCAACTCGGACATTGTACAGACATTCCCATGGACACCCTTCCTGACAACCTGGTCCTGGTGGCACTACAAATTAATTGGTAGCATCCTAACGCTAAACCTAGCTAGGTCCAACCAGCACCTGACATGTACACAGACAGTAATTAGGCATGGTGCAGCAGTCCCACTGTTGCCAATGCGAACCCTGCAATGGCTGTAGCTTAAGCCATTTTTTGAATATAAAATGACTCAAAGATCAAATCAGATCAATGATATATACACGGAGGCCATAATAATATGCTCTTTGATTACTTGAATAGATCTTAGCCACAGAAACTCAACAACTTTAATAGGGCTTAAGTCACTTCTAGAGATAATGCGACTCATATATCAAATCAACCAATGAATAATATATATCATAATAATATGCTCATTGATTCATCAAATCTACGTGGGAGATTAGATTTATCTAAAAGTGCCAGTTACTCAAACGCACAGTGCAGCGGTTGCTGCGTACAACCTACCGGCCCAGTCACACGTTAGCTTGCAGCAAACGCCACGCACGCACCTTCCTTTCTTGTCCAAGTTGCCAACCTGAATCCAGAGACAGGCTAGAGTGTACCATTTGCTGGTTTGTTAGTCCCATGCAAAGCATCACACAGCTGATCTCCAAACTCCTCTATCTCTTTCTCCGTATCAGCGTCTCTAAATAGCGTCCACTTGATCTTTCTCGCACAACAAACGCAGCAAAGTGGAGACACCGCACTCACACATTTATATTCCCTTCTCGGTCCGACCACAGAGGAGGAGACGTGCAGCATGTACCGGAGCTTGTCGGTTAGCGGAGAGGGGAGCAACCCCGGGGGGAGCGGCGCCGCCGTGGCCTTGCCGGGTTACTTCATGGCCTCCTTCTATCCCATGGAGATGGGCGGCGGCAGCAGCGCTGATGCATCCATGGATCGGGCCCTCATCGCTT
Source organism: Metroxylon sagu (assembly GCA_017589505.3). Lineage (NCBI taxonomy): Eukaryota > Viridiplantae > Streptophyta > Magnoliopsida > Arecales > Arecaceae > Metroxylon > Metroxylon sagu. The sequence continues at coordinate 175,158 of JACVBY030000432.1, read as the reverse complement.
CCCGGAACCACCGCGAGGCCGAGAAGCGGCGGAGGGAGCGGATCAAGTCCCATCTCGATCGCCTTCGGACCATTCTTGCCTGCGACCCCAAGGTTTGTTCTGACAATTGCACCAGACTCTCTCTCTTTCTCTCTCTCCTCTTCAAGGATTTAGAAGGTTAATTACATTCAGAGTTTCCATCTATTTTTTTTTTTTTTTTGTCCTTTTATTGCTCAGCTCATTCTTAGCTTCTAAAAATAACAGTTCTTTCATGAAAACATTTGGATGGATTTTATGCAGCGACACATGATAGAATCGGCATGTTTAGTATCTGGAGAAGTTGTAATATATAACACTTGATAGGGTTTGTAATGATAGAACTATGGCCTTCTTCATGTTAAAGTTGATGAAGAACTTTCTAGGGCTAGGGTTTGGGAAAGTAACTGGCTACGGATTCATACAATTTCTTTTAATTGTATTTGGTTCTAGGATTTATTCCAAGATGGAATAAACTTTTTCCCTTGCATCTCTTGCATCAAGACCAATTAACAAGGGTTAAGGGTCATGGTTTCAGATCCCAGCAAGGCGTTATGGGACGTCGGTATGGGTTGCTGTCATCTCAGCTCATCTTAGAACACCTTTTATTCCAAGGATCGGATCAACGGCACATCCTATACTATGAAAAAATTGGATGATCCCGTCTCACAAGGTTTAAAACCTTGGATAAAGTTTTGAAGAGAACGAGCTTGATAGGGATAAATGGAGTTTTGATAGAGACTCATGAGATTTCATTGGGTGTTATTAGGAGTAGCTTTACCTTCTGCTTTTCTTTTATTTTTTTAGGGTTAGGGTTTTGTTCATCTCCTTCCGTTTGTCTTCAATTCTTGTCTTCTATTCTCTCCATAGACAGACAAAGCGTCCCTTTTGGCAAAGGCAGTAGAACGCGTTAGAGATTTAAAGCAGCAGACAGCCGAGATCACGGAGACCCAGCTCTTCCCCACTGAAAACGATGAGATAGTCGTGCTTCCCTCTTCCAGCTCCGATGGCCAAGGGCCAGTGTTCGAGGCGTCGCTGTGCTGCGAGGACCGCTCCGATCTGCTGCCCGAGCTCATAGAGACCCTCCGGTCCCTCCGCCTCAAGACTCTCAGAGCTGAGATCGCGACGCTCGGTGGGAGGGTGCGCAACGTGCTGGTCCTTGCCAGAGAGAAGGAAGAGTACGTCGACGAGGCGGCGGACGGCGAGGGTGCCGGTGGTGCTTGCCTGAGGGATGCTCTCAAGGCCCTCGTGGACCGGCCAGTCTCCGATGACCGGTCCAAACGGCGGCGTGTCCTGGACCGGAGTTTGGCCTGAGGACCCTACTCCTTCTCAGTGGTAATATTTGTTTCTGGCTTTGTGTTTGGATTTGGAGCTTCTGCTATCTTCTTAATGGTGGTGATTTAGGGTTTGTTGTGGGTGTCAAGGTTGGAGAGTGCAAGGAAGATTATAATTGTTATAAGCTGTTAAATTACTGTAATAACAATATGGGGACAAACTGTGCTAGTGTTGATCAAACAAGGTATGTAGATTAATATTAGTTTTAGAACTGCATAGAATGGGAGATAATATTGTTTACCATGCATGGGCCATGTGTTGCTAGCTTTTATATCCGCATGGAGTTAATATTTATTGCTTTGATATTCTATTTTCTTCCCTATCTTCTTGCTGTTTCTCATAAGAAAAAGAGGAGGGGTTTGAACTATATATCACATCCAAAGAGTGTGTTGCCAAATATTTGAGTTGGATTATGGCAAGTCCCATAGATTACTGTCTTGTTGAGAGGATCCTATGCGCGTTCAATTTTTCAACTTGTTTGTTTTTACGAGTTCATGGAAGAGGATTTTGAGCTGTTGCTATATATTCTATTTAGGTTGCAATATTAGAAGTGAGGGAGAGATTAAAGACCAGGGATGGAAGGGAAGCTGTTGTTAAGTTTGAAGCCTTTTAACCATTGGGGTATAGGATATTGCGGATAGTTTGAGCTGGTTTTCTCTGGTTTTCTGGACTCTTTGGAGCCATGGCAAGCTTAATGTGGCTGATTTCAACAGCAATACTACTTGAAATCTACGTACAATGATTTCGTTACACTGATTACATATTAGTTACAGTCCTTTAAGGTTTTGTTTTAAGAACTATCTTAAGATCAAGGGCATGGAATGGAACACCTAAGGTTTCATTAACACAGTGGGACAAAAAAGAGGGTATGTGAGACCGTGCCAAGATGTTCTGGTGCAAAAAGTGTGAAAAAAGGGCAACCATCCAAGCTCTCAAGGACTTGCTGAGGCCGAGAGATTAGCTGGCACTCCGGTAACAAGTGTTGCAGCGGCAACCAACGATTCAAGCACGCAGCAAGCAGTGAATCGGCGTGGCTGCTTTTGTTGTTAGCTTTGCTTGGTGGATACTCTCCCATACGATGTTCTCCTTAAAGATTCTCCCACCACTGAAAACTTAATACCAGAAGCCTCCAAGAAAAAGCATCATAACAAAGCCATGGATCGTTCTCTGGAAGTAGCAATATGAATCTTATATCCTCTCAGATATTTACAACAACGAATAACTTGTAGAAAAATCATGTAGTCTTTGTAACTTATGCATCATAAAATGAGATACTTCTATATTATCATAGAAGGAAGAAGCATTCTTGTGATGAATACGTAGTGCATCCATCAATGGCCACCTCCGCTCGTCAATGGGCGGGGGACCACCTCCTCCCCTCTGACCCACGAAAGCAAGATATATCTTGAGCCCGCCGGACGAAGGCGTGCGCCGGGCCCGGCGCGCGTGCCAGACCGGTGTCAGAGCCCGCAATCATGCGTGAGCCAGAGAAAGCCAGACAAAAGAGGGAGACTTTCCTCCACACAAGGCCTGGCACGTGTGAGTCCCCAAGGCGTGGCACTTGTTTTTTTTTTTTTTTAACCATTCCTTCCATGGTCCTTTTATATATTCATATCCTTGGAGCTAGCTTTAATATATATATATATAGTTTCTCACCTTTGATCCAAGGAAGGGTTGGGGAGGGTGAAAACAAATAAAAAAGGGAGGAAGCTTTTGACATGCACGCTTGGAAGCAATGATTAACTGCGTGGGAGGAGGAAGGCAAGGAGGGTGAAAAGAAGAGGAGATGGAGAACAGTTTCATGGGGCGGGGGAGGGGGTATGTCTGTTTGCCGGTCGGCTACAGTGAGGCGCGTGGCGGTGGGTGGTTAAAGCTGCTTTGTCCTCCTGTGAGTTCGAGCTGTGTCTCTTGCTGAGCCTTTTTGTCCTTCTGCCCTTGTCCTTCTTTTGGGATTATGTCAGCGTTGCGTAATGCTTATGGGGTGGCCAACGGTGGGTCCGCCTCCCTTGGCCGAGCATGGGCGAGGCCTGGATCCGTTGGTCTAGTTAGTTCTTTAAATTTGGCCTGAATTTTTTTCCCAACCTTCTCTTTTTTTTTTTTTTTTTTTTTAATTTTATTTTTTAAGATGCAGGAAGAAAATCTCATTTTGTATATAGGAGAAGGGGGCAAAGAATATATATATATATATCTATATTATATTGATCCTCAAACTTTCACTTAAAATTTATTTTGTTGCTCAAAATTTGTTAGATCCAGCTAAGATGCTTCTATAAAGTAATTTTTTTAAAAATAAATTAAACTTTAATCTTATTCATTAAAAAACTTTTATTAAATGCCTTTGTCATCTAATTATATCTTTGAAGTTCTCTTTATTTATGGCACTATCAGAATAAAGCAAGAAGTATTGTAAAAAAAAAAAAAAAAGTCTTGATTGTCACAGTTTAATTCCTCATGTTTTAAGAATATTATATTTTTAATGTGTCATTACATAAATCAATTAAAATTACTAAAATACTTAACGTGCCATATTAGACTTGATATTAAATGAGACTCCATATCATATCAAGACGTACCAATTTAGGGCTATATTCATATTGAGTTAGGGATCTCAAGTCAAATTTTAATATCATCTTTACACAAATGTATGGACTAGTTGACGAGTGACACATTAACTATTCTATTAATTTTAATTAATTTATGTAATAAAACATTAAAAATATATCGTTAAAAATGTAATATTTTTAAAATTATAATAACTGAAAACTTAAGAATCAAAATGAATTCTGAGTGAAAGTTTAAAGCCTAAAAGTATATTTTTTCTTTAAAAAAAAGAAAAATCTAAACCATTTAATATTCAGACACAAAATTTTTACCTAGAAAATTATAACAGTGTCAAAAATTTTCATTGATAAGGCTAATCAAGGCTCGAATCTGTGAAGACTAAGCTTATGATCGAGACCATCGGTGCTGAATTTTTGATTCTCGCCCGTTTGTCAGTTTGTACATGTCAAGCATTGCTGACAGTAGTTAAAAATATCAGCTTTTATTTTCTTGGTCAATATAAAATGATTTATTCTAAGATACAGGCATACTACATTGATTGAGTTTTGTAATCTTTCTTTTAATATCTTAACTGGACTTATTAATTATGTTCATAAACTCAAAAGTGATTCTCAAGGCAGTAGTTAATTGTATGGCCACTGTATTAGTTGATGTCCTGGCATCTTACTTACATACTGGATAAATTATAATCAAATCATGGTCATTTAGAAGCTTCACCAACTTTCCATCTCACCTAAACCAAGTTAATATTACCTTGATGTCCTGGCATCTTACTTATATACTGGGTAAACTACAATCAAATCATGGTCTTTTAGAAGCTTCACCAACTTTCCATCTCACCTAAACTAAGTTAATATTACCCTGGCGTACTCGAACTTGATAAGATAAACAGATGTCTCGATCTAGTTCCCTAGCATACCCATGGGCCCACGAGAAAATTCACCTCGACTAATTGTGTGAAAAATTATGTCATCAAAAAGAGGCAACATGAGTTAAAATAATATTCTCTACTAGTGTTGGAGGTCAAGGGATTGTCTCTTTTCTGTTCAAATCAATGCAAAGATAAAAGTTATCAGTTTTGCAATCTCAATCCCTGCAGCTTTCTGGTTACTTCACCAACTGAACAAGATTTTGCAGCTAAGGGGCAGCACACTAGAAGTAATATTCGTGCCAATCTTATTGTAATCTAGTAAGATGCTATCTTGAGAGAAATCATATAAATGGATACATATAATTGTTATTTTGAAATACTAAACAAATAAGTGGGAGGGCATCTTCAGCCATAACACTATCAAAATCTCTTCTCCTTCCTTCTTAATCTTATAACCATGTGTGCTCTCTCTAGCTTGTAAATGTCCTTTCTTAATGAAACTAGGGGTCTCCTAGCCCCAAATTTCCGTCAAAAAAGAAATACTAGACAAATAAATGCTTGAAATTGTAAATAGATGCATTGGCACGTGTGCATAATAAGCACTTGCATGCATGTGCATGCTTTTGTGGATTTTGTTTGGCAATAAACTACGTAGTCTAGTTGACGTTTTGAATCCTTTTGACTTCCGCAGACATCGTTTTACCATTGGCACTGCAAGGTTGACGATGGACTTTGCTTCGAGTCGAACCACCTCCAAAGCATATGTTAGTCTGACATTAAAACCTAACGAGTCACTGCACTGGCCTAAATTTAATACAAGAGTTTTTCATGCAAGTCCAAATGGTGATATAGTATTTAATACGGTTATCTTATATTTAAATTAGTCCCAACGGGTTCGATTGGCGAGACCACCACCACTAAAAAATCATTTAGGTTTTGGGCTGAATCCAAACCCATCCCAAAATAAATTTTAAGCTCGAAAACTTTTAACCTGAAGCCAAAAGCTGTACCGCCCAAATCTAGTTAAATTGGTATATCGACTTTTGAAGGGAATCTAGATAGGTTACATGAACAGTAAAAAAACATGGATGAAAAAGCTTTATTTTTAAACTCATAAAAGAGAGTATACCGTTCTAAACCTATTTGTTGGCTCAATTAATTCGTTAATCTAATAACTCAAATGAAAATTAATTGATAGTAGATAAATTTGAATTATAAGCACTTAAATTTTTTTTCCTTAGTAAAAAAAAAATTATTACTGCTTGGACGCCGCCGCATTGGAGGCCAAACCTGCCATCATTTGAAACATTCGCTCCATTTAGCTTTGAATGAAGTTGTTCGTCCCGTTACCCACTGCTCTTTGGTGCCTTTCATTTGCTTGCAATGCATCATACCGTTGTATGGAGGCCTCAAGTGGGATTATTCTGACCATGATTGCTTGTAACAGGACGGAAAATTGAGCGGGATTAAAACGAGACCTTGCATCTTATATGTCAGCAAACAAGGATAGTGCACTCTTAATTCTTTTAAAGAGAGAACATTAGTACATAAATGTAACTTTTTTATTTTTAAATATGATGATGCATAATTTATCAGCTCCAATTAGCTTTCAGCAAAGCTTCAGCAAAGCAGTGTGCACCATTTGTGGTGCCAACTGACTCATGATGCAAAAGCATATGATTGATAGACAGGTTAACAGATAATGCGCGCCCAGTCAAAAATGATGCCCACATCTTATGGTAGATTGATAGAACTAACTATTTTTTTTGTAAAAAATGCGACTCATAATTCCTAGGGTTGAAGTAGAAGGCGAACACATCATGACGGAGCATATGATGCATGATTCGAGTAGGTTATCGCCTGCCCAATCTTATTACCTAATATAAAAGTTGTCTATAAAAGAAAGATTTGTCTGAAGCCCAAAAAAAATAAAAATAAAAAAAGTCCTTTTCACCATCCTTCACCTTGAAGCATCAGTAAAGTTGTATCTACACTCTTTTCTCAATATTTTCCTCCAACCTCTTCTCCTCTCAAAAAACCAAATGAAGCTACAAGACTTGCCTTTATCCAACGTCACCATCTTCCCTTGAGCCTCAGAGGACTCTTGTCTAAAAGCCCCCATCGCCCTTGATGCTCTTTTTTTATCCATGGCAGAAGCCCATCCGGGCTTTCTTCATTGGGCGCACGGTCATCCTCATTTACAGTCCATCATCTTCATCGACATCCCTGTTGGCGTTGGGGGGGCATTTTCCAATCATCTTCAGGCATCATCAAAATACTAGGCGTTGAGAGTATTTCCTTTGTTCTCGTCATCTTTCCTTTCGTTCGGAATTTGTGGCGGAGATGATTTATGTCGTAGTTGGGTGAACAAAAAGACAAAGTTGACGATTAAAACCTTGGCAGCAAAAGAAGACCTTCTGCAACAACCCTAAGCCAGGTGAATGGAACAAAAAATATGGTGAGCAAGGGCCTCTCAATACCAATATATAAACTTGAATTGCTCCTAGGAGCTTTTGCTAATCGCTTATCAACGTATATTCTTTCAGAATATATATATATATTCCCTGCGCCGCTGTTCTGCTGTGCAGGATATAAGTGGCGCACAAAATTCAACTGTCCTACCTTAAACCCAACAGATTGGAACTTGAACCAACTGAACTCAAGAAAAATAGAATCCAATTCTCCTACCTTAAACCCAACAGATTTTGACTCCGAAATTGGCCTGTTGCAATAGGCAGTTTTTTGATTATTTTAGTTGATGGTGCTTCGAGGAGATGACAGAAGCACAATCTCATACATGAGTTGTCTAAAGTCCATGTCAGAAAATCCTCGTAAAGTCTGAGTTCAGAAAAACCTTAGATAAGTAAACAATTTTCAAATATGAGCATCTGAAATTATGAATGCTTCATGTAGTTGACTAAATAAAATGAGCACAGAGGAGGCAACAATAATAAAAGAGCAGCAACACCTATGGCATCATACATTTGTGATATATGGGTATTCCTACACATAGCAATAAGTGTTTGGTTAATTTCAGGAATAAAAAGATATCAATAGATAGTAGTTACAAATCAATATCAGCAAAGCGAACACCTTTTCTGCTTCAAATAGTAAATTTGAATAAATATAGCATTAAAAATACATAGGTAAACATGACAACAAAGAATGGAATACTTTCTCACAGAAAATGAAATCAATACACACAGATGCAATGAGGCTCAAACCAATGACATGAAGAATGCATATAGCAATGTGTGAGCTCCCCCTCATGGGTCTAGTGTCACAAGCTCATAGAGTCGGAGATCTTTAAGAATCTGAGCACCCATCAAGCTTTTCTTAATTCACTGCTCTAAACCAACTTGTTATCTTCTTGCTCAAAGAAGCTTTATAGGAAAACAGGGTACTCCTTTGAATGTTTTATGTTCATTTTTCAGAAGGATCTCTTAGGCCCTTACCATATGCAGCAATTAGAAGAGCCTCAGCTCGGACTGCAGCAGTTAGAAAAAAAAAAAAAAAAAAAAAGCAAAAATTAAGCCACAGAGATCTAAGGTCTTGGTTAAGTGATATGAAAATTATTCAGCTTATACGCTGCCGACTTGAAAATTATTCAGCTTATACGCTGCCGACTTGATTATTCAAAGATGTAAAAAGAGTTAGAAGATGTATGGTTGGAAATGGCTAAATTATTGCAATTAGCAATGTCCAACCCAAAGTTATCAAATATATATAAAGATTGGCCAGTCTATACTTCCAATACAAACATATCTAATCAATGCATCACATAAATTCAAGAAATCTGTGCAAGTATTTTCAGAAAATCACCATGATCCTTCTTCCTCTTCAGTAGAGAACTCAAAGATGGAAATAAGGTAGATGCAGCTTGTCTGCTATCATCCTGTTAAAAAGAAAAGCAAAATAACATGTTTAAATGCTGCTTGGAAGGGAAATTGAAAGAAACAGAAGAAAAGCTGGTCCCACTGGATCAATTCCTGACCTTCAACTATTCCTTTTATTTTTATTCAATTTTTATTGAAGTGATCATCATTTGCCATGATGCAGGGACTCTGGCTCTTGACCCTTATTTCCAAAATATCCGTTGTCACATGATGTCAAACATAACTATCTGTGAAATAGATATTTCTGTGAGGTTTTTTTTTGTTACTTTATATAATCATATCAACTCATATTCCATTTCTTCAGGATGTTAAACTAAATCTCAACTTGGTCTTCTCTAACTGGGAATGTTTGCATCACGCACTGCCTGCAGCAGTTCAGGAAGTGACTGTTGGCTCAACAGTGAATTGGTGGCCAGATGAGCGCGCATGTTCTTTGGTCACTCCCTGATGCATTGCAGACCTAGAGTAACTTAGAGATATTGAACATTGCTAGGACCTTCCTCTTGCCTGGAAAAGTCAAACTGTCATATTGTTTCCATTGATAGGGGTGTATGATAACTTGCACTGTGAATTGCACCATTTCACTTTTATGGATATCTAAACATGCTTTCTTGGATTCTTGTGCCATTTAATATATGTATCCTTATTTGCCAAGCATTCTTATTTAGGGCTACCATTGATGTGAATGATTGAAAATAATGAAAACAGTAGACTGAAAAATAATAGTTATAGAAACTTTAAGATAAATAATTAATTAATTACTGAAATGGTTTCCATATCTCCATCCATCAATGGAAAGCTCTTCCATGGGCAACAGTAAAAAATTATACATAGAACAACTGAAACCTGAAAAATAAAAATCATCCAAGAGGTTAAATCTCCTTGGCCAGTGAACAAAAAAGAGAAAGATGAGATCAGCCAAAAATCAGGACCTATATGGGAAATCAAACCAGGTAAAATGTATCTTTTCAAATCCTCTGTTCAGTTCAGCCCCAAAATTTGACCCACTGAGGTAACTGGCAAATATTCTCGGTCTAACTATCAAAGATGGCATTATGTAGGTGTCCTTTGCATCTTACTCTAGGCTTCATCTCTCTTTTTTTGAACCTCAACTACAATGCATTGAAAACAAAATGCAGGGCTGGCCCTGGAGATCCTTTGGTCTGTCAAGTTGGGTGGTACTTCTTAAATCAGTTATATTTGGTATGCCTAACCATTTACCCTCTCACTGCTGGGTCCCTCTGAAGGTCTTGGATCAGGTTTAAGTTGTGATAAGGACTTTTATTTAGGTCAGTGGCACTGCAAGGCAAAGCCTTCCCCTCCTAGCTTGGGAAAATATCTGTCAGCCTCTCAATACCGGTGGTCTGAGTCTACAAATGATTAGAGATAGATGCACCGCCCTCTTGTTTAAGCTGATGGGAAGAGCTTTCCTGCAACCAGATAATTCGTGGAGTCACACCGTCTGTGCCAAGTATGGTAGACAAATTGGTTGGCCACCTATTCTTAACAAGCCTAAAAGGTGTTCCCTGTCTGGAGATCCATCTGCCAAGCCTAGGAGCAGTTCTTCAATCAGTTTATCTGAACATTAGGGAATGGCGGTTCCATTTCAGTGGTTGAAGACCTTTTGATCATTACCACACCACTATATCTTCTACCTTTCGAAGATAACTGGGATTTTCAGATCTATGGCCAAATGGAAAATAACCTGCTAGCCAAGCGTTTTGATGATTATTTAGCACGTACCATTACAGCCATTGCCATTCCTCAGGGCAATTGGGAAAATAAGCTATGCTGGGTCTCATTTGGGGCCAATGCCATCTCTTACCCAAGAAGTGATGCAGCTAATACATAGTAACAGGCAGTGGTAACATAAACCTACTAGATGGCTCTGGCATGCAAAATGTCATGCAATAGTTAGATTATTTTGGTGAAGGTCGAAAGGGGTAAGCTTATTTGTCTTCCTTTTGCTTCTAGAGGTCTACAAATTTCAAACATGTGTAGCAGGTGACATTAGCCTCTGGAGTCACTCAACATCTCCTGCCATATTGTCAATATGCCCGAGCAATATGCAGGCATCTAAGAACCTGCTGGAATTCCATTCCTCAAGGGATCGATATCGGTCATATTCTTGAGGAATGATGATTCTGAAATGGTGGTCATCTATGCAGGTCCACACGGAATGTGCTCATATTGGGTTTCTCTTCCGATCTATTAGCTTTACAGCCAGGTTTGTGCGCCAAAAAGCTTCAGCCTATGCTGCAGATTTCCCATTCACTGCAAAGAATTCACCTCAAGTTAACTGTTCAGCAACTTCAGTGCACGGAGGAGGCTATGCCATTGGCAACTCTATCACTACTCTTTTCTCCTAGTCCCCCCTCCCATTGGGTGTTTGGTCAATTTTGATGCTTCTGTGTGACAGCAACATCAAACAGCAGGGGCTGGGTTTGTGGTATGAGACCATAGAGGTCTGTCACAGTTGCTAAAGCAATTCACCTCAATTCCTTGTCTGTTGCTCAAGCAGAACCGATTGCGGCTTGGTCCACTATCATCTTTGATGTTGATCACATTAAGGCTACTGATCTTTAGGCAGAGGCTGACTCCCTCACTGTGGTTAATTGGATCGATCAAAGGCCAGCCTCCTCAAAAACCATCATCCTATTTTGTTGGATAACTGGGCAAAACTAATGGCAACTTTGGCACCGAACAGTTACCCAGTTACCATGAAGGCAATGGAGTCACTGATGCCTTGGCTCTGCTTAGCACGAAAATTCACGGAGCTTTTTTCGGGATGATACTTGCGTTCCTACTGAGATCAAGGACCTGGTGCAAGGGGACAGGCTTGGTTGTATCCATCACAGAACCCTGTAATCTCTCTCGACAACCAAAAAATTTAGAAAACTCAGATATTTCAAAATTTGTAGCCAAACAACCATGAAATGAAAATAAATTCGATTTATCACAACTCAAGAATCTTGTAAAGAGTGACAAGATTTTTCTAATACTCGAATATTTCAAAGTGGAAAATCTCACTAGACATTAAAGCAAATACAAGGATATAAATTCACCAAATGAAACTGCATGATAGGCAAGACTAACCTTACTTGGGGAAGACTGAGAGAGGTTAAAATGATCCTTCCAGAGGCGAGATGATACAGGCATGACAGAAAATCCTGATGCGACTAAAATCCCAATCCACAAGCCATAGGTAAATCCTCCACTCCACCACCCCTTTATTACAAAAGAAACCAGTTTGCAATCAGAACTCTATTTACTGCCAATAACAAGTTTTAAACAGGCATCAGAAAATCAAATAATATTTGTTTCACAAACTGTCCCTCCTGGCCTGTGATGAACTCCAACTTGCAAATATATGAGTGAATGTACAGAAGAGACTTCAACTCATATGGATGATGAGTACATGGATTCCTTGTATATGTGTAAATATGGTGTTAATTGTGGAGATCCAATGACCAGGTGGAACCATAGGATGGTCTTTCCTCACTTTAAGCTAGAGTGTCCATGAGTTAAAACCTTTGATCTTTTTGGAAGGTCCTTTAGGGTGTCAAAACATACCTGATACTGTGAGTAAAATCATTCAGCTAGCTCAGGGGTGGTTGTGTAGGAAATGGTTACCTTTGTTATTGCATATACAATCTGCTGATAAAACTTTACATCATCCAGTGCTGATAACACCAATTGACCTATCACATCCTACTTATACTTTGATTTTAGTTATGGCTTCAAAGTATCCAAGATAACCATGCTAAGAGCTTAGAGGTGCTAGGTAATGTGACATTACCTTCCTGGTTTTCTGGGTATTTGATCTTTCTTGTAACTTTCTTAAGTAAGCTCTGTTAGTTTTAATTGCAAAATAATACAATAGGCATTATATCCTTGATACTTCACCTTACAAAAAAAAATCAGAAAACTGAGTCCCTTTCATAAGAATTTTAGGAGTTCAATCAGCATATGATAATAGATAAATCACTTCTAACCTGTTTTCCATCTTGTGGAAAAGGATTTGACTGCTCTATAAATGCAATAGTTCCTGAAATAGAGGGTTTTATTAGGCACAAACAAAATGTAGAAAATGTATGAAGAAAGTCTAAATATTTTCCACAAGAAAGAATCACCAGTAAGTTACATAGCCACCATTAACCATAGAAGGGAAAAAGTAAGATTGACTATACACCACATGAATCACAAATAACCTGTTTATGCAGGACCCCCACCAACTATGTGGTATGGTTCAAACTGCATGAAGAAAGCCTAAATATTTTCCACAAGAAAGAATCACCAGTAAATTACATAGCGACCATTAAACATAGAAGGGAAAAACCGAGATTGACTATACACCACATGAATCGCAAATAACCCGTTTATGCAGGGCCTCCACCAACTATGTGGTATGGTTCATACTGCATGCAGGCGGTTATTGCCTATACTAGATTGTAGGTTTATCACTGGTCAAAACTTTTGACTCTGAATTTCATAACTTTGCAATTAGAAGTAATACTCATAGTCAATAAATAGTGACTCATTTTCATTGAAAGAATTCCATAATAGACAACCAGATGACATTCAAAATATTAGAAACAAAGTACAAGTTACTTGAAACCATAAAAAGTCAGGCAACAATAGTCATGCCCTAGTAAACTTTCTCTAAAACACTTCATAACAACATTAAGCATCTAACATCCTAAGAACCGGGAAATTCAATGCTTCTGCAATAAAATTGTGCTAATATAATTGCAGATGTAAAAAATTGAAACTAAAAGCATAAACCTTAATCATGTGCACTATTTATGCAGGAATAATCTGCCATTTTGAAGTTCATATATAAATCCTAAACATGTAAGAAGACGTAGTGGCTTCTCTAATATCCAACAAGAATCTTGCAACCAGAAATATTAGGTTGTCTGGCATTAAACTTTTCACCTTCAAATGGATTAAATACCTTCATGTTTATGCCTATTAATAATCTTAGAAAATGGCTTAAGATGCCAACTTTATCAAAAAGTTAATGTTTAATTAAAATAAGAAGATTCAGATTCATAAAACTTAAAAAAAACCAATGGTCATATAGCAAAACAGACACAAGAAGATGATTCAGTTCAATGTTGGAACTAATCCAAAGATGATTGGATATCCCTAAAAAACTTCCCAATTTCCAGTACAGCACCAAGGTGTGAGCTGAGAACTGAGACATAAGATTCATGGAAAAAACTTAGGTGGGATGTGTACCTTACTAATACTATTAAAGCTAGTGTTGTCACAAGTGCTTCAGGTGCTCAAGCAAGGTGAGTCAGGTTCACTGAGGTTCCTCGATGTTAACTGGGCAAGGCAACTTTGCTCAGGTGATGCCAAGGAAATTACCTGGGACAAAGAAAGAAATGTTCAATCAAGCACCTCTCTAAAGTCAAGCACCATGTCACATCCCTTTTATGCCTTTTTTTGAGCCATGTTAACTCTATTTTAATGAGCATTTTGGTCCATCGAAGCCCATATAAACAAAGGATTAAATGAATAAAGAAGCTCGGCTTTCTTTATTCTGCTGAAATCTAGGGTTTTTAGCAAGCTTGGAAGTGGCTGGTACCACTGGTAGAGAAATGCAGTACAAACATGGAGAGAAGAGGACAGCAACAAACTATCATAAAGCAGAATTTGAAGAGAATGATAATTTGAAGGAGACAAGAGAGGAGAATGATGATTATAAATCGATTGAAGATGGAAGTAATGAAAGTTAAAGTAATAACCATGGAAATAACACTAAAAGGCATGGAGCTACTCTAGGATGTCTAATTATATAACTTTTTTTTGTTATAAAGACATTTTGGGAAGTGACCTTGACTTCATATTTGAACTTTGAAGCTGCTTCAAGGTAATATTTCAAAAGATATGGAACATGATATCTAATGTTCAAGACCATCACGATTCAGGATATTGAAACTTGAATGATTAATATTATGATGTTTGTGTTGTCCTTAGATACAAATATTACATTTACCGAATTTTTCATAAACTAATGCCTTACCTTCTTTAGGTGAGTGCCTTTTTTGGCGTGTCACCTTAAGGGTCTCTTTTGCTTTTGACAACCTTGTATAGGCCACAACTTTACAATACATGAGAATAATATACATAAAGCTGAACCATGCATGCTCATATCATTATAAATACATATGTACCCTTGGTTTGAGCTGCTCAACTATAACCATGCACAAGCAACATTTTCACACAAGATTTATTCTGCTCTGAACAGGGAAAATGATTTTTGTTCAAGAAAATATTGATATTCTGAAGTTTCTTGAATGATTATTTCATATCCTAGACAGCTAGACACCTTGCAAGGAGTAAAATATTCCTTGATGAGGTATCTTAAAATAATCCCTTTCCTATTTTTATGTATTATCGGAAATGACATGGCACTGGCATTCACTTGAATTTCACATAAGATCACCAAGTATGCTTAAAACCAGCCAATAATATGCACTTGCCACAAGCATTTTCAGTTAGCTGCCGCATTGTTGGAGAAAAGGTGGAATCTAATGAATTTAATCCTCTATATATATCATCTTCAAATCAGCTGATCACATATAACAACAGAATTCCAGAAGTAGAACATACATCTTATATTGCTCAGATTGTTGCAAGTTCAAAAAAACAAACAAATCATGTGTACTTGCTTGGGGGAATTTTAATTGAATTAATTGTAAAACATGCTATAAAAAAAAAACCCCACATGTGGGGCAGTTGATCATATCATCTCGACATGAGTTTGACTCCAAAAACAGCAATACTCAAATCACTTTCTCTTCACTTCTCTGTTACAGTTAATTCAATTTATATCATGCCATCTAACTAAAGTTTCCTAATGCATTTCAGGAAAAATAATTAAATAAAAATATCTGTTTAAGGTATGCATTCTAAACCCTCAAAGTAACACCACGTATTATGGTTGATTCTTAGAGTTATAGTATAAAAGAACCCATTATATGAGTCTAATTCTTCCATGCCAAGTTTACAGTTTTCACCAAGAGACACATAACTCCAGCTATACATCTAACTGTCCACTATCTTCCATTCTGTCTACACACATGTAGCTGTACCAATGCTCACTAAATGAATCTGATGGCCACACATCTTGCTTGTACCATATTTTTGCATTTTTAGAAAAAAGGACCATACTAATTATATTATTAGCAGAACTGGTTACAAATTTCATAAGCATCTTCAACTGGTGAGAGATGGAGTCATCAAAACGCTACAAGATTTCACCATTACAACATATAAGTTTCCTAAACTTGAGCAAACAATAGCATAGAATACACAAGAAAAAACCCATACAGGTACCTCATACCAAGTGGTGCATCAAAACTGTGAAGCAATTGAACGATAGACCTTGCATCTAAACGTTTTCTAACTCTTTTGCCAACCAATACTTGCAAATGGGGAGTATCAAACACCTACAAGATCATTAAATACATTACTCTGAAATAACCAAATAATGACCATTCAAAGCAGGAAAACACCAATATGTTTTTAACAAAATTTAAGCAGCAGAATTAAAGATGCCAAAATTGTTCTGCAACCAACCAGGACTCTCTAAGCAAACAGTGTCCCGCAAAACCAGTGCATGATCACCCAGTGTAAATGGGGGCTTGCAATTTAACCTCAATAAGATAAATGTATTTTCTTGCCCATCATAACAAAAATTTCTTTTTCATGCCTGATTATAGCCATCCAAGCCAACTATTTTTCATCAGTAATGCTGAAAACATTAAAAATAGAGGAGATTAAGAAATGAATAGCCGCACAGTCGGCCTGGTGCAGCACGATTTTTATAATAAAAACATGAAATTTATAACGGGACAAGATGAGGCATGGATAGTTAGAAGAATAACGCCTTATCTTGTCTAACAAACGCAATTCACGTCACGACCATGAAAAGAAAAGTACAGAACTCAATCCAAAAGAATCATACTTATTTAATTACCTGAGCCGAGCCGTCGGGTTTCAAAAGAGCCAGAGCTCCATGAACGTCAGGGTCGATCCCGACAACCCAATCCGAACACGAATCATTCATCGATTCCTTGTCGAGGAGAGGGCAAGAGAGAGAGCTCAGCCAGTCCTCCTTTAGCTGGGCCTGGACGTCACGAGTGGACCGATGGATATCTTTGGAATCGAGAGAAGGGATGCAGGGACTCCTGAGGATGGCGGGAGAGAAGCGGAGTTTGGATCGGAGATTGACGGAGATTGTTTGCATGGGAACGGTTGGGCGAGAGAGGTTTTGCGGTTGGGTTTGGAGGGATGCCATAAAATTCTTTTGGGGGGCAGAAAAGAACGAACGAAGAGAAACCAAGAGGTTTTATAAAGAAAAACTATTTCCATTTTTACTGTTTTCAGAAATTAAAGAAATATATATATATATATATATTTAAAGATTAGAGATATAAACATATTTCATCCATAGTTTATTATTTTAAAAAATATAAATATGGTGGCGTCAATCGTGGCTTTATAGGGATGCCTTCTTAATTATGCCTAAAATATATAAATATTTATAAAGCTCTTGTGAACTTGGTTTGAATCTCGTGGCTTGCAACCAAACTTAATCTATTAAACCAAGTTGAACTCGAGCTCATGTTAAGTATTATGATTCATTGAGGCGCATCATAAATGATTCTTACATAACATCATAATTTCACAGATATATCGTAGGGTTCAATTACATCACATGATAAAATAAACATCATTTAGTGCTTTCATAAAATTTGTCATATGCCTCTGAATCAGTGCTTATCTAAACCAAACTTTAGTCAAGCCTATTCGAACTAGTATTACATATCAACAATTATTCCTATTAAATGTTAAAAATCAAGTCAGATCATCATCCAAGCACATTCAACAACGAATCATGTACGAGCATTCGCATGATAAACTTGGCAATGATCATGGCCATTCAGTTCCTAATGATCAAAACTCATGAGGACCCATGGATTTAGATTATATTTTGCGAAATTCTTTGTGCACCGCTTGCGGTGCAGAAAATCCCCATTGACCTGCACCGCACGCTCTCATTCGTCCACGTAGAGTGGCATCTCTGATGAGGGACGGAACGTTAAGTGACGGGGGCTGTTGAGCGTGACGTGCATTAATAAAATCTATTCGAGAAAGTTAACGTTCCATCCCTGACATGCGGTGCCCTGGCATGTTGCCACCACGTGAACGAATAAGAGTGTGCGGTGCAGATCAGCGGGGATTTTTTGCACCGCATGCGGTGCACAAAGAATTTCTCTTATATTTTAGGGTATATGGGCGTAACATCGAGAGACCAATTTCCATCCTGGGTCGCTGAGCCTAACATCCAGCCCAGACTTGATCAAAGGGAGCACAGGTTTGAGCCCAAGCCTAACCCAATCACTTTGAGGTTAATAACTGCTACATATTTCCTATTGGCTTGGTTTTCTTCTTCGTTTTAAATAAATAAAGGGGATAAAAGCCAAACAGCCCTGGTGCATTGCCATGCTAACAGGCAGATGATCTCATCATTTTGTTGGGATATGCCACTGATTGATTGATTGATTGATTGCCTTCTCCTCCACCCCTTCAAGTGCTTGATGACAGGTGGCATCTCAATCAGTGGCCATCAACATTCCTTCTCTCATCCCAGTTCCACAACTTCATCACATCCGCTAGATAGATACAACAGCAGACAGCAATTTTTGCAAAACCCGACCGTAGAATTCATTCCAATGTCCACATGTTGGACAAGTGTCAGAATCTTACTAACAAAAAACAAAAAACAAAAAAACCGTCTATTCATCTACCTTGTTGCCCACAGGACTTCCATCTCTATCAATCTTCCCCGGATCCCTACGTCCCCTGGCAGGTAAAAAATAATTTGGATGGAATATGTTGGCCTTTTTGTTAATAAATTACTGGTTGGAGTCTTGCGCATGAATCGCCATCAAACCTGATATTATTGGAAGTGGTGGTGGTGGGATGGTATGTCGTGTCACACCTCCATGTAAGGTTATCAACAGGTAGAAATATTCTATTAGATGCCCAATTTCTATACCCATCTTACTTACCCCAACGACAAGCCACTTGCTAGAGCCTACCATCTCTTTGCTAGTTCTTGATACATAAACTTTATAAAAAAAAAATATCTTTAAATTTTTTGATGAGGAATACATTTGGTTTGAAAAAACTAATTATTTTTTTTTTTATGGCACCGATAGAGTTTAGCTCTGCAAATTATTTTTTTTTTAATTTAAAACAATCATGAAAGACTGCAGGATTTATGCTTCCTTTTTATCCCGTGACATTGATGCGTTTTAGCTCTACTTTATTATAGAAACAAATTGTTATTTTTATTGGTTTAGAATAGTCATGGAGGACCACAGGATCAAGCATGGCAAATGTTTTAACTATTGCTTTTTGAGGCATTCAAATGGCAAATTTCTCTCTCTCCCTCTCTCTCTCTCTCTTGAGATCAATAAAACTTAGCTCTATTTGTTATAAAAATAAATTATTACTTTCTTGATTTAAAATGGTGATGGAGGACTGTAAGTTTTTTTCTTTTGTTGCTGATTTTAGCTGGCTATAAATTTTTTTCAATCTAGGATTAGATCAGAATTTTATGATCATGATTATTTATACATCATATATGGATATATGATGGTTCACATGACCATGACCTTTTCAAATTAAGATTGGACAAGCAGCTACAATCACTAATATCGTGTGAAGATAAATATCATGTGATTGTCTATGATTATGTGGGCCTTATGGGATCATGTATCAATTTATATATTATAAGAAGTACATTGTTCAAATATTTCAATCAATGCATCCTATAATATTTTAGTTCTAAGTATTGAAGCAAGATGGGGACAACGTTCATTTTAAATTTAAAACCTTTCATGCAATCGTAAATTACCACCACGTAATTGCAATTACTTAATTCGGCATGGCCGTTGGTTTTCTCCATCTTCACGCGTAAACTAAAGATTGGCATCAAAACGGCGACCCACAGGCCGGAACGAACACCAAATCCGGGCTCCATCCAACACCAAATCCCAACAAATCATGCGTAATCTTTCATCATTATTTCAAGATTTTTTTTTTTTTTTTTTTCTCCCCAAGATAACGCTCCAAGGCGGCATTTGAGCCCACGCAAGGATTCAACCAGTAACCCGAGGCCACGTCACCTCGCCGCCCCACACGTGCGAGTGCGCGACTCTTCTCCCAGCGTTCATTCGCACATGCGAGAGCCTGCAACGGTTCAGGGCACAAAATTTGAAGAGGAGAGAGAGAGAGAAAAAAAAGAAAGAAAAAAAATAAAAAAAAAGAACTTGGGAGAATAGATTCTGCGTTCTAGTTTCCAAAATTAAAAAAAAGGAAAAGAGAAATTTCCTTTTATTAGTTAAAAAGGTCCCGAATTTAGGACTAAAAAAACAAAATAAAAATCCCATTCCCGCATAGGAGCCCAGTTTTAGCTCAAATTTCTCTCCTCTCCTTCCCAAAATCTAGCGTTCGAGTAAGGGTTTATTAGGGTTACGGCAGGAATTCCTCGCAAAAAAAAAAAAAGAGCGGTTTTTAGGCTCGGGGCACAGTAGAGGCGCGGATCTCCGGCGATGCCGTACCTGGTTCGGGATCGGCTCTTCTTCGGCAACATCAGCGCCGCGGCGGAGGTGCTCCAGAGCGCGAGCACGGAGTTTACTAACGTGCTTTCGCTCCTCAGCTCGGCGTCGATCTCCTTCTTCTCGGACTGGCGGCCGGGCCTCTCGATCCCCACCAAGGAGATCCGGAAAGTGTTTGTTGGGTCGGATGAGTCGTTGCCAAAGATGTCTTTGGCGCCGGAGCAGCTACTCTATTCGCTGGAGTATGCCGGGCCGGAGCTGAAGCTGGTGAGGATGGCGGTCCCGTTGAGGGACACGGAGGATGAGGATTTGCTGGATTATTTGGACGTTTGTTTGGATTTCATTGACGAGAGTAGGAAGGAGGGATCGGTTTTGGTGCACTGCTTTGCCGGTGTGTCGAGAAGGTATGGATGTTTATGTGAATAAGTTTATGGGGAAATCGTTTGATCGGACTTAGATATGGCCATTTTCTTTAATTATGAACCTTTTTGCAGTAAAATTTGGATTTTGGATTCGAGATTGGTTTTGTCAGGGTTTATGATCTATCACTGATTCGGTCTCTCTTTTACGTTAAATATCCACTCATTTTGTGATTCTTGGATAGTAATAAGTTGTTCTGTAATCCATAGGCTTCTAAAGGTGTTTTTTCTAAAAAGAAATTAATTCTATTTTGTTTCATTTTCCTCACTAAGATAGTTAGTAAATGGCAACCATGATGATTGGAGGTGCTTTGTGGCTGTTTGCTTTTATGGGTGGTGGCCAACACCTAGCTCATGTTGAGAAGTTGCGCTGATGGAGGAACAAGGTTTTTTAATGTTGCAAAACACTTGATCCCGCAACTGCTAGATGGTTAGGAAGGAGCTAGAACCTTTCATTTTGGTAGCATACCTGGAATTAGTATATTAAGTGGATAATAGGAATACATAGTGTTTTAAGGAATAGATTTCTATATAATTGATCATGATTTCCTTATGATATTAACTGTTTATGTTCATCATTTTAATTGAGTTGCCCACGCATACTGACCTACCCCAATTAGGCTGGAGCCCAGGCCCCTAGGCAGACTGAGTCAAGCTCGCTGGCAGAACTGGGTCTTTGCTAATGAGGAGTTGAAGTGTGGGCTGATGCCACTTGAAATCGAAACCTCGACTTCTTGCTCAAAAGGCGTAAGATAATATCATTCGAGCAAGCTCTTGGTGGTTGTTTGTTTCTGCTTCTGTTTTAAGATAATTTAATTCTTGGTGTACTGGTTTTTGTTTTGGGGAATTTGATACTGGGCTTTCTTGGCCCAATGATGGTGCAACTTTTGAGTTCCTTTTCTTATTGGATTATATTCAATTCTTTTCTCTTCTGATGTAAAGCAAAGTTTGCTAACAAAGTGTTTCTTTGGCACCTGGTAGATATTATAAACCATTTGGATCTTGCATTTAAGAGTATTATTTGTGTTGTACTAACATTTTTGCTCTCGGAGCCTAATATTGGACTTGTTACTCTGGTTGATCATGCTGAATGTTTATTTCACTACTATTGTGTCCATGTATTCCTTTACATCCTGTTTCAGTTTATCTGTCTCTAGCTTGCATACACCTTTTTTTATTTATTTATTTTGTGTTTTGTTGCAGTGCTGCTGTCATTACTGCATACCTTATGAGAACAGAACAAAGATCCTTAGAAGGTTTGAATAATTCTTTTCCTACTTGTTTGGCTATTGTAGGAGAGTTTAAACATTATCAACTTTTTCATGTAGAGATATATTGTGCTGAGAATTACTAAACTTCATGGAATAGATGGATTAGTATCGATCAAGTTCTCTCAGTAATGTCATTCTTTTGTTCCAGATGCGCTTGAATCCTTGCGTGAAAGTTGCGAGTTTATTTGCCCAAATGATGGTTTTCTGGATCAGGTTGCTTTATCTTTTGATGCTGAATTGGTAATATAAAAAAGCTGTCTTGCACGGAATTTTACTTTTCTACCTCCAAATAATTGCAGTTGAAATTGTTCGAAGAAATGGGTTTTAAAGTAGATACCACGAGCCCCATCTATAAACGCTTCCGCTTAAAAGTGCTGGGTGAGTTTTCATATCACTCTGGATGGATGCTTTGTCTATGTTGTGTGAATGTCAAATGAGAATATATCTCTATTGCTCCATCAGCTTCCTGACTTTGTTTGTTATAGTGATTATCTTTATGTAGAGATATTAATTCTGTATTTGTATATTTTCACGAACTTGATGTGAAAATTCTAAAAAGATTATGTGATCTCAAGTTTGCAGAAGAACCTGCCATTTCTTGAAGATTCCTGGAAACAGATGATAGTACAGTTTTATAAATTATATAACTACCCTAGATCCACAAGGTACAACCCCAAGACGGACCAAAATATAGTAACCAGATAAACTTTTAAGATTCTGGACTGCTGAGCGTACATCACACATAACTTGCCTGGTGGGAGAGTTGCAAATTTTAATAGTTATAGCATTTTCATTGAAAAGCTTGTTAGCGTGCCAGTTACAATTAATTCTTACAATCTTCTTTCCATTCACATTGTAGACTTGAGACTTCCCTTTTCTTCTTGATTGGTTGGACTTGGCATTTGCGTTTGATCTCTTGTACCCTGTATAGGATACCATTAAATCAGTTAGTTCTTGCAGTTTCCTCATTGCTATTATTCAAGAAAGCGTGAAGACTTAGTGTTTCCATTTCATTTAAAGAAACTGTTTTCATGTTAGATGATCTGTAGCATAAAATATTAGTTTTCTTAAAGAGTTGTCATTGGTATATCTGTGAAAAATTACACATGGTGGCAGACAGTACTTGCTCGGAGGTTACCCAACAGAAATGGAACTGCGCCTTGTAGGATTTCAGTTATTAAAGAGATTAGAATTTTTATTGAGGGAGAGGGGCTTCATGCGCTGGACAAAAGTGTATGATCTCAAGGAGTTATTAATGCTAGTTTAGGCATGTGCATTGTATATCTTGTTAGCGATCCCAATGCCCGACTAAAGGATTTGGACACATGCACTATTTAGTGCACCACAATTTTTACTTGATAACCTAATGAAGTGTATGGACAACCAAAATCAAGTCTAGAGAAGGACTTGTTAAAGAAGTAGCTTGATTGACTCATCCGCATGTCCATTATTATAGCTTCTTTCCTGATATTGGTGGAAGTGCATGCTAATTGGGCTATTTAGTCCTGGTATTTGGTTCTTAGAAAATCAGGTTGATTTCAAAGTAATCAATTTGCTTCTTTCTCATTGAGGTCTGATGAATAACTCATCTTGGCATATTGTTATCTCTTTAAAGATGTCTGAGTTTATTTCTGAAATTAATCATGTTATAATGGAAATTAAAAAAGTTACTGTTCCAGATTCTTCAGAAGCCTTTTTCTGTTTTGATGCTACAAGGAAGACATTAATTTTTTCAAACGAAGAATACTCAAACATGATGAGAAATAAGAAGTCATGAAAAATGATTTCCTGTCGTGCATTTAGGCAGTCTGAGATATGGTGTTCATGTACTATAAAAATCATGGCTTTCCATTCATGTGTATCTGGTTCAATTGTCAGAGATTTGCCAGCACATTTCATGGCATCGTTGAAATTGTCATATGCAGCTTTGGCAATTTTATGTTCAATTCTTCACCAGTAATTAGTCGATGGCATTTACTACCTTCATTAATCTGTCACCAAGTTCTATAGAAATAATGATGTTCATGTCGGAGACAAAATTCCTGAGCCTAGTTTTGGTGCTATTTGAAGGTGTTGGGATGGATTGAAGTTGTTCATAGTATCATGCTTAAGCCTGAAACAAATGAAATAGAAACAAATAATTAAGATGAACGGATCACATTTTGCAATTGTGTTATTGAATTTGTTTTGGCCTCAATTAATTGCAGAGTGTCTCATAATAATTTGATTTTTTTATTTATCTTCATTATTTTTATATTCCTATAATCAAGATTTACTAATTACATCATTTAGATGCAATTTGTGGTTCATTTTCAACAACTATGATAATTGTTTCCTTTTATTGTCTCATCCGGTGTTTGTGGACCCCCTTTTCTTTTTTGGGGATACTTGGTGTTTGTGGACTTGATTCCACTATAAGATAAATGTCACCTGTTTCTCTGAAATTCCATCTTTGGGGGTTTAAACTGTTTTCTCAGGTCACTCGTATAAACAAGGAGAGAAAATAGATGGCTCCATATTTGGAGCTGATCCTGGTTTGCCTGTGCTGTCCAACTCTTCTGAGGAAGCCTCCAAGGGAGATCAGCAGAGAACTGCCTACCGCTGCAAAAAATGCCGCAGAATTGTTGCATTGCAAGACAATGTTGTTAGCCATGTAGCTGGAGAGGGTGAAGCTTGCTTCGAGTGGCAAAAAAGAAAAAGTGGCAACCCGTTCAACAGGTTTCAGGAGCCGGTATGCTCTTCTTTATTCATTGAGCCTTTGAAGTGGATGACCTCAGGTAAAACAATTTGATCCTTTTTTTCTGAATCTTATCCAAATTTTGTGCATCCCTGTTTGGCTGGAAGTAATGCAAGCACTGACAACTTAGATTCATTGCTTGTATTGTAACATGTGACAGTTGAAGAGGGTGCATTGGAGGGAAAGCTCTCATGCATCCATTGTAATGCACGCCTAGGGTACTTCAATTGGTCAGGCATTCAGTGCAGCTGCGGCAGCTGGATTACTCCTGCCTTCCAGATTCATAAGAGTAAAGTGGATATCAGCACAGTTTAATATTGCACTCAAAACAACCTCAGAGCCTTGATACCTCTCTCTCTCTCTCTCTCTCTCTCTCTCTCTCTATATATATATATATATATATATATATATAATATGGAAGAACTCAAGCTACTAAATCTGGAGTATTGATTTCAGTTCCTGCTCTTCCTTGCTCGTGGAACCTTGTTAGCTTGTATTCAAGTCTTTTGTCACTAAGTAAACAATTTTCTAATTTACTCTTCCTGTAACCAAACTGCATAGTTTTTTGATCTCCTGCAGTTGGGTGTTTATAAGAGCTCCGTTGTGTTGAGATGCATTTATTGTAGCTTTGGAGCAGAATCTATATGTATAAATGAATCGAGAAATTAGAGCATGGAATTGATGTAAGAGAGCTCCTTCTGTTTAAAGCATTTTTCATTTCTGGCCATATATTTTAGAAGACATAGTCATGAAAACTAAATTATGACCCTTCTGGGTTATTATTTTAGTAAAGGTTTTAAATTTTATGGGATAAGATCATTCCTATTTTTTTCATCGAACAAGATGCGTCACCATTCCATTACACTTGGGGATGCATCTATTGGAAAGTTGGTATGATGGCAGGATGGTTCTGTTTCCATGATTAAATTTTAATGAAAATTAGCTTAGAATTTCTGACAGACCACGTTCAGATTGTTGCCCGTCTTCCATCTGGTCTGTGCTGACATGGATTGCTATTTCCTGGATTCTAATTTCTGGGACCTTTTTTAGGTTAAAAAAACAAAGCTGCAGTCTGCAAGCAATGTAGTAGCTGTTCTGGATATGCTTCAGAACTGATGCTTTGCCAAGGAGTATATCACTCAATCAGAACAAGCTTTACAACCATTGATCCTTGTTCATACAGACCCTCATTAAAATTCAAACATCATGACCAGTTGTCAACTTGCAGCTATTTTGATACTACTTGCTCTATGAAACATCAAAGCTACTAAAATGCTTACTTTAGCAAGTAACATCTAACCATTCATGCAATCATATGATGCTTGTTTGCAAGCATTGTCTGAAGGATAAACCAGGAGGGTCCACTGTTCATCTTCGAGAGAAGGTGAAGAAGAGAAACCCAATGGCCGTCGAAGTTAGGAAGAACAGGGCTTGTAGTGGTCTTCTCCTGGTTTTCACTACCTGCTTGTAAGTTGCAACGTTTGCAACACTCTTATAGATCATTAACCTTGAGATTCATGCACAAAGATGTTGATACGATAATCTTATAAGCACCAGTAGTAGGAGCATGGTATAAAGGAGCATCAATTATAAAAGTTTTGGGCCAAAGATGGCAGTGATTATAATGTGCTATTTCTTATTTTAATAGTCTGCTATGATGTAAATGATGGTCATTATTTTTGTCTGTACCATTGTTCTCCACAATTTTTTCCATTGGAAAAATCCAATTTTTTGCAACAATTTTCTGATCAAAAGTGTTTGTATAATCTGAAAAATAATATTTCTATATTCTAGGTCTTGAAGACAAGCTTGTGCTGAAATCAGTTGTCTATTTATTCTCAAAGCCCTAATCTAATAAAATTTAAGTTTGGTAAAGCAAATTATAATAGCTTACAGCAAGGATGTTCATCTAGGTCAATATTCCAGCCAAGATATTAATTTGTATACATGTATATGTACATATAGCTACATGTGTTTGCATATAATGTGTTACAGATATAAACATGTATATGTGCACTCATTAGTTGGACAACTCACTCTTGCAACCATCCATGGAAGAAAGAGTTTAGACTGAAATGGAACCTGCATGTTAAAATAAGTCCTGATCAGATCTCCTGGATTCTGAAATTAATATTAAGACAAATCCTTCTCCAAAAATATCAACAACAGTAAACAAGCAGCATGGCACCATCAGCAGTAATCAGAGCTTGAGGGCATAAATTTCCAAAATTTTCATTCCCAAGTACTGTTTCTTCTGCTTCATACATGGTGGAACTCAAATTCCTTGAAGTATAGTGGCTCAATTATTAAGTATTATTCCCACAGGGATTGGAAACCTCATAAACATAATGAACAGGCAGCAGAAAATCTCACTGGTTCTAAGCGATAATTAAACTATTTAAAGTATACTATTAACGTCTTTGCTAAAGAAAAAAACAAGGTATACTGGTAGTGGACATTAAAAATCTACAATTTGCTTGTAAGTGATACTGAATTACACCAGCCAAGAAGCATAGCTAAATAAATAATTGCACCAAGTTGTATATCATCCTAAAACTACAGCAACAGTAGACCTGAAGACCCTCACCAGCAGAGAACTGAGAATGCCATCCACATATTAAATTCAAGTTCCAGGTCCATGTGTCGTTAGTCGGCTCTTTCTCACTGCAAGTTGTCTTGTAGAAATGATTGCACAGACTAAGAGATTCAGCATACCGAGTCTGTTTATTGAGCAGTTGTGGGTTAAACCAAGAAGGCCTTTTGATGTGCCAAGAAACAAAAGGCATGATTCCCTGGTGAACTTGAATGACGACCTATTCCAAAATCTCATTTGGCCAAAGCTGCGTCCACACAGCTATATCTCATCCTTGCTATGGAGTTTCCTGATTCCTCCATTAAAGCCATTAGTTCCATTCCCTTCTTCCTGGTGATTCTTTGGACTTGTAGCAGCCTGCCTGCATCCTGAGCCATGTGTATACTGGTTAAATTCTAATATGATGGTATCTGCCAAAATAAAGAGCACATGGATGAGTTCCATAATGACTTATGTAGTTTTGCTCAAAGCATAGTAGCATTTGAAAAAAAGAAAAAGAAAAAGAAAAATAAACCCTCAAACTAAAAGATGCAAGTAGAAAATGGCAGCAGACATGTTGTCATATGTCTACAGTCTGAAAGATGGAAAATCTCCAAGCTCAAACTAAAGGGATCTCTTATAAGAATAAAAAGCTTCCAAAACGTTTATTTATAAAGCCATTGGAATTAATAATCAGTTCTGACAAGCAGCCTATGATGATCCAAGTCAACATTTTAGCTGGAAACCTTCTGACGTTTCCCTACAGTTCCCTATATTTCTTCATTGGTGGGTGGAGAAATTTCTTACTGAATTCTCATCTTGGGAGCTCCATTATCTATATAATAGAGCAGTGGTTGAAATGTTGAATCCATGGAGGTACTTATATGCGGTCCCCATGCTTGGCGCGCAGCTGTGTGTGGTGAGGCACTTGCATGATATGTACTGTCTTATAGTCTGTGCTAATTAATGCCAGTTAGGCACCTGTACAATATGTCCTGTGCCATACCATGATTGCCAGCCAGTGTTTGTGAGGCACCTAAATGTATGTACTGTGTCATATCATGTGTGCCGATCAGCACTTTAATCCATGAAGTGTGCCAACCAGATAACAATATGAACAACTAGTTCTTCTCACTGTTGATGGACTAAATTATTGCTTCAGGATTTTACCATCCACAATCCATATTGCACTGTCTGGGTCTAATATCCTTCAGTGATCTGGTTTGGATCCGTAATTGGGATCAGTTTGGATCATAAGACCGGACCTGATGATGAGAGCTGGATTGTGGATCATAGGATTCTTTAGATCATAAGATCTATATCTACATCTTGTTATTGCATGTTAAAGCAGTTGGAATATTCATTTTATAAAATCCATTGATTTCTGACTTTTATAATGGCTTTTTCATCATTAATAATCTTCCAAAGCAGAATAATTGCATAATCCTTCGAGGTTTTGATTTTTAAAAGAAAAATAGATCCAGTTGTTTGGGAGCTAAAAACCTGGAATTAGTTTTGACATCTCCCATCCCATTTTTAAAAATTCTATTTCTTTTCTTCTACAACCTTCTAGCTTAAATGTGAATTCATTAATGCTTTGTTTGCATTGTTGTTTATGTTCATAATAGGATTTAGTTTGTTCATAAAGGCGAGAGAACTCATTATTAAGATTCTAACAGATGGAGGAAAATTTTGGAACAAGAGGCAAGAGAAAAGAAGGCAATTTTCAATATCAAAATAAACAGAAGCCATGGTTATGTTGATGCCACATTCTGCATCTTTTCTTGGCCGAATTAATTTATCCTTTGGATTTACAGATGGCAAATTACTATATTGAATAACTAGACATGGTGATAGTTTCTTGGACACGACACATAGGAGACTATGATTGTTGGAAAGCAAACATCTCATGTCCTTGTATGACGGTTTCTTACTCACTAATCATTCAAAAATTTCTTATTTGTTTATATGTTCTGTCCATTTCATGTAAAAATCTGGATGGTATTAACAATAGCATTTGAGGCCCACCATAATAATTAAGTCCCCTGTTTTGCTGGAAAACTAGTTGGTGGTGAATGAAGAGTTATGATACTGGCTTAATTAATTATTTCAGGTGTTCAGACTTCAGAAAGCTCTGCTATATGAACTCTGTTGCATCACTTCAGTTGAAACATCAGGTCTTCAAGCTTCACTACACAAGCAGGACATGTTTCATTCATCCAGATTCATTGACACAAGCCAAGCCTCAACTAAAACAAGTGGGCAGTGATGCATCGATACCCATCTTGCCCGCAATTTGAACAAGCATAGGATCAGTGAAAACCATGTTATGTTGCTTCAAATTGAACATGGCCTTCATGAAATTGTGTAAAAGGTTGATAACAAAGGCCGCAAAAAAAGCAAAAACAATTCGACATATTTGAAAGTGAAAATTGAGAAAAAAAAAAAAAGGACTCAACAACAGTTGGTAGATATGATTGGAAACAAGTTGGTCTAGACTGTTGTTAGCTTAGAATATTCTACTAGCTTTACTAAATTCAATATATTTATGTATGTCCAAATGATGAAAATAGAGTACCTGCTGAATTTCAGTGAAGGCTCGTTATTTATTCTTCAAGAGTTTGAAGGATTTGTGATATTTATTTAACATGTCTATAAGTATGCTGCGCTATGATCTTGGAATTATATGTAGCCTTGAGTTTCAATTTATCTTGATGACAAGACAAGGAGAAAGCAATTATATAGGTTCTCACCACTTTTGTGACGTTGGCAGTGATGCTCATATCCATGACATGACTCCAAATGACCCACAACTCCATACCACCAGCCTGCAAAATTGCCAAACATAATGGAGTGCATCATTTTTCTCGGTCAGTGGTCCGCACATTTCATGGTTTAAAATTGACAAAATAATAATTTATGTGTGCATTGAAGAGAAAAAAACCTTGGAAAATATAGAACTAGAACTATAAAGTGTGTTCATAATTTTACTGGAAAACAAGTTTCTTTTTCTCTCAAAAGAAAAAAGGAAATCCATTTTGGCCTACACTGGATTTTTTTTGGCTTACACTACATTTTTTAACAGCTAATAATATAAAATAATAGTACTGCCAAAAATACACACCATATGGGAACTCTCTGTTTCTTCTCCACTGGTCATTCAAACAATCAGAGAGATGAAGATCATGTGCAAGAATATCAACAGGTGGAGCTCTAACTCTGTCCCACTCTATTCCTTCTCTCTTTTTACTGGCCTTCTACCATGTGGTGGGCACCTATGGAGCAATACATCATTAAGTATCTATATAGCCCCTTTTTCAACAAGGTTGGTGAAATGCTTCTGTGGTGTCATCATCAAAACTTAAGGAGAGTTAGGGACACAAAATGAATGTTTCATATGAACATGAATCAGTTATAACTGAGATGGTATGATAACACCACAACAAAAAGCTAGCATGTCCATCCTGTAGAAAAGATTAAATTACCTTAAATCACATAAGCAAAGAGGCAGATCCATCAGTTATCACTCATTGATAGAGGTTCCAATATGAGGGGGAAAAGAACAAGCCTAAAAGCTAATACCATTATGAAACAATGTGTTTCATTCTAGCATATCAGAGAGCAAACCTGAACTGATAACCATGAATACCAGAACTATAAAAATTAGAAACACAGATAAAAACAGAGCAACAAACAACCATTCTTATCCCATGATAATAGCTAAGGAATATATAGCAGCAAAAAGTAATGACACATGTATGGAATCTGATTCCTAGGAGATGTGAAACAGATGACTTCAGATGATCACAGATTTTTCTGATCAATACCTCGCGGTTGTTGACCTGAGCAGGGAACATGATGGAATCCATTGGTAAAGGGCTCGAAGGCCTATTACCATCATCATTCTTAGACTTGAGCCAAGAGAGAGGCCGGAAACAGAACAGAGACCCCATCGCCTTAGGCTTCAAGCTTCCCATAGCACCACCAGAAACAAGGGAGAGCTTCCTTGAAGACAAACACCATTCCCACTCTCTGCGGGCTGCTCGGCCTACCACACGGCCCCATTTCTCCCTCATGTGCCTCTCCCACATGTGATCACTCCTGCACCTATCTCTCAGTGAGCTACAGACGCATGCCAGAAGGCCAGCCCAGCAGGCGAGAGCTTTCCCAGAACGCACTCCAAGGCCAGTTCAGGCAAATCCAAGATGGTCGTCCCAGCTGTCTCCTCCACATTTCCTTCTCCAGGGATAGACTTCTTCTTAGCAGACATGGTGGTGCCGGTCAGCCTACAATTCTTCAACCAGTGCAGTGAGTGGTGCACAAATTCTTGCCAAAACAACACAGCCAGCAGCCTCAACTCATCCACCCATGGAGACGAAAGAGACAAGGAAGAAGAGCATTGGAGACTCTTCAATAGAGGCTGACTGGTTCTCCACATGAAGATCAAAGATGGATAAAGAAGAACACCAACAGCTAAAAAGGGAAGGCAAAATATTAGAGATAAATATATATTTTTTTTTTCATGGATCCAGCAAGGAATGGTCCTCCTATCAAATATGGTGTTTGCCCATGCACGAGGAAGCCCACTAAAGCTTTGTAATGAGCGAAGAAGGATATTATTCAGATCAAACAACTCCAAGCTCAAGGGGACCAGGGAGCTTCCAAGGTTGCAAGCTATTGGGTGACGCAGCTCCAGTGCAGAGTGACACCAACTAAAGAAACGGGCTTGGAGGCTACTTTATTCACACGAGACTAAAAAAGCCTCATATTCTAACGAGTCATGGCCTAACGAGTTTGTTCTGACAGGATGTGGGACTAAACCGGCAGTAGATTCAGAGAATCTTTACGAAAGATTTGGCCAGCGGACTAAAGAATGAGGACTTGAGGAACTGGGGATGGTGGGGAGAGCAGATTGGTTATTGGGAGATGGTTAGATTAGGTGGAACAAAACCGAGGAGAAAAACAACCCCAGCTTCGAAAAATGAGAAGAAAGAGATGAATCATCTAAATCCTCATGAAATACTCAGCTCTAGCTCATGAATCTCTCCACAGACCCCAAGTAGACTTTGAGGAAGGGAGGGGGGATGATTTTATGACAGAAGCTGAGGCTGGTGGCCCACCACAGCGTTCCCCTCGAGCCTAACATGTGCCAATGCTTGGCGTTTACTCGGTCTCCGAATCCAGCGGTTCTTTATCCTGTAGCCAGCTTTGGCATTTTACCTTCATCATTTAGCCGGATGGTTGCTTATCCACGGTTGCCCGTGACCTTTCATTTGATTGTTTATATATATATATAAGATAACTTTTGATTTTCAAACTTTCTCTCAAAATTTATTTTGATCCCCGCACTTTTCATAGCATAGTCCTTCAGGTCGTGTTTAGTGTATTGGATAGAATTGAATTATATATGTATATATATAAAATATATAATTTTATCTTATATTTAAGAAAGAATAGGATAATAAATTAGATAGGTATTAAGAATTAAAAAAATAATAATTCTACCTTCAATAGGATTAATTATTCTGTGCAATAAAATTTTATTCTATCCTCATAAAAATTAAATATGAGAAAGGATTAGAAAATTCTATCTCCATATCAAATGCACTTTTAAATTTTACAAATATTAAAAAGTTTATCAAACTTGATGAAATAATTGATGTGTTACTTACATAATCTGATTGGCAAGTTAACAAACTAGCCTTTTCATGATCAAATTGGTAAGATAACATGCTAGCTTTTTATAATTTTTAATTAATCTCATATAACTAAGATATCCGAATGAAATATTTTTAAAATATAAGATGCTAGGCCGTAATAACTGAAAGTTTAAGAATCAGAATTTTAAGTAAAAATTTAAGGATCGAAAGTAAATGTTCAGTATTTTTTATTTTTTATTATATAAATTTGTTTAACCAAGTATATTTTTGATTATGGTCTATAATGGCTTGATGAATCATCCTAACTGGATGCGAAAGAAATACTGAAATAACTACTGGAATAACACCTACATGGTGCTGAGATCGACAAAGGATAGATAAAAAAAAAAAAAAAAAAAACTTTCATCATTTTTTATCTCTTACCTTCAGTGTTTATTCTACTGTCATTTTTCACTCTTTACCACTGCCATTTCAATGCCACATGACATCATTTCAGCATTTTTTATCTCCATCACATCTACCAATATGATCCATCAAGTTACTACTGTTGATGATTATAAAAAATTATTTTTATCAAACAAATTTTATGAGTATTTATACATAACCAAGGGGGAAAAAAAAAAAGAGTAAAAAAATAATTAAAAACCTCAAATAAGTACATTTACTCTTAACATAATCACCATTGATTTGAAACCTCCATGGACAAACTTCAAATCCACTCAACGAGCTCCAAGCCAGAGGCAAGTTCACATTGGCAAGTTGATGAAGGAGATGAGCTCCAACCTGCAGCAGACCGCACGGTGCGTGAAGAAGGCTGCTAACAAGACCAAACTCCTCAACCAGCCTACAGAGGCCGCATATATCAACGGATGTAAGATTGGGTACGCCGTCAAGAAGGAACCCAGCTCCATGGTGTGGGTGCCGGCGTGTTCCCCGGTGATACGACGGACCCAGTCTTGGTCCGGATGGTATGAATTAAGGATTCAGAGACATTTTACGTGATAATCACGGACAAACACCAGTCCAGAAATTTGCACCATTTTTGTTAGAATCTGATACATGATAGAAGTAATGAGTTCCTAATGTTTCAACCTCTTCTTCAACACATGGGAGAGTGCATCCAAGCTCTACAAGTTGGAGATAAATTTAAGCGGGGGGGAAGACAAATGCGGAGATTATTACAGTCCTGGAGCAATAGTTCAGCCATCTCTTCTTGTAACTTTACCTGTGGCTCTTTGCCTTCAATCAGGCACTGAAAATGGGCTAGTGCGGGTTGCATCATGTCACTAGAACTTTGTAACTCTATAGGTTCACAACAGTCATGCAATAAAAAAAAAAAAAAAGATGGTTATCAGCAATCCTATTTTGTCCCTCTTTTTGTCATTATTTCAAGTGATAATCAGTAAAAAAATTGGTTGAAATTCACCTGGAAATCTTAGTTGGTAACCAGTTGTAGATCAGCTCAGTTGCCCCAGCACTTTGACAGAGGAGGAGAAGGTGGTGCAATGTCATCAGAAATGAACATAAGATCCCCAAATCTAAAATTCTAGAATTAACATGAGCTAAATATAAGTGAAAAGGAGATAGATATTATGACCTCTTATGTGAATTCCTCATCTTGTAATTGGGTATTCAACAGCGACAAGTTTCCATGTCTGCAGAGTGTAGCAAAGAAGTGCACCCCAGAAGCACAATAATGCTGAGAATATTTCCATAATTCAGGAGAAAAGGGTGGCAGTTCGGACCTTATAATCGACACTTCAGAGTTACAAAACACATCAAGGATTGTGATATGAAGTTTTCCTATATAAATGGTAAAAGCAGCAACATGAATCCAAGAATCCAACTATTAGCATTGAAAGAAATCTAACAATAATTTGCCAACAATGGGAAGATATAATATTGCATGGGGAATAATGCATCAGATGAAGGTTTTCCTGAAAACAAAAGGGGAAAAAAGAAGGCATCAAGCAAGGGATTGATTGCCTAGTTGTGAACACAATTATTTATGTCAAGCTAAGGAGGGGTTAAGACTAGGTGGGATTTTCAGAAAGATGTGGTGCAGATAAATACTGACTTCTTCGAATACATCAAAGGAGGATATGTGGTTCCAGCTTATTTTCCATGATAGACAACCAGCCTAAACATCCATACACAGGCTACACTTTCCAAGATGAAGTATATAAAAGACTTGGAGCTGATGGCAATTTGGAGTGGCTGAATACACTGGATAAAATGAGTTGGGAAAGCATGGTCCACATCATGTCCAAAAGCTGGTTTGGAATAACTGAATGTGAATTAAGATTAGCAACGGAGACCCGTTTCATTATTGAAATAAGTTGTCTCAATGCAGAGCTTGATCAGACAAAAGAAAAAGAAGCTCCAGAAATTGAAAAAAATGATAAAAATTGGGTTCCTGCTGAGTTATTCTACAGATCTATCTATCACTTCCGCAGCAAACCGATAACTCTTAACATAAAAAAATTGCAGTACAGAAAATTGACTCTTCAAGTCCTAGGAAGCATGGAGTTCTAACAAATAATTAGAATGGGTAACTATTTCTACAAACCTCAAATTGCAAACCCAATCTATGAAAAGAATTGTAGCTTTCGCAGTGATCATTTGAAGTCATCTATATGGTCTTTGCTCACTCCAAACTCTATTAGTTTAAATGACATAATGAAACATCTACAAGATAAATACAAATTAACCAAAGATTACGGCTACAATACCTATGCTATGTTATAGATGTAATCTCTGGTAAATTAGTATTTATCTTACATGAAATAAATGACTACCTCAAATCAGGATTACTTCTACTACCTTCACAGCTATTTTCCAGCAAACTCGGTGGGGAATCTATTTATCTAAAGATAACATTATTACGAATTTGTGAAGCAGAGGTTGGAAAGGTAAATTGTAACTATAAACTAACCGAAGCCACATTCATCAACACACGCCAGTGACCAAGATTGAGAAAATGAAGCAAAGATTCACCTTAAAAAAAAAAACTTTGTCAAAAACTCAAAAGGTCCCTATCTTCAAATAAAAACCTCTAAAGTAAGGAACACACAATACTTCACAAACACTTCTCAAACTTAATTTATTCTATCTAAATATTTAATTAAAACCTTGTAGTGCCATACAGATACCTTAAAGTCCTCCCCCTCCCACACCCCCCCCCCCCCCCCCCCAACAAAAAAAAAGAACTAATATGTAAGCTAAAGTTTCCAGAGTTTTAAGGGGAAATACTTTCCTAAAAAAGGACAAAAACCAGGCCCCGTGTATGAGCTGCACTGTTTAGAATTTTTTGCATCCATTAACCGGATACTGCATCTGTAATATGGTTCATTCCTTGAGTGGTAACACCTGAAGAACAAGTTGCACTGAAGCATGCTCTGACCAAGAAGGCTGATGGAATTGTGAAATCTGAAATGGTGATTGCTCTTGGTACAGGAAGCACAACATCACTTGCCATTGAAGAGCTTGGAAAACTTATCAGACATAAGAAGGTTTTCATCACTTTCAATATTTCTGGCAACATTTTGCTTTTGTTTTGAATTGGTGATCATAATGGATGCTTTATAGTAATGATTTTCCTTTTATATGCTGCTAGCGCAGATCTGATGCTGGTGAACTAGCGGCCATTCTTAGATTTCACATGTTTAAAATTTCCTTTTCTTTTAATGTCTATAGGCTTATGATCCATGGTTACATTTACTGTGGTGTATGCCATTGGTTCTGCTGAGACCTCCTCTTGCATTTATGTGATCATAATTTTGCTCGCAAGTGGAATCCTTTTCTGCAACTTCCCTAAGGTTATCTGAATTTTGTGTTATACGGATACCTGAATATATGTAAATGCAAAAGTCAAGCAAAGTTACAACTTAGTAAATATAAAGGGATAAACAGGGCTGCATGATAGGTTAATTGGTTGTTTAAGTGATTCTTAGTGAAGTAAAATATTCTCCATTGTTGTCACAACTCTAGTTTTTCTGCTCTTTAGCACGTATAATAGGAACACATTGAAGAACTTGGCTGTTAAAAATTAAGCATGGGTAGTGCCACGAAATTTTCTTTGGGATAGAAGTGTCATAATCATAATGATTGAAGCCTAATCCCAAATATTTGGGGTTGGCTATATGGATCCCTATTCATCAAGACCACCACCATTGGTGGTCCCCAACTTGGATGAGAAAGGTGCATGGCTAATGTTAGCTTGACAGCCAGTCATAACAGCATGTCAAGCTATGATTAAATGGATCCAAATTAGATTTTCTGGGGTTAAAAAGGTCTAATTACTAAATGAAATGTTCAATTTCACCTCTTAATTTAGAACCCATTGGAAAAGCTTGATAACCTTTAAACCACATATATTCCTCAGTTGCTGCTAAGGGTAGCAGATCATGTCAATAGATCGGATCAACTTCAAAGTGTAATGGCAAATAGATCAATCCGAACTCAATCTGTTTATTAATTAGATCAAAAATTTAAACCCAAATCCGACCCATGTATTACACGGGTTATACGAGACGACTCATATAATCCGTATAACCCACATAACCTGTATAACCTATATAAAACCCGTGTAACTCGTATAATTCGGGTAACATGTTTAATATCAATTTACTTATAAAGTAATTATATATTAAAAATCAAGACTAAAGCATAAACAAAAATTTTTTCATTCAAGAAAAGATAGAGAGATAACCATAAAATTCTTACATAAGTATATAATCATCATCATAAAATAATAATTAATTAAAAAATAACATTAACTTAGATAAATAGGCCAACGATTCATATCTGGATTGACGGATTGGGTTATACAAATTGATCTACTTAATAATCAAATCAATTGCGGGTCAACCCACGATCGAACTTATTTATTAATCATGTCTAATAGGTTTGACCTGAATCCATTTACACTTAAGCCGAACTTGCTAATTTTGTGCCAGATTCAAGTTGTATTCATGGGTTATGTCCAAAATTGTTATCCCTAATCGCTGCAAATCCATGAAAAACACTAACCAATAGTTCAGCTATTGCAATCACAACTGCCACGACTACTTAAATGCCAAGAAAAATTTGTTGATTTAACTATCAAAAAAGCATAAGCAAAGTACATTAAAATGTAACATACTGATTTTTATCATTGCATGCACATTCTATTTCTAGGTGATGGTCATATTAGAAGGAGCCAAACAAAACATGACTCCCTTTATAATTTGCCGGTAGCTATCAAAAAATTTTTAATATCATCGCTGTATCATATCCAAATTCACGTTAAACCTTCCAATAATTGAAAAATTTTCGATCAAACAGTGAGCAGTAGTGGATGTAGATAAGCATCAATCAACAATCCACTGCAGGTTCAGTTGATCAAATTAACACAAGATCCCACCTTTCTCAAGCCGAAACCGAAA
This sequence comes from Metroxylon sagu, assembly GCA_017589505.3. Lineage (NCBI taxonomy): Eukaryota > Viridiplantae > Streptophyta > Magnoliopsida > Arecales > Arecaceae > Metroxylon > Metroxylon sagu. Next base: position 136,749 of record JACVBY030000432.1, on the reverse strand, counting down.
TCCTCAGCTAATCGCTAATCGCATCATGAAATTTCGAAATAAAAATTATACCCAGACTTATAAATCGCCAAGATAACATTAACGCCTAGTGTAATTCTGAAAAAGAAACTCAAATTTCGAACGAACATAGAGCTAGGGTTTAAGATACCAACCATTTGGGGAGCTGCCACGATGGTGAGACCAATCCATCGGTAGCCAAATCTCTCCCCTGTCCTCGTCTCTTGACTCCAAAACATCGAAATAGAAGAGGAATTCATCTCCCCCGATCAAATGCTTGAAGCCAGTGGCTTGCGAGCTCCGCTGAAATCCAGAGTTTCGGCAGAGAAAGCTCGGTTTTTTCTCCCTGTTCTCGGGTTTCGGTCTGGAATTAAGCGATAGCTCCGGCCGCCAAAACCGACTGCCCAGATGCTGTCTAAGGTTTTAGAACGTGGGAGCCTTGAAAGGGGATTCTGGCCGGAGGGAAACACCGAGACCGCCGGAGATCCGCGGCGACAGGAGTTGGGTGCGGGAGGCCGTATACAGAGCATCCGTGCGGATGTCGGTCACGCCATGCATGACACGGCATCACATGGAATGATTTCATGGGCCAATGCGCATTTGAGCGTTGTTCATGTCGGATTCCAATATTAAAGATGAATAATATAATGGCTAATATATCAAAATACGATATAATTAATTAATTAGAGGCAGTACTATTGGCATAAAGATATAATAAATTGATTAAATAGTCTCAATTTGTACAGTGGTTTTGGTACAGCTCAAATATGGTTTAGGATATATCAATTTATATGGGTTAAGAAATCAGGAAACAAGTTTATAAATATTAAAAAGCTTGCATTGCCGTATATAATTTGTGTATATTATGAGTGGTATGATGTTTCTAACAAGAGTTCTGCGTTAATAAAAGTGATGTCTAATAATTGCAATGTTGTTTTTAAGGGGCATCCATCGAATGGACCATTCACTTTAGTAGATATGACATCATGAATAGGGGGACATCACATGGGCAAGACGCACGGCAAAGCCTAGACCTTTTAGAAACATTCTGCATTCCGTTAATACCTTCACCATTTTCCTTGCATGCTTTATTCTATAAGGGTTGTTTTCTTGCTACAGCCCTGCGCAATGGCCATAATCACCAGATTTTGTTCATACCATTTTGACTCTTTGATTAAATCAGTTATACAATTGATCCGATGACTTTGTATGAATCAGTAAAATTGAATTGGTTTTCCTTAACTTGAAATATTAATTTTTAATCAATATGGTTTAAATATCAAGGTTATCTTTTTAAAATTTTTTCATCTTTTAGCCCTAAATTCTAATCTAAAGTTTCAATTATTATTATTTTTTTTTAAAAAATGAGAATAATTTTTAGTATAAGTATAAATATTATATTAAAATTATTTTTTAGGATTTAAATTGTAAACCAAATTAATTGAATTTTATATGAAAATTATTTTTATATACCATTATGGATCATGTTTTACTTTAATTGTATAATAATAAAGATATAATAAATTACTATGATATAATAATCTCTCCTCTAATGGATTAACATATAATGCAAGATATATTCATGCCTAATTGGGTGTGTTTTTCCCTTGAAACTGATATTATTTTTTCTTTTTTCTTTTTTCCTTTTAGATGCTTGCATGAGCATAAATGCATGATTGATGACATAGATTTGTCTACCAAGTTACTAACCCTCTTTATTTATAATAAGCCTTGGTCTTAAGTTTGCCAAACCAAGATTTTGGTATGAATTTCTAAAAGGCAGAGTTAGTTGATATATAATTAAACCTGAAAAGCTCCTCAATTCTTCATAAATATTTTTCAATTTAAGATTTTTCATTTTAAACTTCTATAAGTTAGCTATTTTGATGGAAGGCGGCTTAAATGTTACTAATGATTTATCATTATCATCATTACTATTACTACTACTATTACCAATATTTTATGTGAGCTTTGTGCAATGAATTGAAAATCTTTTAAAAGCATTATAAAGTCAAATTATATAATCGATATGATTATGATTATTTATCAAATGTGCATTATGTATATAAAATCATATACTATAGTTCATAATGGTTGCTTCTTAAATAATAATGTTGTTATGATAACCCCTCTCTTTCCATCCGCCTACGCAAGTTTAAGGCATAACAAATGCCTCGTACCTCATGAGAGCCTAAAATCATATGGAAACCCTTGTTTTTATAGTATTTTCCTTCTTCTATTTTGGAAACACTTTTCACTACCTCAAACCATGCATCCCTTCTTTTATAACGGTTCCATATCTTGTTCCTTTGTTTCTTTGAGGATAAATAATGCCCAGAATAAACAAAGCCCTATCCTCCATAATTCTTGGTTTATGATCGACCAATTGGACAATTTGGGTACTCCAACACCTGGGTTACACCCCCATCCTTCCTAAGACATCATGAGCAGTCGAGGATCATGTTAAACATGCTTGATGAGTAGAGATGCTCATTAAATATGAAAAGACCGAACTGCTTGATAAGTAGAGATACTCATTGGCTTCGAAAGGACTGAACTAATAGGCAAAGTATTTAACCTAAAATGATACTCCATGCTTGTTAATCTGGCAACTCCTCCCTCTTGATTGGTTACCAACCTACCCATCATCTTTTCCTTCCTTCCACAATCATTCGTTAACATTAGAAAGGGAGAGAGAGCTAGATAAAAAGGTAGGGCCTTAATTCCTTTCTTGTTCATTTAACTATCCCTTGTTCCGACCATAGGAATTACCTTATTTGGTTGACCAATGCCTAGAAAGTGTAATGACTGCACCCCACTCCAAAAACCCCTTTATTGGCTCCTATCCCTATTCCATAAACCAACTCTATTGTTACCTTATTATTGGTCACTTGTCGGCTAGTGAGGATCCACCATCCTTAATCTTTCACCACAAATCGGCAACCAACCTTGGCGCTCTTCCCTATAAAAGAGCAACCACCACGTGCCTAAGTAAATTAAAAAAAAAAAGAGAGAAGCCCTATTCAACAGTAGAGCCTTACACCCCCTCCCCCCTTGCATACTTCTTATAGATCCCTTACGTGTTCCTTATGAATTCCTTGTATATTTTCTTGATAATAGCATCTGCATGAGAAATTGAAATTGAATGAATTATATTTAATATTTTTGGTGCAATACAGAAGATTCATATGGTATATTATTACATAATTGAGTTTCAAACGAATTATGAATTTATATACGTGATCGGCATAATGTTGCATGGTATAAATCAAGTTTTGAATAATTTATTAATTTATGTACATTATTAGCATGATGAACATGATACGATTCGAGTTTTGAAGAAACTATGTATTATTATACATAATCAATATGATGTAGCATGACAAAAATTGAGTTTTAAATGAATAATGGATTTAAGAATGGACTATTGAACTAGCCATGTATTATGGATTACCGACTATAAACTGAAGTGTAGTATTATGGATTGTTCGCCATAATTTGAAGTGCAGTCTTATGGATTACTTACCACGGATTGAAGCATGGCATTATGGATTACCTTTGCATGAGCCAAAGAGTGGTATTATGAATTGCCCATCACAAGCCACCATGAACTCTCTAGTAAGATTTTTGAGGGTTTTACTTTTGTTTCTACCGAGTCTATCAATTTTGAGGAAGATTTTAAAATTTTTGCTAATTTGTATGGGATTTGAAGCTACGGTTTGAGCTTAGTCTTGAGGTTTTATATGATAACTTATAATCCCATACTCTAATAATTTTATAATCTCTTCTTTTATGTGCAACTAATTCTTGCTTTAGAAGCTTTAGAGGCTCTACCACCTACCATCATTTGATTTCTAGGTAGATTGACATGACTCAAGTTCTTTTGAGACTTTTATTGATTTAATTAGCAGTAGAAAGTAACCTCTATACTATGTTTATCTTATTTAGATAATAAATCTCTCATGAAATAGTGCATAATTAAATATAATTACTTATGAATATATATGTATACACAAAACTATATATGCAAGGGTTTGAGCATATAAATATGATCAACCTTTCAGTCAGAATCGTGCTCCCAACTTCTTCTAAATTTTCATGATATGTATTCTATATAGGATTGTTCTTATGTTGTATGAAATATTCTACTCTAAGAAATGAAGACATGTATGGATGGATAGGATAAATTTTTTGAAATATTATATGTAACCTTACGGCTTTATAAATCATAGAATTTTTTTTTTTTTTTTTCTTGACTAGAATCATAGAAGAATTATTGAATGCTGATGGGTGACCTTATATTCTCATTAATAATTAATGTTCATCTAAATTCTATTATATGACCTTATATTCTTATGAACAATTGATAATCTTTTGAATTCTGATACATTACCTTATGCTCATATGATTGATAAGTACTCTCTGAATTATAATGCGATACATATTTATGTATTAATATCCAAATACCCTTTGCTAGTAAGGTTGATACTAGCCCTGTATGTTGGCCATATACAATGATCTCTCTGATATCTCTGACAGGAATATATTTTTAAGCTATTCTGGATAATTGTCTAATAAGACATTCAGCACCAAGACCATTTCTATAAGTATGCTTATGCGTGTGTGTAATATACCTCCTTATGATGAGTGATTATGTCATTGATGTTAATATCTTAGCTTGATATTAATTGCTTATGATCAATAGATTATTTGAGGCTTATGTAAGCCAAGATGGGTCGCACTCATCCTGATTCCCATGCCAATCATGGACCCCTAGTTCTGGTCATAATAATGACAATTGCCATCTAAATATAGAAATTCATCATTTTTGTTCTTACTTATGCAGCTCATGGGCACATGTTAGAGGCAATATGAACCAAGGTGCCTTTGATGAAGAAAATTTCAAAAGGCCAAACTATATATATATATATATATATATATATATATATATATATATATATATCTTACCTTTGCTTTTAGGGTGCATTATGGTGCATTTAATAACCATTTGAGGATCATCCTAGTTATTTTGGATCATTGGTGATTCTAAACTTGAAGTGATCTAATCCCCAATAATCAAAGATCACCGTGTTTAGTATAGTATATCACATTGATCAAGATCACTAGTAATCTAATATTATCATGTTTGGTATGCCATGGGAATCAAAGATTATTAACTATAAAATACCAAAATTACCCTTATTATATTTATATTATGTTAATATAACATATATTATATAATATATTAAATTATATCATATATTATAACATATAAATTAACATTATATTATATTAAATAGATAAATTATAATATAATATAATAAGTTATAATATAATGTAATAATAATATCATATATTATATCTTATATAGTATATTATAAATAAAAGATTACTAATATAATGTGATTTAATAATATTATATAATAATATATTAATATATTAATATAATATATTAATTATACATATTATATTAATATATATAATTTATTGCTATTATAAATATATTTATTATAAATAAGAGATATTTTGGTTTATAAATTTTAGTCTAAGATTACCATAAAGGGATGATTTTGAATCATCACCTTTGATGACGGTGATAAGATCATCTCATTAGGAAGTAATCCATTAGGTGGAGATAATCTTGAATCACTATCACACGTAAGATTACCCTAATGCAACCAAATAAGATAATCTCATCATCATCTCATAGATCATCAATGATCCTGAGTGGATTATCTGATGCCAAATACTCTCTTATAGAATATAAATATTACCTTAAAGAAATCAACAAACCCACCAAGTGGTCTAATAGGTCAAAAGTTTAAAGTCACTGGCACAAAATTATGCTTCCCTAGGCTGAAATTCGAACACAAATTTACAGCGTTGATGTCCATCAAAAGCTAATGGTAAGACAGCAATATCTTGGTTGAATGTATTTTGACTCGAACAATCCAGCAATGTGGTTGGAATACTGTCTGTTGACACCAGTGGGCGGTGAATCCCTATAGGATAAATTTTTACTGCATGATAAAACTAGCACACTTGTATAGTTTCAAAGGCATATCCATCTACTTAACTTTTTACTTTTTCCAACCTTTTTCCGGTGCTTTAACGGCTACCATTCCCCAGTCCACTCACCTCTTTCTACGAGAAAAGATACAAGAAACATGGGTGAATGATTGCCCAACACACCTATTAAGGGACTCATCACGACCATGATGGATTTCTATGCTTCTATGATGAAGGGAATCTCAAATCTATAACAAATCATCCATAACCTTTGACGTTTCAGCCGCAGGACTGCAAATAATTGAAAGAAGACCAGAAGAATCCAATGTACTGCTCTGCAGCATACTTGTCCGAGAGGGATATTCATAGATAAGAAGAAACTACTTTCAAGATTTAATAATACAATATATTGAAACTAGACTAAGCCTCTGATAATCATAGAAGAAAAGTTTGATCAACTTCCATAAGAAGGGAAGAGCAAGGAGTGAAAAAAAAAAAAAAAAGGTCAAAAAGAGCACATAAGGTCTTCTACAATAACAGTCCCAACTGAGTGCTCTCACCATGGGAGTTAGTCTCAGTAGTCTCATTTCTTTTCTTCCACAATTCTTCCCTATGGCTCTAATGACTTGCGTTTGAATTCTCAGCGCCGGCCGTCTCAGTGTGCAATCTCTTCTTGCCATGGATGGAAACGCCAAAGAGCTTGACGGCGCCGTCGGACCCCCCGGCTATGCTCACCGAGAAGCGATTCTTGAAGCCTTTTTGGAGCTCCGAAGTAGACTGGGGCTGGTCATCAGGAGCCAGTTCTACAAGTCTTCCAGGCCTTGGGTTGCCAAGCCTTTGCTCTGGGGGTATTGGGGTGACATGGTTTTGGATGAAGTGGATGATGTCATTGTATAGCTTCTTCATGTGCGTGAGCTCTGATAAGAGGAGGGAGTTCTTTCTCCTCAGTCTCTGGTTGTCCTCTGAGAGAGCCGAGAGGAACTCGGCGTCACCACTGGGGAGAGGTAGGGGGGGCTCGATCCAGCCGGTCATTTCATCTGGACCGTGGAAGGGAGGTGGTGACTGATGGTAGCTTTGGTGGCTGCTGTGGTGGTAGTGGTGAGGGACCTGAGGGGTTTTCCTCCTGTGGATCTCGCAGAGTAAATGCTTCTCTCCTTTTCTGAAGAACTCATTTGCGAACTCCCACCTATCTGCAACAATCTTTCTGAATCCCTGAAAGCATATAAAATATGAGGACATTAAATTCCCTTCTTGCTCTCCTTGTACACCGTATCTGGGGAGTTGCACATAACCCATGTGAAGTTTTTAATGGCTTCATGGTTTTTCCAGCATTGAAGATGAGATGTACAGACTGAATGACATCTATATTTTTTTCAGATAATATGACTAAATGAAACCTTGGAATGAATGAATAGAGAAACTTGTGTTGGAACTTGGACAAGAGAGACACATATGAGAGATTACGGAGAAGAAAGAGAATGCTTTGTTTAGATTATACAATATGATGCAATGGGACCTCAAAGATCAAGGAATGGGACGCAAGTCACCGAGTCCAGCTCACCTGGTGTCATAAAACGTTTTGAAAAAAATAAAAAGCAATAGACCAGAAGAATTTCTTCCATCAGACACCGTTGCTGAAAGCAAAAAAGATCTCTCACTGAAAAATAACTTCATTCTGAGACAGTAGACAGAAAGCTAAGAGCTTCTGCAAATAAGAAAACATAAAAATTGCCGAGCTTTTCTTGATAAACCAGACAGTAAAATCCATTGGAGTGGATGAAAAGATTCATAAACCCCAAAACTCGAGAACTGAACTTATGGAAGGATCACGGTGAAGAAAGCTAGATGACAGCATTTCTTACTGTGGAAAATCAAATAGCCCACTAAAACAAATGGAAGACAAGGCATTCGGTATAAGGAAAAAGAGATATCAAGAGCTTTTGAGAGGCTTACATAGGTGTTGAGCTGCCTCACAAAGCTTGAGAAGTTGTTGTGCTTGAAGTAGTTGGGTAGGAGATCCCTTGCAAATTCTGGAGGTCTCCACACCACAAAGGTGGTCTCATCCTCACCCCAGGATACAATGTGATCGGTGCAAGGATCATCAACGAGCTGGTAGGTCTTGGTGAGGAAGGGTGCTGGAACTGGCTTGTGGGAGTCCACAGAAACCATCATCTCACCACATCTCTCCACCAAGAAAGCCATAGCAAAGCAAAGAGAGAACCAGAACCCTACTGGCTACCACCTCAAACTCCCTCAAATAAGCTTATCTCTCTCTCTCTCTCTCTCTCTCTCTCTCTCTCTCATGATTATATATGCATAGGCTTTTGTGATCACAGGACTCACACATATGCTTCATTATTTTTTTTAACATGTACATTTAATACAAGAGCCAATTAGTAGTTCATTTGCTTTTTTCAACATTTCCTAAAAACGATTGGAAACTTTCTAGCCCCAACCTTTTTTTCTGGATCATTGGTTATAACATTTTACAATCATTTACTTGGCTATGGTCAGAGCTTATGGGAAAATGTGAAAGCTTTCGCTAAATGTTTGCTAACTAAAAAAAAACTTTCTCAGAATATCTTCCCACATTACCAAGGAAAGAACTTTCATTTAATATTTGCGCTTGTTCTGGGTGTCAGCTCATTTTTGTCAGCACGCAAACAAATAGGCCCATAAGATGTTTTTAATTCCTAACAGGTGACAAACATATTCTCTATTTGAGTCACCGTATAGATTTGCCTTCTTGAGTCTTGGTTGCACAAACTTAGACCTACACACAAATGGGAACTATGACAGGAAATAAGCCTCCTAATAATTCTAAATCTTCGATCCTTTTTCATTCCCTGAAATCCAGTGAAAACAGGATTTAATTCCAAACTATTTGGTATAACTACTAAATAAAACGCTTCCAAAACATAATTAAATTCATAGAGCCATCTTCAGATAAATAAGATTACAATATTAGTTTGGCACAAAAATATGCTTGGTCTACAAACTTTCATTTAAAATTTATTTTTAACTGTCAAACGTTAAGTTATTGTAATTTAGTTTTTCATATTTTAAGAATATTATATTTCTGACATTTCGTTACATATGATCATGTAAACTATTATTTGAGCTTTCAATAACTTCTCATGTAATATCAATGACAGTTCATATGTTCATGGTCAAAATGGTATATCAGCTCTTTTGTCAATTTTAACTGATTCTATATAATGTGACATCAAAAATGTAATATTTTTAAAACATAAGGGATCAAAATATAACAAATGAAAGTTTAAGGACGAAAATAAGGTTTAAGTAAAAATTTAAGGATCAAAAGTATATTTTAGCCTATTTATTTTTATGTAGCATAAGGACTAAATATAAGGTCATTTTTAAGTTCCAATGATTTATGATGCTTGTTCAAATCTAGGCCCAAAAAAAAAAAACATTAGCAGCAGATATGAAAGTAGTCAAGGAGTAACAATAGTTTGGAGTTTCAATAGGCAACTTTCCCTTTACATATAGTTATTGTTTCTCTAATATCTACAGCTTTATAGTAATTTTTTGGTGGAATAATTTATAGTATCTTTTGCATTCCAAGGCATGTCCGTGACTTAGATGGTAAGGGAAAGGTGATTAGTGGAGAGAATAACTTAATTATCCTCTGCAAACTTGCACTTTTGGTGCAACATTTTTTTCTATTGCCCATTTCTGCTATTGGCCTACATGGTGGGACTTAAAGCTGCTCCTTCCACACATAAATAAAGTTTCAAACCTAAAACAGACATTCCCAACTTTTCTCATGAGGGATAACACTTGGGATTTGCGAGATTTGGTGTAAATCCTGCACAGTTTACTAGTCCATATAGGCAATTTTTTTCCCATGTCTCCCTGAGAGCATAACCACATCCGACTATGGTATGGTGAAGGATAAGCTCTCTCTCTCTCTCTCTCTCTCTCTCTCTCTCTCTCTCTCTCTCTCAAAAGGAGTGCTAATGGTCCATCTCTTCCCTTTCCTTTTTCTTTCTCTGTTACCTTCCAAGCATCAGTTAGTTTGGTCAAAGTATACAGCAAAGGATACATCCATGGTAAGTTGGTCATGAGGGGGCCTTGGGTTTTTTGCGTGCTTCCCAGATACCAAAAGACGCAAGTTACACTGTCACATTAATTCAGATGATCAGATAAGTCTTCGCTTTTTATGTGAGAGAGAGAGAGAGAGAGAGAGAGAGAGAGAGAGAGAGAGAGGAGGGTTCACTCACTTACCTTAATTTATTGTAAGAAAGAAAGGAGAAAAATCACTAAAATATAATTAGCTCAAGGAAGGAAGTGCTGCCCACTGCGAACTGTTCACAGAATTTGAATATTGTGGAAGATTCTATTCCACATATGACAACTCGGTTATACATGGTATGCATACATCACTTGACCTATCTCTATCCACATGTGACCCACTGCTTGGGAAGTCAGGTGTAGATCTCGCTTTGACCGCCAAAAGAATTGAATAGAAATAATGTTTGAGAGAGATTACAGGCTCATTATCTTGTCTCAGCTAGGCCCACACCCTCTCCCCACTTTGCACAAATCTAGATGCATACATGTGACTATGGATAAAACAAAGCATGTCCATGCATGCATGTGAGGATAGGGTTGGATTTATTCAAGGACAGCTAGAATAGTCCAAAAGGGTTCAACCCCTAGAAGGTCACTTGAACCAAATCATTAAAGTGAAGGGTCTAGCTTCCCAACACCAACTTGGATTTTTGCATGATGTGTCATGCATGCAATGGGCTTCATTCTTAGCTATTTCCGTGATGGAAAAATTAGACCACATTTCAGCTTATTCCAACAAATTCAGAGTACAGTTTAAACTCACAGATGGACGCTAATCAATAACTTTCCTCTCTAGGAGAAAGTGGGGTCGTCACAATTTAATGGCATGTTCAAACTTATCCCTGGATCTGCTCCAGAGGAGAGCTTAAAGGATGCCAAGGCCACATATCAAGGGCATGTTAGCCCTGGCAGAAAGTCCATTTCTTTTCCCTCGTAAGAGCTTTTATATATTGGAAAAGGAAAAGGAGAAAAGACACTCCAAAGATGAGAGCTTGCTAGACAAAGGAAGCTTTACAGAGAACATCTCCTTCTTTTCCCCCAGGAATAGACAGCAAGGTGGGTCAGTGGTTCTCAGAGCATTAAGGGGGAACTGATTAAAGTCTGTGCACATAAAGGTGATGTAAAGAAGAATTTACCATGGCTTTCTATCCCCCCAACATGCCTCTCTCTCTCTCTCTCTCTCTCTCTCTCTCTCTCTCTCTCATACACTATACGCATGCATGTGAAAATGGACATAGATGGTAGGACTTGGAGCATGGAAACCACTGGAATGGACCATGTAGTGCTTGTGTTTGCTAGTATCCTCCAGTTCATTGAAGTGGCTTGTGGGCAAATGAGTCCAAATGGGTGCATGCACGAGTGGACCTCGAGTGAGTTCATGTGCATGAGTGTTCCAGAAAGCTACCAAAACTATCATCTGGTGGAACTCCCCACCATGGCCATCCTCCTTTGTTTGCTTCTTGTTCTTCCACATGGTGTCACATGAAGTGCCAGTCTCTCTCTCTCTCTCTCTCTCTCTCTCTCTCTGTCCCCGTCCTTCCCCCCGCCCGGGGTTTCCCAGGGATCCCAAATGTATGGGAAACCAATGTTTAGATTTGTTTCAACATTGGAAACTCACTGGAAAATCGAGGGAAACGACAGTAGAATAATATAAATATACGTCTGGCAAGGCTGCAACTTGTGCTTGGATCTCTCGAATCGGCCAGACCAAACCAGCACATTATGTTGTTCTCTTTTAGCAATAACACCATATATTTATTATAGCAACTCATGCACATAAATATTTTTAATCTGAGTGCACGAGAGCACTGTGAATGGTTTTTCTTTATCTTTAGCATTCACCCTATAAAAAACTAAGTACTAAAGCTAATGCCAATGGTAGCATGGTCCAAGAACAATAATAATATAATAATAAAATTTTAATCTCAAATTAATTAAGTTTAACTCTATATATATATATATTTATTTATTTATTTATTTATCTTAATTTTAAGCCATATTTTTTTAATGCTATGATAGCATAAAATCTGAAAAAAAATAATTACAATTAATCTGGCTTCTAAATATGCATAGTCCAATCCCAAGTCTATTATACTAGTTTGTACCGACTTATATTGATTGTACCATACTATATTAGTAAAATATTGGTATGGTACTAAATTTCGATTCGATATAAATCAAATCACTTTAAGCTAATCTTATACCGTATCGCTTCAAACTAAACCATACCACTCAATAGAGACTCATAGCATTTGGTACTGAATAATTAAGAATGTAAAAAAGAAATGATAATACCTTGATATGGGATGCATAACATATCGAAATAATAATATATCAATATGGTCTCCAATATGACTTCATGAACCTTGCTCCAACCTGTGCTATGAACATGAGCTTCTCAGTTGATATCTCTTATACCAGTGCTGCATGTTGATTGATGTACTTTCGATTAAGAATGGCATCTCCTAGCCAGCACTTACAGCTGGACCTTGACCTCTATTGGTCAAAGTTCAAATTTCCATTACAATCTAATCCGTACATCAAACCATAATCTTCAATAGTCTTTGCCATACTGAGGAAGAAACTTGTGACTCATAAATTACATTATGAATGGCCAACGGGATCTTCGGGCTGGTCGTTGGTCCCACTCTCCTATCTTTCTTTCTGCCATGAAGAAATTTATGGCCATTAGAATCTTGGATTGATTAGAAAATGGAAGAATTTTTAAAAATTCTAGTCGTAAAGGGAACACTTTTTCAACTACAAGGCATGGGACCAAATCCTAACAAGTGGTGGATCCAAGTAGGATTGAGAAATCTCTTTGCATTTAGTTTTGGAACAAATAACCCAAGAGTAAACCTACTTCTAACCCATCATATAAATAAACTACTACACTGCATTGAATGGAGTATTAGCTCCTCAGGATTAGGTAGAAAATGCAGCTTTACCATCTTATGTACACTTTGCCCTTAAATTAAATTGGATACTATTTCCCTTCGAAGCTACAATCATAATCAAGCAAACCTTTAGACCGTTACTTATCTTGCTACTAGAGTGCTGACCTTTTCTCATAGCATATTTTAAAATGGTTGGCCTTCAGATGAGTTGTGTCCTATTTTGAGTATAGATGCTAGAGGAGTTTCATTTTCTTAAAAAAATTAAAGTTATTCTATCATACGATCCAAAAGATATCTCCCCTCTTTTCTCTTTTACCTCCCTTTGAGGACAAATGTTGGGGAAACAATTAATAGCATATAATTTAGCAGTTGAATATATTTAAGATTGTGCATCACATTCCTACTCAAGTTAGCAGTTAAAGAGGAATTTTTTTTCGAAAGATGAAAGGATATTTTTTGATGGCAAGAGAAGTAAACCATTCTATTTACGAGTAGAGACTATCGAACTGCTTTATTATGGTGGTAAACGTAGTTTAATGCCCAACTACCTCTGTAGCTGCAATTAGTTTTTCAAAATGGTTTTTGGGCCAATGTGTCTCATTATTCTTTCCCCCAGACTGGAACAATCAAAGGTCAAGCTTGAGACCCATCTGGCCTAATGAACCCGATTGATGTCCCTGCCTACAGAGAAATAAAGGCTTGATCACGTGTGCTGTAAAATCTACAACATTAATGTAGGCTCTCTCTCTTGATGTGATGGAATGGGCCGTGGAGGCCCAAGAAAATGGAGAAAAGATCAAAGTTACCTTTTGATCGGATATTGTGAGTATAATTTTGGTGAATATCAGACGGATTGGACGAGTTCCAGGTTAAAATCTAGAACCAACCTTATCAGAATTGGTTATAGAATTTTGAGCTCAGAATCGATCCAATCTTATTTTGGAACTAACTCAGAACTAATCCAAACAAATTGGTTCAGTTACGAATTGATTCCATAGTTGAATCAAATTTTTTCTTTTTTATTTGATATATATTTGATATTTAATGACTAAATTTCTTTCCCTTAGTTAAGCAATTTAGTATTTATAGCTTTTTTTTAATAGAGATAGGAGGCAACTCATGAAGCATATGTGATGTTTCAGGTTCTACCCTTGCAACCATTTCAATTTTTTTTAATAAAAAATTCTATTAAAAAAATAGTTGATTTTTGGTTCAAAAGGAGCGGAATCCCAAAACCGAGAACCAACCCAATAATAAAGATCAGTTCTAGGATTCTAGACTTACAACTAATTCTATTAATACTCATAATCGAGCTAACTCGATCCTATCAAAATAGATTGGTATTGGTTCTTAGGTTATTCTAACCTATTACCACTCCTAAGTATGATCAACTCAAGTTCATCACTCCTACAACTCAATTTGTTGGGTCTAGTTAAGACCTAAGCCTAAACCAGCCGGCCTTCGTATCTCCCAACCCCAGTCCATCTCAATTTAATTTCTATTTGGTATTTGTTCAATCCAATCCAAATCTCAAGCTACAAATTAATTGGGTTAGATTAGGTTACGGAGGTAATTCAAAATGGAGTTGCAGTGTTTCCTCATAAAAAGTAGTTTCTTGGCCCACTATATACTTGAGATGCCACCCAATGATAACCACTCCTTTTAGCCCTGTTGCAAAATGAACCTTTCATGTGCGCAGATATGATGGTCCTCCCATAGCATTATTCATTTAAGGTTAGGTAATGATTTCAGACATGATTTTAGAATACTATTGGATTGCTTGTGATCTTCTTTTGATGCACTTAGGCAATTCAATACCTACATTAGAGTAAAGATATAATTAAATTAAATGTACAAGATGTTATGTTAAATCTATACTATATTAAAAATTTTTAAATAAGAAGAATATTCTATTCTCATCCCATCTATCGTTTGACTAATTTCTATTCAAATAAGTTCTACTCTTAATAAAGGAATAATCAAAAAAAATTCTAGCACTTCAATAGAGAAAATAATTGGATTCTTATTACTTTATTTTTTTAAGATTGATAATACAAGAAAAAATATGGAAAGATCTAACCATCTCTTTACACTATATATATATATATATATAATTTTCATAATGAGGATTCTCTTTTCATCTTAACAATTAGATCTTTTTTCTTTTTTTACTTAATTATATCTAAATATTTATATTTTATTTTATTTTTATGGTTCTCATTTATAATGTCCCTAAGTATATTAATAAATATTTTAAATATTATAATTTATAAAGTTAAAGATAATTATTTAATTAGATAGAATTAAAAGTTTTTAAAATAAAAATTTAAGTTGATGCTTTTTAATCTTGTTCAAATTTTTTAATAGATCTATATTTGATTATCAATTATTAAAATTTAGCTATAAAACAGTAACTAGATGCTTGATTCAAATGCAAACATGACCTGACCTAATCTCATCCTGAACCTTGATATTTAGAATCGAACCCAGATTATACTTGACTTTGAATAAACTCGAATGATTCATAGAGTCTAAAATTATTTCCATAGATCTAATCTAATCTGATCCTATCAGCAAATAATTGAATTCGAGTCTAAAATCATGATGTAAATATAAAACTATGTTAGATCATGATCAAACATTATCCAATCTGATTGAATCAAATGATTTGCAACCCTGGTTGAATGATCAACTTGAAGCATTTAATGGAAGACAAATCTCCAGATATCCACGTATTTGTCATCACCCTAGTAACCCCCACACACTTGGACCGATCCATGGCAGAGGACTGGGGACCATATTGTGCAGGTTTCTTTATTCCTAAAATTTTCAAATTTTAGCCAACTCATCTTGCTCCATCAGCCATCCTATGAGTTATATTTTGACTCCACTATCGTTTTATTAACTGAGTGCCTTAATTTTAAGCAAATGCATCTTTGTTTTCTGGGTTAAAAAAAAAAAAAAAAGGGAGCATGGCTGTCTTATTGTCCTTAAAAGAGCAATCCAAGAGCTTTCCAAGGAGCCTCCCAAAAATGTTTGAAAACTTAAGCAACAGCTTGACTAAAAGATCAACTTTGTCCTTTGTAGAAGTCGAAAAAGCTTGAGCCCCAGCAATTTTGGAGAGGTTTGGAGGAGATGAAGCATTTCCCCCTAAAATTAATCATCTATCTTGACTTTATTATTCTTTATTTTGTCAAGTGATAAAGAAATGTATTAGAAAATAATAGGAAGAAAATATGATCAAACCAAAAGGTAAAACTTTAAAAGCATTTTCTTAATGTGGTAGCCATGTTTACATATATTTAGTCATGCATCAACTATACACTAGATAGAGTTTAGGTATTTCTTTAAAATTAGAAATCCAAAAATCATCTTTTGATATATATTTTTTTAGATGAGGTATTAGGTTGTTATAAATTATATCAAAGTTGATCCGATTCATAGCTCGTGTGGATTAAGAGATATTGTAAATGGATTAGTAGTGTTTGTAATTGAATTGGGATTTGTACTCTTAGTCTGTTAAGGATGCTAAGTATACTGATCTATGTTTAGTTTTATTTTGACATGCACTAAATAGATTTTAGATATTTATATAGAATTAAAAAATCTAAATATTATTTTTTAACCTTTTTTTTGGGTGAGATCTTGCATTATTATATCTAGCTTCGATAGTTAAAAAAGATTATCTTCCATTAGCTCTTCAACATATTCTTTGTTTTTTGTTGTATGAAAACATGATTCACCTCTTTGAGGACAGATGTATAGTCATTTTCAATGCTCAATCTTATTATGAGCTTCTGATTAGGGGTTAGAAAATTGATTAAACAATAAAACTAATTCAAATCATGATTTTAGCCTAGTTTGAATTAGATTTTTTTTAAATTTTTTTAATTTGGTTTTAGTTTAAAAATTTTTGAAACCGAAAAAATCAACTTCGGTTTGGATTTTTAAAATACCTTATAAATTAAATTGAACCATGTGTATATATTATATGAGCTTTTATTTGTACTATAATTAAAATTGAGGTGTTAAAAAAATGTGTGAAAAATTAGACTGTGTGAGAATTATGTCCTTTTCTATTATAGATAATTAGACTCCCATTTGACCATATAAAGTTTGCTACGAAAACTAATCTCATAGTCATGTAAAGTAGGTACAGACAAATTAATAAACCAAACCCAAATTAAATTAAATTTTTTGATTCGATTGGATTTAGTTTATTAAAATATTCGATTTGATTTCAATTTTAATTTTAAAAATCTGATTCAAATTGATTTGGCTTCAAAAATATCTCTAAATCTATCTGATCCGATATGCTCCTACTTCCGATCCTCTGGTCGAAAAGCACAGCCCCAAAGCCTGTCTTCCATAGTAAATTTGGCATTGTATGGGAGGACCTTTTAAGTTGGCAGGCTAGGATAGCCACCTCCTTTCTCTTAGACAAGATCCCAGCTTCATGATGATTGCAACATTGTGGTCTTTCTCTAAGAATGCTCCTTGGAAGAAACCTCATTCCCTACCTCTCAACATTTCTATACTCCTTTGTTCCCAGCTCACCCATCAAGGTCAAAGACATGGCTCTATCCCAAAGAATAAATGGGATAAAGATTATCCAATTAATTGCTGTGGATATGGTAATCCATCGCAAGTTAAGGTCTCTATATGGGTGGTCGATGACAACCCTTGGCTCCAATTGATCGAGTTTGGAATTAGGTACAAGCAAGTTATGTTTTATAAATTCCATGCGTTTAAGTTAGAATATGAATCCCAATATAAACATATGTAACCTAATCTCGAAGTGAGAGCTCAAGAGAAGAGTCATATTATGAAGAGGTGTTCTAGTTTTTTAGGATGCACCTGAGTTTATCCTTATAATCTCCTATTTTCTTCATAATAAAATTTTGTCATCTTTATGCTTTTCTTCTTTTCTCCTCTCTGTGTACGGTATCATGCCTAGGTCATTCTTATGTTTTACCCTATCTCCTTGAGAGAAAAAAAAAAAAAAAAGTGGGCTAGAAATATAGCTATACACCAATATTTTTTATGCATTAATACAGCCCTTGGGGCAAAAAGTAAAATGAGCAAAATGGTAAAAAAAAAATCATTAGTAATTGCATATATTAATAGCTTTTTCTTCATCTATTTATATGCTAAAGTTGGAAATATTTACGAGTCTAAACCCTTCATGGATGAAACACTATTTATAACCAAACAAAATGCTTTTACATCTAAGTAAACATGCAATTAATTATTGTAAATTTGTTGCTACTTCCAATTGAGTAATTAAGTCTTACACTATGTATTGTTTGAATCATTGATGTGAGATGTTCTTGTTTACATTGGAAAAGAAAAGGGAAAAAAAAAAAAATCCTTAGAATGATCTTATAGCTAACCCACTATATCTTAATCCTAAGATGGAATAAGAATGAGAATTAGAACTGCTAGTTCTAGTTTTTGTTTGGCACTAAAAGGAACCACTTTCTTCATCAATTCAACTCTTAAAGGCTGGCTTTTGCTTTCATCACCATATTTCTTCCAATCATAAACCATTCTCCCATATTGGAGTGCATTAGAGTCTAATTGCGTTATCAAGCATCAGATATCCTATAACTTGCATGGAGACAGTACAAAATAACCATGCTTCTAGTTTTCTATTCTCCAATTGCCACCCTAATAATTGGAAACCACTCATGCCTCAAGAGGCCATGATTAGTTATTGAAAGCTGAGACTGTTTTTTTTTAAAAAAAATTATAGAAATAGAATTCTACATTCAAATATATTATTTTTTAAAATAGAAAACTAGAAAATTTATTTTTTGATTTTCAAAGTTATATTGGGCCTTAAAAAAGATGTTTTTCCACTGTTTTTCTTAGGATTTTAGGGTTATAGGGTTTAGGCTTTAGGTTTTTTAGGGTTTAGGATTTAGGGTTTTTAGGGGGGCTTTGTTTTAAGGGTTTAGTGGTTATGCTTTAAGGTTTTTATAGAGTTTTGGTTTAAGGGTTTAATAGTTTAGCGTTTAAGGGTTTTAGGATTTAGGATTTTAGTGATTTAGGGTTTTAGGTTTTTAGGGGGTTTAGGTTTTAGCATTTCAGGTTTCAGGGCTAAGGGTTTAGGGTTTAGACTTTTTTGACTTTAGGGCTTTAGGGTTTTGAGGTGTTTTAGGATTTAGGGTTTTAGGGGGTTCGAAGTTTTAAGGTTTTTAGAGCTTGGGGTTCAGGGTTTTGGGTTTTGGTTTTAGGGTTCAAGAGTTTAATGTTAGGGGCTCAGGATTTAGGGTTAAGTTTTAGGGGTTTAAGTGGTTATAGGGTTTAGGTTTTTTTTTTTCTTCTTCTTATTTTCTAAGTAAAAAAACATGTATATTATTATATTAATAATTATAATGATAATTGTCATATTATTATTACAATTATTATATTAATAATTATAATAATAACTATTATAATAATTACTATAATAATAATAATACGATGATGATGATATGGCTTTTATCCCAATTTTAAATTTTATGTACGCGAAAACAACTATGATATAAACATATTTTTTAGTTTTCTAAATTAAAATATGATTTTTTAACCTTTTGTTTTAATTTTTTCATGAAAAAAGAAAACTAAAAATAGAGATAAATTCTGCCTCTGCAGCTGAAGAGACCAAAGGGTCTCTGAATGTTTCTCTTTGGAAGCAAAATTTTGGATTGGATCTCACAAGTGTTGCATGGTGCACCCATGAAGAGACTTAGCCCCAGCTCCATACTTTATTCAGCAATTCAGAACAACTTGATCAACATCATAGTTGTCAGAAAAATAAAGAAAATAAACATCATATGGCTGAAAGCAAATGAACTAAGAAATTTGTTATGCTTCTGGGCAAGCATCTCCATTTTTTTTTTTACATCACAAACTAATCTCAAACCAAAATAGTCAGTAAACAACAGAAGGTCTAAAACAGTCATTTTATTTCCTGACAAAACCTACCATTTTGGCAATTATCCATTACTTCAGAAAGGTGATCAAGCTGCAGAGTAGGCATCAAATGAAGGAAGGAGTGAACAAATGCAGAGATTGGGTGAGGAACCACAAGGGCCCATAGCTTTAAATCGTATCTTTGAAACAAATAATGAGATGAGTACTTGGACAACAAGGTTCATGAATTTAACCGTACATTGCACTCTATTTCTATTTTAATTTTTCAGCAAAACAGTAGAAAAGCCCTCTCACCTTTCATTGACTGTTAGATGCAAACCTAGTTCTCTAGAAACCAGTCCAGGTTGATCATTAACATCCTTTGGCATTGCCATAAATCAGACAGTTTTTAAAAAAAGTTTTGAATTGTAAAATTCTTAATAAGAAATTATTATCATTTCAAAATTATATTTCTGAAATACTGTAAAACTCTAACTTTTATTTGATAATAAAATTAAGAAAGTACCTTTAATAACAAAAAATGAAAAAATATTTATATCAAAAAATTATATATATTATTGTATATTATATAATCATATTTTCATTATAAAAATATTATATTTTTAAAGATATTATAATATAATAATTATATTATATTATATTATTATAGTATTAAATGTGATTGTTTTTGTGTTTTAACTAGAGCTTTTATGAGATCTTCAAATTGATTTTTTTTTTTTTTTTTTTTTTCAGTGGATTACTTTCGGCTTTTAGAAGAATTAGCAACCTGTTTCAAATTTTTTTTTTTTTTTTTTTCAAATAGTTCAAAATTATCTGAAAACACTTTTGGCTCCTCCTCAAATATTTTTCAGCCTTTCAAATGCAATTACAATTTAGGCCTTAATGATTTATTTAACCATTCTTTTAACTCTAGGAGACCCCACACAATTCAATAAACACACGCATTTCGCATTGCTTCCAGGTCTCAGTCTGTGGAGACCCCACAAAATTGAGCAATGCACGCACACATTCTGCGATGCTTCCAGGTCTCAATAGTCTCCATCTCAAGGCCATACTGCAGTCTTCTGTTGGCCCAGTGCTACACTGTCACACCTGACCATTGAGAGCCATACTGCAATCTTTTGTTGGCCCAGTCCTACGCTGTCACACCTGACCATTGAGACACCAAATGTTAATGGAAATGAAGCAGTTGGACAGCCCTTTTCTCCTTGCAAGCAAAGATCCTGTGATTGCTTTTAAACCATGTCATCCAGAAGAATGCAGGGATGAAACAATTCCATTCACCCTCTCATTTCAGAAGGAACACTTCTTTCATTTTGTCCAGATGGACCTCGCAGTCCCTGGCAAGCCTTTGATCTAAAAACTCAATTTCCAAGCAAACCAAAGTTGATGTACAATTATAAAATAAACAAGTGGTCTGCTTTCAATGTGTCAACGGTTAAAAAACTTAGCACTGCTTAACTCTCTGCTCCACAAAAGTGGAAGCTCCACTAACCCTCTACAGTAAATAAGCACAAAGATATATTAATACAAGTCGGTGCAAATGTCCAACAAATATATAAAAATATTTATTTTCTACTCATAAATTTACACCTTTCATCATCATTTTGGATCATTCAGCCGGAAGTTATGCAAGAGAAACAATAAAAAAATTTAACACTTTTACATCTTAGAAAAGATTTAATTATATATTGAATAGAATAAAAGAAAAATGATCAATCTTTATTAGCTTTTAATTAAGTTATTATTATTGTTATCAAAAGCTAGTTATATGTGTGTACAATTAAAACCAAACTTTAACACCTACCAATCTATTCCCCTCAAGCTGGTCCTTTTGAGATCTACCATTTTTGCTTTGAAATACAAGGCCTTTTTTAGTGTCCATGCGCAGTACTGTGGGAGTTGGTGGAATAAAATCCAGGCCATTTCATCCCCTCTGACAGCTCTCTGACCCCGTTTACGCGGAAACGCCTCTGCTTTTTCCCCCATCTGAGAGAGAGAGAGACTAGCCCCTCCCTCCTCCATTAAAGCCAATTAAAACTCTGCCCTCTTGCTCCAAAAGTCCCACCTTTTTGATCCGAGTCCTCCGCTTGCCCAAAAGTCCGAGAGAGAGAGAGAAAGAGCCCATGGATTCCAGCAGCCCCCCTCCTCTCCCTGGTTCTCCTCTCGCTCTAAACCCCCTGGACTTCCCCAATCTCCCACCATTCCCACTATCCGAAGAGCTCAAGCTTCTGTGCCCAGACCTCGCTCTACCCCCGGATTTCTACAATGTCGGATCCCCATCCGCCATCGATCCACAGGTGAGCACTGATTTCGGCTTTCCTGTTAGCAAAGATGCTGTTTTTCCTTTCGATCCCGCGGTTTCCGTCGAGGATTTGGAGTTCATTGATGCCCAGTTGGAGTTTAGGGTTCACGACGATGTAGTACAAGGTGACGCCTTTCCTCAAAGTCCAAATGTGGGTTCTTTTGAGTTTGGAGAATCCAATCTAAGCCCCCAAAACCCAGTGCCGAATGCTGAATTCAAAGACTTAGCACAAACCCAGAAAATTAATAGTTTGCGAGAGGGGAAGAAGAAGACTTTAGAGGTGGCCACTGTATCGGTTGACATGATCCGGAACAGGAGGCCATTTAAATGCACGCATGAGGGCTGCGAGAAGACGTTCAAGAACGCGCAAACCTTGTCAATGCATTACAGAACACATTATAAGAATATGAGCGATGTGTTGGCGACGAGCGCTGTGAAGGCCGGGCAGAACAAGAAGATCCCATGCCGATGCCCGGTTTGCGGGAGGATCTTTGTGGGGTTGTATGAGTTGCGGCGGCATTTCGGGAGGAAGCACTCGGAGGGCGAGAAGATGCACCACTGTAGGAAGTGTGGGAAGAAGTTCTACATTGAGGTGGATTTGAGGGACCATGAGAAGCTATGTGGGGAGATGGTTGGGTGTAAATGTGGGTTGAAATTTGCATTCAAGTGTAACCTTCAGGCTCATAAGAGGACTCACCCGGAATGCGTCGGAAAGCCATCGAGTTCGCCGGAGCATAGAAATGTGGAGAAGGGTCAGAGCTCAAACACCCCTTCCCTTGGGCTGATGGGGGTGAAGTTGGAAGATATTTGGGCTCTTGGTTGTCGTGCTCGGCTTGATGCACTGGTGCCTGCAGTTCTTAAGAAGTAAAGCTTTATTTTTTGGTAGAATTTATGCAGGAACGCCTCTGTGAGGTAGTGAGTGATTTCAACTTGAAGCAGGTTCATGCTCTTGTTTTTCTTTTGGAAGCAAGAGATTTTAGTTCTAGATGCAATTATGGGTTCTGATCATGAAAGCAATGTTAATTTCAGTTCATCTCAGAATCAGGATCATTTTGATATATAACAGTATCATGTAATTTAGATCTTAGGATGCTATAATGCTTGGTTGCCTACCTTATATATATATATATATATATATATATATATATGTTATTGGCGTTATAAGCGAACCATATACCATCGCTTCTTTGAGCATTCATATGCTGGTAGCTTAGTCTATCTGCAACTTCTTTTGATGTTATGATTTCATAATTTGTATTATAACTCCATATAAGCTGCACCATATCCTCGATCTCAAAACTAAAATGTTTTTGTCAGCCAATTGAAGTGCAGGTGGAATCCTCATTGTGTTTAGGTTGGTGGTGAATGAGAAGATCGTCATACCTGGACTAACAATTCTTGTGTATGTCATTGTCTGTCTTCCTAGATGATCTGGGACATTGAGATGCAAGGTTTCTGGGGAACATAATTTTTTGTATGAAACTACATTAAAGATCTGATGCAGCTGCTAGTCATGCATCACAGGCATGTCTAGAAATATTTTGTTCAAGGATTTTAAGATACATAATGCAGCTCAGAAATATAAGTGACAGGAGATCGTCTTCAGAAGATAGATATATTTCTTCTTTAAGTGAATTGTTCTTATCATCAAGTTTTTGAGTATCAGAGTAAGATATGTGTTTTCTGGTTCTGATGATTGAATCCTACATTATATAAGATTGCTAACACATATCTTATGCACAATATCTAAGATGCAGTTCTTATAATTACAATGATGAGTTCTAGTTTTCCTCTGTTTGAGTGTTGAAATCTAAATGAATGAAAATTCAACATTATCAAGCTGGAGGGACTGCATCTCCTGCTCATTGATCCTGATCTACTACTGTGGGATCTCAATCAAGCAACAGGCATGGGGTCCACGATGGATCGAGATAGATTCTGGGTAAACCCGAAATTGAACCGGTGGAAAATGAGCTTGAGCTTTAATAAATGGATTTATCAGTGTGTGTGTTCTTGTACTTTCCCTTTTTCAAGAGCCTTCTTGTGTGACCGATAATAAGTCTGAATGCTTGTCACTAAATACAAGTTGTGAATCCAATCATACAAAATGTGATCATACCCAGTTACTTTTTATTTGAGAAATATATCTGGCCTCTCTTTCTTCCTCTTCATCATTGTGATTCTCTTTTACTAAGGCTTTGTGTTTCAGCAGCATGATGTAGATGCCATGATGCATAATTATATGATCAGCGCAATGTTGGAGAAAATAATGGAAAGAGTGATACCAAGGGATATTGCTGAAGCTTTTGACCATTTCAAACAACACAATCAAAGTCACTGGCTGTAAATAAATTGCAGGCTAGGTGATTAACCCCACTTCTAGTTTTACAGTGTCAGTCCTTGAACATCCATTTTCCCTGCTTGGGCCCCTTCTGTTTGTTTGCTAGATTATTTAGCTATCTCTGAAAGTTCTGTGGATTTAATAATTAAAAGGCTGGAGCAAGTCATTCGCATGAACAGAAAAAAAAAAAAAAAGGTTCAAAGTTTGGCATATGGTTGATGAAATCCTGCACTTTCTTGTTATTCCAGATATTTCTAGGCACTTGTAAAGATCTAATTTGAGATCTAACCAATTTGCATAACAGCGGATGCTTTATTTGTTTAAAGTTTAGTGTGATAGATAAAAATTTTATTATAATATATTCAGAAGAAAGCTAACTTAGAAACCAATCATGATGCTGCCTTCGATCGCAAAATCGACTCAAAATCTTAATTTAGATAGTTTAACAAAATACCAAAAGATCATCTACTATTAATCTTCCCGCTTCGAGGATTCTGCTATGATTCCAGCCTCAAGAGGCTGTCTGTCTCAGGAGACCCAGTGAGCCCTTCAATGAGAGAGTTGTGTCCATGTGGCCTGGAAGGAGGAAATGAATAGTCCCCCCATGGCCTCTCCAGGTTGGCATCCTTTTCTAATCCCAACTCACCCATTAAGAAGAGAGCATCGATATCTCGAAAGATAACCAATAGCAATAATACAAGGAGGAGACTGGTGGGAGATAACCATATTAAAGATGACAGTAGCACCATCTTTGGGCACCTACGGTCCGAGGACAAACGTGGGGAGCTATTGGCAAGGCATTCTCTTGATGCTGATGGTAATTAATGGATTTCGCGTACTGATAATATAAATGCAATAGAAGTTCGATGAGTCCGGTGATGGGCAAGAACAGCTAAGGTCCCACACGCTGAAATAACTCGGATTTGCATTGATATTGTGATAAATGTTAAGTAGTTGCATGCCACAAAAGACAACTTTTAATTCAACATCAACGTGTGGATGGGGGTGGCAATAGCTTGGGTTTGGTCGTATTAATATCCCTACCCTCAGGCATATGTGTGAGAGGCACAAAAATTCACATAGTTACTAGGTATTCCACTCTAGCTCAGTTAAGGAACTTTTTTTTAAAAAATTTATTTTTCTCTTCCGTCTTTATATTTGACTTTCTTAGTGTTCACTAGCAAGTGCAGCTCCAGCAGAGATAACATCATTAAAACTCTCACTTTCTAGATTGGACTTCAAGCATTAACTTGTAAGCCAGATTCTATCTGCCATTTCAACCTCGCCAGCCTACTACAGTGGTTCCACTTCCTTGCTCTGAATTTCTCATATTGCCACTCTTCCATCTTGTCTTTGTTCTACATCTACTTAACTATTGGTTTTTTTTATAACCTCTTTTGATGTCAAGTTCTTAATGAAATCATCAAAAATATCACTTTCTAGATTGGACTTGAAGCCAGATTCTATTTGCTATTTCAACCTCTCCAGCTTACAGTGGTTCCACATCCTTGCTTTAAATTCCTCTCAAAACAAAACTGAAGTTCTCTCTCTTAAAATAGATGAATGTATATATATAAAAAAATGACAATAAAAATTATGGAAATAGGTATCACGAATAAGGAAATTCCTTCAAACATCTAATTTCTCTGTGAAAAAAAAAAAAAGCATTATCAATTTTAATTATAGGAACTCAGAAACAGTTTAATCTCTCCACAATGCATGCACTGATAACTTCAGGCGATCACGTAATGCAGCCGGGAGGTTCTATTAAATGATTTGCCTGTATTTCTTTCTCTAGATAGATTTGAGGCATCAAGACATTGAGGCTAAATTTGGCTAACAAAAAGATAATAAAAAGAAAACTAGTTTAACATCAGGGAATAAAGAAGATGATTTAATAAAGAAAAAGACAACTGAGAAAATTTTAGCTAAATTACAGAAACTGTAAAGAAAGTCTGTCGAAGGAAAAATAAAATGTCCACACTATATAATTCACTAGACTGAAGTCAGAATCTTTTTGAAATGGAAATGTGAAACTTCATTTGTCCTCATTTTTTTTTCTTCATTTTTTTATTTCCATACGGAGAAAATTCCTTCCCAATCTTCTCTCTCACTTTCTCCCCAGTCAAATGGAACTTTAAACAGTTTAACTTAAAAATAATTTTTTTTATACCAAAAAAGAAAGAAAAAAAATAAAAGAAATTGTCATATAGAACCTGTTAATAATTCACCTTCTAAAATGGTTGGATTCAATCACCATATCCTGTAATGTTCTACTACCGTCTGCAGTATATTCTCCTAATGATGTATCCACTACTGTCTGCTACCATTTATATTTGAAAGGGAGAGGTGGTAAACATCTTCAGACCGCACCACATAGTGCATTAACGACAATCAAGTGCATCTCTGCCACCCTTGCAATATATATATATATATATATATATATAACCAACTTGAAGCTCAGGAAAAATAAGAAGAAGAAGAAGAAGAAATCAGCCTGACATGGACAATGGGTAGTCTAAATGCAATCATATATTGACCCAAACCATGAAAACCATCATGATAAAAATGTACAAAGATACAAATTACAAATAAATGCAAGAATAAATACATTTTTGACTTAATTTCCTAGAGCAGATGCATTGCACATTACTTTATGGCACCTTTAACTTGAATCCTTCACATCTATCTACAAAGTGTGACAAATCTCGGATTGCCTTGAATTCACTCACTTTCGTAGTCTTCTTCATCACCAAATGAAAAGACAGAAGCATCTGCAGCGATTGCCTTGAATTCACTCACGCTATTTGATTCCAATTCAGGGGGATGTGATACTGCTGCACTCTTACTGTTCCCATCACTTCTCACTTCATTAGCATCAGGAGCTTTTGCAGCGCCGCCTTCACCTTTCAGGGAAAGCTGCTCGACAGCTTGTGCTATAGTTGCTGCCTCTTGCGAAGCCTTCATTTCATCTCCTTTGGCTGTACTGCGAGCCACCTTGCCACGCCTGCTCTTAGAAGAGCTGTTCTCTTCTGATTCACTATCAGAAAAGACATCATCCTTCTCTTGGCTACCAGGATCCTCACTAGGATTAGGATGTGGTGTGTCATTTTCATTTGTGGTAGCGCTAGCAGAAGGGCTTCCATCAGATTCTTTCTTAACAGTTGCATTGGTGGGCCTTGGAGGATGGGACCCATCATAATCTACAAGTACAACCTCAACCTGGAATCCAGGAGATGGTAATTTTCTCTGCATGATAAAGTTGAGTTTGTGAATATTCAGGAAGAAAATGTAAAAAAATAGATGGATGGATGGACACACACACACACACACACACACACATATATATATATATATAGAGAGAGAGAGAGAGAGAGAGGTGCACTAGAATACAATTGACCATATTTTGGGTCAGATTTAGTGAATCCTAACCAGAATTGTGGCCCCATATCAATTATCTAAGCCATTAGTTACCTCTAAACTGCTTGCACACCAAAAATTATACATACAAACATATATGCACACATGCATATCTGCACACATACATAATAGACTATGCTCCTCTCAAGAAGAGAGGATATCTGATCTTTATTCCAAAATTAAAAATAAATCATCCAAATTGAAGTTACATAGATCATAATCTACACAAATAAAAATACCTAAAAATCAAAAATCATGTGTTTGTAATCTACGCACTATGTGGATACAAAGATGGATAGTTTCCATTGTGCTAGTATCCTAAAAGACATGATAGAGCATTTACATTGAAAATAAAGCATTTATATTGAAAATCCACCTTATTGACCATAATTTATGCATGTTAAAATATGTATAAATTAAAAATCAATATATTCCAATGCAAAGATCATGGTAAAACATTGTCTTACATTATTTTAATCATTCATTTTTGCATCCACTTGATGCATAGCTTAGAGAGTAATAAAAAACATGATTTTTACATTATTTTCATTTTGAGAGCAAAACAAATTTGGAGCCATATACTTCTAAAAGAACCCTAGCCTAAGTCTATATGTGTGTTTGATATAGTGTGAAAAAAAAAAGCTGGTTTAGTTAGCAAAAATCAAGAGGAAAGCCAATAAAAAAGGAATTTTTCCAAATGTAAATTAGGAATGCTTTACCTTGTCAAACCATTGAAGCTTTAACTAAAAGAAATAATTTTTCACTAAATGTAGATACAGGTGAAGCTTTACCTTGTCAAAGCCATCAAGATCAGAAGTGTTCAAAATCTTCCTATTTTCCATCATTGTTGTATTTAACCAACTGCAAAATGGAAAAAGATATATTCATCAATCACAGTTGAGAGTTACAATACAAAGGGAGTGGATAGGGATGGCAATGAAACAGATATGGGACAGGTATAGTATGACTCATCCCATGTTGGAGAACATTGTACCCATCCTTCAAATCTGCCCCACCTTGCAATCTCTTTTTTAATTATACAAATCCTTTTTTGACAGTGTTTTTTGTTATACTAATCAAACTAATAAAAAAGTATATTAAACCTTGCTACCTCATATAACATTAAACAAACTAAGAAAATAAAGGCATCTTAGAAATATTATTCCACAAAAATTATTCAACAATAATGCAAACAAGGCAGAAATACTGTTCTTTAAAAAATTAAAGAAATAAAAAACTAAGTATCTTATATTGCCTTCACACATGATTAATCTTCGTCAATGTTGGTCCCAACACATTTTTCTCCATTACCATCATAATCATCAAGGATAGTTTGAACTGTGCTACCTTGTGGTGGTGTAAATAATCTTTAAACCCATCCCCTCCTTAAACTTGCTTCAAGTTTTAGCTTTAGGGCTTGTTTGAGATAGCTGTTGGCCCCAGTCGTTGGCCAAAAGCTATCTCACATGGCTGCTTGGAAATAGTCACTTAAAAGGCATTCCAGCAGTCCATCCAAACAGAGCCTTAATAGTCATTCCCACCCTTGATTCTAAATGGGTAAGTTAAAACCCGCTCCATTAAGGTCTCATCATCCATCTAGAGTCAAATTTTACATTAGGCGATGAAAAATGAAATTGAAAACTATTGAATATAATATATGAGGTCCAAAATATCAATAAAGAAACAAAACAAAATAAATAAAATGTTTTGGAAGACCCTTTGCTTATGCTGCCCTAGTAATCACCATGGTATCATTCACAATTCAGCTCCTACAAAATTGGATATTAAATTGAAACAATTTGTTGCTGAGAACATTAAGCAGGTACATCAAAATCAACTAAAAACTTCCTCCTTCCCCTGTATAAAGGAACCATGTTGTTCAGAGAACCAAAGAACTCTTTGTATTATCAGGCCTCAGATGTGCGATAAATATTTGAAGAGTCATCAATCCTCAAACTGAATTCACTATGATTGTTTTCCCTGATGCACTGTGGTTGTTATTGCTAATTTAGTGAAACACATCGCATGCAAGGCTACATATTATGCAATATTGAGGCCATGGACTGATTGATTGACATCTTTGCTAAGTATTTTCTTTCCCCCATGTCCACCTCCAATTTTGCATGTCTACTTTTCTTATCATCTGAAGGAGGTAAAAGCAAAGAGCCTAATTCTCCCTAAACTGACTTAGTTGCTCCCATCAATTATAAATAAAATTCTCCTGTATTTGTAGTCATGGCAATACTTGAAATTCTTGTTCAGAAGTCTTCCAATATTAGATACACTAGCAATTAAAAATAGAATAGAGATTAACACCAATAAGCAAATTACAAGCAGCTAGCTATCAAGGCAAACTTATTCCAAGTAAACTATAGTATCTATTTAATAAGAGAATCAGAATAAAGCCCTCACCAGTAAAAATCTCCTTGATGATCATGAAAATGAATTTTAAAATCACCACCCAACTCAGTCAGACCAGGCTCCCCTGGTAAAGAAAACACCATGACTCCCTTCTTTGGTGCACTGAACCAGAAATCTTCAGGCTAAGAAAAAAATAAT
This sequence comes from Metroxylon sagu, assembly GCA_017589505.3. Lineage (NCBI taxonomy): Eukaryota > Viridiplantae > Streptophyta > Magnoliopsida > Arecales > Arecaceae > Metroxylon > Metroxylon sagu. The sequence continues at coordinate 106,202 of JACVBY030000432.1, read as the reverse complement.
TATCAGCAAGATATAAAGCATATGTCCACCATAACAAAATAAACTGGAAATATAGGCTGAAAACATGGAGTGTATTGGTCTTTTCTAGGTTCAATGGAGGTTCGTTAGTTAGCGTTCCAGAAGACAAACTATACATGATTTTGAGAAGTAATCTGACCTGGAATACTTAAGAGATGTAAATTTTGAATACGTTATACAAGTTGCTAACCTGCAATTGGAGTTTATAATTTTAATTCATTAAAAGTGACATGGAATGTGTAGATTCAACTGTTTAAGCACAGCTTTCTCATTCCTACCCATGCATGATACAGATTATCACAGAGATCAAAGAGTTTGTAAAAAGGAATTCCATGCACAAGGAGGTTCATGCATTACTTTTATAACGCTAACTGCATAGTCAGAAGTTTCAGCCAAAGCTCGGGCTTTTAACCAGATGTTCTGGAACATGTCCCAGCATTTAGAGGATTTGTGCGATTACTTGGTCTCATCATCCATCCAGAGTGAAATATATTTCATTTCAGCTGAGACAATCTGGTAGTTGGTGAAACCTAGGGTATCACCAGCAAATTCAGTTTCTTGCAAGGATTATTTTTACCTCAAAATAAGAGGTGGAGAGCAAGAGTTGCTAGATCTAGGTTGGACTTAAGAAAATGAATGCTTTAAACAATATCCATCCCACAAATATCAAACCTCTAACAAGTAACATTTCCCAAGTTCTTTTCAGTAGTTAACCAAATTAAAAACGCACAGTTCATACACCTTGTATGCTCGACCTAAGATCAGACAAACTCTAATATTTTTTATTCAAATAAAAATCAATATTTCCTAGAAATTATTAAGCGATTTGCAAATAGAAGAACAATGGTAAAACTGGGGCTTCGGCATCCCTTTGTTCATGCTCTCATATAAAGGCTAACATGTAGAATTTAATTCTCTTGAATATGTACGTTCTTAAAAAAGCATTTTTCTAAGTTTAAGAAGTTTTTATTTTTTAAAAAAATAATGATGAAAGATAGAAGCTTTCAGTTATTGACAACAAATTCTTTTAACTGAATCTTATATTAATGCTTAAAAATCTAGCTACACAGACATGGATTGCAAAAGTCAAAGTTATAATTCACTGTATAGTAACATGTATACATTTACATGTACATATGCATATGTAGGTTGGATGAGCGATGTGAATCATCAACATATATGGTCCATCATGTATTTTGGCACCAAGGTGCAATTACATTAGTTATGCAATGGGAACACTTGAGTTAATCCTCCCCATATGTGATTGTATCAGTGACTACTTGACCAGTCTTAGAAATATCTCTAGCAAGAATGATCAAAGCTCAAATCACAAATGAGGATGAGCTACTTTTAAATTGTTAAGTCTTAGCTGAACTCCCTAAGCTGTTAGCATTGATCTAATACCTTGGAGGCGTACCTTTGAAAATAGTTCGGCCAAATGAATCTTCTATAAATGTTCTATTAGCAAAAAATTTTATCAACAAAGTCATAAGGCTTTCCAATAGGATTAGGAAATGCAGATCAACACTTTATGCTGTTAAATAGATGGTTAGAATTGCTAAATAGATGGTCAGAATTTGTTTTATTTGGATCAACAACTAAAATTGCCTGGAAGATAAGTGATGAGAGCTTTTCAAGATATTCCTCTTTGCATAAAATTTTGGGTTTCTTTGACATTGATGCCAGTCCAATGGTCATCAATGGTGGATACCATCAAAACTTTGATGAACATGGAGCATTTCAATGTTGACAGTGAGACAGGTCTGGCTTTATGAATTTTATAGTTCTATCTTCTTTTTTTTTAAGGAAATAGTTTCATCCTTTATAGATGTCACAGATTAGCTTTGTTTTTTATACTAACAAGTTTCAAGAAAAATATTACTTAACTTATCCATCAATTTCACTCAATTTATAGATATGAGAAGACTACAATTAGGAAATATCGACTCACAAGAACAAAATGGCACAAGTTCATTATTTTGTATTTGCAATGCAACAAATGTGGACATCAACAAAATCAACAAGTCTTTCGTTACTTCCATTAATCTAGAATTGTCATCTACAATTTATGCTTCACCATCAGATGCATAAATATGGGACAATGGTTTAAAGCATCACAAGAAACTCTGTGTTTCAGTCAAGAGACATCTGAAACTAACAAATCTTAGTTGAAACCAACCTTTGAGCTATAATTCATTGTACATGTGAGCTATTTATGCCAAAACTAAGGTTATAAATCTTGTGAGACAAAGGCATCCCAGTTTTTTCATGGAATGAGATGCCCTGCATCCTATCTCGTCCCAATCCCCTGCATCCCAGTACTTACTTAAGATGTGTGTGTGTGTGTGTGTGTGTGTGAAGCTTTAGTATTTTGTTTGATTTTTAAACATATTTGAACTTCAAAAGTTATAATTTTATGATAAATTAGATCTATTTAAAATTAACATTATAATACATTATAGCCAAGACAAGACAGGATGAGACAACCAAGATTGATCCCAAAATCTCTTTGGGATGGGACAGGATGGCCGAGACAACCTTCGTCCTGCCGAGACTTAAATCATTGGTCAGAACATAGGAAATTATATTATGTAGATTAAGCTAAGCTACTCTAATTTTTGATACGATGTCAAAGCGTCAAAACATTGTACAAAAAATTTAGATATTTTTTGGCATAAGTTTTGTGATCCTCAAACCCAAATCTTATTGGCATCGAAATGGCCAATAAACAACAAGATAATATATTACACTTGAAATATAATGTGTTATTATATTTTAAAAAATCTTTTCAATCATCTTATAGCATTACCATAGAAACAATACATCCAAAGGAATATGATTTAAAATGATGCCTAAATTATTTTATTCACATATTCTGTTTCCTTCTTTTATATATAAATTGTTTGCCCTGATTTTAGATTGGAATGTTTTTCTTATGATTTCAACTAAAATTGCCTATATCTCAAAACAACTAGAACCACCAAAACTGACAAAACTGAAACTTGTTAGGTTAGGTAGATATTGAATCCAAATAAAATTTTCAAACTTTTGGGGGCAAATCCACTGTAGGCATGTGCACTGTTGTGGGAAATCACGTAATTGTTTATGCTTCATCAATGCGACTTAAATTAGGGATCTCTCAAAAGAACAGTGAATTGTCCTTGTCTGTTTGTGTTTGTGATTCTTGATCTGCCAATTTGATCCAAAAAGAGTCATTCCTTTTCTCAGTAAGCTTCTATCTTTTCTCAAAATTTCATCTAAGTTTTCTTACATCATCCTATTTGCATTTCAAAAGTCTTTGGAAAAAGATCATGCATACTGAAGGCATTATTTGCATGTAAGCATGCATGAAAATACCGCCTTAAATGATTTTTCAGTAATTTGTTTTATATGAAGTCAATTGTAAATGTGTCAGGTTCTAAAATGTACAGAATCTGTCATGATAGAAAGCAAGAAGGGATCCATGACACATAAAAGTTCTCTTAATTTGTTACTAAGAATAAACTTTTTGATAAGCATGACATTTAATTAGTACTGGTGATATGCGTTAATATTGAGCTGAATATTCTACAAACATCTAAATTCTCCATTGTACATTAATCTCAACAAGCTTATAGCACCGAGAGTCAAAAGCAAACCTAAGTACAAAGTTTTGTAGATCTATGAAAGTTATAAAAGTAACTTACAATAAAAGGGAATATATAGGTTCAATCATGTCCAACAATCTATACCTAACCCAACTAGGAAACCATGTTGGTTTTAGGCTCACACCCAAGCATAGATCAAGACTACAGGTCTTAGTCCAAGTAAGGACAATTTTGGATCCACATTCATTTAAGCAAGCAGAACCAAAAAATAAAAGGACAAAAAAATAATGGATGACATAAAAATAAACAGAAACACTTAGAAAGGTGAAAATAAAAAAATAAATAAATGATGGTTCAAAGATTGCCTTTAGGTCCTTCGTACTTGGGTGCTTCTTTGTTGAGAACAGGACACCTGAGCAATGAAAATAGTATGGGTCATATTCGAGACCAAATTCTAAGAGAAACAAAAACATTCAAAAAACATGGTAGCAGATATATGCTTTAATGTTGAACTGCTTAAAGCACAAAAAGGACCATTACATGATAGAAGGCCTTGGTGCAAGGACTAAAATACCATGCACCAGTTGGCTGTAACTAGAATACCAGGAGCATATTACAGATATAAGTCACAAGAGGTTTAATCTCAGAAAAACAAAATCATCAAATAAATCATAATTTGAGGGGAAAAAAGAATATCGCTTGTTCCACTTGCAATCTGTGACAGACCATATGCTCTACAGGTGTCAAAGCTTGTCAGCAAAAATTATAGCTACTGAATTATGTGGCCATATGTTAACCATCCCATAAACTATGGAACAAAAAATATTCATAAGATTTGGCATCAATATGTAAGCAAGATGTTTAATATCTGCTTGATATTTGGCAATCATAATAATGCTTTTCAATTAATGAGATCGCACTTTCACCAGATCGATTTGAGCAAGAACAAGCCCCGTATCAATTAATTATTTATATATTGTAAGCCGATTAAGACTGATTTGGTTGCTTTGGAGTTCATAACCTGAGTTAGCGTTGCCACTTGCATAACTTATGTGTTGATTCAGGCCTTAATGTCAAGTTTCTTATCTGTTTTAACAGGATGGCTGCAAAAGTCTCTTTGAATGTATTTATCATATCAGCCTGCATCGAAATCATGAGCAACAGTTTTGCCACTCAAATTAGCATCAACCAATACAGCATCTGGGTCGGCTTTCTATCAGCTTCAAGAGAATACAACCCCAATATTGACATGGTGCATCTAAATGACAGGAAAAGAAAGACAAAAGCATGGCTATGCTGCATCCATAAATAACAATAGACGACAAGCACTATTCCATCAAACTATTTGCTTTATAAAACCAACTTCGCCACGTATTTCTGGTAAAGGTTATTGAAACACAGGCTCTATCAAATCCTTCCTCACAATTTCTAGATTTGCATGGTCCTAAAACTCTTTTAACCCATCCCTCCATAAAATCCAAAACCATCTCCTCACTATCATTTCTCCCAAACTTTGTGGCACATGATGTTGCCATCTCAATAGGTTCAGCATAGCTTGATCTTGTTCTATAAGTCATATGCTTTCATCAATGAACTACTTCCAGTATATTCGTCATCCTTTTTACTCACAACCACATAAGGCATTTGTATCATGAATTCTGCCAATTTTTGTTATGCAATACTCCAACCATGCAAAATTGCCAACCTTATTGTATCCAACAGCTTCACTAGCACTATGTAATCAAGCCACTCCAAGAACGCATTGATTCCCTTCACCTTGTTCTAATCTCGTACTTCATCCAGCTTCTAACTTTCACTTTCACTCCAAAGTTCATCGATCATAATTAATTCATGCTACATTTTCACCTTTTCTCTTCCACCACCTCAGTCATCATTATCTTATAGTCTGGATGCATGCTTTATCTATTCATCTAAATATGTAGCAAAAGCTGAGTGACCAAAAAGTATAAGCCATATCACCTATTTTCTTCCAAGTCTCACATATAGATATGAAAACACAAGACTCTGAAAAATATGGAATCTTTCACAGATCTTCAACAATTAAGTAAATGGTCTTCACAGATTCAAGTACCTCAGAGGTCCCAAAACTCATCAAATGTTTGTTGAACATTTTTTTATCATTCAACACCTATTAAATCTCTCACCTATATGACAAGGCCAAAACCTGTTTGTATCCACTTGAACAATGCCCCTTGGTACGGGGGCAAAATTCCAAATTCCAGCAATGCATACATTTTAACCTCCATGCATGTAAAGCTTGTCCAGATTCTTTAGTTTTATATTTTAATGTTAATAAACAAGACCAAAACCTGTTTGTATCCATTCTCATGGAATTTTCTTCATGCTGGTAAAAATTTTAAGCCAATATTGGCATGCATGATGCTTGCAGCTACAGGTTAAAAACTCAGCATATCAGCTGCCTGCAAAATGATGAAATGATAAATTTCCCAAATTGTCACCCTAAAGCTTCTCCCTTGTTTGGGGGGGGGAATTCCAAATTCCAGCAATGTGTATATTTTAACCTCTGCGCATGTAAAGTTTGTTCTTTCAATGTCAATAAACAAGAATTCAGCGACAAAGGTAGCAACAATAAAAACAACAGCATATTCTGGGCCTTGATTTCATCATATAACGAGATAATAGGAACTTTCTTACTCTCAAATGCTCTAACATGAACATTAAACTTTTGTTCTAAAAGATGGGGCGACAAAAGTTCCCAATACCATTATGATTGGAGATAGTAACAGAAGGCCTAATCCAATAGGGGCATCTATGAAGACGTAAACCCCTGAGCATGCACCTGGAAAGAAGAGGGGAAAAGTCATGTTAATATCATAATCTTCGATCACCATAGTGTTGGCATGCAAAAAATATTATGATGGAATTATGAGAATCATCAAGGGACTGAAAAAGTTACCTCCGGCCTGGCTGATTTTCACCATTGAAGTATGTTAAGATACGTTCAAAATATTTGACATACCTCTATAAACATTAAAAGGGAAAAGTCAGGTGTGTTGAAGATGACACAACAAATAAATGTATATAAAGCAAGGAGTAGACTAACAATCTGACTTGGGAGAACAAGCGCCTTCCCATCCATACATCTTTTCTGGTTATAGCATTCAATGGACTCATCAGCAGTAGGAAAGAACTGCATCAGATAACATTATATTCAGACATACTGAATATAGCAAGCACTATATCAAATAGGTAATACACCACTCTGATACCATCTTTCTGATATGAACAAGGTAACAGTTGATCTCACCTTCAAGTATAAAATAAGACTCGAAATCATTAAACCTGTCCTTGCCATACCAGCTTTGCAATGAACTACCACCACATTTTCGATGTCCGCCTTCAACCACGAGTAGGCACTTTGACAAAATGAGATAATAAGTTGAAGCGGGGGGCAATTGTGATCATCAAATGGGAAACAGGCCACCTGTGTTGCACAGGCATACAACCAACTGATTCAACACACTTCATACAAACAAGGCAATAGGCAACAAAAAACTATCCCAGCTACCTACATCTAAAGTGTTCTTACATCAATGCAATATTAGCTCTTAGAAAAATATGAACAAAATAGTTGAATAATGAAAAGGGCGATAAGTGCAAGATACTTTAGATAAGAACACTAAGGCTATGTTTGGTTCCTGAGAAATGAAAGAAATCAAAGATGAATCAGCAGAATAAAAGAAAAGAAAAGAAAAATAAATAAAATAAAAGAATATTGACTATGTTCTCATTTTTGGTTGAAGTAAGAAAATCAGAGAATGATCAATAAGCTTGAACCACTTGCCTACCAGTCAATCTCTCCAAATTGCTACCTTTTGGAGAAGAAAACTTTTAGGCTTGATCAAGAATATTTTGGCCATATAATTTTCTCTTTGATTTCCACTCATTGAATTTCCTTTTTAGTAACAAAAAATGGAAAAGAAAATTCCTCCTGACACTTTTGTGTCACTTCCTTAGCAACCGAATGGAAACTAAAAGCAATGAAGGATAGAGTGCAAAAGAACAGAGGGTAAAGAAATAGATCGCTAGATGAAAATAAAGAGTGGAATCAGTGGAACAGATGGCTTGGAAATGTGTAATGCAAGCTAGACACGTTTTTAATGAAAGGGTTCTCTCTACAATTAGGTAGAAACTTGGGAAATAGAAGGGATCTACCATGCTAGCCTTAACTTAATGATTTGGTTCATTTTCATATGGAAAATTCTACAGCGCAATTTTTTAACTCTCTTTTCATCCCAACGTTCCATTGGCATAAGGGTAAAAACATTTCCAATTTTTTCCGTAGCTACTTCATCCATCACAAGGATGGTGGAAGATAGAAGATGACCAACTAAGGGAAAGAACAATTGTTGCATGAGGCAGACATGGGGGTTGTGGCAGTAAAGAAAAATATAGGAGGGTGCATGCAAGTGAAAGGTGGTGAAGAAGAGCACAATGGACATAAAGAATGGGACATGATAGAAGGACACAACGGAAGCAAGAGCGCAGGGAACACTAAGAAAGGGGGCATGATGGTGAAGTAGGTGGGTGGGGCAGACCAACCAGATGGCGATATGGCAGAAATGAGCTGAAGGGATATAGAGAAGATGGCATGGCAGGATAGGGGACGATAGGGATGGCTGGGAATGAAGAGAAAAAATGGCTGTGATCAATAGCAGCCTAGGGAGCATGTTGCAAGAAAGCATAGAGAAACGAAAAAGGCATACAAGACTCAAGAGGAGGGATGTGGAAACAAAGAAAGGAGGAGATCTTGATGACAGAAAAGAAAAAGGCAATATCACAGTGACTCAGAAAAGCATTTCTGGTTGTTTGCCACAAGAAAAAAGAGACAGACAATATGCTGGCTGACACAAGATGACACATTCTGACAATGCCTTATTGGCACATGATATGACTACATGTCATATCCCATGCCAATGCATCAATGTTCCCATGTGTGCTAGTGCAGGTACAAGTGTAAAGAAGATAAATATGACCTAACCAAGGCCACTAGGTCCTACATGGTTACCTTGGGCACGTCGCAAGCCAAGGAGACAGCACAAGCCCAGGTCATATGTTATCAAGCTAGCTCGAGCACAACTTTATTAGGCATGTTAGCAACCAAAAGAGTGAGGGGGAACAGCAATAAAAAATAAGTTAGAATAAGGACAATTAAGAAGATAATGACCTTGCTTCTGTCATAATTGCCACCAACATCCACATCACTGCTATCAGCAGTACTAAAATGGGGGAAGATGGTGCCTTGAGAACCAAATCTCCATGGCATTTAGTGGAAAAGAAGGAAAAAGCAGTGTAGGATAAGGGTTGGAGAACAGAGAGCAAGCATCAATCTATGTGCTCAAGGCATAGAGGACTTGGTGATGAAAAGGCATTTAGATTTAGCATTTAGGATATGAGGGAAGGAAAGAAGAAAGAGTAAGAAAATGGTTGAAGGCTTGAATCATAGACTGTCAATAGACATGCTCAAGGCATGGAGGATTTAATGATTGGAAGACATTTGGATTTGCAAAAGATGAGGGAGAGAAAAGAGGGCAAAGAGGAGGTGCAGTATTGTGGAATCACTGGGAGAGAGCTTAGGGCAGCCATTCAGTTTCTACCCCTTCTTGTTTAAGCCCTTAGCTCTCAATCTAATGGCCAAAAAGATTTTTAGCAACAATTAAAAAAAAGTACTAGCTTTTACATTAAAACATCGAGGTTAAAATACATTATTCTATATATGTTAATAATCTTTAAGAAATAAATACAAGATAATCAGTTACATAATATAGTTAAATCCCATACATTATTCATTATTCATTAAGTAATTACTATTTTGAGTGATATCGAGCTAGATACCCACATGAATGAGTTGGATCTGGCATGTCTTCGACTCATTTATACTTTAAGCTCAAAATCACAACTCCTGTTTAGCTCAATTACTTATTGAACAAGTTAAATCAAGCTAAATTTTCCGCCAAACATGAGCTGGCTACTCAGGAATAACCTGTTCATTTAATAGCCCAAGTGCATGCCTACCACTAGCAATGGGATGGCACTAGCACGTGACACTTTAAGCTTGCACGGAACACAACCGTGTTAATGTTTGGTGAGAGAGTAGGTCTAGCTTGTGATCATCTCATTTAAATTTTGAGATCAATCTTTTCTTGTGTTTGGCTCATTTACTTATCGAACATGCTGAACTTGAGCTAAATATTAACACAAATGAGAGCTGCTTAGGGACAACTTATTTGTTTAATTGTCCTAAGTGCATGCCTAGCACTAGCACAGCACATGACCCTTGTGCGGAACACATGACTGTTAGCGAGTAGCGATAATCCTTTAACAATGACTTGGCAAAATTCATATATGCAACAAGGCCTTGTTCGGTTCCTGAATAAATTTAACTTGAATATCTGAACAACTTAAATCAAAACAGTACTTATGCCTCATTATTCAAATAAAATTATTTGGCCTCTACCCCCAAATAGTTTTAATGCAATTAAATCCAAATAAGTGCCAAAAAGATGCTCTTTTGAACTTTTTTTTTTTTTGGATATCCCCAAGGTACCATTGATTGTTGGACTTTATTCAAGCGCACAAAAAAGTGTTTGGCAGAATAAACCTGAATACAGCTAAAAAAATTGGGCTTTATTCAGATTTATGTGACCTTATTTGGTAATCAAATAGAGCCCAAAAATCCTTTAGGATACTATAAAACAGATACAACTTTTTGAGATATTTATGTGTACCTTTCCCTCAAATAGCGATGCATCATATAGCCTCTCTGAACAGAGATTATATACTTTGTATTTTTCCTATGAAAAAAAAAAAGTTAGAAAGTTGTGCAGAAAGTATTTCATATTCTAGATACAAAGAAGTCGCAGCTTATCCATCTGAATTAGAATACCAAATCTGCACATTGCATTCAAAAATGATTATATAACAAGAATATTTTGCATCCACAAGATGATGCATAGCTGTAGCATTAACTTTGAATATTAAATTCAACAAAAGAGAAGGCACCAAAAAATTTTCTGGATGGGAATTCCCAAGAATAGATGCTAGCCAATTAGGATGTTGCATTAGAATAAAACAGCATAAATTATCTTAAATAAAAAAAAAGATTATGATAATATTTTAAAATTTAAAGTATTTTCTGATAAGGACCATTTCTACACAAGTCTAACCAAAAATAAGACTCCTGTAGGAATCTTGGCTTTCCTGTCCACTACTATTTCTCAACCAAATCTCGAACACCTTTCTTTCAGGAGTTCTAAATCGAGTATTCAAAAAACCTTCCTAATTATTTGTACTAATATATTCAAAAATGCAAAAAGACAACAACTTAACCTATGCCCCATTTAAACACCAATGATGTCAAATCCATCATACTGGCTGTGGAGCCTGGACGCATGCATCCATCGAGAACTTCTTGTGTTGAATATACATCCACCTGTCAGACATACATCCAAGTTGTAGGTACTCATCAAATTCTTTGGTTATATTTTTAGGAGGCCCATTGAGAGATGGTATTTCTAATAATGAGTTTGAACCCATAATGGCATTGAAATGTGTTTTTATCATATTTAGAGTTTAGTAAAGGATGTGAATATTAAAGTATTCTTCACAAAGTCATGTTTCTTGTATACTTAGCTAGTTTGGTGTCTGGATGAGAAACATGTTATAAAACAACTTGACATTGATATTTTTTAATGTTTTCTAATAGACTATCTGAAAAATTGATGAACATAAGTTCGCTAACTTGTTAGACTGTGCTCTCATGTCTTTTTTCTTTGCAATCACCAAGTCAGACGCTTGGTTATGGGTCTGAATCTGATTTCATGTGTGCCAGTGCAACAAAGTATATTGGCTTTGACAAGAATAAAAAATCATACAGAATTACATCATGCATCATTATTCCAGCAATATTTACATCAGAGGGACATCACAGAACTCTATCACAAAAACTAGGACAAATATATACAGTAAGAATATCTCTCTGGAAAGCAAGTCCAGCTAACAATCTACATCAATAGAGTCCAACATGCGTGAAGGTATCTGATGGAACAAATTTCAATGGATTGTGCTCAAAGATTGCTGTATAATAGGATCTAGCATTAGTTTTCATGAATCGAAACTAAAATTCAATCGAACCTCAAAAATAGTGTTTTCCATCTAAACAAGCAGGCAATGGATGCTCCATATGCCCCATGATTTACTTTATTTAGGTCAATATTTAATAGACCAAATTTCAAGTGATTGTGTTAACACATTGCAGAATGAAGATATCTAGTGTTGCTTCTCACAGTAGGAGATAAATCTTAATATTCTTTGATGGAATAGAAGATATACAGAATCACAGATGGTAAATATGTCCAGTCAAGTCTCAAATACAGTGTTTCAACTTATTCAAACAAAGGCCTTAATTCCAAACTCGTTTAAGTCGGCTAATGTACTCAAAATAATGAAACACACGCATAATATATGAAGTATCCCAACAAATCAGTCCCCAAACATCTTTAGTGGTTACATGGCTCCTAAGGTTATGCATGGTTAGGGATTCGAATCAAGTTTCAAACATATTTAGATATAATTTTATAAACTAATTTAACCTACTTTTGGAACTCCCAGGCCGCCCATTTTCTTAAAACCGGCAGTTCGACCTAGTTTTTCACCAATTCAAGTGCAAATCTAGTCTTATAAAGAAATCGAACTAGCCAAGACTCCAGTTCACAGATTTTCTGGTCAAACCAGCCAATGTCTAGTCTGGCTTTTATAAGTATGATTTAACTTACAAGATGTCAAAATTCTATGACTGCTATCATGAAAGCTGAGGAAGACCATCTCCAACCAAGAGAGGATGCTGCACTTGCCATACATGAAAGTTGATATAAACCTAGAGGTAGTTTGAAAACATAATTAAATAATAACCTATCCACATGCTTTGTAGTTTGTTCATATTAGATACATAAGCATTATCTGATAACATGAGATAATTTGATAAGCATTCTTCTGAGAGTTCTTATGATCTATGGAGGTACAAAAGAACTATTTTGGTATACACAAAAACTAATAAAAAAGTTCTAAAAGATCATATTTCAGTTCCAACAAGAAAATGCTTCACATAGTGTCAGCACATGTATGAAGCCAAAGCCCGACATGTTCAGTTACTGAAACTAAAGTTCATGGAAAGTTAGGCCCGGTCTAGTTTCAATAAATATTTAAAAATTCACTACCAGAAAAGAGAACTCCAAATGACTTGAAAGAGTTTCTAAACCTAACGCTCAAGACTTGAGAACATCATTCTCACCCATCTCAATAAAATTCTTTTGGCTAAGTTATAATAGCAACATATTACATGAGAGGATAACAAACATCGTATGGTGTTCATTTATTAATTCAAAATCAATTTAATAGTAAAAAAGGTAAAAGCAATACCTTATGATGTGTTTCAAAAAACTTGATGACTTCTTCCATATGGTTGCGGTAGAATCCCTGCATTATTGCATATACCATATTTCATTGAAAAGGCATCCTAAAATGTATTAAGTTTAGCATTTGTGATAAAGCATTTTCTCCAAAATTACCTCAACATATCCAAAGAAGCCTGAGCTCACATCGCCTGCAGGGAAACCCATAGCAATAATGTTTTCCGTAATATATGTCATATCTAAATCAAATCCATCTTCCTGACGTCAATAGAAGAAATAGAAATCTTGTTATCCAAAGGTGCCAAAAGCTATAGTATTATTGAAATTTTTATTATGATAGTAGTATATCTTCAAAAATAATAACAGCAGTAAATGCTAGATCTTTTAATGTAAGCAGTATCGATGGATATCACCCCATATCGGGTGTCCCATATCGTACTGATACCACACCAAGACTTGGTAACAGTGCGTAGCGAGTCTCGGTATGCTGAACTAACCTACATACTGGGTATACCAACACCATACTAGTGTGGTACTAGTATGGGGTCCAATAAAGAGATGGAGAACCTTAGTTGTGAATAATTAACTAGTATACTATTAGACCGACAAAATAACATTCATAACAGCAAAGACATCTTATCTTTTTATAGGTCAAATTGAGGCATTTTTCAAAGGGTATAAGATGAAGAATAGCTTGGAAAAAATGGCAACCATGCTACGAAAAAAGAACAAAATAATGGTAAGAGGAAAAATTAACCTGAGGCCTATCAACATATTGAGGCTTAAGACTACCACCCAGCACTGCAAAATTTAGAACAAAGTGAAGGTATCTGAACAAAAGGGAGCCTCTAGGGAGAAATCAAGAAAAGTTGGGTCAGTTTTCATTTGAGGATGGAAAAATATAATACTAGGAAAATCAAAAATTAGAAATAAACAAGTGCTGCAAATACGACAACAATAAAGCCTTAATCCCAAATTAGTTGGGACCAATAATATGAATCTTTTTCCTTTTCCTCCATATTACTCAGTGTTGAGTTATATTTTCTATAAGATACAAAGATTTAAAAAAATTTTTATCACTTCCTCCCATGTAATTTTCAATCCATCTTTACCTCTTTTTTCTTCTATATGTATCAAATCAATCATTTGCACGATGCATCTATAAGTCTACATTACAAATATCTAAACCACCTAAGTCGTCATTGCCTCAATTTGTCTTTAATTGATGCTCCACCTTGCAAGAAAAGAGAAGATAGAAATAGAAAAATGATAGATGAGAGCTAGATAACTGAAAAGTGCTATGAGACTTAAATACAGTTGCTGGTAGAACCATATATGATTATATAATGAAAATGTACTAACAACAAGATCTATTTTACCAACTCATACCGACCATACCATACTGGCAAGATCCAGTATGGTACTGAGGTTTAATTCGGTATGAACCGAACTGGTCCAAATAGAGAAAAATTACCGCATACCATCTGATATCGGCCTGTATTGCTTGATTTTTGAGTGGTACTATAGCTGAGAGTGAGAAAAAGTAACACCCATTTTTAGTATGGATACCTACCATACCATACTAATCGTACCGTATCAAACTGATAATATATCAATATGATTCTCGGTACCGATTTTGTAAATGTTGACTAACAATATAAGCAGAATTTCCAAAACAATCTAAGATATTTGACAGCAAAATGAATAAATGCACAGAAACATTGGCATACATATTGATTCAATCACCCCTTAGAAGTTTCACTTTAAATTTGAGAGAAACATAATGACACTTCCATAGTAAACCATGTGCCAATAACGTGCTATATAGTCACTTCTGTCAATGAAAACCATTCATTCCAAAAATGCTAGAGAAAAACTTTACAAGCTCTGGGTATACCTAAGCCCTTCATGGTAGCTACAGGCATATGACCTCCCCACATTTGAAAACAAAAAATAAAGTAATTTACACAAAAAAGAAAGATATTTGCAGAGAGATTTTAAAACTCAAAAAACTAGATAACACTTCATGATGTTAACCAGCTATAACTGGCAATTGAGAAAAGTAAATACCCACAAAGCCTGAAAGCACTTTACGATAAAATAAACTACAATCATTATATCATTTGGATGCATAAATGCATGTCTGCAAGAAAGCATGTCTTTATGCAGTAAAATGAATGCATGCATGCATATATTATTGCTCACACTCTCCATGACTTTCTATGTCAAAACATAAGATATGTTAACAATAAACTATTGAATTATAAGCATATAACTAAATTTCCTGAAATCGTATAAATGTTTGAGAAAGACAAATAAAGCAGCAAAGCAGGTGTCAAGTACACAACCAATATTGACAAGAAAGTGAAAGCAAAAAAGTAACTGCTTTCAAACTCTAGCTGGTCTCAGAAACAACTGATGGAAACTTATAATTGCTGAAAAATCACCTGATATCTTCTTTTGTTCTGAGATACTATGTGGCGAGCCTTGACTTGTATGGCCTTTACTGCACTTCTAGATGAGTCCACCAAACCTCTTGTCAGCGATCCCAGGACACCAGGATGTGTGGTCGTTGAGTTGCCTTCTGCACTCTCATCTTGCTTAGGAGATTTTGGGGATAAATGTAATCCAAAACCACTAGTGAAACGTGCAAATGGGGACTTTCCTGCATTCCCAGGCTGTGAATCTTCTTGGCCTGATGGCTGTGGAATTTTGAGGCTTCTAGCCCACGAGGATATGCCAGAAGCCGAAAATGGTGATGGTGTCGGTCTTGCAGAAGCATCTTGCCCATTTGAAGTATGGTTTTGATTGTAAGGAGGAGCCATAATGGGTGGTGAAGATGATGACAGGTGTTGTTGTGATTCCATGTTAATATGCAGATCCACAGTGCCCCAAGATCAGCCACAGAAATTTGTCAAGATTTCAAGCATCAAGAGATATGTTGCACATCTGCAGGATAATTGTGTCAATATTAAATTGAGATTAAATAATAGATAGCAAAATGCTTTGTGCATATGACAAAGATTCAATAAAATAAACTGGAAAGGAAATCAACAGTATCAATTGATCTACTCCTGCATGCATATTACATCAGACATAGAAATAGCCTAAATTTATCAGTCTAAGCCTTAGCATTTGCAAATTGACACCTCTCTTTAGCTTCATATATGTCCCATGCAAGCCCATACTCTAAAGACTGCCTAGACAGTAAACACAGCCTAATGTTTTGTCTCTACTCCGTAGGCATCACTTATTGATGTAATATAGCTCTCCAGGTTTAGCTGATTTTATTGTAATTAAAATTCTATGCAAAATGAAAATTTAAAATTTTTGACACCAACTTAGCTGCATCAAGGTAGGGTGTCTTAGTATTTTTGTATCTACATTGGCAATCATAATGGCACTTTAATCCATCTTCTCCACACCACAATACCGCTAATAACGTGACCTTGACCATGTCTACGCACCAAAACCATTAGGCTGGTTTATTGATCTTCTACAAAGCATTTATCTAATAGAATGTGCATGCTAGGAGGCTGGAATTTCCTGCACAAACAAAATTCTTCACGTAGAAGCCCTTAGATTTGACCATCCCAATGCCCATGCATGTGGAAATGATGATGAGATTTATGTGAGGAAGCTCCTTCACTAGAGGAGTTGAGTTACATGTTTATTGTGTTAATACAAGTGGAAAAGGAGAAAGATAGAGAATGATCTAATAGTCACATGTTTTCAGGAGCACAAGACATGAAACTGACTGCTCCCAAACACATCAGGTCTCCTCAGAAAGTCATAAATCTGTAGCTGCATGAAGCTTAGGTTCCATATTGGAGGCAAAATAATTAATGCATCTAAAAATGTGTAATTCATGAGTCCTAAACCCAAACCCTGTGTCCATATTCTGGGTCACAAATGTGTTAGATTCAAGTCGCAACCCAGACGAGTCTGGCTGTATCCCACAGACTTGCACCACTAGTACTATCATACGCTGGGTCTTGATCCAACTACTTTCGGTTTAGAGTTCCAAGCAGGCGATGAAGAAAACATGTAAAGGTTGAAGGCATTAGAAAGCAGGTTTGTTATTAAGTTAAGTACAACATCAGCAGAAACTGCACGGATCATGGCAGACAATGATCGTAACCACAGGAAGCAAGAACATGATGGAACTGTGTGGCCATTGATGAAAGCATCAATAAAAACAAGTAAACCTTTGAGCCAACAATCTAACTCCAAAAACTACATGCAAACAAGGATGACATGTACGATTGATAATGAAGTAGACCATCAACAGAATATATCAAGTGACAAAGATGATTGTAATATCTTGGCCCAAAGCCTGGGTCATTCCTAGACACCACCTGAGGTGATGCCTTTTAAATTAAACAGGTAGGTCACGTCCCCTGTTTCCTTCCATCAAACCACATAACATAGTCACCCCCGCCCCCCCCCTTTCTTTCCACTGCCTCTCTCTCTCTCTCTCTCTCTCTCTCTCTCTCTCTCACTCTCACTCTCTCCCAGACACACTTCCTCTCTCTTGTTTATTTTTCTCTCATAGCCTCTCTTTCTCTCATTAACTTGAGATATATCTCAATAGTGATCTAAGGTTAGTGTTTTCAAGAAGGGGAAAACAAGGGGAAGGCCGAGTAACAAAAGCCATTGTCAAAGTAAGACCTCAATCCCTTCTCAAAGTCAAATTTTAATGTTATAGGACCAAATCTTGATGTGTTTAGGATAATACTTAATTTTTAAAATTTTTGAGATATCAAGTACAAATGGATTAGAGGAGAATAAAGATTTTGTGTGTTTTCATGGTTATCTCAAGGCTAGCAGGTTCCACCCTATTTCAATCCGAAAATTGTAACTTGAATTTGGCTGAGTATTTTAGAGCAAAAATTTAACTGGAACTTATTACTCATGCATAAATAAACCTACAAAATTTGAAAATTTTTGGAGGATGTTACATTAGTTAATTAAATCATTAAAGTGGTCTAACATGTAGAGAAGGGCAGAACAGAGTACTGACTTTGTATTTGATTAGAACCTTACTTATGCTTAATATTTTAGCATGATTTTGGTGATATTATAGTACTTGTCTTTTGATTTGAATCAGAAAATTTTCAAATATTAATTCAAAAAGAAAGTAAAGAAAATTACTAGACTATTGTAGCTGTCCATAAAACAGGACAAATTATAAAGCCCTGACTTTGGGCCAATTATTGCATTACTTAAATAGAATTAGATCCTAAAATTCTGTATGCTATAAGTGCCATGAGTGTCTTCTTAATTGCAAAATTTGATCAGGATTCTTCAATAGGAAGAAACAGATTTTTATTTGGATTAGCTAGTAGTGATATAGACTAAGGAATTGAAATCAAATAGAATTAATCATGTATAACAAGGGTGGATGAACAAAAAACTAGCATTTAGCTCTCAACTGCCATGTTTTAGATTGATTTTGAGGTATTCAAGAAATTTGCGAGGTATTTGGTTAGCACAAGGAGGTCAATGTCCTTAAATAATCCCTTTTTGCCAATAAAAACATTAGTGTGTGTGCATGTATTCACTCTTAAGATAATACTCTTAAGATTTTTATAGCAGGATTTATTGTTCTAAAATAAAATAGAACCTTCATTTGGAAACTAATAATTTAAGTGAGTTATGAATTACATTTCCATAATAATTGCTAATTGATTGTGGTAAAATTGGGTATGTGGATGGCATGCACATGTATTTGATAACTAGCCTTGTTAAATTTGCCTCATCATGGGCTAGAAATGTGGTATGAGATTGTTTCCCCTTCACGAGCTAGAAACATAACATATGATTGATGCCTAGTCATGAGGCAGGAGTGACCAGACTGAGTTATCAAAAAAGGTGTTCTATATTCTGGATTGTGAATATGGATGATTTGGAACTTGGTGAATTCACATAATCTTTTAATTATCTATAGTTGAATTGGTAATCCAAAAACACACACACACGCACACACATGCACGTATTATACTGCATTTATTGGATGCTTTGTGAAAAATATTTTTTCGCACATAGATTTTTTATATAAATTAAATTATAGGAGTATATGTGGAATATTTACAAGACTATGGTGCTCATTGTTTTGATTTCCCCCTTAAACAAGTACCGAGGCATTGAAACTAACAAACAGTTTAGACTGGCAAGACATTGAGAATTGGAGGTTTAATCTGATCTGACTCTATACCACTACTTGTGAATGTATTTTTATATCATGTTATGATAAATTTACATTTCTTAAGCCTTGCATATAACAGGGGGCTCCACCTTATGAGATATGCAGCTGTGTCTCATGCTTGGTTCATGTGAGTTGGCTGAGGGTGTGGTATTAACAAACAACAAACATAACTAAATGACAACTTGGACAAACAGTAAAGTATACTGTATCCTCATTTCCTCCTTCAACTCAACTAAATGGATTTCTCCACTTTCCCTTCTACCACATCCTCCTTCATGGCAACCATGACACTTCACCGAAGGCAGACAGTTCTATCACTTAAACACCAGAAATTGCCTTCCACTCAAAACCTCATTTTTGCCTCCTTGTACATACAATTGTGAAAGAACTGCAAGGCTAAAATCACGAAAAACTATGACTCTTCCTCATTTCCCTCCGTAACCAAAGAAAGAAAATGAGACACATTGCCCCATTTTTCGTTCTCTCTCTCAGGTTTCTTTTCTTTTCGTTCACATTATGGCAGCCAAGACAACATTTTTCTCCACTACCCGAGCTTGCACATCACAACTCACACGGCAATTCACAAATTGTCTTCCCTTCTTGTTCTCCATTCCAATTTTCCTCGAAAAAAGCCGTTTAAAAAACCAATAATATAATGCCAAAACCGGAAGCCCCTTATATAGAAAATCAAGAACTTATAATACGCATGTATATTTGATTGGAGATTAAACCCTTCCAAGTTCCAGATCAACGAAATCAAATCTTTTCGGACCCAAATTCTTCCAATTAAAAAAGAAAAAACAATAGGAAAAAACTGACGTGGTCAACCCAAAAAAATCATCAAATTTATGAATTTAATGAGGCAATTTGAAGAGCAAACCCTCTCCACACAACAAGATCCAAACGTGGTAAATTCCACTGTCAAAACATCGAAACGGAAATGGGGAACGAAACTGAGACCCTATAATCCACTGATCGAGGAACTTGCCGTTCAGTGATCTGGATCAGATCTCGGTCCTTCTAGAGAAACCCCGATAGGGATCGAAAGAGAAAACCAAAACCCTATATCGAGAGATGTGCTGAGGAGAAACGGGCCGGCCGCCGGGCTCCAACGGCCAGTGGTGAGAGCACGCATAGCAAAGAGGCAGAGAAACTAAGAAACAGAGAGAGAGAGAGAGAGAGAGAGAGAGAGAGAGAGAGAGAGTACCTGATACTGCCGGCCGTCTTCCACCGTCCGTCGTCCGCCGTCCGCGCCGTGCAGGAAGAGGAAGAGCTCGCGATGGCGATGGTGATGCGTCGCAGAAGAGGTGAGATTTCGGAGTGGTCGAGTCAAAACCCGAATCCTTATTATCCAAATCCGACCTTGATCCGCGAGACCGCAGGGTCGCATCAGAGTCCCGCTCGATCCCATCCGGAACCGGAGAGGTCCAGTTTTGCGATCACGGCCGTCCGTTGTGTGATTCTAACACGATCGTATGATTTTTTTTTTTTCACTATTAATTTTAATAATTTTATATAATAAAATGTTAAAATATAATATTTTTAAATTTAAATAACTAAATTATAATAATTAAAAATTAAAATAAATTTTTAATGAAATTTTGACGGTCAAAAGTATGTTTGTCTTAAAGAATAATGCGGATTAAAAGTATATTTGCTTTAAAAACAATGTGGATTAAATGTCGATATTATTATTTTTTTATTATGTATATAAATAGATATAATTAGAAAAATTTTAAGAAGATTTGTATTTTAGGAATTCTTTTCCTCCAATAAAGTCATGAAAGAAAAGAAAATGACCTATATAACATATTATTTTATAAATGAAATTATAAATATTTTTTTTTTATAAAAGAAGATTTGTATTTTTTTATAAATAAAAAATTATTTTAAAGTTTAGATTTTAGTTTTTTTTTTTTTTTTTTTTTTTTTTTTTTTTTTTTTTTTTTTTGGGGGCAAGAGATAGCTTTTATCCAAAGAACAATGGCTAGAAAAAAGTAATGCTATTATTTTTCCATTATAACCTGCTATAATCTATTAAAACACCATGACAGCAGTCATTATGTGAGTGATTAATTCAATAATAAATTAAAATACTATTCCTTGAGGTAGATAATGGTATTATAATTTTTATAGTAGGCAATAAAAATTTGAGAAGAGGTCCTTTATATTTAAATAAGACGACTGGATCTCTCTTAAACTGGAGAGAACTTGCCCTCTGGCATCAAAACAATAGTTTCCCTGTACAAACCTCAAATTGATGACATCCATACATGGACCAATTACCATCATTCAATCCAACAAAACCTGTCAAACCTTATCCTTGACTACTACTCACCCATCCCATTTCCAAACTCTGATGACTTTTTCTTCCAACCACAAGTCCTCCCAGCTCATGCCTTCGCTTTCTTGAAAGAAAAAGACACTGTAATTTCTCATGACCTCTGGATCAACTCATGACTCATGTCCACTCTTTTGATTCTTAAAGTAATAGATAACACGGTTCTTATGAATGATGCAGGACCGATATATAACCTATATCCAAGTTAGATTGGATGAAAGCTATCTTATAATGATGGATGAGAAGTTCCATTGTATTTTCGTCATGGCAAATATCCAAGGGAATTTGGAAAACTAAGGGGAATATATTGGACATGGCTTGTTGATTGTCATTGCACGGTGCATTCTTACTTGGCATGTTCAATTTTTATGTCTCTACATAAATTTATATACATTCATATACACATGCACGTATACACACACAAAAATAATGAATGTCTATGTATATATTATGGATCAATAGAATGTTTGGGGACTGGCAATATTTTTTTTTTCCTTTTAATTTTGTTTTAGTTTGTTTGGTATGTTTCAACTGCATAACTAACTATTCACAATAGGTTTATAAATACTATATCTTTTACAATAATCATCCTTAATTTTCATAGCTCTTTTGCAGTTCTAATGGAACTGACTGATGTTTTTTAATCTTATCTCGTTGGCTCCATGCAGCAGTAGTGAGTTATTCTTTGATGAACTGGCAGATATTGGATCCAAAGACTGACGTCATTAAAGTGCAGAATTTCCAGCAAGAAGCCAAATGATTTGATTTGTTGCACCACAATGAAAATTATTTGTAGTGCAAAAAAGTCACGTATAGATTTCAAGTGACATGACATGACCTGTTCAAAGTGATTCCGATCTCATAATCTTGTCTGGTCTAGTTTTGTCTCAGGATCACCTCCACATGCGTCGCAATCAACCATTTCGATCTTTGCTGGACTATTTTTTGTGATGTTTTCCATTTCATTTCATCCTTGATGAACCATGTGCAGTATAAAATTGTTCTGAAGGAATGAAACAGTAAGAAATGATGGCTTAAAGATGTCCTGCAGCCATTTTTTTTGGCGAGTACCAGTTCCGTACATCATAGGTCCCATATATTAGATGGATCCAAGCTGAAATGGCATCACAAATCGGTGCTGACAAACACCGTGCTAAGAATGAAACATGAGTTCTGATGGAGAAGGGGGAAAAAGAAACACCCCTGAGCACCCTGAAGTAGATTTGGAATCAGATATAAATTCAGTTATGCAGTCACAAACATGACTCAATCAATTCAATCGCATATATTACAGTGCATATGATATCAAAACATCTGGTCATTGCTTGCTTCCTTTGTAAGAGAACTGTACCTGCTATCAAGGTTGCACAAATTGCTCGGAATACAATCATAAGCATATTGATAGTTTTAAACGGCTATTAGCTATAAAAAATACCTCCAGCTTTTATCACATGTAATCAGGATACTGTTGTGTAAACGTAGTAGAAATCCTACTTGTAACCAGCCCAGTTTTATGGGTATCAGGTAATATGCCCGTATACAATATATATTCTACTACAACAATCTCTTCTAGAGCAATTCAATTATTTTAACTCTCGTGGCTTCCGTGAAGCTAGCTGAGCAATCTGTATGAAGATCATGTTACAGCAACATTGAGCTGCTCTAGGAGCCTTTTATTCCTTCAAGTAAATGCTGGTAGTCACTTGAAACTTTTATTCTCTCACATAAATGCTGGTTGTCACTTGCAACAACAAACAGCAGCGGCTCTCCATGCTGCCATACGTTTATAGCTCAAATAAAATACTCAAGTATGTAAAAGGTTGAGGTTAAAGTCATTCCTTAACTCTATTTGAACAGGCTTTGCTAGTTGTTTTGCCATCTGAACTTTCTCAATGCATTTAAATGGACCCTAAACCAATATCCACAAAAAGTACAACAATCTATGCTTCCAAGCACAAGATCTATAAGGCTAATGATTTTCATTCATGGTTAGAAGATTAGAAATGCCTCTGATGTATAGAAAAGGCACCTCCTGAATAACAATAGAAGATAAAGAAAAAGGAAGTCTCTACATTGCAGAGCACTCTGACACAGAGTTAGTCAAACTATCCTGAATCAAGCCAAATCGGCTCAGAATCGGAACAATTCAACCCTTCAATTTAATACAAGGGGCGAACCACCTCAAGCTGCCCATACCAGCCCTATACCAGCGTACCAAAGGTTTGGTCTGATATGGTGGCAAACATGAGTGGAGAACTCCTGGTCCACCTCACCAGTATGATGCCAATTCGATATGTTATATATCAGCCTCATTCTGATATGATACCAATATCCAGTACGGTGGATCTTGCTCTTGCTCTGACAACTGTTGTTTTGCAACCTCAGTGCATGAACAGGCAGCCACTTGAGGATAGGATGTAATATTCAGGGATACAATTGACAAACCATGATCAACTTGCAGTGAAGCACAAATAATGATGAGAATACACTACAAAGTGGATCAATCTTTCTGATGGCCGTTAGAACCTTTTTTTCTGTTGAAGATTGCCTTCAGATAGGATGATCATGACCGGTTCGAGACACAGTAAAACTGTCATCATTATTGTGTCAAAAACTCCGGCACATTGCCACATTAGAGCACAATCATGAGACAATTATTTGGCTTGGTCCTTGAATATCATTGAACAAGTTCTTTTTTCAAGGAAAAAAATCATTTTCAGATTAGGATCAGCTTTGGGTTGATCTCATCCATAAATTAATCCTTCCTTGAGATGGTTGGGTAGGGTTAAGCCCAAACCAAGTTGCAGCATAATGCTTCAAGTATTAGTTGGGCTTGGGAGGTAAAAAGCAGCCAAAGAAAGTATTTGTAAAGCAAATGAAACTGCAGGTGACTTCATGAAATAGAGTAACATATCGAGAGAGCAAACCAGAAAATGCCTAAAAGGTTAAATAAAGCATGAAGTAAGATATTTCAATGGCACCCCCCAGGAATATTAATCATGAATGGTGGGGTTAAGAAGATTAGAAAATACATGACGGACAACAATATAATATCAAGTGATGTTACAATAGATGATGATCAACAGAATGCATATTGACAGTATAATTCAACAAACAAAAGGTGATAAGTGGACAGACGACAGCAAAAGACAAGTGTCAAGCATGTAAGAAGTGCTCAAAATGAAAAACTGCAAGCTATAATTTGCATATTAAAAGAATGTTGTGCAGAACAAACAAGGTCGTGATGGCAATTGGCAAGGACTTAGCATAGCAAGATGATCTAAAAACGATGTACTGCCAAATATATATATATATATATATATATTTAGGTCAGAAAAGCTGAGCAAGAATAAGCAACATATACATGGACAGAATTTGTAGAAAATTGGATTCCATGGCAACAAGGAAATGTAGGAAAAACTAATTACCCCCAAAATGACCAAAACACAAGAAAAAAGAGTGAGGGAACCCACAGAGGAACATTTTGGCAACAAATAAGTTAACATCTTTAATAAATAAACCAAAAGAGAGCTCCAAATGCTACAATTGGACTAACAAAGACAACATTTGGTTCATTAAACTTGATACGATAACCATGAAATGAATAAAATGATGGGGAAAGCAAAGCATTTCAGTTAGAAAAAATAAATTGAGATAAACAGGTACCAAAAATGCAAAGAAGGTTTCAAACTGAAGTGGACAGTTTGGTAGCGAATAAGTGCAAAGAGAAGATTTAATAATTTGATTCAACAGCAGCAATCGTAAAGAACAAGCATTTGTAACTAATTTTCAATTGTCCCATGACAGTGGTTATAGCATTTGTGTCATGAAACTTGAAAAGCAATTTTTAGATCGATGCAATTTTCTGGATAACATAAAAGAATTCACACCCTTTTGAGTATGGAACCACAAAAAGAGACACTTGCAAAGAACAGAGATACATACTCAAGTTACATTCACAAAATCATATGAGAATGAAAACATACATGCAAAGAGCACATTGAGCTGACATGTGCTGTGTTGTGTGTACAACAATCATGGGCTGCTACAATTTTCACTTGAGGAACAAACATCACTTCTTTGACCCTGTACTTCAAGCAGATATGACACAACATAACAGGATATTACGCGAGCCAGAGCCAGAGCCAGCCTATCATATTATGGAAGATATATGAAGATTTAGAGAGAAATACCATAGAGTCCATTGAAACTCCAAATAGTTAATCCGTCCCCCACATTAAGAAATATATCTGATTAAGTTCAACCTGTCAATGTGAATCAAACTTCCATTCCCAATCCATCTTAGATTTCTTATATATACCAAAAACAAAGCAAAAGGAAAAAAAAAAAAGAAAAGAAAAGAAAAGGAGAAAAATTAGATGAAATCCGAAAGACATTCTCAAGATGCCAACTTTAATGCAAGTCATCAACCTTCAGATCCAAACTGTCTATTAAATTAGTTATTTAGACACAGAAAAGCTTATTTCCGTCACTCCCAGGTCCAATTCTTCTGGATGCCACGATAAATCATGGAGACCAACTGCTCTTCGAGTTCCAAACAAATTGGGGAAAAAAAAAACGAGAAACAGCAACCTCACTCAAGTTTTGCTCCAAACTATACCGCCATGGGATGATTAGAGATGTACTCAATGGCCAGGCTACACGAATCGATCTTGTCCGCCTCCCTGTCCGGTATCTCCAGCTTGAACTCCTCCTCCAATGCCATCACGATCTCCACATTATCCAAGCTATCCAGTCCCAAATCTTTCTGGAAATGGACGTCAGGGTTCACCTGCGACCGATCGGAGGGCAAAAAAGGAGCGAGCCTTAGGAAGGAAGAGAGGGGGGGATGAAGAGAATCTAGGATTGGGGTAAGGATTGCGGAAGGACCTTAGAACGATCGACCTTGGGGAAGCTCTTGACGACGTCGAGGACCCGCTCGATGACCTCCTCCTTGGTGAGATGGTCGTCCACATGGGAGGACAAGGATCGGACCACCGAGGTCGGGAGTAAATTAAGGCATGGCCTCGGTCGAGCTAGGGTTGGGACGGGGATCCGGATGTGGCGAAGGATCGCCGCTCTCAACGCGGCCGCCATCTCCGGCTTCTCGTCAGCCTCGCCTTCCGGCTCGCTCACTCTGTGTTCGATGGAAAGCCTGGCGGTTCGGGTGGGGGCGCGAGAGATGCGGATGAGAAGTTAACGAGCAAGTCGACCAGCATGGTGGGGTGTATCTTTGATTTGGGCCAAGAGGGCTTCTTCGTTGGGCTACGAGCCCATCTACTCTGGCCCAATATCCCGAACAACCAGTTTTATTTTGCACAAAATAAATATTATATAGAGCACCATTAAGTATTTCATGGAAATGGAGTACAATTTTATTTTTTTTATCATTGAAAATAAAATAAGTAAGTTTATTATGAATTTAAGATATCTTAAAAGTTTGCATCATCCTTGTAAAAATTGTTAGTCTAAATATTGTTTCTATCTCTTGTACCTAGCTTTATGTTTAGATTGAGAGAATGGAAGGAAAGAAAGAAAAAAAAAAAAAAAGGAAAGTAAATGCAAATCTCTCATTTAATTAGAGGAGAAAAGAAGGTAAATTCATTTTCTTTTATTTGGTTAAAAATTTAAAAAAAGAGAAAGAAGAAAAAAAAGTTAAAATCGGAATGGTAAGTGAGAAGAGAAGAAAAGTAAAAAGAAACAATATCTTTTTGACTCTACTTCTATGAAGTGTAAAGACTATAAATCTCTTTTTATAATCTAACTTTACATAAATCATACTATTTTAAAACCCTATCAGGGTTTGAAAGAATGTATAATTAGGAGTAAGTGCAAAAGATATTCGAAAAGATCCATAAGGACCAACTAATAGCCATCAGCGGGCTCTCAACAAATATATCAATCACATCTTAAATCAAAATGGCTAGCTTTGCTCTTGAAACCCTTTTTATTAGTAAGGGTTTAATTAGCTTTATAAAGCTTTATAAGATGTTTAGAGCATCATTCATATGAAAATAACACAAGTTTCTTTCATTTTTAAGGCATGGATAGGCTTTGTCACTTGAATCATCTAATTTGTCAACCTGTAGTGCCAAGCCAATCTTATGCATTATTTCTAGGCAAATAAGATATGACTTTGATCCATTCTATTAAATAGCTTTAACTAAAATGTTATTGGATCCCTCTACTCGGTGGATCCAAAAGGTACTGAGATATATAAAGATTGAAAGAGAACTTTTGATGTAAAGGCATGTCAAGGGGAACATAGCATGGCAGTTGTTCTGATACAATATGTCACAATGCCTTGATTGTTGGGGAAAGAGGAAGCAAGATTGTAGTAACCACACAGAATGAAAGTGTTGGAAGAATGATTGATGGGTTACCTCTTCATCACTTGAAGCAATTGTCAGATAATAACAGATTGGAGTTGTTCAAAAATTATGCATTGTCAATGATGATTATACTTTTCATCCAAATCTAGAGGAGAAAGGTAAAGAAATTGTGAACAAGTTGAAAGGATGATCTCTCTCACAGCCAAGGCACCTGGAAGCCTCTTGCATGCTTAAGTGGATGATCAAGTCTGGAAAAATATTCTGTAGAGTGAAATCTGGGGTTTATCACCAGAAAAGACCAATATATCACCAGCTCCAAGATTGAGCTGTAAGCACTTACCCCACTCTTTGAAGCAGCTCATTGCAGAAGACATAGGCACCAGCTACTTTGATGAATTAGCAAGAGAAGCTTTCCTTTAGCCTAGGCTAAGATTGTAAATGGTTCGGATCGGCTCGATCATGATCCTATTAAATCTCATTCGATCCATATTTAGACACTCATGAGTTAAATTAGATCCGATCTAAATTTCGAATCGGATTTAGATATTATATTTTTTGATTTAATCCAATCCCTACCCAATTTATTCTGATTCATAATTCTTAATTATGTAAATCTTATTTTTCTTTACTCTAATTATCTTTATAAATTCATTAAATAAACTCTAACTTAAGCTAATTATCCTTTTTATCTTAATAAGTACATCTCCTTCCATTTTTTCTCTAATTATATCTAAATATTTAGGTTTTATTACATATTTTATTGGATTCTTATTTACAATGTCTTTAAATGTATTAATAAATTTTTTAAATATCATAATTTATAAACTTAAAGATAATCATTTACTTGGATAGAACTAATAGTTTTTGAATAAAAATTTAAGTCTAAATTAATTCTTTTTAATCTCATCTAAATTTTTTTTAACGGATCTTTATTTGATTATTAATTACTAGGTTTTAGTAATAAAAAATAATTATATGCTTATCTCGAATATAATATTTTAGGTTAAATCCGACTGATTCGTTGGGTTTAAAATTTCTTTTATAGAACCGATCCAACCCACTCAGCAATTGAATTAGATTTGGATCCAAAATCAAGACTTGAATATAAAATTAGATCGGATCAAAACCAAGCATAACCCATTTCGACCCATTTCAACCCTAGCAAAGGCCACCTTTGAGAATGCCACAGAATGGATAGCTTCTTCTAGGAAGACGAATCATATAATTGTATGCATACCAGAAATGCTAGCTCTTTTGATGCTGGGAGATTTTGGGCTGCTCATGATCTCTAGATCAAAAGACAATTGCCATCTGCACTTAGTTTCGTATCATGGAACCAGTGATTTGTGAGGTTATTCGGTTCCAAAGCTGGGCATTGGCAAGGCTAAGCAGTGAATTTGGTGAGTTAAAAAGAATTCACAGGCTTGGAAATGTGTAGGCTGTGATAAAGCTATTCTAGCAACTTGACCTTGGTAAGATAAAGCTATTCTAATAACTTGATCTTAGCATTTACGAGCTGAAATGCTTTGTCACTCATGAAATATTAATTTTGGCAACCATTTTCATGTTGATGGTATTAGAAGCGACTGTTGTTTTTGATAATATATGGTCTTCAGTTGCAAGGAAATCACCTTAAGTTCAAAGAAATAGTAATAAGAAAAGCTTTCCAAGAGTTTAATTAAGTTGAACTTATTACTATACTCCTTATAACGGTTCAGAAAATCACTTAAAAAGTTAGTAAAAATAATAATAATAATAATATTTAGATTTTTTTTTGGCCAGCCAACATAGAACCAAACGTATATTTACACAAGCTTCGGCAACCTCACAAGATTAAGAATCCAAATTTAAATTTCAACCATAATCATAGACATCATAAATAGCTTATGCTCGGCCATAAAAGAAATCTTTTTGCCATATCCCTCAGTTCCATGTACCAATAGGTTGGATCGAGACCTCATCAAAATGATCAGCCAATAAGATGATTTTTAGATTCTTCAAATCTAAACAAGTATTCAAGATTTATCAATAATTTATTGTTTTTGAACTTTTGGACTGGTATTTGGGCTCTATGTGGGCATGACCTTGCTAGCTAAATAGTTTTGTATTTGGAAATTGGTTATTTATATTTTCGTGATTACCATCTACGAAAAAGATTAAATATAATAGTAGATTGCAAAGCTCACCACCCTACTAAACTACAGCTCATAAAAGAGAAGGAAAATTCTTGCTTCTCATAGAGGGAATTTCAAAGCTGACCTTCGTTTCATTTCTACAGGCACATGATCTCCTCCCCGTCGATCTCTACCTTGGCGATGCGAGCTACCTTGGCCCAATCCTCTCCACCAACTCCACACCGCTCCCCTAGCGATGGGCATGCTTTGATGTACAACTCCTGCAGGCCCTCCGGCAGGCCCTCCTCCGGCAAGCGCGAGATCCGGGGACAGTTGCTGATGACCAACGTGGTGAGGGAAGAGAGTTCCCTCAGTTCATGAGGCAGTGCTTGGAGACTGAAGCAGCCCGAAATCCCCAAGAATTTAAGCATGGCAGGCAGCCCGGCGGATGGAAAGTAGCAGAGGTCGGGGCAGTCGGCGATCTCCAAATGACTGAGAGAAGGAAGGTTGTTGAGCTCAGTTAGTAAACTGTTGCTCAGGCCATAACAGGAGCCGACTCGAATGCCTTCCAGAGAGCTAGGAAGCAGGCGATCTTGCACCACCCGTGGCTCCAACCGCGGGCAGTTATATAAGTGAAGGTTCTTGAGGGACGCCAGAGACCGGAAATGTTGCTCTGGCAATGACACGAGCGACTCGCAGTTAGAGATCGTCAAATCCTTGAGAGCCATCAGCTGGTGGCCCAGCAATCCTTGCTGCAGAGATGTCAAGTTGGGACAGTTCTCGATGTACAAGGATGACAAAGAGGATGGCTGGTTTGAACCTGACAGTCCTGGAAGAGATCTGATCCCTGCTTCAGATATTCTGAGTCTCACCAGGCTTGGAGGGAGGCGGGGTAATGCCTTCAGCTTTGGACAGTCGATGATGTCGAGCTCCGCAAGGCAGGGGAACAGCTGGTCATCTTCTGCACAAATCCATTCTTCCAAATTGGGCATGTCCTCGAGGACTAGTTCACTCAGCAATGGGAAGCCTTTGATATCAGCATTGCCTATGAATTCTCGGCCAATTCGTGCTGTTCCATTGCCTACTATATCGAGATATCTGAGGAAGGGCAGCTGTCCCAGAGATGGGAGGAATTGGCATCTTCGGCTGTTGGATATGTGAACTGTATGCAGACTTGAGAACGATGGACTCCCCAGCCAACTTGGAAAGCTGAAACCTGGAAAGTTTTTGATCGTCAGCTCTTTCAGCTCACAATGCGGTTGGAGACCTTCAAGCACCTCTTCGTTGAGACATTCTTCAAGATGACAGCCACCTCTGTTATCTTCCCATGCTAATTCTAAGACACTGATGTACTCCTTGGTGTTCAGCTTAGCCTCCCTTGCCTCTTCCCCACTTGCCACATTCTCAAGACTCTGAATGCAGAGACTACCTCCAAGCTCTGTCATGTTCTTCAGCTCTGTAATCCTGTAACCCCTCTCCTTGCGAACAACAAATTCCTCCAGTTCTTGGAGGCAGGTTAGCTTCCCTATCCCTGTTACCTTGGAAAGCAGTCTCGTATGTGCTTGTAGATGCCGCAGGTTGATCAGGTTGGTCACACCCTCTGGCAGTTCTCTTAAAGAATTGCAGTCTTTTAATATAAGTGATTGCAAATTATATAGCTTTCCAATTGATGGTGGCAATGTTTTGATTTCACTACCAGTAAGACCCAGGTAGCGAAGCTGTTTCAGACTTCCAATGGAATTTGGCAACTCTGTTATGTCCCTGCGATGAAGATCCAGCACACGTAGGCATCTTAATCTAAGGAACAGAACATCAGGAACAGAAGCAGTGATGGATTTGTAACCCCGCAACAACATAAGCGTTCTTAGTCTCTTGAAATCATAAAATGGCTCAAATGTGGTGGGCATTGTATTGTCACATGAAAATGATAAATGTCGAATCCTTCGCTGCGAGCTGGTTCCCTTGCCATCTTCCAATCTGTGGCATTCATCGACTGACACAGATTGTGCTAGATCATGGATTGCATCATGCATCACATAGATGCCTTTGTGACACTGAAAGAAAGATCTGCTTAATAAGTCATCAAAGTAGCTATTTCCTATGTCTTCCAGTCTCTTCCTTCCTTGAGGCTGAACAAACCCCTGTGCAATCCAAATCAGAACCAACTTGTCTCTCTCAAACGCATGATCTTTCTGAAACACTGAGCAAAATGCAAAGCACTGCTTTAGGTGTGGGGGTAGGTGCTTATAACTCAACCTTAGAGCTGGTAGCACACTGTTCTTATCTGGTGCTAACTCCCAAATCTCACTTTTTAAAATGTTCTTCCATTCTTCTTCATCTGTTTTGGAGTAAAGCAGGCTCCCAACCGCCTTCGCTGCGAGCGGTAATCCCTTAAGTTTCTTAACAATCTCCTTGCCAATATTTTCTAATCTTGGGTGTCCGTTAGAGTTTCCATCTACAAATGCACAATTTTTGAACAACAACCAACAGTCACTGTCTGATAATCTTTGCAACCGATAGGGAGGCATCCCACCCATGATCCTCCCAACGTTTTCATTTTGAGTTGTGACCACAATTTTGCTTCCTTTCTCCCCAGCAATTAAAGCAGATCTGTATCTGTGCCATTTGTTATGATCCTCATTCCAAACATCATCTAAAACAAGCAAAAACCTTTTCCCCTTCAACTTCTCGAAGAGATTCTCTTGGAGCATATTCATGGTGGTGGTGACAGAGGAACAGCCGCTTGTGGCAGACTCGAGGGTTTCCTTGGTCAGCTTCTTCTCATCAAAATTCTCAGAAACACAGACCCACATTCTTAACTGAAAGTACTCTTTTACTCTGCTGTCATTGTAGACCAGCTGAGTAAGAGTGGTCTTTCCAAGGCCCCCCATGCCAACAATGGGGAGCACCGACACATTCACAGGACTAGATTGATTACTAGACAGCAGCAAATTTACAATATTGTCTCCATCTTCCTCTCTACCAAACACGTTCAAGCCATCTACCAAGGAACTAGTCTGTGGCCTCTCTGTGATTTCAAGCATGTTCATCCCACCTAATGCTTGGAGACCAAGAACTTCTCGTTCCTTTGCAATCTTATCCAGCTTTCCCCTCACTCCTCTAATCCTACGTGCTATCTTGCATTCAAACAAACCTTTGTGCCATAGAGAACAAGACAAGCAATTACATACCTGCTTCTTCCAGCGGTTCTGAGCTCTGTGACCTTCCAACTTTAATCTCAGATTTTCTGCTGCATAATTGTCCAACAAGTCATCTGCATCATAGGCTACATCCATGAGCTTTGCCAGCCAACCTCTCACTGATTTGTCATTCAGCTGCTTCTCCTCGGCATCTTCAAGCACAGCTTGTATTGTTGATAGCGTACTCGAGAGATTTTCCAGCTCTTCCCGGACACCCCTGAGCGATCTGAACTCATTCAGTGCAAACGTAGACAGCTTCTCGAAAAGGACCTGCATGAAGGCTGATAGCACTGCTTCTCCTGCCATTATGTGCCCCTGCAACTCTGTTGTCTATGGTAGAAGGGCTCACAAAAAACCCAGAAACTTGATCTATAGGAGGAACCTTGACTTGGAGCCAGGTCTTCTCGTATATTCAAGTTTGATGTGCTGCTGGGCCCGCAAGCAATGGCTACAAGCTTGGCCACCACGTGGAAAAAATAAAAGTATAAAACCCAGTTGTTGATGGATCCTTTTTTTAAATAATTGCATGGTAGTTTCTTATTCTTGAGAAAGGTCTTTTTTTTTCGGTGTGAACTGAGAGGACGCAAGACACCTCCCCTAGAAATTTATTAAATGGAAAGGGTTTTTATTCTTGAGGAAGGTCACCAGCTACTTCATCGACAACAGCTGTGTTCCCACTCCATGAAATGAAGCCTGGGATTGGTGGCTGTGAGTTGAGTTTTCTCGCCATATCAAACCATATTTTAATTGAGGTGATTGTTAATGAGCTGGTCCTCTATGACAAGGATTATTTGGTAAACATGTCATCAAAAATGGCTACATTGAACCTTTAGATATGCCATCTGCTTCTGATGGAGTATAATGGTGTGGTAATGGTATGCTCAGCCTTTGGTGTTTCTATTTTGCTGCAATGCTGAGATACAGGGGATGTAGTGGGAATTGTGTGCTTTTTGTGTTATTGGTTCGAGTTGTTTTAGTGGTCTTCACCACATGCTTAAAAGCCTTGCAGAAATTTTCTGTTTTATTCTTTAGTTTGAGATCTAAAGTTTTGGTTTTATTGATTATCCCAGCCATGTAGGCAAGAATCAGCAGTTTTGCATCTTCCACCATTGTTTGGTGTTCATTTTGCTGATTGTTTTGAGAAATAATAGCAGGGGCCATGACACATGGTGGGGCTACCCGCGGTAATCATAGAAAAATATGATTTGGAAATGGGAAATGTGAAAGAAAGTGTGCGCTTTTGCTCTGTATGCAAAAAG
The DNA here is from genome assembly GCA_017589505.3 of Metroxylon sagu. NCBI lineage: Eukaryota > Viridiplantae > Streptophyta > Magnoliopsida > Arecales > Arecaceae > Metroxylon > Metroxylon sagu. The sequence goes on along the minus strand of JACVBY030000432.1, from coordinate 71,691 downwards.
TCCACCAAATGTATTGGCTTTATTATACAATTAGTATGAATCCAGGCCTCCCAAACTTTTGACTCTGTCACTTGTTTAACTACCCACCGAAAAAACAATCTCTGTAGTTGTCCCAGAGTATCTTTCTCAGCGGCACACCCTCTTGTCCTAAAGCTAGGGGTCAGGGTTCAACGATTGAATAACATTATTCTTCAAGAATTTCAGTCCTCTCTGAAAACTTTTCCAGAAATAAAATCCTGATCCTACAAGCAATAGACTCACTGTTGCATGTCCATCAACAAGGATTTGTCTCTTGGCATTTCTTTTCTTTTCTTTGCTTTTTTCCTTTTGATACAAAGAATCCTTCAACTTCATTCAACATCAGCTAGGAAACATAAGCACGTCTCTTGGTTATCTGAAAGATTGAAAATGTTTGTTGTGGATGTGACACACTGAACATTAAACTACATATAGCGAAGATTAGTTGAGGCGCTGGGTCTATTTCCAAGTGGAGCTAGCAAAATTTCACCATCCACAAAGGCACCAAGCTATAAATCAACTGAATGTGATGCAGTTTCCAAGCACCTGCCAATATCTACTTGACACAAAAATGGCATTTTTGAAGACATAATTTTTTACCCTGCTGAGGAAAGGGATATGATTTATGAACATTTGCTTATGATCTTGGTGGAAGGACAGCTAAGCTAGAGTGGAATGCTCACCACCATTGGTGAATGAGAACGAAGCAAATCAACTATTATTACCGCTCCTTTATGAAAATAACAAACTTCTTTCATAATTTCCTCCATTTTCAATCACATAAATCTCCCAAAAGCCAGCTAATATTGCCCCAATTTGATCAGGGTTAGCATTTTTCTCTTCTTGGTATGATCCACAACATCAATGGCACAAGTAAAAGACATTTAGATCATCATATGGACAACATATACCAACCAGGTATTTTAGCAGCTTCTTGGATCAAAAACTATATTGGTCCTGTAAAAATTTAAATTCAAGGTAAGCTTTCATCAAATATCTTGGCAATGGCTTTCTTTCCATTAACTGAGAACTCCTGTGGATATCTGTTTATTGGCTGAGACAATCATGATATGTCGCAGATCCTTACTCTTCAGCCTACAAAAGGTACTGGATTTTGATCAGTACCAGTGATTTATGAAACTTAGATAAGTAACCGGCCAACAAATTTTTCTAGTCTTCGGAAGAGCCCTAAGATAAGTAACCAAAAATATAAAAGCATGGGATTGAGATAATTATAGGTAGACATTGTCAAGCAAGAATTGCAGGCTTAAAATAGTAGCACTAGATCGGTTCTGGGGTCGTAACATGCAAACAAGGAATCTAGGACTTGCTAAAGTTTTTTTCACAAATTTCATAGTGACCCTTGAGTGGTAATATGGAACCCCTGAATGGTTCAATTGTGACCATAAGGAAATTTAGAGGGTCTAGCAATCAAATTCCTTTAGATAGACTCGATATAGTGACACCAAGATGGTTCAGCAGTCATGGTATGCAAACATGGAATGTTTAACTTAGCTATAGATATTTTTCCCATGTTTTTATTTAGTGTCCCCCAAAATGATTCTATAGTCAGCATAGGAAAACTGAAAATTATTATAAGCAACTAACTGTGGAGGGTCTATTAATTAAATTCTATTGGCCATGCTTAATATGGTTATCCTAGATTTATTCAGTAGTGTTTCTGCTGCGTTCCTATCCAGTAATTCATCCATGTCGCATGCTACTTCCTTAAGCTTTGTCAGCCAACTTTGCCACTGATTTGTCCATAAGTTGCCTCTCCTCAGCATCTTCAAGCAATGCTTGAGAGGATTGGTAGCTCTCTGTCAACACTGCGAAGCAGTCCGTGCTCTTTCAAGGCAGTAAATTTCTCTAAAAGAACCTACTTGAAGGCTGATAAAACTGCCTCTCTTGCCATAGGGTTGACAGCTGTGGAGAAGGTCAAGGCCAGCAGAAAATCCCGATGGCAGATGGAGATGTTTGAACCACTGAAGCTTGTTTGTTCCTTCCTTTTTTTCAACTATTCTTTTTTTTTTAAAGCAAACTGCTCTTTGCTTGCATTCAGCATTAACTGGCTTTGCATTGAAACAGTGACGCCAATTTGTTTGCTGAATATTGACTTTTTATTAGAAGAATATCGCACAATGACCCATCTCATAATTTTTTTATAGCTTCTTTGGTTTGAAAAGGTAAGAAGTGGATAAACTAGCGGCGGACCCATGCACAACTAATCGTTAGGTAATTGCTGACTTCGCTCAAAAGTTCAGAGTCACAGCATCAAACCATGAATACTTTCTCTTTCTCTCTCTTTATTTTTTGGCCAGGATGGCAGATTGTATATTAACAACAAACAGAACAAGAGAATTTTCAGAGAAGCTGGTGCTTGAATTAGCTACAGATGGGTGGGAATGTTGCAGAAAGTTTTGGTTCCTTGAACCAAGGCTAGGCTTTTTCTGATGTCCCTTTTTGAGAAAGTAATGTACTCAGACATGGATGTTAAGTACAGTGGATTGGATAATTTGCTGAAACTTTTTACAGTACTTGGGAGAAGGCCTGACTGCATATTTATAGCATTCTATGGGGATGTGAAACATGGCTCAGAGAAAAAGACGTGATGGGCAGTGCAAATTGAACAAGTGTATGATACTCCCAGACTATCAGCTACATCAGATTCAAGTTCTTGGATAACTCAAGCAGGTACTTGTATGGTCTCGCCATCTGTGGCTTTTTTGGTCAGATTAGCCAAATGCGTGCACCTAACACTGCTATTCTACTGTCATCACTGTTGTCTGCACTTTGTGACAAGCACCGGAGAAGCACATGAATCTTTTTCATTCTTTGCAGTATCATATCACCGAAACAAGACATCTATCAGCATGGATTACTACTTGACAAGAAAAGATTGTTTTCACTTGTAGCATCCAGCACCATGCTACCAAGAAGCAGATGTCACACAAACATAACTCCAGTTGCACCACCACCCCATATATGATCACCAAGGCTCCAGTTTATGAACCGTTCATAAATAAAGGTCTCTGTAGTTTGTACGCTGGAGGGACCTCCAAGATGCAAGAGAAAACTGGTTCAGAAAAAATCCAACATCTTCTCATTGTGGGTCTTGGATCTTACCGTCGTAAATACACAGCATGTTTCCAAAATGAGCCAAAAATGTTTCATTCTAGGAGGCACAGCACGGCAACAAAAAGTTTAAAAGACTTCATTCAAAGAGAACACCCTTTACCGTGGCTTGGCTTCCACTGGTTTGATTTGTGCATTGCTGGGAGTGGTAAAGAATTTGTTTTCTAGGCATGGGGTTGGAACTCAATTGCCCACACAAAGTCAAAGAGGTTCAGAGGGGCCTACACAGGACCCAGCAGGAGGACCCCCCACTTACCACCACCAACTGGCAAAATCCAATAGAATATATTATATGGCCCTCTTTTCATGACTTTTCCATGAAAAGATGCTCAAAGGGCCCCTCTTTGTTAAAAGCGAACGCTGCAGAGGCTCTGGCTGCTCTCCACAGCCCTTCCACATGCTTCACGGTGGTTTGAATGCATCAAAGGTGCTTCGGATTCCACAACACTTAATAAAGCCAAAAGTTATGTGGGCTCAGTGCTTTCAGATTTCCAGGATAGAATATAAAATGAAGATGCACTTGAGCTAGTATGTTGGAATGGTTGATAATCAAACTATTAATGCCATCTAGACATAATCAAACTATTAATGCCATCTAGACATGAAATCGTACTAAATCTACTCCTAAGCTCCAAAAATTGACAAGATCTATGCATGAATGTGTTCTTCTCCCCCCAACACAAAAAGGCCAAGAAAAGCTAAATAAATTGAGAGAAGAGAAACCAAGAAACCAAATTTTCGATTTCTCTTCTCAAGATAGAAGATTCCTTTCTATCTACAAAATTTAATTGGTTTAAAGAATCTAGTCAATAAAGAACACTTCTAATCATACATTGTGATTTATTTTCTCATTAGTTTTAGTAAAAAAATTTTTATATATATTTTTTTTTAAATAACTAACAATTTTTACCTTACAAATATGTAACACCCCTTTTAGTTTAATATCGTGAGAAATAATATTATTAGTTTCTTTTATCTGAAGGCTCAATCTCTTAAAGAGATTATCTGAAGGCATGATTCTCTCGAAATGATAACAGTTATTTTTAACTTATTATTATTTTTTTATATAACTTTACCTTTGTTGCTATCAAGATAGCAGCAACATGTGGTAAGGAATGAAATGGCTGAGTTAAAAGCATCAAAGTAGAATAACTTGGAGATGAGGATTTGAAGAAACCTACCCTCCGTTTCCATAAGGGATGGAAGTACACGAAGTCATAAACCGGAGTGATGGCATTGACGAGAAACAGGTTCGCTCCCATGAATACCAGGTGGCCGGTCATGGGCCGCGACCTCTGAGGCATGCCTTCCTCCTCCTTGCACTGCCGCGAGGTGGGATGGATGGAGGTGCGAGGCGGCGAGGGCAATGCATGTGAATCATGAAGGGCAATAATAAACACCAGCATCTTAAATTCTGAAGAACATCGAATTATTTCTAAAAATTATATTTTTTGTTGATCTATGATGCCAACGAGCGAACCTTAATTCCAAATTAATCAGATATGAATCTTTTTCTCCGCTCAACTTTATTCTAAATCATATTTTTCACTTAATTTCATAAATAAAAAAATAATAAAAAATGGATGTTAACCTTTAATTTTAAGTAATCTTTAATTTTTAAAAATAAAAAAAATGTTATGAAAATCTGGCCTCACCCTCCTTAACGAGTCCAAAAGGATGAGATAAAACGAGCACAAAAAAGTTAGGTCTTGACCATTTTGAGCTCAAATCAGCTCATTTAATTTCAACTCAAACACAAATTAATTATAAACATTTGACTAAAAATTTAATATAAATATAAGTAAAAATTAAAAAATAATAATAATTGATCAAATAAGTTATTAGATTGAGTTTAGAGCCAAAATCAAACCTTAAATTTTATCAAATCATCTCTGAACCTAAGTATTAAAAACCCAAAACTTGATCTTATCTTAATTATTTGCACTAGAGAGATACTCATCTTTTATCTATCAAGGCACAATTAGTATTCCATAAACATGGTTTTCTCACTTAAACTTAAGCAATTTTTTTTTTTTTTCAAAATGTACCATTTCATTCCTAAAATTCATTAAATATAAATCACAAGTTCACCACATTTCCGCCACAGTGTGTAATAGTTAATATTAATATTATTATTTGCATATGTGCAAATCAAAATATCAATTGTCTTTAAAGAGGAAAGAGAAATATAAATTAAGCACAAGAAAATTTCTATCATAAAATTGTCATATTAGAATGCTGTATTCAATCAAAGCACTTATATACTATTTTGAAAACAGCCAATAAATGCCTGCTTTAATGATTGGAAGCTCTGTTTTCAAATCAAGGACTTTCTTTCACACACTTTTCTCTGGACTTTTCTTTTCTAAGCAAGCACAAACGCCAACTTAGGTGGCATGGTATTTCCAATTTCTTAGTGCATGCACTACGTGCCATTTGTAAACATATATTTATTGTAAAAATACCTATATGGAGTAATTAAAACAGCTTTTACGGCCATATTTTGACGAATGGTATGGTAAATTATGAAAAATTTAAAAATATAAAGCATTAGATAAAAATCTGAAAAAAATGAATGATATCTTTTAACGAATGAAATTAAAGTCAGTTTTTTCAAAAAACTTTCTTAAAAAAAAAATTTACTTGCAACAATAACATTATGGCCTTCTATGGATTGTTAAGGTTTCTATCAAAAACATTTCGAGCATGTTTTCAATGGGCAAATTTAGCAACTTCTAAACCTTGAGGCTCAATAGATAACACTTAAAGTTTAAATAAATAAATTTTGTTGAAGTATAAAAATAATTATCATACTTTGATTTATGTGTGCTTTTCATATTTATGATTCCACCATGTAAGCATATAGGAAGACAACTATCTTCACTTGTAAAAATATAATAATTAAATGTAACGATAGCTATGGTAATAGATAATAGCATAAAAATTTAGTGTATTCTATCAATGATCTAGGGTTGGTATTCAAAAATTTTAGTTATACCGGTTTATCTAACTCAAACCTAATTTAGACTAACTTATTGGATTTATAAGTTGGCACAAATAAAATTTAATTATTTAAATATTAACATAATTTTAAAAGAACATGGCGCTTGTCTTTACCTTTCTTTTTATCTTTTATACTAGGTACATGCTTGTCTCCATCATGGTGGAAAACAAAAGGAGCTAAAATAAAATATAGTACTCCTTTTTATTTATGATATTATTAATTGAAAGCATATGAGAAATGAAAAAAAAAAAAAATTGAACACTTGACCAAAAAAAAAAACCTACGTAAATTTACTATATTACTAGGTGTATGTATACCCATGTCATGCATGAGCACCGTTATGAATAATAAAATAAATAAAAATAAAAATTTATATTTTTTAATTTTATATAATTAAATTTAAATTAAAAAAATATTATTTTAATTTATAAACTAAAGATAAGACAAAAAAATATATGTATTAGATTAAATTATTTTTGATAAGAAAAAAAATTAATAGCTTGATGTAAAATGGAAGTGGTGGATAGAACTCCTTCTCCATTAAAAAGGATAAGAAAAAGAAAACTAAAAAATTATTTTAAGGATCTACTTTTGCTTTTTTTCCCACCAAAAAAAAAGGATAAAAAAATTAAAAAAAAATAATTTTAAGGATCTATCCTTACTTCCTTGCCTACTGAAAATGATAAAAAAATTAAGGATCTACCTTTTTTTTTTTTTTTTTGGTTTTAAGGATCAATGCTTGCCTTTGTAAAGAAAGAAAAAACTAAAAAATAATTTTAAGAATACATCCTTGCCTTCTTGCCAACTGGAAAAAAATAAAAAAAGAAAAAAAATATTAAGGATCTAGGCCTCTTCACCCATTGGAAAAGAGGAAAAGAATAGAAATAATTTAATATAAAAATCATGAACATTTGGACAATTAATTCACAAAATAATATGATACCACTGTACCAAATGAGCTAATTAAATAATTTATAATAAGAAAAAAATTTCAGACAAACAATAGTTGTTCATATTAAATGTTATTTAATATAGATTTACACGTGGCATGAGAAAAAGAAAAATTGAGAACGACTTGATTTTGCTATATTATTAAATTAAACTAGGTTTATACCTTATGCGATGCATGGGCATTGTTATGATTATTAAAAAATAAAAATAAATTTATATATATATATTTTAATTTTATATTATTAAATTTAAAATTAAGGATAAGATAAATAGAATATATATTAATTTAATTATTTTTAAAATTTTTAAAAATTAAATTGATTTAAAACTATAGATTAAAAAATAGATGAAATATTTTTGAGTCTTTTAAAAAAGAATAAAAAAATTAAAATGAAATAAAATTCTTTGTCATATAGGTGTGATTATTATAAAAATTACTACTATAATCCTAAAGAAGCTTCTCATTGTAGTGTTAGCTTCGGATAATATTTTGATTTCAGTTAAATAATATTCACGAACATTAATATGATTAGTAAAATAAAATATATAATTTTATAGTTTTAAAATTTATATTATTAAATTTAAATTATAAAATTTTTATTTTTAAATTAAAAATAAAAAAGATAATATAAATAGAATATATGTATTAGATTAAATTATTTTTAAATTGTATTTGAAAAAAAAGTTAAACGTTGGTTACGAAATGAAAGTAAAAAAAAAAAAAGGAAGAAAAAAAAATGCATAGAGTCAAACCATGATTGACCATAAAAGCTTACTATAGTACTAATGCATCAATTTAAATTATAAATAAAAGCTTTGAAAAAAAAATGTCATTTGAGCTTAGAAAAATTTATCATTAAATGCTATTTAATTTAAATATACACGTGGCAAGAGAAAAACAAATCTTCTTGACTTTACCATATTGGATTAGATTAGATTAAATATTAGATTTATGATTTTATTTTATAATTAAAAAATTATTATTAAGATTTGTTCCAAGTTGAATTTCCACCGAAAGTTAATAAGATTTGAAAATAATTCACGGCATGACGGGTGCGAACGGTTACGATTCTCCAACACGCGCGCTAAGATTTGTTCCACGATCTTAGCCAAAAAAAAAAAAAAAAAAGTTTACTCCAAGATGAATTTTAACTAAAAGCTAATAAGACTAGATAATAATTCACGGCGTCACGGGTGCGAACGGTTACGATTCAAGTAAAAGCCTCCTCCGCCCTCGAGTAACGTTCACCGTGGGGGTCCCACTCCTCCTCTAAACAGCAAACATTCATTGCACCCTAACAGAAATCGCCACGCAGCCACCTTAAGGCGCGCCAAGTGGGGCCCACCCGCAGTACGTAACGTACGTGCCCGTGCATGAAACCGTGTGCGCTGTTCCCTCGGATAGCGATCACCGCCTCCTTCGGCCCTTGGCTACATGGACTCCGGGCTCGTCTTATATTCCCCGTGGGAAGAGGCCGATCGCATCGCCCCGACTCTCTCTCTCTCTCTCTCTCTCCCCTCTTTTCCGTCTTCGATCCCGTCGATCGCATGTAAGGACGTAGGGGAACAGAAATGTGTTTTTTCGATGCTGTTCTTGGTTAGGTTTCTTCTTCTTGTCGACGTTAATTGATTTTTTCTTGGATCGATGTGGATTTAGGTGGGGGCGCAACCCCAAGATCATGGTTAATCGTGAGAGCGAAGGTATGGTTTTCCCCCTCCGAGCGCGAGATCTTTGAATATTCTTTATTTATTTATTTATTGGATATATTGTTTTTGGGCGTGATCGTGAGATGCCCGTAAGGCTGATATCGAGATATTAGATGTTTATATGTTGGTTTATCTTTTTCTCAATGGAAGTTGGGAAGTTTAGGTATTTCTGATGTTGGGTGTCTATGGTGTTTTGATCTTAAGGGGGTTTCCGCACGCGATCACTGCTTTCCCTGATCAAGAATGGGTTTTTAGGAAATTTGGAGATGAGTAAGAAAGAAAAGTTTTGATCTATATTTTGTTTGCCGGTTTTTATTTTTTACGTGGTGGGGGGTCGTGGTATGTTTGATCGAGCCAGGGAGGGATGGCCGAAGTTTTCTCCTAAGGCATCCCATCAGAAATCTCGTTGGGTTGTACGCATGTATGTTGACTACGTTACTGGGACAAAGGTTTGAAAAATTAGGCATGGCATCCATAGTAGGTTCTAGGGATTGAGGGTCTACAGCTGCAGTAGATGTTATCTGGCTTATGAATTGGAATTTTCGTTATTCAGATGTTGAGGGAAGATTTTTATATTTTGGATAATATCCAAATGAAGGAAAGGAGGCTGTTCAGAACTCGTAGACGTAAGTGTTTGGCTCCTTCTCTGTTTATCTGGATTTGTTCCACTTATGGTTCCAATATACTCCCCAAAACTGGCCATGCATCAGTTTTTGTTCTCTTTTTCTATCCTAATGGCTAGATTGGACCACATGATGAAAGAAAAAGACCAACTTAACCAACAGGAACACATGAAAGCATGTTTACGTGCAGAATAAGGGTGGTGTTTGATTTTCTATGATTAGACTTAATAAAGCCCTATGTTATTTCATATGGGACTTTTTAACTGAAAAGTTTGAGGCATCTGGTTTTCTTCAGAAATCAAAGGATTGATGGATAAAAGAACATACTGCCATAGTGGAGGCTGTTGTGATGGCAAATAGAACATTTAGTGGGTTATTTAGCAGCACTAGAAGTTCGCTTTAACAGGGTGTTAGCCCTTTTAGAATGAAAAGAGTGAAATACAGGTTTGCAGCTTGAAAATATTGTTAGATGATTTCAACATCTCATTTGCTGATGAACATTCATTTTTAAATAAAGGCAGGACCATACTTTGCATCTTGCGATTTTGATTTACTATTTTGTCATAACATCAGCTGTGCTAGAGCATCTTGTATTGGAAACAACTCCCAATTAGCCTTTTCTTATGTGGACCTCTTCAACTAAAAGCTTGAGAAATATCCTTATTCCTAAATTGGACTGTTTCTCTAGCTAAAAACATGATTTGTTGGGAAACTGGCCATATATTGGTAGCCTTGCAAGCTTGTAATATTGCCTAAGCACTCCTAGGTGCCGCGCCCTTTAAACGCCTAGGCAGCTAGGTGAGCTTTTGATCAAGAAGGTCCTAAAAATTAATAAAATCATATGCTGTAATACATAGCATCATATGGCATTCATAAAAAAGCACATCAAAGGACATCATATTGATAAATAATAGGTTTTCAATCACTTAAAAGTTTTGTAATAGTGAAATCATTGATTTAATTTAGTTTTACTAAAATTTCTCTTTCACTAAGAGCTTCATGAAACATAAAATGTTCAATCAACAAGTAGCATCTATGGGAATATGTTATAAATGGACTTTTGACTTCTTTTTCTCTTGAAGTAAAGAGAGAGTGTTAATTAAAAAATAAAAAATAAAGCTTTTAATGAATCGATGAATAAGGTGCTTGTTTATAAAATGAAGGTAGCCTATGGGCAGCTAGGTGCCAACCTAGGTACATAAGTTGCCATCTTGCCTAAGAGATGGAAAGTGCCGAGAGCCTAACCGAGGCACTTAAGTTGCCATCTTGCCTAAGATATTGGAAAATGCCAAATTGCTAAGCAATTGAGTTCTGGAACCACATAGGCACTTAAGTTGCCATCTTGCCTAAGAGATTGGAAAATGGCAAGACCCTCAGCAATTGGGTTCTTTAGGCAGTTAAGTTGCCATCTTTCCTAAGAGATTGGAAAATGCCAGGAGCCTACCCAATTGGGTTCTCCAACCACCCAGGCAGGACCTAGGTGCCTAGGCACTTGCTTGTATCAACCTTACTTGGCGAAACCTTGGTTGTTAGGGTAAGGGATGATCTTTTCCATTTGCACGCCCCTTTAACCCATTCTTCCATAAGTCCAAGCAAGATGGGGGCATTTTGGCTGTCCCATCTTATTTCTATCTATTTCTATGGGAAAATGAGATTAGAACAAGAATGGGACACCAAAATCTATCCACGTGGGGAAGAAGAAGATAGGAAAGAAAGAAAGGAAAGAAGAAGAAAAAGGAAAGAAAGGAAGAAAAGAAAAAGGAAAGAAGAAGAAATAAAGGAAATAAGGAAGAAAAAAAAAGAAAGAAGAAAAAGAAGCAAAGAATAAGAAAGAAAGGTAAGAAGAGGGGGAGAGAGATGGGTAGGATAGTGGAGCGTTCGATTTCATGGAGAAATTATGGCACCCCCTATTCTATGGGATTTAAAGCATTGATTCAAAGGATTGACAAATGAAAGAATGACTACCTATGGATAGAGTGAAATAGAAATTTAATTATATATTACCTAGGAAACCAAATTTAAGGTTTGTTATTAGCTACATTGTTGTTTCAGAATAAAAATACTATATTGTTGTTTCAAAATAAAAATAGATGAACCTATTACTTGTAAGTGTCTCAAGAGTTCATGGATGAGATATTGTCAGGATTTGATTCTCTATGATTATTGTGAAAGTTAAGTAAATTGTGCTCCTAAAGCAAACTCTAGAATGCCATACTTTTGCAAAGTATTTGCTAGTCATACATCATGTTGGTGTTCTTTGTTGTTTTAAGGTATGGATGTATTGATCACTAGTTAGTATGCTTTTTACCATAGGTACACTTTAAAATGGTATGTGTATTTTGGCATCTAAATTGTTTCAATGCTATGTTTAGTTGAAATATGGAAAATGCATTGATCTTAAATGCCCTATTCATCCTATTCGAAGTGTGCTGAAGTTTTTTTCTTGCTAGTTCATACATGCCTTCACATAACTTGCAAGTTAAAATATGTTGAAAATCTATATTGTTTGCATCAACAACTGAAGTGTAATTAGGTTATTGGAAACCGATGAATTAATGAAGAATACCAAATATTTTCTAATCTTTAAGATGAACAAGTCTATTAGTAGCATTTCTTTGACAAAATATTTAAAGATTCATCCAAACCCCTCAATTTTGTATACCTTGATCTTGAATTCATGTACTGAGGCATGAATTTGGAATTCATATGTCATTAAACCTAACTGCAATGTAATCCCTACACAACCTATAACACCCCAAGCCCATCTACTGGCCCAATTACTTGTTAACGGATCGAAACCACATGGCCCAAAAACTCGAGTGGAAGTTAATGGGTAGTAAGTGGACTTGAGTTATAAGTACATAACACATTTCTTTTCCATCCAATATGGACTAAATTTGGGGTATCATAATCTTCCTACCTTATAATGTGACATCCTCGTCACACGCCACAAGCTAGCTAGAATCTACTCCGAGTCGGATCATTGGTGCTGCAAGGGTGGCTCCACGCCATGACAGGATTCTACCACCATCCCATGGGTAGCCCTTTCCTCATGCCTACCAACTTTCACACACTTAGATACCATTTGTAACATCCCAAGCCCACCTGCTGGCCCAATTACTCGTTAGCGGACTAAAACTATGTGGCCCAAAAACTCGAGTGGAAGTTAATGGGTAGCAAGTGGACTTGAGTTATAAGCACATAACACATTTCTTTCCCATCCAATATAGGATTAAATTTGGGGTATCATACAACCTCTTCAATTTCCCCAATATTTATCCCTGAATTTTTTATTAAAAAAAGGGGAGGGAGGCCATTTGCTAGCTAGAATCTTGCTACTAGTTTCAAACATGGCCATCCAAGCTCCAATTGCATGATTATTCTTAGTCTCACCTCCACGCTCACTTTCCTTTTTGTGTTCCCATCTTTGAATGGTCAAAGAAACAAAAAAAAAAAGGAGTGTTTCAAGGGCTTATTGGTCAATACTAATTGGCACAAATCGGTTAGAGATCACTTTAGGCCTAGTCTTATGGGATTTCGGAGGTTTTGGTCCAATTCAGTTAAACAAGGACAATCTTGATAGCAAGGGTTGAATCATCTTGAATCATGAATAGGCCAACAACCAAATTGGTTTGAGCTTTTGAAATGGGCGAACCGGCCAAAATCTGGCCAAACCAAGTTAAACTGATCATTTTTGGGTGATACAAAGTTGGGTTGCTAGGCCAAAGGTATATCCCAAAAATGATCTTTAGGGAGAGAGAGAGAGAGAGAGAGAAGGGTTGTCTCCTTTCTTTCTTTTTTCCTTATGGAACAACCTTCGCTTTGGATAAATGATGCTCCATCGCCTTGGAGGAGATAAGGTGGAGGGTGGGGCCTAGGCACTAAACCATGCTACCGCTTTAAAGGTAGTTTCCTCCCATTCACCCCCCCTCCGATCAAAGGTAGTCAAGCGGGGTGGGGCCTAGGGTCATTTCATCCATCCCTCTTTAAAAAATTTCATCCTCGAAATTTACATTGTAGAATCATCAAATAATTGAGGGTATTATGCCTCATTTCTTCCTCTTAACTCCTAAATGTTCTTTGGCATGGAATGGTCACTTTATTGCAATTTGACATATGAAAAATCATGCTGCTACAATGCCTAATCTTTTTGATCGACAATTTGCATTGGATATTCTTCATATGTCATGTCCTCTTTGGGCTACAAAGGTTCGTGCTTTTACTACATGATCTCCCTTTATCATATATACTTCCTTAGCATAGCTACATGAAACACGTTATGGATATTAGCAAGTACCGGAGGGAAGGCTAATCTATACGCTATTTCATCAATTTTTTCTAGTATTTCAAATGGACCAATATAAGATATACCATTTCAGGTCCTAGCAATCTTTTCTTTCCAATATTATTCCAACATATGGGTGATGTACATCTCCTTCCACATGATACATGATGTGGTGCCATCTGAATGCTTGCAAAAATATTCTTATTATAAGCAAATTTTTACTAAAGGCAAGTGTTTTTCCTAAAATTCTTTCAGGTCAACAATATAGGCTCTCAACATATCCTTCAATATCTGGATAATTCTCTCTGGTTGTCCATCTGTCTGAGAATGAAAAATAGTACTAAAATTAAGTTTCGATCCCAAGGCTCTATGCAACCCCTTTCTAGAACTATGATGCAGTGTTATTAGAACACCATGCAATCTCATAATTTCTATAATACAAAGTTTAGTGAACCCTTCAAGAGAATGGCTAATCTTGAAAGCTAGGAAATGAGCTGATGTTGTTAATCTATCCTCTATCACCCACAAACCTATCACAAAATCCATAGTTATATGCTTCCATTTCCACTTAGGAATAGGTAGAGGCTGCAATGGTCCTCTTGGTATTTGGTGCTCAGCTTTCACTTGTTGATACCATTAGACATTGAGCCATAAGCTGTGCAACCTTTCTCTTCATATTGTTCTACCTGAAGGTCTCTTTAAGATCTCTATACATTTTTAAATACCAGGACATATTGTACAGCAAGTGTTCTAAGCCTCTTCCAAAACTTCTTTCTTCAAATATGATTTACTAAGGACACAATCTATTTCCAAACCTCAATGATCCATCCTCATAAATTCATAGTACAAAGTATATATGTCATCAAAGTCTGAATTCCAACTTATTTTTAGACAAAAATCAAAACAATTAATCAGGATTTTTGCGATATGCCTAGATCAATATAATCTACAAAAATTTGGAAGAAAGATGACATAGGAATCATGCAAATTGGGCATTTCTACAAATTTGTTACGAATTTTTAAGGAATTCACCAGTATTATAACTTTTGCTGTATAAACAAAAACATCCCAAACTTATATGTGAGTTTCCAATATGTGAGTTTCTAAGCATCATATCAACTCAAAACATCACTCTGAAGTATAAACCCAGTCAACCCTATGATCTTTTGATTACAGTACTCCAATAATATTTATCACCTCTCAATCTTATCTAGAAGTTTTGTGGGTCCTCAAAAATAGCGGTTAAATATGCAAGGGTTTTGGGGTCTATAGAACTCAGTCAACAATAATTCAATCCTCTGAGCCAACTTCTCTAGGGGTCCATGTCCTTGACTCCTAATTTCGGCAACCAACTCTGCAAGTTATTTAATGGTTCTGGTAGCCCCCTAAAGCCCCACTGTTCTTCTTGATTTCATAATCTCTTTTACCCCAGTTATCATACAAGTATACACAATATTTCTATTATGGGAAATACTATATACTACAGGCAATCATAGGCAATCTTCTTAGCACGA
Organism: Metroxylon sagu; assembly: GCA_017589505.3. Classification (NCBI taxonomy): domain Eukaryota; kingdom Viridiplantae; phylum Streptophyta; class Magnoliopsida; order Arecales; family Arecaceae; genus Metroxylon; species Metroxylon sagu. The sequence continues at coordinate 56,454 of JACVBY030000432.1, read as the reverse complement.
CAAGGTGCCATGCTGAAATAACAATAAAAATTCATCATAAAGCTTTAAATCAATCATAATGTAAGAATACACATCCACTAATAGTATAAGTAGCAATGCAAAGGTATATTCCAATACTTAATTCTACCCTACTTACACTCACGTGATCTCCTATAACCTAGGGTAACCCAAAAGATCAAATCTATGCTTTGATACCACCTTAATTGCCACACCTTGACCCCAACTAAACTCAAGGGACATGACAGCATACAAGGCCATTCTACTTGTCCATGAATTTACTACATCTCATGTAAACATTTTGATTACTAATAGTAACCAAAGGATATAGCTGACACATTTTGCTATTCAATATAATTACACATCTCCCCCAACTCACACTTTATTATACGCTTAAACAAAACTAAAACTAGTCTATAAATGAAAAAAGCCATCCTTGCCTCTAATTACTCACCCCGTGTGTTTTATCAAATCACATCTCAGCCCCTGGATTTGAAAATAGCTAATTAACAATAATGAGCTTAACAGTCCAATAACACTCCACTTAATATAGTTTGGATCAAGCAGCATTCAATATTTTAATTTAGTAAATACAAGTAAAGGATGATGCAAGTTCAAAATACATATAACAAATTTCATGAATAGGTCTTTTCAATTTCAAATACGAAATAACATACAACATTTCTTTCAACTGCATATGCAAAATAGCATACCATGCTTCTACCAAAGTAAGATGTAATACATGAATTTCATATGTTCAATAGTAGGTAATGTAATATCAAATCAAAATCTTAATGAGATAATCAAATTTCAAATCATAACCTTCAAAGTCTTAGATCCTTTTTATCTTTCTAGTCAAAGATTATGATCGCAATTAACCCTTGTGGTATGGATCTGTGACCTCATTTTACCCTTGCGGAGTGAGTCCAAGACCGTATTTTTAACCTCTGCAGAGTAGGTGCATATCAAATATTATCACTGTAGTATAGCTCATATCTGTACCGCACTTGTAAGTCAACAATATATCATATGTAGTTCAACTAAGAGTCTATATACATATACAAATATCTATCTATTCCATAATTTTCTTTTCAACATTACAATCTTATGGATATTTCAGACATTTACAAATAAATAGAATATCACACTAGGCATTTCCACTTTAAATGGATTTTTCAGGAGTCTATAACCTTTAAATATCCATAATTTACGATGTCAAAGAGGTGTACAATAAATTTCTCTAAATCATATTCAACAAATACAACTTTTCTGCTTGATCACATACTTATAAATTAAATGAATTATAAGCCAATAGATGAAATCAGATAGCCAAATTACCAAAATATGATTTAACACAACTAACTTATAAATTATGAAATATGACTTAATACATCGAATTTATAAATCTAGAAAATTCATAACTTCATTTAAGAATAATGAATCCCATAATTAATAAAAAATTATAAATATTTTCTGATGGAATTAATTTTGAAATATATGATAAATTTGCAATGATACATTTTTTTTTTTAAAAACAACTTTAATAAAATAATATAAATAGGGGGTACTGCTTACTTCATAGATGCCACAACAAATTAAATTATTCACCTTATTGAGATCCTTCAGGGCCTAATAATTCAAAACATACAAATATCCAAATCAATGTCATGCAATTATTTGCAAAGGATTTTCTAAAATTCCTCCAAAATCTAAATTCCTAAATAAGCCCTTTATTAGTGCCAGAAATATCCTTCCTTGGGTAGAGAAAAAATTGTGATGAGAAAATTTACCTTTTCCCCTTTTTCTTGCGGTGGTACTGTGGTAGTGAGGGAGAGCAAATAAGAGAGAGAAAAGACAGAGATATGGAGAGGGAGCGAGAGCCATGCAATGAGAGGATGAGAGAGAGAGATAGAGAGAAGGGGGGTTGTGCCAGAGAGAGAGAGAGAGAGAGAGAGAGAAGGGTTATGTCTCTACTTTCTTATTTTTTTTCCTTGTGGAATAGTCTCTGCTTCAAATAAACGAAGCCCCACCACCTTAGAGGAGATAAGGTGGATGGTGGGGCCCAAGCATTAAACCATGCCATTACTTTAAAGGCAGTTTCTCCCATTCATGCCCCCTTCGGTCAAAGGCAGGCAACGGGGGTGGAGCCTAGCATCATTTCACAAGATCTCTAGAATCACTGCATATTTGGTCATCTTTTTACCTTATTTGGCAGAATTAGGAACAGGTGCTGGCATGGGGTAGTTGATATTTTAGAATGTTTGAAGTAAGGAAGCACTTTGTAAGTGATTTTGGGTTTGAAAAATTCTAAGAAGATTACAAAGTGGGTGCATTACCCTAGGTAGACGATTTTGGCTAGTAAGCTTTATACAACATAGACAAATTCTAGATATGTGCATGCAAAACTGTATCCGTAAGTGTAACATGTGAGCCCACCACACACACAGATACTAATCATTGTTGGGCCTATCAAAATGCTTTGAAAACTTGATCCGTCGTTGTGTAAGTTAGAAAAAACTTTCTTAGCTATATTGTCAAGCGACCCAAGGAAGCAGTTTATGCTCCATGTTAAGGTCTTGAACATCCTAACCTTTGTTCACTAGAAAGCTAGCTTAAAGTGTTTATTCAGATTTGACATATTTGCTGCTTTTCCTTTATCTTTTGTTAGTTACACTGTACTCTTTAGAGTTAAAGTTATATTCTAAAAATGTTTGTAAAATATTCCATGCATATGATCTCTTTGTTCAAGTTTTCCATTTCAATTGGAAGTCCGTGCTTGTTTTTCCTCATCATCATTTTTTGTTTCACTTATGTTATCTGTTTGATTGCAGAAACAATGCAAGGAGGCCTCAAGGCATCCTCAGGATGCCTCAGGAGCAAGGCACTTTACAATAACTCAAATGAAAGTGGTAATTCCTTTGAAGGGTTTCCTGAGCACAAAAATGAAATGAACATCAATCCTGGTGGTACTGTGGAATCGGGCAATCCATCAAACAGGGAGTCATCTGCACCTCCAAATCCAGCCTACGGTAGACCCTTCTACCAACAGGAGTTTTATGCATGGCCAAATTTTCATCTTGATGTTCAGAAGTTTTGGCAAAACCCAGTGAATATGGTAGGGACCCATTTCTACCCAGTGAACAGGGAATATGCTTTTCCTGTTGATCACCATACACCATTCAAGATGTTTGCTCATGGTTACCCACATGAATTTCAGTTTCAAGAATTTCAGTATTTTGTGGTTATTGATTTTGAGGCAACTTGTGACAAAGAAAAGAAACTATATCCACAAGAGATCATTGAATTCCCATCTGTTTTAGTTAACAGTGTGACTGGGCAATTGGAAGCTTCTTTCCAGACATATGTGCGGCCTTCATGTCATCAATGTCTAAGCGATTACTGCAAGGAGCTCACTGGAATTCAGCAAATGCAGGTTGTCTTGTACTCATTCTTTTCAAGTTGTTTTGGTTTATTATTTAGATAATATTATTAGTTTGAGATATAATACAGCTTTGCTTGAAATCCAGTTTACTGTTTAGTTTTTGATGCGAGTATCACTTGAACTACATTGCCTTTTTCATTGCCTATCCTGTTTGTCATCCACTTATTTTCTTATCTATGAAAAATTTTTTTGATGCTTGCATAATTTGCAGCGGAATTTTCTGCTTACAGGATTTACTTTTGTATTAGTATCACTGTTTCTGAAATATGCTGTTGCTGGTTCCTCACTGCTTTGGTGTTTCAGTAACTTTGCTTATCTAAAAGAATACCATTTTGATCCTATCTGGTTGGCACTTGGTGCATATTGGTGAACTTTGTAGAGCAATAAAGAAACTTAGTTCATTATTTGGTTGAAAGGCTATGGAATCTATGGTGTGCCCTTAAAAAAATTTTAGAGAGATTCCAAAACAAAGGGAGTACCATGAGCAAATTTGGGCATGTTGCAAATAGTTTCAACTTCTTCATAATAAATTATTATTGGTTATTTTTCTCATACATTGCCTTAGATTATAGGAAAATGCACCCATCATGCCTTGAATCCTTATTACACCAAGCTCCACAAGCCAAACAAGTAGGTCTCCCTCCTCATCATTTGGTATTATAGATTTCATTTTTTATGATTAAAGTAGCATTTGCTGGAATTTTAGAACCATTTAGTTGGAATTTTGACTTAAACTTGATATCTGATTGCTAAAATCCACTCAGTTAAGTGCTATGATCCATGACCGATCCCATTTCTGATGAAAAAAGTTTTGGACGATGATGTTGAACAGGTTAAGTATTCACATGATGCAGCATGCTAGGATTAGGGATGCATACCAACATTGGTAGACCAAAAGAAATAAGATTTCATACAATTTTGAAGCTTTCAGGTGCTTCATTGTGGAAAGGGATCTTATCTGAATTGGTAATCAAAGTGCGAAAAGAGAGTTCATGAAGCTTTTCTAGGGTTTTTTGGATGTTTCAGAACTATGTGAAGGATTTCCAGGGCTCTGAGAATGTCAAACTTGATAAGCTTTCAATATTCAGGTTCAAGGAGATTTGAAGAAGTGAAAAAAGGAAGCGTTCTGCATCAGATCAATCTTTATTTACAGCACTAATCTGATTTAACTATGTTGAAATCTGGCCATTAAGAAGAATAACAGCATTTAACTAATGAACAAAATTGAGGAGGATGAGACTTCTGATAGATTTTACTTTAATACTGTGCGGAAACCAATCTATAGCGGAGATAAACTGGCAAATAGAAGAATACCAATAGAAAAAAATACAAAGGGAAAGGCTAGTATAAAGAGGAGTGCAATTAAGAGAAGAGAAGCTGTATCAGGCCTTTTCTCATTTCCAAATGATCTCTTACGTATACATTTACAAAGCCACCTGACTCCTATTCTTTCCTATTTAAGCAGTTTAGATTCTACAACCATGGAAACCAATTGGACTTTATTAATAAGGAAAGAAAGAAAGGAAGAGCTTTCATAGGACATCACTGTCACAGTTTTTGTAGAAGGAAAAGTGCTACATGGTAAACTCCTTTTATTTAATTTAGAAGACACTTCCTAAACTGCCTCCGGACTTGACTAAATACAAAATACCCTAGAACGATGTCTGAACTGTTAAGTAGATTTTAGACTTCAACTCGCTTCTCATAATTGCCTATTGAATGGAGATACAGTCAGCTGAATTTCTTATTTGAATACAGTTTATTTGGCATTCAGTGCTGTAAATAAATTATGTTGGGCCTTGGTGTGTCACTCTAGGATTATAACTATTATAATCATCTTACTGTTTAGTGAATTGTTTATTTCCCACTTTTGATTGTTGCAGTATTTTTTATGCATCTAATCAGTTTCATTTTTTCAGAATTACTTTGTATTCTCCACACTGTTATACCTTTTTTTTTTCATGGAGTGGAATAAAGTCAGAATGCATGCTCCATTTCAGATTACTGCTTTCATATATCATGAATTCTGTCTCCCAGTAATTCTTTTCCACTTTAAATGCTTACATTACTATATTAAGAAGAAAGTTTTCAAGGCTGAGTTTTTGCTCAGCATGTAGGTGAGAGCTCAATATATAAGTAGCATGCAATATGTTTTATATGTTTTTGTTGAACTTTCTGTTATAAATGTTTTATCCTGTTTCTCTTATGAACAGATATGATGGATCCATGAAAACCCTGTGAATACATGTAATGCATTTTTGTTGTTAATATTATATAGAAATTCTTTTATAAGTTTGTTGAGGATGACCTAATTATACACTTCATTTATTGTACCATCCATGATTGAATGGGTAGCATACTAACTACAGAGCTTAGGATGCTGGCTTGTATTATGTCTTGCAACAAAGATTAAACTGCAGCCGTGGCACAGCAATAAATTTTTGCTAATTCATGGTGAAGATTTTTTTACATGTGCTAGTAAAAGGAAGGTGTTGACCTTTCACCTTATGTACATGTCAGGTGGACAGAGGTGTTCCTTTAAGCGAAGCTTTACTTATGCATGATAAGTGGTTAGAAGACAAAGGGATTAAGCAGAAAAACTTTGCTGTTGTGACATGGGGTGACTGGGACTGTCGCGTGATGTTGGAATCAGAGTGCAGATTCAAAAGGATCAGGAAGCCTCCCTACTTTAATAGGTAATTGATATGACAAGGCCTTCTTTTCTCCAGGAAAATTAATCATGCCATTTCATATATACAAGAATCACATCCTTCTCAAATCTACAGAGTATTTTTTTTTTCCTTCATATCTTTTCTTTTTTCTTTTTTTTCTAATGGTTGGGGGGGGGGGTGCTAGTATGTATGCATTAATTTTTTCCGAAATGCTTGTTCCATTATTTCTTCCACTCAAATCCATGCTGCCATTACCTACTTTAATAGGTAATTGATATAAGTGGTTAGAAGATAGATTTTATGGTGTTTTGTAAGATTTGTGAAAGTGCATTTTAGCTCTACGAAAAGCTGTTAAAAGCTTTATTTGGGAAAAACTCTAAATTAGAGCTTTTCCTCTAAAAGCTCTGCTTGGTATGTATTGTGAAGCTATTTTCATTAGGCTTGAAGGTTACAAATTCGAATAAGGACAACAATATTATAATAGTATAATAATATAATATAATATAATATAATAATGTAATATAATATATTATATTTAAATATTATTATAATAATGTTATAATATATTATAATTATAATATATTACATAGTGTAAAATGAGATAATGTAATAATATTATAATATACTATAATATAATATATGGATATAATATTATTATATTATATGATGCTATAATTTTATATATTACTATAATAATATATCACAATATTGTGTTATCATGTTATTAGATAATAATGATCATAATTTTAATAATATATTATAATATAATTATTAAATAATAGTAAAATAATATATTGTAAAAATTTTATCATTATTATATTAGAATATTATTGCATTTTCTTATACTATATTATAACACTATAATTTGATATTTTTTAATATTATTATAATATAATGTTATTATATTATAATATTATTAAACTAATTTATAATAATAATTTTTAATAGGTTAGATAATTAAAAGTATTATATAATATCTTTTATTATTTTAATTTTAAAAGCATTTTCTTAGTTTGATTATCAAACAAATGTTAAAAGTCTCACAAATACTTTAAAAATATAGTTGCCGAATAGCAAATAACTTTTTTCAAATGCTCTACTGCCAACAGCTCTGCCAAACGAGGCTTTAAGCTTCTCCTATTCTGCCTATTATAAATGTATTGAGTTTTTACCATCTAAAAGTTTGGTATTTGTTTCACTATCTGGTCTAATTTGCTATTGTTCTGTGCTCATGTAGACCACAGGACTGGTATAAATGCATTAATTTAAGTCTTTTATTGTTTGGGGGTTAAAAAGAAGGTTGAAAGAGAGGGTTAGCAATATATTGTTGTCGTTTAGAGCATCATGCCTTTTTGTCTGGTAGTTCCTTGAACACATTTCCTTTTTGTTAAAATTTTATTTTGATAACATGTTCCATTATTATCTTACCTGTTATCTGGACCAAGGGCTATGTGCCGTTAGTGTTCTTGGTGGTATTTATGGGCTATAGCGCATGTCTCTCCTTATTATCAAATGAAATAGAATCTTCTACATTTTTATTGTTATGCTTGCCTCCATGTGCCACTTGCTTTTGCTTTGATGGGTCAGTTATGTTTGATGTGCACTACTGTTACTATTTTTTGGTGAGGTTTATTTTATGTGGCCTCCAACATGTGATGTGTCGCATGTATAACTGTTTCATGACAGTGGCCCATATCCAGTTTACAAAACCTGTGAAGGCTTTCTCTGAAAACGACGTTGATAGTTTTCTTTGGTCAGAAAAAGGGCAATATTCTCTCATACCAAAAGATCATGTTCCAAGACAAGCAGTATGCAATTATTGAAAGAAAGCAGCGTGGCTTAAGAAAACTAAGGGCGATATTCCCTCAATCATTACAGGATTTAGCCTAACTCCCTTATTTTTTAGCTGTGCTCTTGTCTTTATTCTTTTTAAATAATGAACAGCACCTCTTCCTCATTCCCATGGCCACTGGCCACTGTTACGTGTACTTGTGACATAATCTTCTTCCTTCTAGCAGCACTGGATTCCCTTTGGAGGACATTATCTTCATACTTGTACAACATGGATTTTACTAGTATTAATACTTTATTACTCTTGTCTGTTTATTCCCAAGCCCTATGCGATGTCGATTCTAAATTCTTACTCTTAGTTACTTTTTATACCTGAGATGCCTTCTGTCCTTTTGGTGTCTTATTTGATCATACCTTCTTAAATTGTAAACTGTGGTTGACTCTCGAGTTCTTAATCCTGATCCCTGTCCTAGGAGCTTCGCCTGTCCTCCTTGGTATGACCATTTGCCTGCCCAATCTCATTACTCTCTTTTTTTATTGATATAACTTCATCTGAAATATTTGTAATTTAAAACAACTTGTTTTTGCAAAGAGTAGTCTAGAATTGCGGGATTGGCTAGCTCCCTTTACCCTTGAGATCTCTCTTTCATGCCTCTCAAAGAAGTGAATCCCCACCTGCACCAGAAGATATCCTGTGGATATCTTCAGAGAGGGTAGTATAGCATGCACTCTCAATGTCTATTAGGTGTTAGCAAGCTTCCAAACTGCAACCAAATTGAGTATGAGGAGCTATGGTGCCAGAGCTAATGGATCATATATAAACTATTGTTTGCATGATGTGTATATAATTGTTGAGCATGTAAATATAATCCCCTTCCATTTATTACGTTGAGTTGATCCATTGCATTTTTTGCAACATGACCCGGCACTTCTGTAATTTATTACGTTGAGTGGATGCAAAAAACTATTTCTACTATCTTGGCTACAGATATTTCAACTTTTAATAGAAAATATTTTATCTTGGGGTACAATCATGCCACAACTAAATATGTTTTCACTTCTAAATGGCTTTATATTGCCAGCCACCTGTCAAACTATCTTAGGTAGAAATATTTCCCAATCTGGATTTATTCTTATCATCCATGCAGTCCTGTTTCCAGGCCATATTGCAATTGATATCAAATGATTTCACTCTTTTTGAACTTGCGAGCAGGTGGATTAACTTGAAGGTTCCATTCCAAGAGGTTTTCGGTGCGCGGTGCAATCTAGAGGAGGCAGTTCAGCTGGCTGGCCTGACATTTGAGGGTCGTGCTCACTGTGGCCTTGATGATGCCCGCAACACTGCTCGCCTCCTTACCCTCCTCATGCACCGGGGCTTCAAGTTCTCCATAACTAATTCACTGATGTCGCAGCCTGGGGATCACCCGCTGACATGGCAGTCACCACCTGAGGGCCAGCAAACTCAGAAGCTGAAAGAGCTGGTGGTCCCTGCCTTCCAGTTGTATCCTTTCATGGACCCCACCGCTAGGGAGAGGTATAGCTACTGTTTCTGTGGGGTGAGGTGCAGCAAGACTGTGGTTTGCAGGCCAGGGCCAATGCAGGGAAGGTGCTTCTTTGGGTGTGGGAGATGGACGACTACAGGACGTGCAGTCTGTAATTACTTCATGTGGGCCTCACCTTAAATCAAAGAGAAGATTTCTAGTACTGGAATATGTCCTCAGGAAAATCATAGCCATACAAGGTAGGGGGTGTGCGAAGTAGGATCTTATAAAAGCAATAAGCCGTTGGAGTTTACTGGGCTGTTGCTTCGTATATATATTTTTACACTTTTGTCTTTGCTCTCTAGTTACCGGAACCATTGGGTATGTTGTCTAACCTCTCAAACTGACTTCTTATTGACATAAGAGAAGGGGAATGAAATATGCCGCCGCGTAGAGTACTTCACATGCTTCAGACATGTTTATCTAAATAAGCTATTAGAGTTGGACCTTGTTCTCTTTTTTCCTATTAATTGAAATCTCCTGAATTTCCTGCTTGGGGGAATAGCATACTGCTTCTATTAAGTTCTGATATGAGAAGAGGATAATTAAACTATATATGTAGCAAGAGTTCGTACCAACTCAGCTATAATGCTTAAGATGTATATTTCTGAGGGGGACTCTGTATATGAATGAAGTTATGGATCTAATTTATGATACTTGATATGTTGATACGTTCGCTTGAGGCTTTTATATATTGATATTGATAGTCCACTGGCATTCAAAGACGCATGAAGATTCATCTCTTTACCTATGGTGAAGGGCCAGTCTTTTCCCTTTGTTGATTGCTGACAACTCAACTAAGTTGTCAGCAATCTATAAATCTATAAAAGAGTAAAGGACCGAAACCGAGCTCTTCAGAGATGGGTGGTAAAGCCTGTGAGGGATGAATTTGTACTTTGAATGTTGTTTCAGAGCGGATCTTCCCTTTTATTCTGGATTCCATGGGGAGAGTCATGCAAAATGTTGTAAACGTGACTGACTTTGGAAATATAATTTCGAGGTGTCGGTCTATAATTTACACTTGCATAATGTAAAATAGCGTGTAGAATAAATAAATAACGAGGCATTTTTAGCAGTGACCAAACTCACTCTTTCTTTTTTTTTTTTTCCTCACCTTGAATTCCAGATGATGTCTAGTTGCGTTTAAGAATTTTGATTTTCTCAATGATTGGTAAAATGTTTTGGTTGGACTGATGAAAATTTTGGAAAACGTGATGACTAATTTTTATATTTTTAATTTTTCATTTTTGTACAGAATGGAATTTAGTACGTGTGGCACAGGTGCAGTAATCAGGGAAGGTGTGTTTTTTTTTTTTTTTTTTTTTTCTCTCTATTTTGTTGTATCTTTGAGGGTGCACTCCAATCAATTGGCAGTTCATTTTTATTGACAAAAATAATTCGAAGTCACCCGTCTTATTGTTTTATTTGTAGCTATGAGCCATGACTCGTCTGCATCGTATTCCTATGAATCTTTCTTTGCACTAATATGCCCTTGAATTTAATGATAATAACCGGGAAGACGAAAGTAATGAGTGGCAAGTAATGAGTGGCAAGTGCCGACGTTTTAAAGCTCGAAGTTTTCACCAATGCCGGAGAAAAGGCTCTCTTCCATCGTCCCCTCCCTTATCTGGCCTTATCTGGCTGTAGAGCTTCGATCGAACCTCCCGTGGAAGATGTCGAGAAAGACGAAATCCATCGCGTCTATCGACCGTTCGTTCCGCCTCGATCTCTTCCTTCTGCTTTTCCTTCTCTCCATCTCTCGCTCGATCTCCGAACTGAATCAAGGGGTGAGCGTTTCCGATTCGGTTCTAAGATTCCATTTCTTCGCTTGATGATGTAATTCTAGTGACCCTGATGGAAAATTGGTGGATTTCTGCAGTTCTGTGCTGTTACAAGTGATTCGGATTGCAGCTCGTCATCTACGAAGATTTTGATCAAGGGAGGGACCGTAGTGAACGCTCATCACAAGGAGGTGGCGGATGTGTACATCGAGGACGGGATCATTGTTTCTGTGAGACCTAATATCAAGGTCATCTTCGGATGATTATTTTTTCTGTTCCCGTCTAAGTTTTCTATTGATGTTTTCGCCCTTTTTGCTTGGTTGTTGGATTGGTGTCGTTCACTACTCGTTGTGTTAATTGAGGGCCCGTTTGTTTGGTATTGTTTCTGTAACCTGTTTTGTGTTTTTGTTTCCTTGAGAGTAACGGAAACATCGCATGGAGATTTATGTTGGAGCTAGTGTTTGCGTGGAACTTCTTTGCTTTTAGTGTCTTTATTTTTTTAACTAGAAAAAAAATTGCTGCCAAAAGATCTAAAAGTTTTATAAATGATTAAAAAATAAAAGGGTTTGGTGATACTTTTCTGCTTGTTCTAGTTCAGTTTTTCTTCTTGGATTTGTGAAAACAAAACAGAAAAGAAGCAATACCAAATGGACCATAAAATTATGGATATATAGTCATTAACCGAGGTAAACTTTGGCTACATTCAAATGTAGTGATTCAATCATCTTTTTTATCCTTAAATTTACACGGATTTCAGAGCTATTTCATTCTTTTTTTTCATTTTTTCTATCTTTGGGATTCATCAACTGTATGTATCCAAGGATAAAAAAGGTAATCAAATTCAGACTGGCTATATTCAAATGTAGCCAAGTCTACCTTTCATTAACCTATACATGTTTCCTGCTTCTAGTTGTTGTAAAGAGGAAAAAAAGGGAACCTTTAAAAGACTTCTTTTTTGCTGGTTGAAAGGACCCAATTTTTCATCATTACTTATGAGGCTGATTTTCCTAGAGAAGATGAGCATTGGCTCAAAGTTCTTATCGCTTTTGCATTTAGGGCTCTTAAATAAACAAGTTGCATGCAAATAGCTTGAGTTGGACTTGGTCAATTCACTAATGAGCTGAGCTAGAGCTTGGGCCCACTTGAGCTCAGCTTGATTAAGTTTGAAATAGAAATAAATAATTAATTAATATACAAAATATAGTATTTCCAGTTATTTCATATATAAAAAATCTTTTGTTATAATTATTAATAATTAGTATAATTTACATATAAAAGAATGTATTTGACTATAAGATTGAGATGTAATGGTAGGAATAAGCTGAACGTATATATGTGCAATCCAAATGGACCTCACCCTCTCACTAGATCTCTTAAATGAGCAGTTTGTGTTTGGCTCGGTATTAAAAGAGCTAGCTTGAGCTTGGCTCAATTATGAAACGAGTCAAGCTTGAGCTAAGCGTAGTTTGTTCGACTTGCATGTATTTAAAGTTTTAAACCATCTCCAATGGTTTTCATTAACTTGATTTATCCATGTTGATACTCCTAAATCTTAACCTTATGGGAAAACTATGAATTCTAATTCCAAGTTTCCTTGTTATATTAAACTTACAGCCAATCATTTTGAGTTCTAATTTAATCATACTGGAAAGGAATTATTTTACATGACGAACTCATATTTCCTCTAGAGATGTTTTTTTCTTCTTTCTGTTCTTGTGGATTGTTGTTAAAATAAATATGCATATGAATCTTTACTACAGGTTGGGGAGGAAGTGAAAATACTTGATGCAACTGGGAAGTATGTCATGCCAGGTCTGTTTAAATTTTATTTTACAGTCATTATAGCAACTATATTTAGATGTCGTTGCATCAAGATAAATAGTAAATATCTTCTGAATTTCTATCTATAAGCAGATGATAACTGCAGGGTTCTCTATCTGTATTGCAACAGGCGGGATTGATCCACACACTCATCTAGAGTTCGAGTTTATGGGAACTGTGACAGTTGATGACTTTTTCGCTGGTCAAGCTGCTGCATTGGCAGGAGGAACAACAATGAACATTGACTTTGTTATACCAGTTAAAGGAAGTTTATCTGCTGGTTTTGAGTCCTACAAAAACAAAGCAAAGGTAGCAGTAATGGACTATGGTTTTCATATGGCCATCACAAAATGGGATGAAGAAGTTGCAAAAGACATGGAGCTAATGGTCAAGGAGAATGGTCTGTATAATTTATGCTTCTCCAATGGAAACTTATTCTGATAAGTGAAAAAACATTTGATTTTGAATGCTCATCTAAAAGCAACTTAATCTGGCTGTTCTATTTTTATCAAAATGGACCTTCCTAAAATTTTCTTACACTACTATCAGGAATCAACTCTTTTAAATTCTTTATGGCATACAAAGGAGCATTGATGATCAATGATGAGCTTTTAATGCAAGGCTTGGAAAAATGCAAGTCTCTTGGTGCCTTGGCTATGGTTCATGCAGAAAATGGAGATGCTATTGCTGAAGGACAAAAAAGAATGATTGATCTTGGAATAACAGGTCCAGAGGGGCATGCTCTTTCAAGGCCTCCAGTGGTGATTCTCAAAACTTGTCTCTTTTACTGTACGGTGTCAATAGTAGCTCATCAATTTACTTTCAAACTGTCTAATTAGTTTTAGGGTGTTTTTCATTTGATCATTCCCTTTCTGTATATAGCCTATATTCTTCCCCTTGTTTTGACTGTTTCTTTTATTATGTTTGAGAATTTCTGTTGCTTGAATCTATGCATTGCTACATACACATAATATAGCTGTAACAGTAAGTGTGAAAGTTATTCTTTATCTTCAGTACTGTACCCTGTCCTATTGTATTTCAAAATTATAATGTTTGTCCTTTCTGCAGCCTGGTGTAGTGATCACCTTAGAACTTTATAAGCATGCACACACACATATCATAGTATATTGACTGTAGATAATTATAAACTATATGAGTCTGCTAGCCCATCAGTCCAATGTCATTCCTACTGCTACGGCATAATATAAGTATATAACCATCTTGTTATTGAACTATTCTCTCTAGTTCATCGATGCTGTGGTAATATATAATTTAATTTGGTTTTATGCAGTTGGAAGGAGAAGCAACTGCAAGAGCTATTCGTTTGGCAAGTTTTGTTAATACACCCTTATATGTGGTTCATGTGATGAGCATTGATGCCATGGAGGAGATTGCGAAGGCGAGACAAGCAGGTGACATGTTTTGAATTTTGTGCTTTTTATGTATCTATTTTTATTACTATGCATTTAAATTATCTTATAACATACCATTGTGGTTCTATACCTCTCACTTGAAATATGTTTTAACATCAGCTTATTAGAAAATGTTACCAATTATTGCAATAGGCAAATATCTCCATGAGAGTAATATTGGGGAAAGGGGGGGGGGGGTGTGGCGTTGTTGTTTATTCTACTTGAAAATCACATATATTAGTGGTGAGGAGGACAAAGAGGAGATGTGATAGGAAAGATGGTAGAAGAGAGGACAGTAGGGGTGGGAGGGGGCGGTGGTGGATGAGAAGGAAAAGATGGTGCTGGTGGATGATGGCATGGGGCAAAGATAGAAGGTATTGGTGGCAGTGGCTTCTTCGAAATAGGAAGAGGGGGTGGTGGTGGCTGGTTAGACACCAGCGGAGGCAAGTAGAGTTGAGAAAAAGAGTACATCTGAAGGTAGCTAGGGTTAAGAAAGAAGTGAGGTAGTGCCTGTCGTTAATCTTAACTCACTGTTTTGTTTTGAAACATTGAATTAGTGATCCAATGGTTCATATACATCTACTAAACCATCACTTTAAGTAAACCACATATAGACCTCCCTTTTGATGGAATGGATTGAGAGAGGCTTTGACCTAAACTGGAACTGACCCAACCCATTGGTGAGTGAAGATTGGTTGACCCAAACTCGACCCATGGACCCAATGGGTTGGGTTAGGTTGGTTAAGTTAGGTCAAGTTGGGTAAACAGGTTAGCTCCAATATTACCATCCCTACCTTCTATTGTTTCTCTCTATTCCTATATATTTTCAATCTTTTGTTAATTTTTGATAAACATGCAGACAAGATGTAATGTCCCAAGCTCATCTGCTGGTCCAATTAACCCATTAGCGGGCTAAAACTACGTGGCCCTAAAAACTCGAGTAAAAGTTAATTAGTAGTAGGTGAACTTGAGTTATAAGCACTTAAACCTTTTTTTTTCCATCCGATGTAGGACTATTTTTGAGGTATTAAGTGCTAATAACTTAAGTTCACTTGCTATCAATTAATTTTCACTTGAGTTTTTAGGGCCACGTGATTTTGGCCCGTTAATGGGTTAATTGGGCTGGCAAGTGAGCTTGGGGCATTACAAATGGTATCAGAGCCGATCTGAGTATGCGGAAGTTGGTGAGTAGGAGGAAAGGGCTATCCATAGAACAGTGTTAGAGTTCTGCCATGGCGTGGAGCTACTCTTGTAGCACCAACGATTCGGTTTAGGGTAAATTCTGGTTATCTTATGGCGTGTGATGAGGACATCGCATTATAGGGAAGAAGATTGTAATACTCCAAAAATAGTTCCACATCGGATGAGAAACAAAAGGTTTAAGTGCTTATAAATCAAGTTCACCTGCTACTAATTAACTTCCACTTGAGCTTTTAGGTGTTGGAAAAATAGAGATAGAAGTAGAATTACTGATGTTTTTTAAGTGATATAGTGCTGCTGCACTTTTGAAGAGAAGAATTAGATTTCTTTTCTTTTTTTTCTATATTTTTGAAAGGTGCTAGACATAGCTTTATATAGAAGCTGTATATAAGAAATTACATAGAGAATTTAACATTTTAGGGATATAGCAAAACATTAAACAAGCCTAAAAAAAAAGTAGAGAATTAAATGAATGACAGCCAACTCCTTGGAATTAAACAATGACTTTTGACTCACGATTTTCTTCACATTAGGGTCACGTGGTTTTGGCCTGCTAATGGTTTAATTGGGCTAGGAAGTGGGCATGGGGTATTACACAAGACTTTATGGATCACACCTTGATCCCCTAAGTGGACCTCATAAAAATGGGTTATCGGTTGTTGGCTATGGATAAGGTAATTTATTCCAATTCAGCATTGGTTATTAGATATGGCTTTATAGGGGATATCATCCTCGAAATACTAGTGTAGGCAGATTTTGTCTATTTTACTAGGTGTTGATCATCTTTCATGATCTCATATATGGTTTTTCAACTTGAGGAATTGGTCTCTCAATAATATATTGAAGTAGTTGGAAGAAAAATCACCTTTATTCCTAAACTGTTTTATTCCACCATATGCCATGGAAGTAAAATTCCAAATCATTTTCAATAGATAGATTTCTCTATAACACAATTATTCTTTTCCATTAATATTTCTGGCCCTTAAGATTGTTTGTTACAATGTTCTATGTTATACTTACTCCAATTGAGGCTGTCGTTTATATTATTGACAGATCCCTCATTATAATTTATCTGTAAGCAGCAGTATGTACACATTTGTCACTCTAATAATTGCTTAAAATTACATTTGGACATTGAATAGCTTATCATGCATTAAATTAATAATTTTATAAATCAATATGAACTAACAATTCTATTTAAATTTTTGTTTGCAGGGCAAAGGGTCATTGGTGAACCTGTGGTTTCTGGGCTAGTCCTTGACGGGTCTTGGCTTTGGGATCCTGATTTCACTACTGCTGCAAAGCAAGAACTTGTTCCTTTCTCTTCCTTTATTCATCTTTAAGATTTATGGCTGTGATATTTATAATGCTCATAATTCATCTTCTAGGTATGTAATGAGTCCTCCAATAAGAAAAGCTGGACATGATAAAGCCCTTCAAGCTGCACTTTCAACAGGAACTTTGCAGGTAGTATAGTATTATCACCCTTGTGCTGTACTTATTAAACTACAACAGTAAGCACCTTCAGGTCATGCAGTTAAATTTGATTAAACAGTTGACTAGCGGTTTCTTGCCTTTTTGCCTCCTTTGGAGGTTGTGAAAGTGATAGAATGTAGACATTTTTGTATTAATACAGATCTCAGTATGTAACTTGTAATTTTCATAGTTTCTCTAAATGATTTTATCTTCTGCTAATTTTTCATACTTGCTTTGTTGCCGTATATAGCTGTTCTAATGATTAGAAACTCCAAGAATATTGGACAAAGATACTGTCATTTTCTTCTAAAGATATTGAATATTTTATTTTCTGTTCTATTCCTCCAATTACTTTATGCTGATCTTTCGTTTGTGCCATATCCAATATATTGAATGATTGAAGAACTACTGGAATGTCATGTTGGCAATTTGCAGCTTGTAGGAACTGATCATTGTGGCTTCAACTCTACACAAAAAGCTCTTGGTTTTGATGACTTCCGGAAAATTCCTAATGGTGTCAATGGTATGGCCAAGTATTGGTAACTGGAGTAGCAAACTCCTTGTCTTTTTCTGTATCAAGATTTCTGATATTGGAATAACTACAACTGGATTCCAGGTATAGAGGAAAGGATGCATTTAACTTGGGACACAATGGTGGTAAGCTGTGCATGACTCAGCTACTTCTGTAGTGAACATTTATCATTGCATATATTTTGCTCCAGCAATTGATGTGTTTTTTGTGATTACTGCTATTGCTGCAGGCATCTGGCCAAATATCTGTCACGGATTATGTGCGGATAACAAGTACTGAATGGTATTTCATCGTCACAATCATATTCATGACATTGTCAAATTTGTTTCTCATTCATGTTGTTGAAATAGTTGAAAATTCAGACCAAATTCAACTGACATTTACTTTCCATATCCTTCAGAGTTATTTACGTGCTTTGTTTGATAGCATGTTTTCAATCACATAGATTATTGCATGTTTTCAATCACATAGATTATTGTAATATTTCTGAATACTTGATCTTATATAATTGCAGTGCTAGAATTTTCAATATTTACCCCAGAAAAGGAGCAATACTGGAAGGATCTGATGCTGATATAATTATACTAAACCCTAATGCAACCTTCAAAATTACTGCTGCTTCTCATCATTCTAGATCTGACACAAATGTGTTTGAGGGCATGACAGGAAAGGTAACTGTTTTTTCTTCATTTTCATAGTTTCTATAGAATTCTGCAGGCTTGATTAGATGTATATTAAGCAGAAAATATTGATGTTCATACTTCAGTTGTTTATTTACATAGCCCAAAAAATATTAAATTGTCAGTACAGCAAGGATTTCTATCCTATTTGAGCATATCTGAGCAAACAAATGAAATCTAAAAATAGCTGCATATGTGTGGTAGTCGCATGTAATTGTACTGCTATGATGTATACCATTATAATCTTGTGTTTTTCTGTGGCTGCATGTGATTGTATTTCTATCATGCTTTGTTATTTAAACTACGGTTTTGTGGCATTTTTTTTTTTTTTCCCACTGTTATAAGTTCCATGTTAGCATGCCATTCCAACATTGATAATCAGTGTAAATGCTAGAACATGACCTATGCTGGAACCTACCATGGGCTGTTTTCCAACAACTCAGTTGGAGCCTTGTGAAGGAAAATTTAAGTGGGATTGCTGTAGTTTCAGCTCTATTCAACTCTTCTTACCCAAAATCATTAATTGCCAGCAACCAAGTGAACCTAAATTTTCCTGGACTTGGTGAAAAACCAGTCATTGTGGTTCTGATTTGTCATGTGATTATTGGTGTGCAGGGTAAAGTAGAAGTTACAATTTCAGGAGGCCGAGTAGTCTGGGAAGACAACAAACTGAACGTTATCCCTGGATCTGGCAAGTACATCAAAATGCCACCTTATGGTTATCTCTTTGATGGTATGGAGAAGACAGATGCTGCATATCTGGCTTCCCTTCATGCTCCTGTTCAGCGAACCAAAGCTGCGGCCTGAGGTTATATCGCCCTTTTATCTTCTAGATAATTATCGATAAGAGAAGATAAATGAAAATAAGGTAGGTAAATAGAAATGAAGCTGTTATAAGGAGCTTGAGCTTATGGTTTAGCCTCTGGGTTATGTTCAACATGGAGATGATCATGAAGATCAGTACTGTTATATGAAATGCCTGTCTGTATGTAAGCACTTTGGCATCACCCTTGTACATTTGTATAAACACTCTTGATCTATGTAATAGTGTGGTATAGCAATGTTGGACCATTTGATGTCAAATTCTTGGTTATCTTTTTTATCCATTCATATGCCCCACTCAACAAAGCCAGAAGCTTTCTTAGGAATACAAGGGCATAAAGAGTATGTTACAAGTCACTTAAAGAGGCTTAATGTATTGTTTTCTCTGAAAGAATCCTCATCTCTGGCAGTCAAGTGAAAAATTTACTGGAACAAAGTTCTATTTAGATCAATTTTCTTAATGTAGAGCCCCTCCTAAGTCCACTGGAGGTTCCTTTTTCTTCCACCCAAAAAAAAAGGGGGAAAAAATTTTAAAAAAAAATCTCCTCCTTTGCAACAAGGAATTGTTGGAATGTGCGAGTTTATCACCCTTTTCTTTCACAGAATTTTTTTTTTAAAAAAAACAAAGAATAAATAATATAATATTATACCATGGCCTTTGTTGAAGCCCAACTTATCTTGTAACCTGGCCCATGATATCCTCCATCTAGAAGGCCACCACCAATTTCTATTCGCCGTATCCCCCGCATATAAAATCCCCGAGCCGTCTCTCTTTAGTTTTAATGCCTCTGCCCAGACCCCGACCCTCATCCGCCGAGGCCACCGAATCCTCTCCCCAAATTTCCTGTTGAAACCCTAGCCGTCTCTCTCTCGTCGTGGAAGCCCTAACCCTTGCTCGGGCTCGGGGGATCGCCGGAACAGGAGATAGATGGCGACGATCAGCCTGCGGAAGGGGAATACGAGGCTGCCGCCGGAGGTGAACCGGGTGCTGTACGTGCGGAACCTGCCGTTCAACATCTCGAGCGAGGAGATGTACGACATTTTCGGCAAGTACGGGGCCATTCGCCAGATCCGGATCGGGACGAACAAGGACACCCGCGGCACCGCCTTCGTCGTCTACGAGGACATCTACGACGCCAAGACCGCCGTCGACCACCTCTCCGGCTTCAACGTCGCCAACCGCTACCTCATCGTCCTCTACTACCAGCAGGCCAAGATGTCCAAGAAGGTCGACCAGAAGAAGAAGGAGGACGAGCTCGCCCGCATGCAGGAGAAATACGGCTTATCCTCTTCCAAAGATAAGTAAACATTATACTCGATCTCGGAACAAGTTCTGAAACGGGGGATTTGTGTGATGGGTTCCTACGTGGGTGTGTCTCGCTATTATGAGTGGACTTCTATATCACTAGAATTTGTATGATATAATGCTTTTACGAAAAAAAAAAAAGGATTGAATCGTTGGTGGATTTGATGACTTTTTTGTTGGTACCGATTTCATCCATGACATGGACCGACTCCTCGATGGCTTTTATATGTGAATTTTTGTTTGAATGTGGACGTCTTCAAGCGGGTCTTTTAAATTAGTTGATTGCACAGACAGCTCTTAGGGTTTCAAAAGATTGGTTTTCCTACAGGTTCGTTGTACGAGTTTATTGAACTCTCTCTGATTGGCCTGGTTTAAGGGAGACATAGGAAAAATAATTTAAGTTTGTGGATATTGTGATTTTGATATATTGTCTTTGCTTGGTTCATATTATGAGATGGATTGTCTCTTGGTTTGTATGAGTTTGAACGTAAATTGGATCTTTTTTTGCATCTTGCTGATCCACTTTTCTTGGGTCTTCTGTATTCTTTATTGAAGGTGGTTTCCTAATTTCGTAATTCTTATATCCTAAGCAACTTAAATTATTCAAAGCAACCCTAAAAAAATTTTTGAATGCAGTCGTTTGGAAGGTATAATTTTAGAAAATAATTGAACCAAAGTTGAAATTAGGTTTGTGTTATCAGGTACTTAACACCCTTGAAATACTTCCATTTTTCCCATAAACCCCCCTTAATATTCTAGTACCCAATTGACTAATTTCCTATTAGTTAAGACTCTTAACTCCCAATCAAAGAAACCATATTTCAAATAACAAGACACTCCCAACATGCATGAACATTTCTACTTAAAAGTCTTGTCAACACTTCCATAGAAAGCCATTTTGAATTAGTTGAGATGTAAATGCCCTTAATTGCTTCTATAGTTCTACCTTGATTTGACTCACCAAGTGGATATCTTTGTCTGCACTAATTTCCATACTGTTGTTATTGGAAGCGCTTACTTTTGTGGTGACCATTATATTGCAATACATCTTTTGCTTTCCCCATGGCTAGAGATAAAACAAGGTACTTCCATCAATATTTTGCACTAGAAAATCACTTGACCTGCAGCTTAACCAATTCATGATCCTAAATGACCTCTATTGAAAAAGGATTCTATAACAATATCCAAACCTCTACAGGATTTGAAAATAAAAGTATAGATAGAGGATGCTTGTTTGGAAGCACTTGCTTCATTTCCAATGGGCATCAAACAACATGTGGTAGTAGTACATCCTAAAATCAACTTTTGCCATAGCCATGTTTTTTGTTTCTTGATCTAACTCAAAAAAACAAGTCATTTTCAAAGGAAAAATTTTATAACCTCTTTTTTTTAAGGTTATTAATGTATCCTCAACCATTTCCTTTCGAAAAAAAGTCTTATGATAGTTTTTTTTTTTAATAACAAAACCCTATTGATTTTATTTTGGCACACTAGGCAAGCAGAAGCTTCCTACAATATCGGGATGTTATATTTACTCTTAGTTATGGTAATCTTTTTCCTTTGTCCTTCGATCTGTCCATCCTCTAGTTATGTACTAATCTAGACCTCCATGGCCTTGTTACCTGTATTCCCTTTGCATGGTGCATAATTGCTTCCTGGATTTGCAATTGCTACCCTCCTTTTCTCTATCATCACCTTTGTACCACAGTTTCCATGATTAAGGAGCCCGGCCTCTCTAGTGACCTCAAACTATGCCCTGCCATATTGGCCACGATGTAAGAGATGGCCAGGCTGTGGATGGGCTTGATGGTGGGGCCTTTCCTATATGGCCAATATCTAGTGGAAAGGGCAATGTTTGGTCGCAAGACATTATGGTTGTTACTGCTACCTAGGGCCACATTGCTCCTCCATTCGCTCCAACCATCCCATCACTTGCTACAATGTTCTCATCTTTCTCACTCCACTTTTGTTGTGTTCAACAATGAGGTCCTGGTCCTCCACACTGTCTGCTACATCTAATTTGACACTAAGACCTGCATTGGTAGAGTAGCCCTCTGTCATGTCCTTCCCACCTTCCTCTGCAACCCTCACTCTTGTCTGATTCCTCCTTTGCTGCCTTATGCTGCCTCCTCTTCTGACTACCGAAATTAGCTGGGGGGATGCATTGGATCTGATAGTTCATATGTCTCTTTTATTTGATATGGTTGGGCCTTTCTCTCCATGAATTCTTCATGTTTATGGGCCTTCTGTCACTTTCTTTTATGGTGGTCATCTTTTGTCAAGTCATCCCTATCACTCTCTAGCTCCGTCTAGCAGTACAAGGCACCTTGACAAAATCTCTATCCATTCCAAGGATCGAACTCAATCATCACCACCAGCAAACCAACCAACGTTGGGTCCATCAGCAACACCCTTGTCAATGCCAACCCTCATCAATGTCAAGGCAAGGCTCCTTTAATCAAACACATGGGAGACGCTTCAGTTGCTTACCTTTTCCTCAGTCTAAGTGCATGCAAAAAGGCATGTGCCAGTAAACTAGCATACTTCCACAGAAACAGGGAGCCTGGTCATTGATCCAACCTGTCCAATGAGGTGTCAAGGGTCTGAAAAGAAAACAAAATTTAAGTTTTTGTTCCAGAAAAAAAAAAGAGTGACTTATTTTCTTCTTTTCCCTCACATTAAATACCTCATCCTCTTCTTGTTTCTTCTCTCTTTTTGCTTGGTGATACAAGGGAAAGAAAGTCCATTCTGTTTTCGTCTTGCTGGGACAAAAATCAGGGACGTTTTGCCCTTTTTGCCCTAAACGAAATACACACACACACACACACAGAGAGAGAGAGAGAGAGAGAGAGAGAGTTTGCATGTTTTGTGTTTCTGTTTATGTTGTATAATGTGTGTGCTAGGTGTGGGGTGCCTGTGTTGTGTGTTTGCGATATCTGTATTTGTGTCTGACTCGATGGTCAATTTGTGACTTAAGACTGTGTACATGTATTCATTGCCTTTATATATATATATTGTTTGTGTGTATGCATGAGCGCGTGTCTGTCTAACATTATTATTTCATTCTACATTGCAGCTTAATTTGCCAAGGCATTAACCTTGGTTTTCTTTCTGCATCTAGGCTTTAAGAGACCTCGGCACCTTGGTGTGCCAGAAGTCATTAGTAACTTTGATCTCCTCCTTTTCTGCTTTGGCAGAGTGCTCCAAGAACTAAAATTTCCCCACCCACTCTGAGTCCCAAGCTCAATGACCCATGGAGCAGTTCTGTTATGAGGACCCACAAAAAACTGAATCATGGACTTAAGCCACCATAATTCCTTTCACTAATAAATTCTTTGGAGGCAAAAATGTCGATATGAAAAAAGAAACCAGACTTAGATGGGCTCTATTAGGGACTCCAACAAAAGGGAGATCAGAAGAGGTAAAACAAATAATCAGCCTGATGATAAATGGATTGATTTTTAAGTACTGAAAGGATTTCTTTTTAAACCCCAAAGATAAGGGGCTACACGCCTGTTTACACACACAAAAATCTCTTAGAATGTTAGTGAAATTGGTTGGACTCTCTAGACTTTGGCTACTTTTCACATAGCAGACCCCTTGATAGCTCTTGAATGTCACATATTAGGCATTCTGGATCGTGGTTGCAAAGTTATGCAATTTAGAAATTTTTACAGAGGGGTGGATCCTTTTTCTTTCTCTCATTCCTCTTTTTCTTTTCTTTTTTTGTGAAAGGAAGGGGTGGGGGTTAGGTAGGGAGGTTAGGTGATGGAGCTCAGATCCAACCTCATGTTCAAGTTTGGACGCAGGATGATATTGATCATTCAATGAATTGAACTGTAGTGTTGAACATTAGCTTTCTTATTGGATGAGGTATGATATTAGTTTTGGTTGTAAAATTATGCCATATGATGTTGCATCATGCATCAAGCTTGAATTTTCTTGAAGTTAATGCTTCAGAAGTCTGTCCGCATTCTGTCTATAATTTTATGGTTAGTTGATGAAACTTTCATATTCCAGATTGAGCTATTTTGGTCCTGGTAGTTTATTAAATTGTCCATGGCTTGTTCTAGGCTTGCATATACATAAGTCTGAATTGGATGATAACAATTAATGGATTATGGACCTTAAGATTGGATTTTTTTAAAATAATGTCGAAAATGTTCATTCCAATTCTCAGTTACTTGTGTTTATTGGGCCTTAATGCATGTGCTTTTAGTTTTGTTGATATAAGACTGCTTTAAGTTAATTTTTTCATTGATCTTGACAGATCGAACATCTTCCATTTGTTGTTCTGCAAGACCTTTAGGATTATATTGGAAAACATTTTATCAAGTTTCCTGGTTCTGTGTTTGATGTTCTAGTGCATTTGATTGGTGAGGCGGCTTGTTTTCTACCTTCACCCTCTTCTTTTCTGAATTAAGTATACGCATTTATTTAGTTTTCTGGAGTTTTGCAATATCAACTGGCACCTGATGTCTCGAATATGTCATGAGACATCCACTGAGACAGTCCAAGTAAGATGCTTTACTGCGTTGCTATTGAACTCTGATAGAGTTGCCTCCTTCCTATGTAGTATCTTAAGCCATATGGATCAATAATGACCTTTAAAATTAGTGAAGAGTATCTTTAAGCTTTCTCATTATCAGTTTCTTTTTGAGAGGAAGAAGGGCTCGGTTAAGTTTTCAGCCCGTAAAAAAATGAACTAGAATCGTGTTGATATTTCCTGTGTTCAATTACATCTTTTGAAGTTACATGTAGCATTACTGATTAAACTGATGAAACTGATGGTTGTTATGTCCTCTTGAAGTTAGGTGCTTGTTTTCTCCGATCTTCTACATTTCCAATTTGGCAATTTTTCTTTAAAATAAATTGAATAAAAAAAAATCCTGGTAATGTCTAGTCAATTGGATTTGACCATATCTCCGGGCGTAAGCCTTCAAAAATCTGGTTTTGTCTGTGCGCCTATTAACTTGTTCTTTTATTTCTTTTTTACCAGAGTTCAGTTAATGATTCTTTATGTTTATTACTTTTCTGCCTCAAGATTTCCACGGTTGCCTATCTAGGGTAGGCAGGCCTTTCTTTTTGGGTGTTCCATGTGTTTCAAACAATCATGTATGTTTCTCCTACAAGCTTTCCGTTGGACATGTAATGGTTATTAAACTACATTCACACAAGATTCTGTAGCGTTTATTTGATTCTTATGATGCTCAATGTCTGTAATCGAAATTGGCCTTTATATAGAACTTCATAAATTCATCTTTTTTTTTTTTTTGGTGTAGAACCAATGAAAATAGGAGTAGGATGAAGGTGACATGATGCAATGGGGAAGTTATTTATTATGGACCTTAAGTATGACCTAATTTGTAAATTGCATTAGTAATGTAATCTCGTTCAAGAGTACATTTATTTACTACCACCACATTCCTAACCACTTTGCATCATTCTGGCTATTTAAAAAATAATTAAAAATAAAATAAAACTCTTTTCCTTAGATATGTGATTTGTGAGAATATTCTATAGTCTAATGTGCTTATAAAATTTTTCCATGTTTGCTGTCACTTGATAGGGCCATATTCAACTTTGATTGTTATTTATATATATATCGAGCCATGTAAATTTAGGCCAGTCTAACCAGCTCCAACTTCAGACTTAATGCTTAACCATTACCATGTGATTTTTCTAACCGAGAATCATGTAATCATGCAGCTTGGTACTAATAACTTGCATGAATGTCTTCAAGAAATATCCTGACAATTTGATCCTCGCTCGGGTCGTCCTTGTTCCATGATTTCCTTGGGATGGAACTTGACACAACTGGGAGTTTAAATTTGAATGTCGTGGAAGCCCCACGGTAGGCGGCATGCTTTTCTTCAGACAAAACATGGATTTGTTTAGAGCTTACAGGTTGGCTAGAAAGGATCCCAGCTTGGCCCATGTGGCCGCGGTTGTCCCTTGCAATCAACCTAGGTAATTTCATCCCATCCCCACTGGCATACACACCAATTTAGAGGACGGTTCTGCTTCCACCTGATGCAGCGGCTTGGAATAACGCCGGTTCTATTGACAGGTTTGATGAGGCAAAGTTAATTTTGCAATTGAAGCTCACCCATCATGTCTCTAGACAATCCATAAAATGAATAGATCACTTGTTACAAGAAAACATGTAAATTAATTAGAGCACATAATAAACATTCACGTGTGTTTCCTTCCTAACCCAGGAGGCCGCCAGGTCATATAAATAAATGATCCAGAGGAGGCACCAAGAGAGACCGAGTCCTCAGATAGATATATATATCCATCCTAGCGACCAGCTGATGATCTATTAACTGCACAAGGTGATCTCTGCTTTAGAATCCATAATTAACCCTTTTCACTCACTCTCTTGGCCGGGCAAGCCAAAGAGAGCTTAATGCACGGAGCCGTGAAAAGTAGTCATGTATGGCGAGGAGCGCACGGGCAGATTGGCGTGTTGTCAATATACGATGCATTTGTTGCAGTGTCTGTTGACGCAGATTATCAGCCTGGAAGATGGATAAAGAAGAAGAATAGGCTAAGATTATAATTAATAATAATAATTAGTTGAGATTAAGATGCTTCGTGTCCGAAGACCATTCTCCGTTAAGATGAAACAAGAGCTAAGCCCCGGATGGGGGGGGGGTTCACCTGGCGGAGGAAATTTTCAAGAGTGCCAAGCTTTCCCATGGCCATAGCCATCTGACCCATGTAATTTGCTACATTACCAGATGACCCAGCAGGCCCAAGCGATCCAGAAGCCAATGTTTCTGCCAAGGACTGCTGCAGTGCTTCCATTCCCTGCGAAAGTGCATCCTCAGCCTGCTGGGAGGACTGCTGTAGGTTGCAAATGCCCACCAACTGTTGCTCCGTAAGTGGCTCCAGTTGACTTGCAAGTAACTAGAACGTTGCAGTGCAGTTAGCGCACAAATCAATCATAACAATAATAAGTAACATACAAACACACAAAAAGCAATCCGTGACTTCCAAACCACAGGCAAGGCTGAATACAAAATTCACATATCAGAGAATTTAGATAATTGGACCAGCAAAAATCAAAATAGATCAAACTAGTTTAATAGTAGAAAGAACAAAATCTTGTTGACCTGACAAAATATCACAAAATTTACTAGTTGTTTCCCGAGATATAAAAGACACAGAATGGGCAACAGTTGAATAAATGCAAGCACCTCTATGATTTTGCAAGGTGACAGATATTTTGCCACATCAAGTTGTTTTAACAAGTCTACACCATGTGAACTAAATATCGAGAGTATACTTTCAGTCATTTGTGTGTAATAGAGATTATGTACGGCGGGGGGGGGGGGGGGTGCGCGGCGGCCCGGAAGGGAGCCACACTTGAGTGATGTGCTGTAGATTTTTCAAATTTTATTAATGAAAAAGCAAAGTGACCTATCTCTAGTTCCTTGCATCTCCTGACTGGCCTACTCCCTTCTCCTTCCATGCGCTCCTCCCCCCACTCTCAAGCCCAACCCCTCCCACCCCCAGTTGGTGGCCCCACCACCCTGACACCTCCATTGCAACTTGTAAAACACCAACAGCTCCAGCCGGTCACAGATCTTGCCCTAAAACACCTCGCCTTGAGGGCCATCAATCTCGCTACAACCACCTTGATGACCGCATGCCTCCCCTGACTCCCTCCGGCCTCCCCCCCCCAACATGTCCACCTCAGCCTCTCCTGTAACACCTCTAGCAGGATCCCCACATAGGTGATGGATCTTGCAAGAGGGAGCATATTGCAGTGACTGACTTCAGAAAAGGAGGATAACAGATAATAAGACCCACATAATTTAGTGTGAATCATATGGTGAACCTTCAGATAATTTAATTTCCAAAAAAGAAACAGAAATCCTCCTCCATCTTAACACCAATTTTCACCCAGGTGTTGCCAAGAAATTAACACATACATAAAATCAATGATATTTTTTTCTCTGAGAACTCCCAATTAATGAATATGAAGAAAAAGAAGATTTGCACCTTAAGAAGTTCAGATGACCGGAAGCCCCCAAGCCACAGAAAACACCTCTCTGCAGGTGTCTTCCACATTCCCGATAACATGTGAAAAACATCTGCTTTGGCTGCCACACTTTTGAGCTTAAAAATTTCATCATAATGGGCCATAATGCTATCAACAATAGCACGAAGGTCATTATCACTAGCATGAGAGTTCACCGCAGCCCTCAGCTCATTGATCTGTCGGTTTTGTTCTTCTAGCCATCGTGCATATTCCATGTCAAATGCCAAAGCCCCTGTAAGTTGAATAACATAAGATTTTTCTTTGAAACTAATGAAAGGGTCGAACATTTGCATTTGCATGAACCAAAAAAAAAGGTGCACTTATTTTTGAGGCACATATGGCTACCTAGAATTTTCAAGCAATTTTATTTGTTCTCTTTTGGGGAATACAGTTACCCAGATACTTGGGTGATCTCAGAATTTTAGAGGAAAAACAATCTGAAACCTTCCCAATTCAATTAACAAATCCCACAGCAAGGGTGTGAATAGCATTGCTGATTTATTTTAGTTTCAAAGTTTCTGAGAAGAACAATTAAGCAATTCAGCAGTTCACATTAAGAAACTCTATCATTATATACATACATACATACATATCTATATATACATACATACATACATATCTATATATACATATACATACATACATACATATCTATATATACATACATACATACATATCTATATATACATATACATACATACATACATATCTATATATACATACATACATACATATCTATATATACACATACATACATACATACATATATATATATATATATATATATATATATAAAGAGAAAGAGAGAGAGAGAGAGAGGGGGTAGATTTGGCTACATTCGAATGCAGCCAAGTTTAGGATCCAGTCACCTTTCCCACCCTTGGATCCATCCTACCTTTTCTACATTTTTCATCTTTAGGATTTGTTAACTATGTGTATCCAAAGGTAAGGGAAATGACTAAATTTAGGCTTAGCTACATTTGAATCCATACAGTTCACGGATTCTAAAGATGAAAAAAGTGAAAAAGATGGAGTGGCTCCAAAATCTATATGAATTCAGGGGTGAAAAGATGATCAGATCTTGGATTTGGCTGCATTCTAATGTAGTCAAGTCCAACTTATATACGTACGCGCGTGCGCATATGTATGTATGTACACACTCACATATAGACATAGACACACTCATGCGCACGCATAAAAGCCCATGTAATTCATGAGCAAAATAGCCCAACAAGTTGGTCTGCAGCTCCCTATTCTAAAGTCAGTGTTTTGTAATAATCCAAAGCAAATCTTATGGTGAGAATATCAAGCAAGCATTCATCTATTTTTGGGTTCACAATTTACAAGAACTTGCTGGTGAGGCATGCATTCGTAGCATTATCTGAGTGTAAAACGCCCATTTAAGTACTATAGCACAGGTTTTGAATATATATCCTAAATCATAATTATGGGGCAGAGGCTCTTAGAATACCATTTCCACCCATTGAATGGGACTGATCTCCTGAGCTTGAAATGAAAATCCCCTGAAAAGAAAAGGTCTGAGTCAAGAGGAACATCTAATATATTTTCTGACAGAAATCTGTTGAATCAAAAATATGGCAAAAGTAGAGAATGGATAGCAAGCATTGATGTTGGGATCATGCCTGTTGGCGTGCTCGCTGAAGCTCCTGCTCAAGCTGAGTAAGCTTTAACCTGCTATTCTCTAGTTGTTGCACATATGCCTTGCAGAAGAAATAGCAAAATTAGTATAATACTGCATTATCCAAGAAGAACATCTATAGATCAAGGATGATTTTTAGAATCAAATTCAATTCTCCTCAAATATCATGGTAGTCAATAAAAAAGTGAGTAAGAAAATTTGCTAACCACCAATATCACATCAAATGACAGATCAAAACAACATAAAAGTTCTACAAGAACTAACATAATAAAGAGGGACCAATGGCATACGCTAAGTAACTTGAGGGCCAAGAAAAATAAATCCAACTTCACATCCAGTTGACCAGATTCTTTCTATGTATGCATGCATGCATGTATGGATGGATGCATACATATACACACATCCACACACATATACATACATACATGAGATGGACTTTGCTCCTACTCTCGATTCCAAAATCAATAATGGACGTCTAAATTGAAGATCTACAATATTGATCATAATTTATACTACTAAAAATACCAATAAACCAAATGTCACGTGTTTTGATGGTCCCCAACCTATGCATCAGGTGAACAATGGTTAAAATAATATGAAACCATATTTTAATATGATCTAAATATTAAAATCTATTGATTTTCAACTTATACATATTTTAACGCATCTACATTATAATAAATAAGGTAGATTCTCAATTTAAATGTTTCTTCATATATTTTACAACAAAACATGTAAATTTTTTGTTTCTGGGCATTTTTAGTGATATAAATCATGAGCAACAGTGTGGATATTCGATTTGAATGCACATTAGTGATCTAGGAATCGAAAGTAGAAGAAAAGTCCATCTCATGTACATATCCATATGTATGTGTGTATATATATATATGTGTGTCCCTATATATGTGTGCACGCACGCATGTAAAGCAAATTGATTAGCCATTGAAGTTGGAATAACCAATTTCCAGATCAAGGATAGAATTTCAGCCATGAACCCCCTAGAATAGAATAGAATCTCGTCCTGAGTGGACCATATTTTGAACACTAGGAACAAACTAAATAAACTAAAATTCCCAAACTGCTCACTTGTTAAGCTTGAGAATAAATGCAAACGATTTCTTATCATCTGGAGTTAAGAGGATTAGTGATGACAAAAGCAACTTCAGTTGTGAAGTTGTGAAAAGACATGCAACTGTACTTTCCAAAGAAAGAAAGAGATCTGATCTACATTTTAAAAAATAAAGGCCAACTTATTGATTCTTTTAATCAATGGGAATACCAGGACTACTTAGAGCATATCACCCATATTTAAACCATACGGCAGAATTCCACCAAAAATTATTGTTTAAGATGACAGCACTTGTGATACCTTCCAAAGATGATGTCTCATATGATCAATTTGCATACAAAGTACTTTACCAAAGACTGATGAGAGCAACAAGAAGTTAACATTAAAAAAAAGAACCCCCGCACTGCTGGTTTCATCAGTCGACAATGGATTACTATGGCTCAATTAAATAACATAAGTGTAGAGATATCTAAGCAAACTTAAGCATGGCGCAAGCATAACTTGAAATAACAATTAAGTTGACCCATGGCTCTGATTGCTCAAAAAATGTGTACCAGGTAACAACAGGATCAACCATGTAATGATGGGATCGATTAACAAAGTCAACCAAACGCAGCTTTCTAGGTTTGGTTGAAGTTTTCTATTGCTTTTTTCCTCTTATCATAAGCATTGTCCAAGATTAAAAACAGTAATAATAATAAACAAACAATATTGGCAAGTAACGGCCAGTACCTTTAACTAAGAAAATTGTGCATAATTTTTGTTGAGCAAATCAAGCATTTAATATAATGCATTATTCTACTGCAACATGCAAATTGACAAGGCACAAAGAGAATTGAAAATGAATTACCTTTTTTCTTAACCGGCTTTTTCTAGCAGCTTCACGATTTTGAGCCAGCCGTCGAAGTGTCTGCAGGGAAAAATTTAATACAAGATAGTACAAGAGATATCACTGCATTAGGAAGAAACTATAGCCACTCCACTACCTTCTGGTCCATTTTGTCCTTTGATTTGTCGCTAGAGTCAGAAGCTGCAGCAACAGCAGCTTGTCCTTGTTCAAGCTGAACACCGGAGAAAATTGACACAAGTGATGAGCTCCTTAAGGATGCAGCATCCAAGTTTAAACTAACTAGTGCAGCATGATTACATGTATGGTAACAAATCTCCAACTAAATTAAACTGGAACTTTAACATTAGAAGGAAAGAAATAAAGAAAATACATGCAAATTATTTCGCTTATCCTAACTGAAACTTTCACTCACATCAGTGGAAAAAGAAATTCCCACCAGAAAAGGAACAAGAATTCTAGAGGAACAAAAACAGAGCTGCCAGCAGTTATAGCTAACAAAAAAGGCCACCCCCCCCACCCCTCTTCCCAAAAAAAAAAAAAAAAGTCAAGTCATTAGAAAAAGGGATATGTGGCCTCGTAAGAATGCACCAAAAACATAAAATCCAGCATCCAGATTTAAAAACCATATGATACAACAGTTCTATGATTTCAATTGGAAAGCAAAGAACATCCCCACAGAAGGGAAGGAAGAATGCCCCTAGAAAGGGTGTAAACCTGGTTGCAGGTATCATACACAGGAGGTTAGAATGCTAACTCAGGGCAAAAATGCCATACTTGCCCTCAATGGTTCCTAAAAAATGGTGGTTTACAGCTGTTTTGGGTACCTTTTGGAGTGATACAGAATTTTCCATTCTATAGATTCTTAACATATAACACCACATAAGTTGTTGTACACAAAACCTGCAGCATGATTCTCTGAGTTAGAACCTTCTAGGCCAAGATTCTAATGTAGCAAGCTCTTCCACCCAAATGACAGGCATTTAGACTTGAACTGATACACAAGTCCAGGTCCTCT
The DNA here is from genome assembly GCA_017589505.3 of Metroxylon sagu. Classification (NCBI taxonomy): domain Eukaryota; kingdom Viridiplantae; phylum Streptophyta; class Magnoliopsida; order Arecales; family Arecaceae; genus Metroxylon; species Metroxylon sagu. Next base: position 23,334 of record JACVBY030000432.1, on the reverse strand, counting down.
ATAATTTAATTCTGCACCTCCACAAGAGACACATTTAGAAGACCATGTACTATAAAACGGTGGTGACAAGGTAGGTTATCATCCAGAGATGCTAAAGAAAGTATACATTATAAGAACCACACAAGAAAAAAACTGGGGGTTAATGGTCCTTTTTACTTCTTTCTTTTTTCCCACACCTTTTTTTTGGGTGGGGGAGTTGACTTCCCAAAATTCGGTTAAGTCTATCGTTGTTAATTCCAATTTTTTATAGCCACCACAACCCCCATCAAAGTCAAAACAATATCATATACGATATCTCTCCAGACGAAACAACTAAATCTGGGACATAGGCTGGCAAGCCATGAGTATCTAATGAAAGTAGATAATATAAGTCGCACCAAGGTTTCTTGTACCAACCCACACCAAACGAAAATAGATAATATAAGTCATGCCAAGTTCTGTTGCACCAATCCATACCAATCATACCGTAATGGTAAGGTATCGGTACATTATCAAGGTTTGACTCTGTATAAACTGAATTGGTCCGAACCAAGCAATACCAACCCGTACGATATCAAACCGGTAACATATCGGTATGATTCTCAATACTAGTTTTGCAGACCTTAAGTCGCGGATACGAAATGCCAAAAAAGTCATAAATAACTTCAAACATCCTTAACCAAGTTTAAATTTTAGTTATTGCGAATAAGCTCCCCAATTGTACTCAACCATAGTGATCGGATCCTCTTCTTTTACATTTTTGGTTGACTTGGAAAAGCATGACAAGTTTATGTCTTGAAGAGTTATCAAAATAGTTTCCCACACAAAGAAATTTTTCAATAACCACCATGTCAAAACTTACCTTTAATTACCCGGCTTCACCTGACTTTGGATGCATTTTTAAAGACTGTATCAAGCTTCCAAGCAAGAGTTCAGGATAAGAAGAGACCTCATTAAAAAATGAGCTCATCAGACACAAGCACTACCCAAATTTCTTTCTAGAATGGTTTTAAAACAAATAGCAAAACTTCCCATTTCTCTAAATATATAGATATATCTTATTGCTAGAAATGGAAACCTGAACAAGTGTCAGTTTTACTCTCTACAGTGATTAAATTTTCAACCAATTCTAAGTTCAGCCTTTCATAAATGAAATCCAATGTCTGCAAGTAATAATGTGAATTAGGCGACCTCTTGTTAGTACAAGTAATAGGACAAAGCAGTCTTGTACATCCTAAAATAAAGGAGTGCTGTCATGGTGGGTCATTCCATTAACTAAAGCAGTCTTTTACAGAGATGACTTCAAAAAATGATATCCTCATCAAGAAATTCCTTGAAAAGCTAAAGAAAAGTGTACACCCCAGCTTAAAGGCAGCCCGATATTCCTGATGGTCCTAACCAAAAAAAAAAAAAAGAAGAAGTTTATGAGCTATTAGGATTTAGGACTTCAATCAGATCATCTATATCTTAAAAAATTTTAACCCATGATGAATGTGTAAAATGGATTCTTGTTTAACTGATTAGTTAATAGAGATTGAAACACTATTTCATGAACTTCCTAAGAGCATATGAAGAAAGACTTTAAAAGATCAAGGTGAGAGGAGAAGGACAAAAAGATAAGCAAAACAAAGCTGGCAGATGAGTGGCCATAAGCACCATTTCTAAATTATGTAAAAGACATTGCATATGTGAGGGAGGTGTCATCTAGAGTACAAAGAGTATGATGCCTCATTTTTTTGTTTATGTATGCTACATTAATAATATATTTGTAAGTAATAATTTCATTGGCCTTGCTAGAAAGCATGTTCTGCCAAATGCAAAGGGTGTAATTCTTAGTTCAAATCAGATAGCAGAACCAAAGGATTAAGCTGTGGTGAAGCAATAAGGGGAACAAAATACTTTACCCTGTATGGCCATCCACAAAAGAAAAAGGAAAAAAGAAAGAAAGAAAGAAATCAAACTGTCAAGGAATAACAGATGATGATAGAACGGAATATCACCTTCTGATTCTTGTCATCAGTGTCCACATCTGTGGAGGTATCAGTCCTAGGACTGGCATCTGCCATAGTGGACTCTCCCCAGTTCTCAATGTGACCACTGGATGATGACACCAGATTAAGCTGCTGCCCCTTTTGTTGTGGAACTGTAGATGGCCCAGCTCTAGCTGCCGCTGGATTAATATCAGTAGAAGAAAGAGGCTGTTGTTGCATCAAAGATCAATCAGTGTACTACTTAGAGAAAATCCAGAGGTGAATCGCTATGATGCAGCAATATTAATAGCAAATTACGTCATGAAGAATACGTATAATTTTACCTTATTATAAACACCAAAATGAAGAGGGTCAGAAGGAACAGATTGGCCACTTGATTTTGGATTGAATAAAGGATCTGCATACAAAGTTAAATGGATCAAATAAACATAAATCCAATTAGCTTCAATAATGTGCAGAAAGCTGGACAGTAGCAGCTGATATTGCCTTTAGTACAGGACTGCTTCCCTCTTTTGTAGTTCTTGAATTAATTAATAGCTAAGCAAAGTTCTTCTCGCAATTAAAATAGGATTGCCTTGAATGAAGAAATGACTTAGATAACACTTGTGATATGTAACAACCAGACAACATCTAAAAGTCGCCTTATTTGAAGTTCAAACATGCAGAAACAATAGGCCTAGCTGAAAACGACACAAAATGGCCCATAAATAAAATGAACAATCTAAGAATGCAGCAGACGATACAAAATCCCTATTTGACTGTTACATTTCGCAGTCATTAAAAAAAAAAAAGTAATAATCACATACTTCTGCTTAGATTGACAGCATCCTCCATGTGAAATCCAATAGACTGCTCAAGTGCTGCAAGGTCAGAAACTCGAGAAGGGTGCATGTTGTTTCCCTCTGTCTCACTAAGAAAGCCAACCAGAAGAACAATAGACAAGGCACAACCATCAGTCAAACAGAACCAGGTAATGACAAATATTACATATCAAGAATACCAATCAAGTAGAAAAATCTTAACCTTGTCAACACACACACACACACACACACACACACATAGAGGCAAGGAATCTAATCCTAGAAACATATTTCTGTCTTCTGAAGATTCTTCTTCAACAATACTGCTCAAATCTTTAACTTACATGTTTGCACAAGGAATTTAATCCTATAAAGACATTTTGGTCTTCTGAAGTGTCCTATCTCACATTACCATTATAATCAAGTTTCCGCTGACAAGCAATCTTTTATACCATTCCCTCCATTAGAATCTAAATTATATCATCAAATAAACATATAGATGAAGAATCTAATCCTAGAAGAACACAATTGTCCTCTGAAGTTTCTGATTCAATTGTATCATGGGAACAGTAGATTCCATGCAAAACAATCTTTCACATATTATCCTCTCCTTAATATTTCAAAATACCTAAAATATGACACAATTTTTTTCAGTTATATAATTCAGTATATATCAAGCACATCTAATCTAAGCAAACTAACATGTCAAATAGGGATTAAGGATTTCTACATCTTACAGAAAAGCCTGCCAAAATAGTGGCCAAAATAGATCTACAGTCCATTCTCTTGTTTTGTCTTGTGCTAAAATAAGGTTGAACTCCTAAGAAATACATGAAATTCAATTCACCCAAACAGATCAAAATTTTATCTCGATATAAAATTTGACACAAGATAGGAACTCCTAACATCCATGGATTTTCTATAATTAAGTCAGATGAATGGTTAACATTGTCCTAGCAGTCAATAGACAACACCTTGTCAAGCTCAAAGTTCATTATGAATGGACATGGTTAATTATTAAACTTCCTTTCTTACCACGTGGTGCTTCACATATTGTTAATACATGGTCATGCATGCAGCATGGATTCCTTCACTTATAAGAATACTAGAGTTAGGTAGGTGGGATGCACGACAAAGGGATCATGGGTCAATGAGATCCCCCTATCTCGTTACACAACTTGATATAGGCATGTGGAGAGCAGAGAGTGGAGGATTGTTGAGTAGTTGTCCAAACCAAGAAGCTTGCATTGCAAGAGTAGATTTAATCATCTAGTTCAAATCACTGGACTGAACTTAATGATGACCATTGTAATGATTCTCTCGGTTTTTTCTAGGGAAAGAGGGAGTAGCAGTGTAAAAGAGTAGGACTATTTCTCTATCCTCTTCTGCTTTCTTCCCAGCCTTTCCTGCCCAGTGCCAACCATAAAGGCGCACCTAGCCTCCCTCTCATGCATCCCCTCCTCACCCTCTGCACCTCCCTCTCTTCCCCCTCCACTGGCCTCCCTTTTGGCTACAACCTGCCCCAGCGGCCAGCAGCCCTTCTCTTCCCCTTTCCCTCCCTCCCCCTAATCTGATTTGCCCTTCTCTCTTCTACCTTCTTCCTCTCTCATTTGTTCTATTATAATTAAATATTTATTTAGTTAGTGGCTTCATAATGTTTTCACTAATCATTTTAAAAAATATGATTATCAATTATTTTGTATTTATATTATAATTAAAGAATGGTGCAAAATATATATCCAATATGTGGTGCATCATTTAAATATGATAATGCATATATCTAATTATTCCATATTTTTCTTTATGACTTTGATACTCATGTTCTAAAAAAAAAATGGCACCCATGATCATTATTTTCTAGCTTTATAGCTATTACTTTGCATGATAAGATAAGACAATTATAATATTTGGAACTTGAGATATCATATAAGTGACCTTTTATTTATAAAATATAAGTTATTGTTAAAAATTATAAAGCTTTTAGTATTCAGATAATCTATCACTAATCAAACTTTTTTCTTAATTTTCTCATTCTAAAAAATAAATATTTTAAACTTTAGATCCAGTCTGACTGATTGACCTGACAGTTAGACCACTACCCAAGTGAACAGTTCCCTTGGCCAAGTCAGTCCTAGTCTAGGTTTAATAACTATGGTGCTGTCAAACCTTCCACTAGCATGGTGGGTACCATGCTAACACCCTCTAGCACATTGCAGCATCGTGCTAGTATTGCATGCTGGTAAGGCACAAGCATGATGCACACAATACCACACCTATGAGCACAAGCAAAACAAGCTGCTTGGGCTCAACTAGCCAAGAGTTTGTTTGAGCTCAACTCAATTAGGAAATGAGCTGAGCGCAAACACATTTCAAAGCACCTGACCACTTATCCTATTCAAACCTAGTGGAGAAGCTTGGCTCTGCTCAACTCAAAACTGAGCTAAGTCAAGCTTGAACAGGTTTTGTTAAGCTCAAGCCGAGATCGAGCAACTTGTTTAGAAATCAAGCTGAGCCCAAGCAAATGGATGCTTGATTCGGCTCAGCTTGTTTGGACCTCTAGCCATGCCAGCCAACTAGAGAGCACTTAAATCCATGCCAGGGTTAAAGATAGGTTGTAGCAAAGCAAATTAGAAATTTATTTCCACCCTTTCTCATCATTCCTCATTTTTGCCCTTTATTTTTCTTCTCATATTAAGTAAGACAGCAATCCACAAAAAAAAAAAAAAAAAAAAAAGACAAACAAAGAAGACATGATAAGGATTGCTTCATTGTCCCTTTCTACCTTAACAAATAGCAAACAAAGAAGACAAACAATAGCATCCAGAATCACCTTTGCAACCAACATGCTTTAATCCAACTTTTAGTTTCTATTGCAATCTTGATAAGGATTACATAGAACTACAGCTTTTTCTGTAGGATGAAAGGGCTCCATTATTGGTAAATTTCCTACCCTTTAAAGTCATCAGCTGCCCCTAAAAACTTATTAGAGATCACTTAGCTGAGTCCTCTTCTCTCCCATGTGCTTCCAAAACATTTTGGTCATTTCCTCTTTCTTTTTTCAGCCCTGTTGACGGAGTATGAAGGTTCCAATTATACTCTATCAAGGGCATTTTAAGTGTCAGGATTGTATTATTTAAAAAGTACATTTCCTACTTTTTTAATCTTAGTTACTATGATTCTCCTTTGCCCACCATTTGTTCATCAGAGCTTTTAAGACTTGTGGCATCAATCCTTCATTCCATTGTTCCACTTACCTCTGAAATTTTAGAAAATCTTCAACTATAATAGATCATCAAGAGTAAAATTAATCAATATCTGCATGTTTCTATCCATACATACATTTTGAAATTTCCATGCAAGACCATATTACACATAATTAAAGTATTATCCTTTTTATGGACAATTTTTTCTCATATTTGTAAAGCTCTGAGTTAATTAACACACAAATCTCATAGATTGTATTCTGTTGTACATAAATAATTACTATATTCACCACTCCTATAGTTTGACAATGCTTCCATTATATCAGATTTACCAGATTTTACCTTATTTTCAAGTTTCAACATCAGAGGCAAAGCTATTGCACCTTGTTATCACGATAGCAAGACTAAGCAAAACGGTGGGCTTAAATGATATGAAGTTTTTGTATCCAAACAACATATCACCAAGCAATAACAATATTTTGAAAAAATATCACCTACACAAGACTGAAGCATTCCAACAAGTAAACCCTCTAAAAGAAATAAACTTAAACACAGTCAAACAATCCTAACACTGTTGCTTGCTATTTTTGACTTTTAGTTTCGTCATTTGATTGATTTTATCAAGGAAAACACGGAAGCTAGCTCCTTGAACTCTTCAAATAAAAAAAAAAAGAAACAAGGTTTAGGAATTCCCCAGATGTCACTAAGTACCTTCACAATTAAAACCGAAGAAATTCAACTTTTTCTACAGAAACATCACTAATTTGAAGCAGGATTCCCCGAACTAAACAAACACGAAGGATTACAAAAACTAAAATAATAAGTAGAGAACAATCAAGTAGATAAAGAGCTCGAGAGTCGTATTCACATACATGCGACGAGCCCCAGGCAGAGCTGAAACAAAGCTCGGCATCCCGCCCGCCGCCTTCTTAGCATCTTCCACACCAACCCCTCCTTTGCTATTCCCCATCCACCACCATCATCCCCTCACCACCACCACGACCACCACTCAGTCAGACCAACAAAACCTCGATACCTCTCGGAAATACAAACGCAGATCCCAAACCAACCACACGAAACCAAACAAGACCTGAATCTAATTCAATCCAATCCGAGCCGAAACCTTTCTCGAACAAGCAACGAACCCAAGAATCCAACCACCCAGAACAATCCAAGACACCACCAACCCTACAATCCTTAGGATCGAAGCAAAACCCTAACGACCCCACCCACTGCAACCCAGCCGAAGGAGAAGAACCCAGGAGGGAATCCCCGAGATCGGAGCCCTAATTTCGCCACCGATCGACCCCAAAAGGCCGCGACTCGGCTCCTACAGCCCCCCCTGAAAGCTCGCCCTCCCGGAGCTCCGAGCGATCGCAAAGCGGGCGTCGACGGGCGTCCGGACACCGCAACTCCCCCTTCGCTCCCACCCTTTCCCCTCTCTCTCTAATAAATTTCTTTCTAATTTTTTTTTCTGGGGAAAAAGAATTCCAACTCCCCACCAGCCTCGATTTCCGAATAATTTTTTTAATCTTGGGAAGCGGGTGACGTTTAGACCATTCCAATCTTCAGACGTCGTTTTCGTCTCCAGATAAATTTTTTAATTATTTTTTACCTCTCCTCCTCTCTAATACTGTTTTCCTATTTTTTATTTTTTACTTCTACTGTGGACTCTGGTTTCAGAGCGGGCTGTCTGAGATACAGCCTAGAGAGCGAGCGGATTCAACGCGAATGGGGTGAGATTAAAGCGCGCGGGGTGGAAGAGCCGGTCATATTCGCCACTGACTTTGCGGATAATTAACGTTCTGCCACTGCCGGACCGGATTTTCCCGGTTTTCCGGGTCCGGTCAGATGCGGACTAAAGCGGATTGATTGGATCTTTTACGAGATCTGGACCGTTGAAAGTGGAATGCTAACCGCGGATGATGTATGATTTGTGTGGGCCCCGGACCGTGGGGTCGGCGGATGACGGGAGATGGGGCGGAGAGGGACGGGTGGAGTTGGAGCTCTTCTTCTTCTTCTTCTTCTTGGGAGTTGTTAGAGGGGTCCTTTTTTTCGGCCGGCCCCCGTGGGCTCAGCAGCCGTTGCGTTATTGACTTCATCGGCGTGTGGTCTTGACCCTGGAAGAGCCGCGCAGCAGAGCTTTTGAAGGCGTTTTACACCATATGGGCTGCTGAGAGAAGGGCTGCCAAATGATGCCTGTGAAAATGAAATGTTCAATGGCTTGCAAGGCGATGAATTGGGGATGGAAGTAGCGATCACATAGGAAGGGGGGTGGAAGTTGCCGTATGAGTGCATGACCATCCATCCCTCTCATGCCTTTTTCTCTTTGTCACCTACTTTATATGATGGTTTCCGTTGACAAGTTGGCATTCAAATGAAGCTATGTACTCTTTACATGAACCATGGTCCAAAGCCATGTGACACATTAGTATATGATAGTCTAGTAAAATTATCGTGGATTCGATCAAATTTCCGCTCTCATGCTTTTTGTATAAGCACGGAACTTAGCTTCATGGAGACTTACGAAAAATTCTAAATATTGACTATCTAGATATCGAGTAGGTAGCTAATCAAGTGCTTTCGAATTATAACAAATGTAAAACATCAATATGGCCTTACATTGGATCAAATACCAAGAGTTGTGCATGCTGATAGGAAGCAAAAAACAAAAAAAATAGCTAGTAGTTCTTGTGCAATTGCATTATGCTGTGAAAGTTATGAATACAGGATTGGAATGTTTAATTCTTAACAATCATCATCATACCAAGGTAAGAGTGAGCATGGGATCTATCTATTATGCAGTGAAATAAGCCACTCAATTTTTTTTAGACATGAAGTGGTGAATGAAAGAAATGAATACATTTTGAAGCTCTAAAGCCTAATTATACAGAATTTCTCTAATATTACAAGACTCTCGAATTGTACCATTAAATTTCAATTAAGTTTTAATTGTGATGACAAAACAAGCATCGCATAACTTGATCTTTATGGCCATAATAATATTGAAGGCTTATAAGATATCTCTCATTATATAACCTGCATATGTTAAACTCTTTCGATAATTTTTGGATCAATATAAAAGGACCAGTTGAACCACTATATTTAGGAATGGTAAGATGGCATCATCATTTAATTAGATTTTGTTTGAATAAATAGCTAAAAAATTTAGATAATTCATATCAAAGTTAGGCAAACAATAAGCAAACTTGAAAAAAATATTTACATAACCATACATTAGAAAGTTCTCATGTTACCTTTTATAAATAATCTAATTAATAATCTAATCTCCTACAGCCTAAGGGTGAAGAGAATTTCCTTCTCATTTATTTAAAAAAATATATATATAAAATATAAAAGTAAATGTAATTTTGTGCAAAATTCATGACCTACATCCCAAGGACCCATTCATCTCTTCGGACCATAACTTTTATTTTCCCTTGAAGGGTAAATACCAATTTTTACTGTTCTAATGCGTAAGGATGGGATCAGGTGGATGGATTCGTAACTAACGAATCTTACCTACCCGACGGATGGTAGATACTTCACGCCATTTACCATGAGTAAATAAGAACAATACGTTGGTTAAATTATTCCATCCTCAACCCATGATGAATAGATTTACCGGCACTCGAAAAAGTGACTCTAAAAATGTACTTCACCGTTGCGCCGAGGCTTCTCAACGGCGCCAGAACGTTCCGGATGGCTAATCCCGTTATATTGATTAAAAGACGGGGCCAAAGTTGAGGCCTGGCAGAGCGTGCCAGTGGCACGTGCGCAGGATCTTCTCTTTATCGGGCGTTCACACCTGCGGTTGTCCCCGTCTTTCGACCGTAGTCCGCCTTTCAAAAATATAAAATTGTTTTTTTAATCTGGGATTAATATTTTAATTCCGAAAATTAATATTTTAATCCGGATTTGGTAGCTCTGTGACCGCCTTTTCATCTGAGCCGCCAGCAAAGGAAGATTGCGGGAGATCGTCACGAAATCATCAATTAATTGAAAATTAATGATAGAGGGGAGAAAAGACGGTTATGCCCTTGGTCTCCCGAAGTCAACCAGCGTCGGAGGCCATCGCAAACAGCAATATGACAGCTGTGTTCTGCGAACCGGAGTTGGTCCGACCGGCCGCCGAGTCGGACCGGGTTCGGTGAGGTCCGGTCTTTAGTTCTCTTCTCATTGGGCTGCCGGCGGAGAGGGGGCGGGGGGGGGAGTCGTGGTTGCAGGTGGGTATTATCTTTCCTTTTAATTTTATATTTTTATTTTATTTTATTTTATTTTATTTATCGTTATAGCCGTGTTCTTTTGTGGAAGGGCTGAGAGCTCTACAGTTTTTGTTCATTTGTGTTAGATTTGTAACTAATTTCTTAGCGAAAAAGAGGATCTTAATGTTATGATAGCTATTGGGAAGACAGAAGACGTCAGAAATGATTTAAGATTTGATCTCTTAAACATTTGTTTAACATAGAAAAAGATAATAGTCTGGGTTTGATTCTTTAACTCCAACAAAGGGCATTGAACTTTTCTTCTTCTACCTAATTTTTCTTATTTTCTCTAGCATATTTATTTTATTTTTTAATTAATATTTTTATTAATTATATTTTAAATTTTTTGGAAAAACAAATAAATAGTGCAAAAGAGTTATTTAAGTTTACATCTTTAATTTCTTTATTAATCATCATTTGGTATTTATTTTGATGAATTGGGGTATCTAACGATGGACATACCTTCTGCTTAGCAATTGAAGGTTTTAGATTTAATTCTTAAATGGTATAACTAAAAGATTTTTAATTTATAAAGTGATGCATCGTAAAATAAGTAAAAATTAATTTTTTTTGAGCTATTTAAGATTGAACTTTATATTATATTTTATATTTTTAATATGCTTTATGGAGACCATTTGGTTAGTTTGTAGCTTTGGTTTAGGTTGGAACGAAAATAGATGTTTGATGATACCATTCTTATCGTGTTCTTTTTTTTTTTCTTTTTTAAAATATTAAAAAATTTACTCCTTCTCCTGGGCTCCATATTTATTATAAATAATTAGTTCTCTTTTAATAAATTAATGGGTATTATAATTTAGATATGTCAAAGTAAGTATACTCTAAAAGTTATCTATATGAATATTGGTTGAAATAAAGTACATGTATGATTGTAAACGCTCCTTTTTGATAATCAAAGAAGATCAAGTGTTGAGATGCTCCGCACATCACTATTGTCAAAATAATCCTATCATATTATATTCTACGTACCATACTAAGATGCATCCTCAATTTTCAGCAAGGAAAGCTCAGTCATATTAAAATTGTTAGTGGATGACTTGGTTTATCATGTCAACATCTACATGGGCTTTCTAGTAGTTGTCGAGTTGGTTTCAAAAATTGACTCCTACTACATATTGGCTTTCAATGTGTTTTGAAATCAATGTACCTTCGAAAGTAAGAAAAAGATTTTTCTTATGTAGAGCTTGTGCATCCCATTATCAGAGGAGAAAATGGTAGTGTGAGCATGGATCAAGAAGGAAACTTAATAGTCTTCTCCACTTGATGATACCAGAAAATAAGGTGTGACCATGAAAGTAAAGTCCTTGTTCCATGATCTTCACACTTTAATGATCCACTTGCCAATAGCTTCCCCTTCAAAAATAAATCAGATAACCACTTTTTTGCATTCAAAATCTTTTAAACAAGAAGACCTCTACAACCTGAATCAAGTGAAAAAGATCTTTCTTATGTAGAGCTTGTGCATCCCATCATCAGAGGAGAAAATGATAGTGTGAGCAATGGATCAAGAAGGAAACTTCAATAGTTTTCTCCACTTGATGATACTAGAAAATGAGAAGGTGTGACCATGAAAGTCAAGTCCTTGTTCCATGATCTTCACACTCTAATGATCCACTTGCCGATGGCTTCCCCTTCAAAAATAAATCAGATAACCACTTTTTTGCATTCAAAATCTTTCAAACAAGAAGACCTCTACAATCTGAATCAAGTGAATGTCAGTTAGGATAATATTAGATATCTAAACTTATTAGCAAGGATTAATAGCGTGGATGTAGAGCCTTTGTCATTGAGCATATTTTGATGGTATGTCCTCTGATGACATACGGCTCACTATCAAATGAAGTAGGAGTCCCTGAAGAATAATCTAATATACAGCAGCTCATTCGACATTGATTAAGAGCACAGAAACTTGTTCATGCTTGTGCTTATTACAAATAGTATTTATTTATAATGGTGAGTTAAAACAAGAGCCAAATCAGAAAAGAATCTCCAGTGGCAACATCTGAGGCAATAGTCTGTTCAGATTTCACACTAATGACGAACAAAATGCCTCTGATCATAAAATTGATGACATACATGAATAAAGAATAGTAGATGTCAAAGCTAATGCTTTAAGCTTAATGATTAAACTACAAAACTTGTGGAGGCTTCCTACCAGTATCAAAGAAGCCAGTTTGAGGTTAACCATCTTAAATGAATTGGCTAAGTTAAAGTTGGTGCATAATTCTCTCTTCTATAATTCAGTTGCGCTGAGAGCAGCACCAACTTTCATAAGATGCAGGATGGATGTATTCAGACTAAATATGAGCTTAATCTCATGTAAGCTACTTCAATCTGCTACAATCCGACACCCATCCATGATATCCCTAGCATTGCAAGTTAAATTATATCTGAAGGATTAACCCATAGTATCCCTTTAGAGAATATAATTTTCTTTCTTTCATAGCCCATTTAACCATATCGATATCTTGAATTCTCATCTCAAAAAAAAAAAAAATCTTGAGATCCACATCCCAAGATATTAGTATTTGTCTCCAAAAATGCTATTATCTTCAAAATGTTTTAAAACAAACAATCATCAGGTAACCGCATGTTGTTACACCTTATTTCCCTATCTCTTTGCATGCATCACATGCCTAATGGTGGATTTCATGTTTGAAAATGGGCGTGTATTCGTTACTTTACATCACTCTTTCTTAAAAAGAATTGACGTCCTATTTCTCCATCATTTCTTTTCCTATCATTCTCGATCTTTTTTCTCATCCTTATTTTTCTTTATTTTTGACATTACAGGGTTCGAGAAGTATAGTTTACACTTAGTTTCTTCTATTCATGCTATTGGAAGAGCTTAAGAAATAAGTCTTAGATTTTATCTTGGGAACTATTATGATAAAGTAACCTACACGAAAGTTGTTCATAGTCCTAAGGACAATAGTTTTATGTCTTTTTTTTTTGCTTTTTTTTATAAAATAATCTTGCATACCTTTAGTCTAACTATTTAGCATACTTTAGCCTAATTTAACTATCAGAAAGTCCATACGGGTGGTACACCTATTTATGAATGTTGAAGGGATATTAATTGAGTGTATTCTTTTGCATACTAATCATTTTCAACGAAAGATCACTCACCTTTGCATAGTTCATTGCTGACAAAAGATTAGAGCAAATCAACCTCCCTAAACCCCTCTCTGAAAGGTTTTGATTACAATCCCAACTCAAGTCCATCCCACCATTAAAAGCATATAGAAATTTATGAACAATTCTCATCAACAACATGAATTAATTTCTTATAATTAATTTCATGAATAGTTGCTCCTCCTTTAAATGTACCCCGAATGATCATCATCTCAACACACTAGATCAACCCATTTTCGATTTCCTCATGCCTGATTACATGAACACATCGCGTCGCTTCTTTGGGTTTGGATCTGGATTCCCTTTCTGCATCATTGCCACAAACTCGGTATAATTGATCCTTCCATCCTACAATAAGAGAAACACACAAGAAAATAGAGAGTCTGCATTTAGTCAAGGCTAAATGGTCTTGTACATTGCTTTTGTATGGGTGAATTAATATTATGCATCTAATTCTTATATTTTTAGTGTTATATTTTTTCCTTACATTATCGGAGTCAGCTTCAGCAATGATGTCCTTGATTTCCTGGCCATCGTACAAACCTTTATCTTTGAGGGCATGCTCAAGCTCTTCTTTGGTAATGAACCTAAGTTATAATAAAGAGTGAACTTTAGCCATTGCCTATCCAATCTGGTACACTAGCTTTTATTGGTCTAATTTGCAAGAGAATTCATGATTTCACATACCCGCTACCATCCTTGTCAAAGTATTGAAATGCTGTGTAGAGGTGCTCTTCTCTATCCATTCTGTTCAAGTGCATGGTTGCTGTGATGAACTCCTCATAGTCTATTGTTCCATTGCCATCTGCATCAGCCTGTATCAACCAGTGTAAGAAAAGAATAAGAGAGAAAGAATCTAAATGCAAACTAATGCTAATTTTGACAATTTTAAGTGAAGTGGAGCTTTGTATGTGATAAAAGATCTTTAAAATATGTGGTTTCCTTTGTTTATGAAGAACTTACAGCTTCCATGAGCTGTTTAAGTTCAAACTCAGAGAGCTTTGTCCCTTGTTTGTGGAGTCCTTCTTTCAGTTCTTCTAGTGTTATAGTCCCACTATTATCAGTATCCATGTTCTTAAACATCTGCTTCAACCCTTGGATCTCTTCCTCTGATAGACATCCTGCTATAACCTACAAAATTTAGAAGTAGAATCATGCACTAAGATTCAAGTCATAAGAGGTCTATTTTTTGCTTCTTAGTTGGTTACTCATTTGTTACACCTTGCAACATATCAACCTTACATATTAGTGATAGAGAAGAAAAAATTACCCTCAGTGCTGCTTTCTTAAACTGGTTCATTGCTCTGAATTGTTTCAACCTATTGAGAACAGCATTATCAAGAGGCGTATCAGGTGCTTCTCCATCTTCTTTAATCCATGGGTGATCTGTCATAGCAAATAAATTCTATTTTATTATATATTATGACAGAAAAAATTATACACATAGAATTAAAGATAATTAACTCATTAACTGAAATATGGGCTTCTACCAAAGATGCAAAACAAAAATATTGTCTAGTTCCTACTTCCTATTTGACCTGCCACTCTTAGTGATAGAAGACTAATGATCCAAATGGTCTTTTAGTTTGTTTTGCTTCTATCTTGCTTCATTTTAAGTTTGATGCTATGAGGCTAATGTCACTTAGCATTAGGGAGAGCCTCTAAGTTTAGATTTGGAAGGACCCAGTATTATCCTCCAACAGTTTGTTAGTATAAGAAAAGAGGAACAGAGTCTTGCTTACTGAGAACTTGGAGTGCTGTCTGCCTCTGCTTTGGATCTGAATGAAGCATCTTTCTTACAAGATCTTTGGCACCAGATGAAATGTTTGGCCAAGGATCACTTGTAAAATCGATATGGCCTCGCAGAATAGCGTTGAATATTCCATGCTCGGACTCTGTTGGATAAATTCAAACAACTAATCATTCTTTCCATATCGAACAATATGAGATCTTTAAGCAGTATAAATGATAGAGTAGAGATAAGAGCAACCTACCAGCCCAAAAAGGTGGAACTCCACATAGGAAAATGTAAAGCATGACCCCAATGCTCCATATATCTGCTTCTGGCCCGTACTTACGTTTTAGGACTTCAGGTGCAATGTAGTATGCGCTGCCAACTATGTCTGTGAACACCTCTCCTGATTCGGATGAGCAATCCTGTTGTCAGCTCAAATGCAAGTGATATATAATCATCCTTAAACTTTCAATCGTTATAATTTAGTCTCCCATGTTTTAAAAATGTTGTATTCCTAAAATTTTATTTTATAGTGTTCGTTAAAATTGATATAATAGCTGACATATTAATAGAAAAAAGTTTTCATGTGTTCATGTTAAGATGATATGTTAATTATTTTATCAATTTTAACCAATCTAATGTAATGAAATATCAAGAATGCAATATTCTTAGAATATGAGGGACTACATTATAATAACTAAAAGTTTGAGGACCAAAATGAATTTTAAGTGAAAATTTGAGGACTAAAAGTATATTTTTATCCTATTAAATATGTATTAGTTTTGATATATAATTTTTTCTTACAAACCTTCTTTGAAGAACGCAGAAAGCCCAAAATCTGTAGTTTTGAGCGGCGCATCCTCGTTCTTATTCAACAAGAGAAAGTTCTCTGGTTTAAGGTCCCGATGAATCACACCCATAGAATGGCATGTATGTATTATTTGCACGATAGTTCTTAGGAGGGAAGCGGCTGCTCTTTCCGTGTAATGCCCCTTGGCAATAATCCTATCAAAAAGCTCCCCTCCCGCACAGAGCTCCATCACTAGATGGACGGAATGCTTGTCTTCAAAAGTGCCCTTAAGCTCCACGATATTGGGCTGCCCCGATAAATGGTACATGATTTGGACCTCTCGCCGAACATCCTCAATATCCTCCTTATTGATGAGCTTTCGTTTGGCAATTGTTTTGCAAGCAAATTGCTCGTTGGTAAGCTTGTGGGTGCAAAGGTGAGTCACGCCAAATTGACCCCTGCCGAGCTCCTTCCCCATAGTGTAGGTGGCCTTAATATCCTCCATCGGGCGACCTAGGACGGGGCCGATAGGTGTTGGTTTAGAGGAAGGTGGGGAGGGCTTTTGAGGAGGGGTATGGGGAGTGGAGGTATTCGGGGGGTCGACAGTTACTGTATTGATGATATCGGGCTGTGAAGATTTATCGTTGGAGAAGCAATTGCCCATGGCGGGATGGGGGAGAGGGAGCAAAGAGTTTTTGGAGCCGAGAAGGGAGGGTAAGAAAAAGGTAGAGGCATGTGTTAAGAGGGAAAATAGGAGAAGAGGAGAGGATAGGCAGGAGTGCAGGTAAGATGGGGGAAAGAGGAGGTGGATTTGGATGGTGAGAGAGATTTTAGGAGGGAAAACATGAGTTGTATTTCAAAGTGGGTTGTTAGGGGAGGAAGAAAGGAGGGGTGAAAGGTGGGGAGAGATTTGTGGGAATTTAACGAATTTTGCTTTGTTGAGGAATTAGTTAAAATTTTATTATAAAAAAAAATTTAAGAGGCATGCATACTAATGAGATCCATGGTTAGAATTAAATGTATTTCTATGGGTTATAAAAGAAGAGGCATAAAGTAATTGATAAAGTAGAGATATATCGCAATCAATTTATGATTCGATGACTTGTTATTAGCTAGTGATGCCATTACTTATCGTGATTAAAAAGATCTCTAGGACCTAATGTGGCCCACTAGGAGGATATCAAATGGTAAATTCATTGAAGCTATGTACCAGCAATCAAGATTTGAATCCCATGTATGTCACAAGTTATGATCTAAGTGAATACCAATGAATCTTAACCATCTTATTTTTTAAAAAAAAAGAAGAAGAAGAAGAAGAAGAAGGTTTCATTGTAACTCTCAGATTTTGGACTTAATATAAAGGAGATAGGTTTGGTTATTTGTTCACGTTTCAAAGAAGATTATCATGGATCTTTAACGAGTAAGTTGAGTATGTTTGTGTCACAATGTGATGCTTTTGTTTTGGTTAAGGCTTGACAAGGTCTTGATAGGTTCTAGAAGTTGAAAGGCTCCACAACCTACAATAAAATGAGGTACTAGTGAGATGAGTTACCTGTGAGCAAAATTTTCATTAGAAGGGAGGAGAAAAGTGATCAGAAATTTTTCATATTGCATCATCACAGCGCTGCTCATCCTGGTAGGTTAGATATTTTCCCACAAGTAATTTATTATAGTCTTCTAAATCTCTTTGGACACCATATATTATTGTAGGTGTGCACTAGTCATTATTGAGATTCTTGTCCATCTTATTCCAAAACCAATACTCCTAGTCTGTTGGATTAATTGAAAAAAAAAAAAGGGATGAATGAAATGCCAAAAAAAAAAAAAAAAAAAATCTCAAGGTCTCTATCTACATGGGGCTATCAATGACCTTCGATTGGCTGAAAGAAATCCAGGACTCTAGGACTCAACCTCAGTTAAAATCATGAAAGCACAGTTGAGTTTTATTCAGGGTTCAGGGAGGAAAAATGAACCATCAGAGCTTGAATGGGCTTGTAATGAAACCCGGAGGTTGATGAGGTTTCAGCCTTCCATGCCAGCCCGAGTATGGCAAGGCCCAAAAATGGACTTTCCTGCCATTTATCTGAAAGGTTCATCTTCTAAGAAGAAGTGTAAACTCACCTTTAGAGAAGAAGCGAAAGCCTCGCATGGGGGTGTAGCTCATATGGTAGAGCGCTCGCTTCGCATGCGAGAGGCACGGGGTTCGATTCCCCGCACCTCCAAATCAGTTTTTATTTTTTTTCTTTCGATTTTTTCCTTTTTTTTTTTTTTTTCTCTTCTTTTAAATTTTTTCCTTTCTTTTCCTCCTCCTTTCAATTTTTTTCTTTTTTTTTTCTCCTTTTAATTCACTGTCTTCCATCTTCACTAGATCCCTTCCTTTAATATATATATATATATATATATATATATATATATAATAATGTTAAGGAATTCAACATCATTTTATTATTTTTTCTTCCTATAAAACTAGTTACAGCGTTCTTAGATTTAGTTTTCATAATCCATGCAAGCTGGCTATAACTTAGTGGTTTTTGGAGATACTTGGAAGTCTAGATTTCATTGGACAAAGGGTACATGTTTACTGAAGCTGCTCGGTTGCCCATCACTCCAAGTCATGAGACACATCCACTTGATGGCATGAAATTAAAGATGCTCAATTCCAAGTTAGATTACAAGAGTTTTGAATCTTTTGCTCATATCAAGGCCAAAATTGTGACTCGACCCATGTACAGACCTGCATGGAGATTGGAATCCAACACCAATATTCATTTTTGCAAACTTAGAGACTAGGTGAAGTGAAAGATTAAATGTTATTGTAGTCATCAAAATGTTACTTGATCTAAGATGACAAAATGAACGAACCTGTTACTATACATAATCAATCTATGACAGCTTATGTGAATGATTAATTTGACAAATGAATGCAAGATATAATGAAAAGCTTATCTGAATGAACCTTGACCCAATTTTTCTAGGAAAGAGACCTTGCTTGTTTAGATTTCAAAAAAGAGAGGAAGAAACTAGATGAGAGAAATGCGGCTATTTCTCTACCTCTCTGTACTTGTTAGGCCAAAATTGATTGGCCAAAATTGATTTTTCCGTGTTAGACCTGCATGTTGGTTGAGGTGCAAGTAGTTTGACAATAAGCTAGTCTTACCTTGCATAAAAGCACAATGTTGCCACTAAAAGACATTATTTATGCATCTAATAGACCTTGCAAGCAACGACTTTTTGGAATCTATTTGATTACTTAGAAAATTTTGAAAGTGAAAGCTTTTAGTACAATTGAATTTTCTAGTTATTTTTCTTTTCTCTTGAAGATAATATTCTCATCTTGTCATGCATAAATTAGCATGATTTTGCCACTAGAATAACATTGCAAGCTAGTTCAAAGATGTTTATGCATCTAGCTGACCTGAAAGCAATAATGACCTTTTTTTTTATAACCTATTCGATTACTTAGAAAACTTTGAAAATGGAAGTTTGTGTTTTTGCAACTAAACAAAGGCAAAAAAAACTAAACAACCGAAGAATTCTACTCCTCCTTAGTCTAATGTTTGTTTGGATTTTGCGTTTTAGTAGAGGAAGAGTTAATCCTTGAACAAGGACCAAGGACTAATTCTATATCTAACGTTAGTCTAAGATATGGATCGTTTGGCATCCTACCATGACGGTAGATCCATAAAAAATATTTATAGAAAGTACCATGTAGAGAGAAGACAACAAAACGTTTTCCAAGATTTCAACGCACAAGGCTTTCAAAATTCAACTTAGCTCATTGTCAAGGTAGGAAGCCCAATCGTAGTTTTCAATGCCTTCAAAGTTGTCACCGTGTTGTTGCTCGTGCTTTTGGATTCCAGCGATCTGGTAGCTGGTCGTCGTCCGTTCGACTCGCGGCCGCAATTTAGTTCGGCACCGGCCATTGGGCACGCTTCCTCTTCCACGAAACCTCTTGCTTCTCTAACATCAGCGGTTTGTACTTCATCAATGATTTTCTCCTATTTTGTACGGCAGAAAAGAAGAGTTTTATTATAGTAGAAGCGCTTCTTCTAACATTTAAAAATATATCAAACTTCAAGTTCAATTTTTATAAGAGTTTCATTATTTGTTTGAATGTAGAATAGAAGATATATTTATCCTTTGCCATTCTGCTTAATTGTAAGAGAGAAAGTCTTCCACATATACAATAGAAGCTCCCATTAAATAAAAATAAAAAGGAGTTGGTATCATGGAAAGATAAATTGTTCTCTATTGGGGGCAGATTATGTATCATCAATGCAATCCTTTCAACACTTTTAACCTACTTCATATTAGGACTTAAAAAAGTCCGAATGGGTGACTTACAGAATAGACAAGCAAAAAAAAGCCTTTCAATGGAAAGAAAAAGAGGTGGTTAGTAATTCTTACTATTTTATTATATAGAAATTAGTTTGTAAGAATAAAAAGGAAGGAGGGCTTGGAATTGGGAACCAAAGGAGTATGAATATTGCTTTGTTGTTCAGACAAGTATGGAGATTCTTAAATAGGCATAAAGAAAGGAATACTCATTAAACTATATTAATTCTCAACATTTACTACTTAAGATGTCATTTCATTATCTAGGAAAGGAATAGAGCTCATAAATGCTCATCAAATTAGAAGGGTATATGTAGTGAATTAAATGCAATCTACAGCTGCATGGTCTTCATGTTGGAAAATAAAGAGAGTATTAGATTTTGATAAAAAAGTTAGTCCCTATGGCTTTGGCCTACTTATTGAAGAAACAATATCCTATCTCCTTACTATGAAGCAATAGGGAGTAGTTGTGAAGGGTCTGCTTGTTAAGCCTACTTTTGTTTGGTGAATCCTTGCAATTTCAACAATTTCAAAGCCTTCTTTCATCCATATGCCCATCTTTTTTAATGGACGTCCCTATATAAAAGCCTCGTGGAGATGGAAGATATACTATGGACTCCTTATATAGTTTTGCTAATTATAGAGGAATTAGGTATCTCTTTTACAGCTCTATTTATAAATCTTTTACTCTAAAAAAGTAAAGATATTTCTCTAACTAGCTTTCCTTAATAAGTTGCATACTGGTGATAATTTAACAAAAAACAGAATGATCAAAAAGCCCAGAATATGTGTTATATTGGGTCAATCACGAGTTAGTGGATTATTTATTTCTCAAATATCCTTTCTCTAGATTAATTTTGGAGGCTTTTGCCATCGCCTTAAGTGAATAGATTGTCTACCAATCTCTTCAAGCTGTGGTATGAATGGAGAAGAAAAAAAAAGTACAAGCATAAGAAAAAGCTAAGATCAATTAATAATGGTAAATAAATGATAGTGTAAAAAGAAAAGAACACTAAAATTTTCATTTTCATTAACAAAGAAATTTTTTTCATAAAATGAAAGCTAATTTCTTTATGAGGAGTACACAAGGATATGTAATTTTTTTTTTTTTATTTCTCTTTTTTTTTTCATCTAATCAGGTAAACAAATTTGCTTTTAATAAATTCATGTTGAGGATTTTTTTTTAATATATATATTGCACTACGTTAAAAGATGTGAGTTGGAGCCTTACATGCCCTCAGCCAGCCATTAGCTTTCCACGTGAGATTGCCCGGCGATGCAGTACCGAAGGGCGAGGTTTCATTTTAATTTTTATCCGATGCGACCCTGGGATGGAAGGGATTTAAGGAAGACATAAAATAGGTTTTTTTTTTAGAAGATTCAACGACAGCAATAGTTTTGCTCACGTCAACTAATCGAAATTTGACCTCTCTTTTTTTTTCAAACACCTGACGCTTGCTCTGAAACCGCATTCATTAAATTTAAAAGAGAAGGACATTTTTCGGTAATTTTGGCATCAAATACGGCACCGTCTTTCAGGTCATGGACACACCGATGGCCACGTAGCCAACTGTGACCGACGGCACGAAATCCAGCAGCCTTGAATCATACGCAGCGTTGTTTGGCTTTGGCAGCACCATTGGCCAACTTCAATGAAACGTTGACTAAAACAAGGGGGAAAAAAAAACCCTGCTTAAAATACGGCTGAGAAGGACTTTTGTCCACGTCAGTGGATTTTGAAGACGACGAAGATATTTTTGATAACAGTGTCAAATCGTACCAGTGATGTAAAATATAAAAATAATATATATATATATATATATATATAGAGAGAGAGAGAGAGGAAACATGTTGGAGATAAGAACGAGGAATGGTTGGTCAAATGTGATCACATGTTGTTGGAGGTCTTAGTAGTACTTTTTCGGCTGGGCATGTGCAAACTTATCCAAATTATTATTTTTTAAGCCATGTTATATCGAAATATATAGCACTTAACTGAGTGTAAGCAGCGTTGCACACCAGTTTCTTATCATCATAAACTCGACCGAGTCTTTTTGTTTCTCTCTCAGCACATCAATACGTGCCCCCCCATGTTGGATGAATCTCAACTTCTGAAGATTGTTTGAATGCATATATATTAATTAAAAATCAAAGCGTACGCTTTCCTAGCTTAGGTCGTGATTGAAGAAAGCTGCACCAGTGTTTTGGGTTTACTGCACCCAATCATCTAGATGAGCGTCACCAACAGTGGATTAAAGAACTTGGCCACACTCATCAACCTCACGAATCACATCAATGACTAGATTCGACGGCATTTGCTTTCTCGTATCGTTGCTGTCAAATCCTCAACCTGTGATGTTTCTTCCCTTTCCAACGCTGTAGAGCAGCGTCCCATGAAGGCTAGCTCTGGTGAGATCATGACAAGCCCGCGTCCTTTCTTTCTCCTCGGCAGGTTAAACCATTCTCTCTCTCTCTCTCTCTCTCTCTCTCTTCGTTCCCGTAAGCAAGCCTGGCTCCTTGCGAGCAGAGCCAAGAATATTTATGGCACTCTCGAGGCTCTCGCGTGAGAGGTGATGCCACCATTGGCGACGCAGTTGAGAGCTGTGTTTTATCTGACAGAGATGGTACATGGAGGAGGAGTGGAAATCGCTGCAAGGGCAGTCGTTGTTGGGTCCATTTCACCGCAAATTAAAGACGCATCCGATGTGGAGCTCTGCATCTCTCTTCCGTAGTTCTTCCGCTACTGTTTTTGTTTATTTGTGAGCAAGCGTGGTCCTCACTCCTGCCTTGCAAATCTAATCCAGTGTAGGTCACTGTAGATTGAAGCTTTCATGAGACAAAGCCCCATCCATTGGTCCCCAGCACATTATTATATTACCCACCAAAATTGTATTGCCCATCAAAAGTAACCTACCGACATCGTTATCAAGCATGCTAACAATGTGGAGAGAGAAAGAGAGTTTGACCTTATTAACAGATCTCTATTCAAATGTCTGGTTTAGTATAAGCGATGATGGTTCCACGATAACCATTTAAGTCATTGAATGCCGTAATACCTTTAAAAATAGTTTCATATCGGATGA